>CM038142.1:378189465-379397454 GCA_021437245.1 Aegilops speltoides
GTTTTTATAAGCGGTTCTGTATGCTCACAATACATCATCAAATTTCTTAGACCATCTTTCTAGATCTATTAACGGTCTTTTGCAAAATTGGCTTTATTTCCCTATTGCTCAATTCAACTTGACCACTAGACTGAGGATGATAAGGTGATGCAATTCTATGGTTGACATAATATTTAGCAAGGAGTTTACTGAATGCACCATGAATAAAATGTGAACCACCACCAGTCATTAAAAATCTAGGGGCTGTAAACCTCAGGAAAATAACTTCTTTTTAAGCATTTTAATAGATGTGTTATGATCAGCACTACTAGCTGCAATAGCTTCTACCCACTTAGTAACATAATCGACAAGAAGTAGAATATGAGTATACCCATTGGAGGAAGGAAAAATGTCCCATGTAATTAAATCACCACACATCAAATGGTTCAATAACAAGTGAATAACTCATTTGCATTTCCCGACCTCTGCTAATATTACCAATTCTTTGGCATTCATCATATGATAAGACAAACTTACGTGCATCCCTGAAGAGGGTAGGACAATAAAAACAGATTGTAATACCTTGCGTGCAGTTCTGTCTCGAGCATGGTGTCCTATGTATGCCTCGGAATGACACTTACGTAGGATTTGTTCCTGTTCATGCTTAGGTACACAATGTCTAATAATACCATCTACTCCTCCTTCGTACATATGTGGATCATCCCAAAAGTAATGTCTCAAATCAAAGAAGAACCTTTTCTTTTGTTGGCATGTGAAACTAGGTGGTATATATTTAGCAATAATGTAATTAGCATAGTCTGCATACCAAGGAGTATTACGAGAAGCATTTATAGCAGCTAATTGTTCATCAAAAAAAATATCATCAATAGGTAGTGGGTCATTAAGAATGTTTTATATTCGAGACAAGTTATCAACTATGGGATTCTCAACTCCCTTTCTATCAATAATATGCAAGTCAAATTATTGAAGCAAGAGAACTGTAGCGGCCAGACCTCAAATGGTCAAGTCTCTGTGCATCAGTGTCATCCCTAGATCGATAATGCTGACACGCACAGTACTCAAGGAATTATAACAGATATTCAATCACACACTTATTACATCGAGTCCTCATAAAGAGTATGATTACATAAATAAATCATGGCTGAAGGCCATCTAAACTAGATAATTGCGGAAGCTTCGAAGGTAAATGAGTCCATCAACTCCAACGGCATAGCTGAGTGCAAAACAACAACCTATCGCACCTTAATCATCGTCTGAGTAGTCTGTAACATAAGACGTTGCAGCCCAAAACGGGTCAGCACATGGAATATGCTGGCATAGTTACACTATAAAGCAATGATTATGCAAGAACTATAACTACATGCAATATTTGGCTGGTGGAGGCTATAAGTTTCATGGTTTTGCATAAAGCTAGTTTTCCCAAACAACAAAGGAATGAATTTATTTAACTACTCCCATGTTGCCCATTATTTGAGAAGGTAACCCCAACTCAAATCCCAATTAAAAGTATCATCATTAATCCCACATCTTAATTAATTAGAGTAACATGTTGAGATCACATCAACAAATTCAAGTACAAGATACTCAATACGTCCATAACCGGGGACACGGCTAACCATGATTAGTTTATACACTCTGCAGAGGTTTGCGCACTTTTCCCCAAAGACTCGACTGCATCCATGATCAGATGATCGAGACATAGCCTTTTTGAAGCATTAACTCTCTACTCCGGGTAGATAGTACCACCTACAACCCTCTACATCTTCTAGTCTACCTTGTCAAGAGCTCACGCAACTTACTCAACTATGCCAGAGCCCATAATGGCTTGTGGCTGCACACGGAAATTTCTAGCATGAATAATCGTATGATCCCTTTGAGCTAAAATGGTAACCCCGGGATTTCCAAAAATAGGCATCACTGGGTTCCCCAGGTGCCTCAACGAATCCACCCAGATGTGTATTTAAGTTGCCACCTTAATGTTATCCATAATTAAAATAACTCTCAAACTTCCATGTGTGAATCACGATCCAATCCCCGTCTACGAGCATGGCTAAGCAATAATAAGCATAACGTATATTCCCGGGGTGATCAAAAGGTATTAGGTTCCTACCTCAAGCACTACAAGCAAAACCACATGTTCCCAATCCTACCAATTCAAGTATTTGTGGGCAGAACTAATGCATAGTAAAAAGTAGGTATAAAATAGTATGATCAAAGTGTAACTTGCCATGTTGACGATCTGCAAACTCTAGAGATTCGTAGTAACAAGCTTCACACTCCGGGTAATCTAGCGTAGACAGCAATAGCATACATAAGCAATCACTCAAGCGAAACATGAGAAAACTCGAGAAAAGGTCCAAATCAAACACAAAACAAGCAACGGCTTAAACTAACAAGAGTCAAAACCTAACAGCATTATTAACATGTGAATTAGATCTTAACAGTAGTTACATGTGATTAGCTACGGTTTGCAAAAAGATTCAACTCAAACGGAGCAACAAAACTCAAGATACGAACAAAACAAGATCATTTACGAATCTGGACTAAAGTCAAATTTTACAGTATCAAAATCCTGTTCAAGTTGATTAAATGGAAAGAGGGCTTTGAGATGAAGATTTTTGGCATTGGTTTCATCTAATTTGGATAAACGAGTAAAAAGTTATACTAGTTTGAAGATCAGGGGCTGAATCGCGATAGAAAATAATCGCGGAGAAGTCCCTGGCCGAAAATAAAATAAAAAGAAAAAAACTATTGGACGAACGTCCTTTAACAGAGACGAATGAACGAAAATCATTCGTTATTAGACCTAAATGAACGAACATTCGCAAAACAAATCTAAACCGAGAAAACCGGAAAAAACAGATCTATAAAAAAATGAACTAGATCTAGGGTTTACCAAAATAAACCGATGAAAAACTGGGCAAAACCGGCGGCGGCAGCGGGATCCGAACGGCGGCCGCGACGCGGTCATGGCGAGGCGGTGGGGCTCATGGCGCGGCACGAAGCGAAGTTGGCGGCGGCGAACACGGGCGGCGGCGCAATGGCGGACGCAAGCAAGCGCGAAACAGCGCGTTGGCGGGTATTGCTTATTCTTCTGCGCAGTGACGGGGTTCCGAGAAGGCGGCGGCGGCAATGGCTTTTAAAGTCCCAAGGGGGGCGTTGGCTTGGGCGAGGGGGTGCCCGAGTAGTCGGCGGCGCGGACTCCGGCCGTAGTCCGGCTCGGGGACGGCGGCTCTAGCGGGCCGGCCTGCTCGGCTAGGCTCCGGCCCAGTCGGGCGGGGAACCTTTTAAAAAAAATTATTTTGCCCGAAAAGAAAAATCCTAATAAAATATAAAAAAATTCTAAAAATGCCAAAAAACAATTTTCACCGTCTAAATAGGATATTTAGAACAAAGTGAACATTTTTCTGGCCTAAAATTGCAATTTTGAAAAATGCATATTTTTCTAATTCCAATAACATAGCAAATAAAATACCAGAAAAATAATAATTTGATTTTAAAATTCTTTCTCCAATATTTCTCTAAATTTGAAGAAGCCATATTATCTTCTCTCGTTTACTTTTAATATTGGAAATATTTGGGGAGAAAAATAATAAAATTAAATTGATCCTTTTCTTCAAATTTGAATAAAACTCAAATATGAATTTTGTGAAACCTCCTACTCTCTCCGTGGGTCCTTGAGTTGCTTAAGATTTCTAGGATCTCAACCAAAATGCAAGAATAAATATGATATGCATATGATGATCTATGTATAACATCCAAATTGAAAATTGGGATGTTACAAGAACCCACCTAATGAGTCTAGGTTTAGCATCTTTCTTTTCCATAAGATATTTAATAGCAGCATGCTTAGTGTGAACAATTACTTTAGAATCAATAATGTAAGATCTGAATTTATCACATGCAAACACAACTGCTAAAAATTCTTTCTCAATAGTAGCATAATTTCTTTGAGCGTTGTCTACAGTTTTACTAGCATAATTGATAACATTTAATTTCTTATCAACTCTTTGTCCTACAACACCAATAACGTAATCACTCGCATCACACATAATTACAAAAGGAAAGTTCCAACCGGGTGGTTGAACAATAGGTGCAGAAGTTAAGGCTTTCTTAAGTGTTTCAAAGGCTTCTACACAATCATCGTCAAAAACAAATGGAACATCTTTTTGCAAAAGATCAGTAAGAGGCCTAGAATTTTAGAGAATTCTTTAATGAACCTCCTATAGAAACCAACATGACCAAGGAAACTTCGTATACCTTTAATATCTTTTGGACATGGGATTTTCTCAATTGCATCAACTTTAGCTTTATCTACTTCAATACCTCGTTCATAAATTTTATGCCCCAAGACAATACATTCATTCACCACAAAGTGGCACTTCTCCCATTTCAAGACAAGATTAGTTTGTTCACATCTCTGCAAAACTCGATCAAGGTTGCTTAAGCAATCATCAAAAGAAGTTCCGCAAACGGAGAAATCATCCATGAAAACCTCAACAGTCGTTTCACAACAATAAGAGAATATAGCAGGCATACATCTTTGAGAAGTAGCAGGTGCATTGCATAGACCAAAAGGCATACGTCTATAAGCATAAGCTCCAAAAGGACAAGTAAAGGTAGTTTTCTCTTGATCTTCTTGTGATACGTGTATTTGAGAGAAATCAGAATATCCATCAAGGAAACAAAAGTGTGTATGCTTAGAAAATCTTTCTAACATTTGATCAATAAAAGGCAAGGGGTAATGATCTTCTCTAGAAGCTTTGTTTAATTTTCTACAATTAATTACCATCCTATAACCAGTTATAATTCTTTGTGGGATAAGTTTATTTTTATCATTAGGAACAACAGTAATGCCTCCTTTTTTAGGGACACAATGAACATGACTTACCCATCTACTATCAGCTATGGGATAGATTATACCTGCTTCCAAAACCTTTAATATTTTCAATTCTTACCACATCCTTCATCTTAGGATTTAACCGTCATTGATGATCCACAACTCGTTTAGGATCAGGTTCGATGTCAATCTTGTGCTGACATAGGGTGGGACTAATGCCCTTAAGATCATCAAGAGTATATCCATTAGCGGCGCAGTGCTTCCTCAGAGTTTTAGTAATCCCTTTTCGTCATGCTCTGAAAGGTTAGCACTAATAATAAGACGATATATCTTGTTTTCATCTAGATAAGCATATTTCAATGTATCAGGTAATTGTTCCAGGATCACATTTAGGTGGAGGAGGACCTCCCAGAGTTTCAACAGGCAAATTATGTTTCCGGATAGGTGGTTGATCAAAGGACATCTTATATTTTTCATTTCTTTCATTCATATGCATATCATTTTCATGGTCTAGAAAATATTGTTCTAATGGATCAGCAGGAGGTACGACAATAGAAGCAAGACGAATAATTTCTTCTTACTAGGCAATTCTTTATCATGAGATTTTCTACGGAACTTAGCCAAAGTTAACACTCACAATTTTTAGTGCAATCAATCTTAGCATTAACAGTGTTCAAGAAAGGTCAACCAAATATAATGGGACAAAAATCGTCTTGTGGAGAACCAAGGACTAGAAAATCAGTAGGGTATTTTATTTTCCCACACAATACTTCAACATCTCTAACAATCCCAAGCGGTGAAATAGTATCTCTATTCACAAGCTTAATAGTGACATAAATGTCCTCTATCTCAACAGGTGCAATACCGTTCATAATCTCTTGATATAAGGTATATGGAATAGCACTCACACTAGCATCCAAATCACATAAGCCATGATAACAATGATCTGATATTTTAACTGAGACACACTAGCATCCAAATCATATATGGAATAGGCATGCCAACGACATGTTTATTCTTATCTTTAGCATCATGTTTAACAATTCTAGTATCTTCATCACAGAAGTAAATAACATGCCCATCAATATTATCGACCAAGAGATCTTTAACCATAGCAACATTAGGTTCAACTTTAATTTGTTCAGAGGTCTAGGTGATCTAATATTACTTTTGTTAACCACAGTTGAAACTTTAGCATGTTCCTTTATCCTAACAGGAACAGGTGGTTTCTCAATATAAGCGATAGGCACAACTGGATCAACATTGTAAATGATAGTTTCATATTTAACTATAACAGGTTCCTCAATGTTTTCATTAATATGTGGATGATATTTAAGCAACTTCTCATTAGGGAAATCAACATGAGCAGCAAATGATTCACAAAAGGAGACTACTATCTCAGAGTCAAGTTCATATTTAGTGTTAAACTTATGAAAAGAATCGGTATCCATAAAATATTTAACACAGTCAAACTCAAGTATTATACCTGACTCATTACCTTTGTCGAGTTCCCTATCTTCAGAGTTGCGTTTAATTATTTCGAGAAGATTCCATCCGAATTCAATAGTTTTCTTCATAAAGGAACCAGTTGAAGAAGAATCGAGCATGGTTTGATCATTATGAGAAAGCTGAGCATAAAAAATTTGTAAGATAATTTCTCTTGAGATCTCATGATTGGGCATGTGTACATCATGTACTTAATCCCCCCCCAAGCTTGAGCAATGTGGGATTGGAACCGATTGAGATTGGAACCAAATTTTGTAAGATAATTCTGATCACAATACCAGATGCATAGGACAAAACTTCTGATGAAATTCCAATCTCAGTCGGTTCCAATCCCACATTCCAATATCATCACTAGCCTATACCATGTCAATGTCTTTCCCTTCAAAGATAAATGGAAAGCCTTCTTCTTAACTTCATCTTTGGATAGACCTGCAAGCTTAAATAATCCACCAACTTCATCCACATAGATTAGGTGCATATCAGGATGTATTGTTCCATCTCCTGGATAAGGATTAGCTAGCAGTTTCTCTATCATACCCAAAGGAATCTCAAAATAATTTGTTAAGTAGGTGCAGTAGGTTGAGGAGTAACTCTTTGTGCTTCTAGTCGAGGTGAAGATACCCTGAACAACCCCTCAAAGGATTGTTTTCCGTAGTAACAAGTGACAGTAAATTTCAGCACGTAACATAAATGTTTCCTTACCAAATTCCACTCACCAAAGGTGCTTCACTCCCCAGCAACGGTGCCAAAAAGAGTCTTGATGACCCACAAGTATAGGGGATCAATTGTAGTCCTTTCGATAAGTAAGAGTGTCGAACCTAATGCGGAGCCGAAGGAAATGACAAGCGATTTTCAACAATGTATTGTCTGCAATCACTGAAATTATAGGTAACAAGTAGTTTGATAGCAAGGTAATTTGTAATGAGCAATAAGTAGTAATGGTAAACAAGGTGCAGCAAGGTAGCCCAATCCTTTTTGTAGCAAAGGACAGGCTGAAACTATCTCTTATAATATGCAAATCATTCTTGAGGACACACGAGAATTTCATCTAGTCACTTTCATCATGTTTGTTTGACTTGCATTCGTTACTTTGATAATTTGATATGTGGCTGGACCAGTGCTTGGGTGATGTTCTTACTTGAACAAGCCTCCCACTTATGATTACCACCTCTCGCAAGCATCCGCAACTACGAAAGAAGAATTAAGATAAATCTAACCATAGCATGAAACATAAGGATCCAAATCAGCCTCTTGCGGAATAGCGCATAAACTAGGGTTTAAGCTTCCGTCACTCTAGCAACCCATCATCCAATAATTACTACACAATGCCTGCCCTTAGTCCCAAATATGGTGAAGTGTTATGTAGTCGACGTTCACATGCCACCACTAAAGGAAGCAACAACATACATATCATCAAAATATCAAATGAATACAATATTCACATGATTACTTATGACAAGACTTCTCCCATGTCCTCAAGAACAAAAGTAACTACTCACGAATCATGTTCATGCTCAAGATCAAAGGGGTATTGAATAGCATCAAGGATCTGAACATATAATCTTCCACCAAATAAACCAACTAGCATCAACTACAAGATGTAATCAACACTACTAGCAACCCACAGGTACCAATCTAAGGTTTTGGGACAAAGATTGAATACAAGAGATGAACTAGGGTTTGAGATGAGATGGTGCTGGTGAATACGTTGATAATGATTTGTACTCCCACGATGAGAGGATCATTGGTGATGACAATGGCTTCGATTTCCCCCTCCCGAAGGGAAGTTTCCGCGATAGAATCGCTCTGCCGGAGAGCAAAAGTGCTCCTGCCCAGGTTCCAACTTGAGATGGCAGCACTTCATCCCGAAACCTTCCTCATATTTTTTTTCTAGGTCAAATGGGATCATATAGGAGAAGATGGGCCACGGAGGCCTGCTAGGGGCGCCAGAAGCTCGAGGGGCGTTCCCAGGGGGGTAGGGTGCATCCCCAGGCTTGTGGCTGGTTGGTGGGTCCCCCTATGGTTTTTCTTTCGCCAATAGTTTTTATAAATTCCAAAATAATTCTCCGTTAATTTTCAACCCATTTGGAGTTGTCCCGAAAAAGTGCCTCCGATATAGCCCTTCCGGTCCAGAATACCATCTGCCGGCAATCTCCCTTTTCATGTGAAACTTGCAAAATAAGAGAAAAATGCATAAGAATTGTGTTATAAAGTGGAATAACAACCCACAATGAAACAAATATCAACATGATAACATGATGCAAAATGGACGTATCAGATGTCTATGATGGGGAAGTTGAAGTTCTTTCTCGGGTTCGAAATCAAGCAAAGAACGGAAGGAACCTTCATCAACCAAGCCAACTGTATATACCCAAGACATGTTGAAGATATTCAAGCTAGATGATGTCAAGTCGTCCAAGTCTCCTATGCTACCCAAATGCAAGCTCGACATTGATCCCAATGGTAAAGTAGTGGATCAAACGGTATATCGCTCCAAGATTGGATCCTTGTTTTACCTTTGTGCATCTAGGCCGGATATTATGTTGAGTGTGGGAATGTGTGCAAGGTTCCAAGCCGCACCTAAGGAAAGTCACTATGTGGAGGTCAAGCAAATCTTTTGATATTTGGCTCATACCCCAAACTTTGGCTTATGTTACCACAAAGGAGCAAGATTTGATCTTATGGGATATTCAGACTCGGGTTGGGCGGGAGATGTTGTGGATAGGAAGTCAACTTCTGGAGTGTGCCAATTCCTTGGTCGCTCTTTGGTGAGCTGGTCTTCAAGGAAGCAAGTGTGTTTCTATCTACCACTGAGGCCGAGTATGTAGCCACCGAAAGTTGTTTTGCGCTATTGCTATGGATGAGGCAAACTTTAAAGGATTACGGTGTCACTTGTGACAAAGTGCCTCTTCTATGTGACAATGAAAGTGCAATCAAGATCTCCTATAATCCGGTGCAACATAGCAAGAAGAATATATTGAGATGCGTCACCATTTCATCCGGGATCACATTAAGCATGGAGCGATTGAGATTATCTACGTCAACACTCAAGAGCAACTAGCTGATATTTTCACGAAGCCTTTGGATGAAGCAAGATTTTGTGAGTTAGGGCATGAGCTAAATATCATGATTCTAGCAATGTGGCTTGAATCTAGGCACCACCGCATTCTTCATATTATCTTGTTCTGGTTGTAGGAATGGACATAGGGGGGAGTGTTATTCTCTCAATGAACTGTCCCTCCCCCATGATGCATAAATCGATCAAGTATTTCACATTAGCCATTGTTGATGGTACTTGTGCTTCAAAGATGAGTTTTGGTCATGAGCCCAATGTTAAAATCTTCGTGGTGCCATACCAATTGACTCAACCATAGGTGGCTTCAGCCACCGCCCCCTCCTAGTGAGGTATTTTCTCGAGTTAGGGCTTTGTTGTGCTTTGAGACACTCCAAGTTTGCTCTATTTTTGTTTGACCTTCTGAACTAGGAATTTCTCTTCCATTTTGCTGGTTTTTGTGTCTCAAACCCAAGCCGTCTCATCTACAACCTCTCTATATTTGCATAAGCCACCATTCTATCTTGATCTTGCAAGTTTTTGCCTGCTCGGTACTACCGCTGGTGTCCTGGAGGTACTACCGCCGAGCGCCCGGAACTACCGCCGAGCGCCATGGTGCTTGATACGTCTCCAACGTATCTATAATTTTTTATTGTTCCATGCTATTATAGTATCAATCTTGGATGTTTTATATGCAATTATATGTCATTATAGATCATTTTTTGGGACTAACCTATTAAATTAGTGCCCAGTGCCAGTTGCTATTTTTTGCATGTTTTGGTTTTTCAGAATATCAGTACCACGAAACTTTTTGGAGATCTTTTTCTTGACAAAAGAGACATTGGAAGCTTTGGGAGAGTGCCAGAAGATGAAGCGTGGGCCCACGAGGCACTGATAACCCACAAGTATAGGGGATCGCAACTGTTTTCAACGGTAGAGTATTCAACCCAAATTTATAGATTTGACACAAGGGGAGCCAAAGAATATTTGTAAGTATTAGCAGTTGAGTTGTCAATTCAACCATAGCTGGAGATTAAATATCTGCAACAAAGTGATCAGTAGCACAGTAATATGATAGTTTGATAGTAGTAGTAACGGTAGTAGTGGTAATGGTAACAGCAATAACAGTTTTATAGCAGTTGTAACAGTAGCAATAGCAATAGTAACTTAGCAAGAATAATATGTGGAAAACTCTTAGGCATTGGATCGGCGATTATGTTGGATAATATTCATCATATACCAGTCATAACCTAGGGCGACATAGAACTAGCTCCAGTTCAAAAATATAATGTGGGCATGTATTCTATAAATAGTCATACATGCTTATGGAAAAGAACTTGCATGACATCTTTTGTCCTACCCTCCCGTGGCAATGGGGTCCATAAGGAAACTAAGTTATATTAAGGCCTCCTTTTAATAGAGAACCGGAACAAAGCATGAATACATAGTGAATACATGAACTCCTCAAACTAGAGTTATCATCGGAAAGTATCTAAATTGTTGTCACCTTGGGATTTACGGATCATAACACCTAATACGTGAATATACCTTGCAAGATCGGATCAAGAACATAGATATAATGGTGATAACATAAATGGTTCAGAACTAAAATCA
This sequence comes from Aegilops speltoides, assembly GCA_021437245.1. NCBI lineage: Eukaryota > Viridiplantae > Streptophyta > Magnoliopsida > Poales > Poaceae > Aegilops > Aegilops speltoides. Next base: position 378,200,478 of record CM038142.1, read on the forward strand.
TGGCACTCGGGCCCTAGTGACAAGCATTAAGCATAGCAAAGTCATATCAACATCAATCTTAGAACGTAGTGGATACTAGGGATCAAGCCCTAACAAAACTAACTCGATTACATGATGAATCTACGAAGGAATTACTCACTCCCGACAGTGATAATCATGAAATTAGTGATGGGGGTGGTTGATGATGACAAAGACGGAAGATCCCCCTCTCTGGAGCTCTAAACGAGCTCCAGATCTGGCCTCTCGATGAAGAACAGGAGGTGGTGGTGGCTCTATATCGTAAAATGTGATGAAACTTCCTCTCCTATTTTTTCTGGAAAAATAGGATTTATAGCATTAGAATTAGGGTCGACGGAGGCTTGTGGGCCCCACTACCCATTAGGGTGCGCTAGAGGGGTGTGGCGTGCTCTGGTGCCTTCTGGGCAGCTCGGGCCGCCCCTCCATTGGGTCTTGGTTCTAGAAATTATTATATATTCCAAAATAATTCTCCAAAAAGTTTCATCCAATTCTGAGAACTTTTATTTCTGCACAAAAAAACACCATGGAAGTTCTAATGAAAACAACGTCAGCCCGAGTTAGTTTCAGTCAAATCAGGCAAATTAGAGTCCAAAACAAGAGCAAAATCATTAGCAAAAGTAGATACAATGGAGACGTATCAACTCCACCAAGCTTAACCCATTGCTTGTCCTCAAGCAGTTCAGTTGACAAACTAAAAGTGATAAAGAAAAACTTTTATGAAATCTTTTGTTCTTGTTTACATATATATATGCTTAAGTAGCACCCAGGTTTTCAGCAAAGATCATGACTAACCATGCCAACAATAGCTCTCAGAAATTATATTAACTCATATCAATGGCATAATCAACCAGCGAGCAATAATAAGATATCTCAAATGCCAACACTTTGCATATGAAAGTAAAAAAACATAAAAGTAAAAAAAACATAAAAGTAAATAGCAGCATAAAAGTAAATGTGAACTGGCGTTTGTTTGAGAAGGTGATGACTCAACAAAAAAGTAAAAAAACAAAAAAGTAAATAGATAGGCCCTTACAGAGGGAAGCAAGGATTTACAGAGGTGCCAGAGCTCATAGTTTAAATCGGAGATAAATATAATTTTGGGAGGTACACCCTTCCTATCAATGTTACGACCAAGAGTTTGCAATATCTTCCATGCTAAACAAATTAGCAGCAGTTCCCAAGCGGTAAAAAGTAAAGTTTACTCCCCCTTCACCAACAAACACAAGCCATGGCTAACCGAATCCACGGGTGCCTTCCATACCAACAATAGTCTTGGGGGAGTTTTGTTAATTATTTGCAATTTTCGTTTTCGGGACTCGGCATACCTATTGCCAGCCTCTCCCATGCAAGGACGAGGGAACAAACACTCATCATGAGAAGAACCCGATTAACATCAAAGATACTGAGCACCCCCTATAGCTCCATGAGCGGTCCAGGCACACAAAATGGATGTTCATTTGAATTTTCAGAGGTGGCACATGCAAATTTACTTAGAACGACAGGGTAATACCGAATGTAGGTAGATATAGTGGGCTCATTTGGAATAACTTTGGTTTAAGTGTTTCAATGCACAAGTAGTATTCCCGCTTAGTATAGGCAAAGGCTAGCAAATAGGTTGAGAAGCGGCCAGCTAGAGAGCGAAAATGGTCATGAACATGCATTATGGATAATCAACATTGAATACTAGCATGAGTAGTATATAAACACCATGAACATAAATATCATGGAGGCTATGTTAGTTTTGATTCAACTACATGCGTGAACATGTGCCAAGTCAAGCCACTCGAAACATTCAGAGGAGGATACCATATCATCATACTACATCACAATCATTTTAATGTATGTTGACACCCAAGATAAATCATTATCCACTCCTAGCTACTTAAGTATGGCATGAGCAACTATAATCTCTAATTGTCATTGCAAACATGTTTAATCATAATAAGTTGAATCATGGATATTGGGTTAAACATATTTATAGAAACAAAAACAAGTTGAGTTCATACCCGCTTTCCTCTGCCATAGTCACTTCATTTAATATCGTCATTATTGCCTTTCACTTGCATGGCCGAATGATATGAAAATAACAATAGTGCAAGTCTGACGTGGACTAAGATGGAATCTATAACATTTTATTCAGAGGAGAAGACAAAATAATTTAGGCTCTTTATTAGATCAACAGTAATGCATATGAGAGCCACTCAACATTTTCATCGTGGTCTTCTCGTTAGTACGAAAACAAAAGAACTTCAGAGAAACACACTAAAATATTTTTGGAGTTTTTAGTTTTTTCTTGAAAAGGAAACAAATTAAAGAAATAAAAACAAGAACGAGAAAAACTATTTACACGGGAAAGCTCCCAACAAGCAAAAGAAGAAAAGGGAAATCCTTTTGGGTTTTCTTTTAATACTACAACTAATTAAACTAGAAAGAAAAACCGAAAAGAAGCAAGCAATATTTTTGGATTTTCTCAAAGTTTTTCAAACACACAAGAAGAAAGCGAGAAAATAAATCTAGCATTAATAGTACAATGAAAAAGTGTGGACACCGACAACTGGAATGAAATGTGTGAGTGATAACTCATGGAGGCTCTTGGTGCAACCTCCTCAGCCCGTCCAGCAGCCTCGATCGCCGCGTTGTACTCGCAAGCCTCGCTCTCAGGAATGTAATATCTTCCTTTACTATGATAATCAAAGAAAGCAGGTGCAGGCACAATAACATGCACAATGGGATTTTTATTGAACATCAAGTTGTAACTATAGTTATTAGTTGTGGCCTTAATGAACTTATGGCGTTTCATGGCCTCATAGTCTAAGTACTGAGTAGGTAAAATGGGATCATTAGGCCAATGTGACACACCCAGTTCTTTAGCTAAATGGGAGTCATAAATCCCACCATAAAAGTGACCACTATCAGCGTTGCATTGCAACCACCATGCAACGATTGCTCCAAGATTATAATTTTTAATTCCTGTCAGAGCAGTATGTATGAGGCTCAAGTCAGGGGCACATAGTGTGCTGCTATCCTGTTTGCCCATTATGCATTTGCCATTAAAGAGTGCAAAGTAATGAATTGATGGAAAATGTAGACTTTTTATTCTATCTTGTGTCACTCCTCTATCCTCACCATAACAGAGACTAGTCAAGAATGACTCATACTCGGATTTTGGTGGTTCGTCTAGTGCACCCCAATATAGAATCTTACAGGCAACACAGAATGCTTCTAGAGGCATGGTGAAAGCATTATTATAAAGGCTAAATGAAACTCTAGACTCATGAGGATGATATTTAAATTTCTTAGTGAACGTCTCTGTGAGGTTGAGATGTTGGATGCACTTATCGGCAACGAAGGGAGTGAGCTCGTGTTGTGAACATACTGTTCAAATTCTTCCTTGATACGTGCACCGACCATGAACTCATCACACGGCCATAAGCACGATTTGGTGTTGGCGTATCTCATCGAGCTTGCACTTGGCTCAACATAGGACTGTCGTATAGAGCTCCCACTCGATGATGCCTCTGAGGACCTCCTCCTCAAAGAACTCCTAAAGAGGTGCATTTTATTCACGAACAATCTTCTGAAATTTTTAGGTCACAAAATTTTGCCAACAAAACTTCATAGGATTGATAGCAACTACTCATATGGATGCTTCGAGGCCAAATCAAGCATTCAAACTACTTGGAACGCAAAGAATACAATATGCAAGCTCATTTACAGCAGCACCAACAGTAGCTAAATACTCAAAAATTAAACCACTGGAACAAAAACTAATTGGAGCAATGGAGGAGTCACATACCAACTAGCAATGCCCCAAATAGTTTCGAAATGGAGCTTCGAGCAAAGAGATCAAAATCCGCGGGTTTGAGAGCAAGAACATGAGGGAGAGAGAGAGAGCAGGAGTGATTTTTTCTGGAGGTAGGAGATGACATGGGCTAAAGGGATAAGTGAGGGGGCACGTTTGGCCCACTACCCACTAGGGCGCGCCTGGAGTAGCTGGCATGCCCTGGTGTCTTGTGGGCACCCGGGGCACTCCCTCGTGATGTTATTTGTACCAGAAATTCTTAAAAATTCAGAAGAAAATCGTGTTCAAATTTCAGGTTATTCTGAGTACTTTTATTTTTGACAACTTTTTAATTGGAAGGAAAATTCAGAAAAGAGGATAAACATGTCATTTTATTTTATTTAGCTAAGAAAAAGAGAAAACTAAAAGCAGGGACAGAAGGTTGTGCTTACTAAATACATTGACCACATGCCTCTCAAAAATAATCCATTCATAAGGTTGATCAAGTCTTATTAACAACCACTTCCGATTAGCATGAACCCGAAGAATTTTCATAAAACACTAGTTACCTCAACGGGGATATGCATATCCCCAATAATAAATATTATTTCTTTTTAGCAGTAGGTAAAGGGAGTTGAAAACTTCCAATAGTAATTGTCAGAGACTTTTCAATAACATTAATACCATTCACTTGAAATTGTTTCTTCGAAAAGTGTATTGTATGCCCATTACCATTGATATAGAAAGTGACTTTGCTTTTATTGCAATCAATAACAGCCCCTACAGTATTCAAAAAGGGCCTACCAAGGATAATCAACATGTTCTTGTCCTCGGGCATCTCAAGTATAACAAAGTCTGTTAAGATAGTAACATTTTGCAGCAACAATGGGCGCATCCTCACAAATAACGATAGGTATGGCAGTTGATTTGTCAGTCATTTACAATGATATCTCAGTAGGTATGAGTTTATTAAAATCAAGACTTTTATAAAGACAAAGGCATAACACTAACACCAGCTCTTAAATCACATAAAGCAGTTTTGAGATAATTTCTTTTAATAGAGCATGGTATAGTTGGTATTCCTAGATCTCCAAGTTTTTTAGGTACCCCATCCTTAAAATTATAATTAGCAAGCATGGTGGAGATTTCAGCTTGAGGTATTTTTCTTTTATTAGTAACAATTCCTTTCATGTATTTAGCATAAGGGGCCATCTTTAAAATATGAGTCAAACGAGTACGCAAAAAACTGGCCTAAGCATTTCAGTAAAGCATTCAAATTCCTCATCATCCTTTTTCTTAGATGATTTAGGTGGAAAGGGCATGGGTTTCTGAACCCATAGTTCTTTTTATTTACCATGTTTTCTAGCAACAAAGTCTCTTTTATCATGACGTTTATTTTTAGGTTGTGGGTTATCAAGATCAGTAGGAGGTTCTACATCAACATCATTATCCGGTTCTTTATCATTGTCTGGTTGAGCATCTACATGAACATCATAATTATCATTTTCATTATCACTAGGTGAATGTTCATTACCAGATTGAGTTTCAACATCTGAGATAGAGATATCATTATTATCTTCAGGAGGTTTTTCTATTTCAGGTTCACTAGAGGTATGCAAAGTCCTATCATTTTTCTTTTTCTTCTTTTTTTAGAAGGACTATATGCATCAGTTTTAAATCTTTGGCAATCTTGCTCAATTCTTTTAGGGTGTGCCTCAGGATAAAGTGGTTCCTGAGTCATTTTACCTCTAGTTGCTATGCTAACAGCATAATCATTTATGTTATTGTTCATTTCACTAGGCAATTCTCTTTGAGATTTAGCAACTTGTTCTAACTGAGTTCGAACCATAGAGGCATGTTTTCCTATACCTGTAACATCATTAGTGATTCTAAATAACAAGTCACTCAAGCGAGCAATCATATCAGAAATTTGTTTCAATTGTTTCATAGCCTTTGCATTGAAGTGATCTTGTTTCGTAACTTAGTTGTCAAATTCATACAAGCATTGACTAAGATGTTTATTATGAGGGATATCACCTTCATCGAACTTTAAAAGAGAATTTACCTCTACCACCTGTGGTGGTGTGTCAAGACCATGTCTTTCTTCAATAGGAGGTAATTTTTTAATGTCTTCAGCTTTAATACCGTAAGGCCCAGATAATTAAGCTACAACTAATCCCATCATAATGGTGCCTTGTCATCACAATCACTGTTGCTAATCTCTTGTTGATTAGAACCAATTCAAAATTCAAATTTAAAATAAAGTCAAACTTTATAGTTTTCAAATGTCAAAACTAAAATGTTCTAAATGTGACAAATAATCCATAGGAAATTATGGTGGAGAAACCACATTTTTATAAAACACTTAAATGCCCTAAAACAATTAAAATAGAGGGTGATACATTTATTTAAGTGCTTTTAAAATAATAAACTAAATTATTATTTTGCTAAACTAATTGTGGTAGTAGCCTAAGTTAAGATATTAATTCAGGTGCAAGTGTTATATTTTACAAACTGAATTTATTTTAAAAAGAAATAGAAACATATTCAAATAAAAGAAAAGGATAAACGAAAACAAAAATGCAAAAAAAACTAAAAAAGAAAAAGAAAGAAAGAAAAGAGAGTGGGAGGCCCAGCCCACCTCCATTTCCCTCCACCACCCACTACAGGAGGCAGAGGGGAGCGTGGCAGCCATCCTGGCCTCCCTAGCCAGCAATGCCACCGTGACACCCATCCCATGCCCCCTAGGATAAGGGCTCCACACTCTCCCCCACGAATCCTAGCTATCTCATCCTCCCCCTTCCGCGTCGTAAACGAGCCAGAATCTGAACAGTCTGTTTATGGCCTCAGGCCATAATGGGTCGTTAACAGGCCGTAAGGCAGCGCATGCTTAACGGGTCATTGATGGGTCCGTAATACATGACAGGATGAATAAGGCCCAAAGGGTTAACGGGCCACAGACGGGCTGAATGTAACCATGGGCCTCATTTGGCTCATTAGCGGAACAAGCCAGTAATGTACCGCAAGTAGTCGAAGGCCTGAAATGAGCTCGAGAATATATGGGCCTTAGAAGGCTGAAAGATAACACGGGCTAGAAACGGCCCAACTGAATCATGGGTCGTTAATGGGTATAAAGCAAGTTATTGTATATTATGGGCCAGAGTCAACACAGGACGTTAAAGGACCTAAAGAAACAAAAGGCCTCATATGGGCCGAAAGAAGCCATAGGCCATTTACGGGCCGAAAATGAGAACGGGCTCAAATTATATTGGACTGCCCACAAGATGCTAATAGGCCGAATTCAAAAAGGCCATAACGGGCCGTAAATGGACTATACACGCACAGGTCGTCAATAGGCTTTCGATGAGCCGGCTCGTTAACTTTCGACCAAGTTAAACGGGTCGACCTTTCTAATCTAAATGGGCCACTATTGGGTCGGGCCACGTGTTGATGTAACATAGGCATGTTCCGTACATTGTAGGGATGACATCTATCCCAACACCGAGCTGACACGTGGAATCATCCGAAGAATGAGAATTTTACACGTGGAAAATCCCCATCAATCTGAGCTGTTAACGGGTTATCAAATCCAAACCGGAAGCCGATAGCTTAACTCGTTATGGTGGATGCCATGTGTCGGTTACCCTTGATGAAACACTTCCCACTAGTGGGGAAAAGCCTAGCTATGGCGTGCCAAAAACAGCCTTGCTGGCTTAGACACACGACGCCACTAATATGACGCCATTGCTAAAATGTAGTGGTGGCGTTGGAGCACACGTCAGCGGTATCCTACATCGTGCTGGCGTATCACCAGTATAGTGCTAACACTAAGTTCATCATAACTCTGGCGTGCCTGCTCGTCTACCGCCAGCAGATGGTTTTTTTGGTAATAGCTTTTTTTTACTCATCAACACTAGCTACTTACTTAATAGATACTACTGAACACAATATACTCATCAACACTAGGTACTTACTTAATAGATAATCATCACATAAGAGGCTCATGAACTGAACAAGTTGATATTAAACTTCACAAAAGTTCACTAAAGTACTCTAGTTACTCGATCATCATCAACTAATAAGATGAACTAGGTACTTACTTAATAGATAATCATTACATAAGAGGCTCATGAACTGAACAAGTTGATATTAAACTACACAAAAATTCACTAAAGTATTATAGTTAACTAAAAAACTAATTTTCATCAAGGAGTATCCCAGCTAGAGAAGCTTCTTTCTATCTGCCTCTCCTTCTCTTTTGAAATGATCTATGTCCATCTTCAGGTCAATCCTCCCATCCCTGAGGCGGCTCCTCTCCTCCTTCAGTTCATCCTGATCCTCAACGAGCTTATCCCTCTCCTCCCTAAGCTGATTAGTCTCCTGAACGAGCCAAACAACATCCTTGCGCATCTCCTTAATCCCCCCTTTAGATCGTCATTTGCCCCTTGCACGCTCTTGATGACATACTCAAAAGTGTTTAAGAATTCATTGTTGGCCATGTCCACATCGCACACCGACTCGTTGTTGCCTCCAGAATTGGCCATGACCTACAAACACATCGCGTATATATATACGATCAAGATAATATGCAATGTAAAGTAGTTCATGTGTTGGAAAGACATGATTTGTAAAGTTTCATTATCGAATATTTGGTGTGAGCTGTATCAAAAAAATCAGATACTTTTATAGTGAATAGTGCAAGTGTTGGAAAGACATGATTTTGTTAATTAAGTAGAATAGATTAAATTATGAATCTATTTTGATAAATAAGATATAGCAAAATCACTTCTATACACACATACTATCATATATACAAATAACTTCTGCATGCAAAGCTATTTGATTTACAGATACAAGTCAACCTATACAGAAATTTGGAAAGAAAACTAAAATGATAACTTTGAGGAATACAGAGATGGAAGTCTGGTGTATGAATGTATATGAGTCCCATACAAGCTGGCCCTACAACAGCAAATTGCCCTGATTTTTAAACATAACACATTCTATAAATTTGTACTATATATATCGCCAATGGAGGGGAGAGACACAAGTAAATATGCATTATAAATATCAGATTCTACACAATAGCAATCGGACGATTATCACTACAATTTCTACACAAAGCAATCCATGAACTAACTATTCATCAACACTATTTGAAAATAATAGTGCCGAGCGTGGATGGAAAATGGCGCGCCACCAACAGAAGTTGTGGATAACACTTTTCCACTAGTGTCCATGACGCGCCATTTTTCGTCATGGAAGTGGACACTTCCATGATGACAATTCTGGTATTGTCATAGAACACTTCTACGAGAGCACAAGTATGACTATCTTGATTCTATCATAAAATCGTCATGGATATACATGCATGACAGAAAACCTGACCTACTGTGACAAACACGTATCATCACGGAAGTGTTTTTTTGTAGTGTAGTGACAAGCATTAAGCATAGCAAAGGCATAGCAACATCAATCTCAGAAAATAGTGGATACTAGGGATCAAGCCCTAACAAATTGACTCGATTACATGACAAATATCATCCAACCCCATCACCATCCATCAAGCCTATGAAGGAATTACTCCTGCCCTAGTATGTATTGTACATCTTGTTGGGATAGACCTTGTACGTGCACAGATATGATCTCCCCGGGTACGTCTGATTACCCGGGCATGATCGGCTCTGGAACTCTCAATTTGGACGATCAGAAACTGGGCCCTCTTTGCTACATATGTGGTTCTATAGCCCACTCTAACTTTTGTTGCCCTGGGGCTTATTGGTGCCACGCCTGCAATTACTTGGGCCATGATGTCTACTACACAACCTTCTTCTTGTAGACGTTGTTGGGCCTGCAAGTGCACAGGTTTGTCGGACAGTAGCAAATTTCCCTCAAGTGGATGACCTAAGGTTTATCAATCCGTAGGAGGCGTAGGATGAAGATGGTCTCTCTCAAACAACCCTGCAACCAACTAACAAAGAGTCTCTTGTGTCCCAAACACACCCAATACAATGGTAAATTGTATAGGTGCACTAGTTCGGCGAAGAGATGGTGATACAAGTGCAATATGGATGGTAGATATAGGTTTTTGTAATCTGAAATAATAAAAAAAGCAAGGTAACTAATGATAAAAGTGAGCGTAAACGGTATTGCAATGGTAGGAAACAAGGCCTAGGGTTCATACTTTCACTAGTGCAAGTTCTCTCAACAATAATAACATAGATAGATCATATAACAATCCCTCAACATGCAACAAAGAGTCACTCCAAAGCCACTAATAGCGGAGAACAAACAAATAGATTATGGTACGGTACGGAACCACCTCAAAGTTATTCTTTCGGATCGATCTATTCAAGAGTTCGTACTAGAATAACACCTTAAGACACAAATCAACCAAAACCCTAATGTCACCTAGATACTCCATTGTCACCTCAAGTATCCATGGGCGTGATTATACGATATGCATCACACAATCTCAGATTCATCCAACCAACACAAAGTACTTCAAAGAGTGCCCCAAAGTTTCTACCGAAGAGTCAAGAAAACGTGTGCCGATCCCTATGCATAGGTTCATGGGCGGAACCCGCAAGTTGGTCACCAAAACATACATCAAGTGGCATGTGATATCCCATTGTCACCACAGATAAACATGGCAAGACATACATCAAGTGTTCTCAAATTAAAGACTCAATCCGATAAGATAACTTCAAGAGGGAAACTCAATTCATCACAAGAGAGTAGAGGGGGAGAAACATCATAAGATCCAACTATAATAACTAAGCTCGTGATACATCTAGATCGTGCCATAAAGAGAACACGAGAGAGAGAGAGATATCAAACACATAGCTACTGGTACATACCCTCAGCCCCGACAGTGAACTACTCCCTCCTCGTCATGGATAGCGCCGGGATGATGAAGATGGCCACCGGTGATGAGTTCCCCTCCGGCAGGTGCCGAACAGGCTCTCGAGAGGTTTTGGTGGCTACAGAGGCTTGCGGCGGAACTCACGATCTATCTTCTTTTCTGATGTTTTTAGGGTACGTAGGCTTATATAGGCGAAAGAAGTCGGTCGGGGGATCCTCGAGGGGCCCACCAGAGGGTAGGCCGCGCCCAGGGGGTGGGCGCGTCCCCCAGTCTCATGGCTCCCTCGATACTCCCCTGGCTTGCACTCCAAGTCTCCTGGATCATAATCTTTCCAAAAATAACGCTGCCAAAGGTTTCATTCTGTTTGGACTCCGTTTGATATTCCTTTTCTTCGAAATACTGAAACAGGCAATAAAACAGCACTATGGGTTGGGCCTCCGGTTAGTAGGTTAGTCCCAAAAATGATATAAATGTGTAAAATAAAGCCCATAGAAATCCAAATGGGGTAATATAATAGCATGGAACAACCAAAAATTATAGATACGTTGGGGACGTATCAAGCATCCCCAAGCTTAATTCCTGCTCGTCCTCGAGTAGGTAAATGATAAAAATAGAATTTTTGATGTGGAATGCTACATAGCGTAATTCTCGATGTAATTTTCTTTATTGGGGCATGAATGTTTAGATCCAAATGATTCAAAATAAAAGTTCATATTGACATAAGAAATAGTGATACTTCAAGCATACTAATCAAAGTGTCGGTGTACTAGAGTAGGGGTACCCTAGTATCCCGAACTTGTGCACGGGCAGTCGCAGCACCCCGCGGCAAGGCTTGCCGGGTGACCGCCAAGGTCCTCCCTGGTTCCTTTGGACCATTCAAGAACAAAGTGTTCAAGCCAAGGAGACAAGGCCCCGGCAAGAGGAGCTTGCCGGGAAGGCCAACCAAGGCATCTCAAGGAACTTGCCGCGACGCGCCATGCATCCCGGCAAGGCCCGGTGCGCGACAAGCTTCCGGACGCGACAAGACAACGACCGCGGCAAGCTACTACTATGTACCCGCGCTCCAGCACATCCACCAACGTGTTGCCCTGGTACCTTTCCAGGTGTGCGTGGCAAGAGGCTGTGCTGCCAGCGGTGCGAGGTGGCAAGCGACGCTGACAAGATTGCCATCGTGGCAAGCGGCGGCGCCCCTGACGGTCCCTTTTCGCACTGTTTGGGCGACGCAGACGGGCATTTAATGCCTTTGTCCCCTACCATCAGGGTTAGGTATGATACACTCTACAAGTAGTTGTACCAACCGCAACTCCTTTTCCATTTTTACCCTTGTCTACGTTGCCACCTGTCGGTGACCCCTTGAGCATATAAAAGGAGGCCCATGCGCAACGTAGAAGGGGTTTCGAAGGCAGAAAACACTCACACTCGGTCTCGTTAGCAGCTAGTGTGTACTGTAGCACTCAGCGCTCCCGAGCAAGAACTCAATACAATCAGACATGCATCAGTAGGAGTATTATCTCTCCGGAGAGCTCCGAAGCTGGGTAAAGCTTTCGTGCTTGCCGCCTCGATCCGCTCTTGCGCGATCTCCGCCCCGCCGAACCGAAAGGGGCCTGGTCCGCCGGTCCCATAGGTGTCCGTGGATCGCTCGCATGGCCGCTGAAGGAGCGGACAACCTCCCCCAGCTCGCCGCGAAGGAGCTGAGGGAGTACTACTACCTCTTCTGGTTGACGGAGACGCGAGCACATCCGCGCACGAAGGTACTCTCCTCCGCACAGGCGGGAGTGGACATCGAGAAGCGCAGAGGAGCTCCGGGGTCGCAACCAGGAAGCTCTCCGATCCTTGGCGGCGGAGCGGGAGCAACTCGCCGAGGCGCGGAAAGCCTTCCTCCTCGAGAAGGCTGAAGCCGAAAAGCAATAGCGGCTTGTCGCCGAGGAGCTGTTTGCGTGGGAGGGCGAGTTGGTGCAGCGGAAGGTCAATCTTGACAGCCATGGGGAGGAGCTTGCTGCGCGCGTGCAAACTTTCGGCGGGGCTCTCAAGGAAGCAGAGGACGCGGCCACAGCTGCCGAGGCCGCCAAGGAGCTGGATACGAAGGTGGCACAGCTGGAGGCCGATCTCGAGACGAGCGGCGAAGAGCTTGCCACGCTCAAGCGTGAGCGCGAGAAGGACGCCTACACCCTTGGCGAGCTGCAGGGTAGTCTCGTCGAGAAGGGCAAGGAGCTTAGCACCGCCAAGGACTCCAATGCAGATCTTGAGTTGAAGCTGACTACTTTGACCAAGACGCTGGACGGCGCCAGGGAGCGGGAGGTGGCCTTGAAGGAGCAGATCAAGGCCGACGAGGCGCTGCTGGCGAGTGCTGCCGTTACCCAGAACACCTTTAGGGAGAATGTGGAGCACTGGACGGAGGGTCTTGTGGATGTTGCCGCAGCCATCGACAGGGAGCTTGCGCAGCTAGGGATGGAGGATTTCGGGTATCCCTCTGATGAGAACCTCCAACCCAGCGCCAGGCTCACCTTGTTCTTCAAAGGCGTGGCGACGGCCCTCCAGCGACTCCAGGAGAAGATCCCAAAGTAGCTGGCCGACGAGTCGCGCAGAATCTGCGTGGGAGCTCTTCAAAAGGTGTTGGTGAAGGTGGCCTTCCGCAACCCAGGCCTCAACCTCACCAACGTCCTCAAGACCCTGCCGCCGGAAGCTGATCTGGAAGCGCTCAAGACCCTTGTCGCACCCATCATGGACAAGGTGAGTGAGATCAAGAGGGTTGATGGCGATCGCGTAGATTAGGCCGCCCGTTTTCTCCTTTTCTTGTCGCTGCTGGTCATGTTATGAAAACAATCTGTTAGAGCTGCGACATGCTATCTTGTAATATAACTTTATTTTGGGTATCGATTGCTATGTTATTTCCTTTACTTGATTCCTTCCTTTGTATGTTTTTGCCCACGCTTTTAGGAACTTGCGGTCCAGCGCCTTAGTCATGGCGCTGATTGCAGACGTCGGCAACCTCTTTGGCGGTGCCGCTTCGACAAGAAACCTTGTCGCAACTAGTCGCAGCTCACTTAAGTTGTTGGCGGACTCGAAACAAAGTAAGGCGCAACTAGCTACGAGTTGGTTCCTCCACGCACGTGTTTTCCATACAAAGCACGGTCGTTTGAGGAAGATAACTTAAAATTTTAAAACTGATTGCTCAAACTTTGGCAACTTAGCTTTTACATCGTTTGCGTCCGGCAAGGCAAAACTTTCTTGAGCGCCGCTGGTCCACACCATTATCTTCTCCTTTCCCCCCGGCAAACTTGTGGGCGAGGGAACCTTCCTTTCTTTGAGAAAAAGAAAGAAGAGAAAATAAAGATATGGAGCCTTGCGGCTCGTTATTGCTTACCGGGGGTAGGTGCTGCACAAGGTGTCAGATAACACATGCAAAAAATAGAAAGCATGAAATTGACAAGATGTGCGGAGCACATGAGCTTTACTTATGCACGGGGTCTGCGCCCGGCTTTGTACAAAGGATTACATGCAACAGCGGCAAGACTTGTACAAAAGGTGGTTCGGAACAGGTTAAACAACCGCGCTCTGAGTAAAACTTACGAAGATGCTCAATATTCGGGAGTTGCTCACGAGTGCCATCTTCGGTCTCAAAGCGGACGGCGCCTGAGCCTAGTGACTCGTTTCACCCGGTAGGGCCTTCCCCTTCAAGCGTCAACTTGTTGGAATTCTTGGCGGACTGAACGCGCGAAGAACAAGGTCGCCTTCGTTGAGACTTCGGCATTAACTGCGGCTATGGTAGCGGTGCAAAGCTTGCGATATCGAGCAGCTCAGACACAGCAGCTGAAGACGGTCCTCCTCAAGGAGCAGCGTCATCTTGTCGCAGCTGCTCTTGCTCAAGCTCATCATAAGCGAGCACTCGAGGCGACCCGTATACGAGTTCCGTGGGAAGAACTACCTCTGCTCCATAGACTAGAGCGAAAGGTGTCTGACCAGTGGCTCAATTTGGCGTCGTCTTGATCGACCAAAGAACCACCGGCAGCTCCTCAATCCAGTTCTTTCCGCACTTGCGCAGCCTGTCAAAAGTCCTGGTCTTGAGTCCGCGCAGCACTTCAGCATTTGCCCTCTCCGCTTGACCGTTGCTTCTCGGATGAGCAATAGAAGCGAAGCAGGAACCTTGGCGCCAAGATCTTGGGCGTATTGCATGAAGGTGCGGCTCGTGAATTGCGTGCGTTGTCGGTGATGATCTGTTAGGGATCCGGCGGCAAACAATCGACTGAAGAACTTGATCGCCGATCGTTGTCACCTTCCTCATCGCTTCCACTTCGGGCACTTTGTGAACTTGTCGATTGCGACGTACAAGTACTCAAAGCCCCGACAACTCGGGGAAGGGGCCGAGATGTCGAGCCCCGCACCGAAAATGGCCGGGATAAAGGGATTGTCCGGAGAGCTTGAGCTGGCTGGTGTATCTGCTTGGAATGAAACCGCACGCTTCACACTTGGTTACTTGTGCGGTTGCATCACGGAGGGCTGTCGGCCAAAAGAAACCTTAGGAATGCTTTGCGGCAAGTGCTCTTCTTGCCAGCGTGGTGACCATATATGCCTCCATGTATCTCTGCCAATAGCTTTTGTCCATCTTCCCGGTGAATACACTTCAATTTCACACCGTTGAGTCTTCTTCTGTACAGTGTGTTGTCGACAAACTGGTACATACTTGACTGCCGGGCTACTCTTTCCGCTTCTTCTTGCTCTTCGGGAAGTTCTCCTGTCTGAAGGAAATGGACAATCTATTGTGCCCATGCTAGAGCTTGCGGCTCGACAACAAGGACTAAAGGCACATCTGCTGCTGTGGGAACATCCGCTTCTACGGTGAGAACCTACGGCTCAGCCGGAGCTTGACGTTCCCCGGCAAGCTTGTCGGAGCAAAACTTGTTGGGAGCGTCTGCTTCAACGGAACAAACCCTAGGGCTTGCCGGAGCAGACTGCTCCTCAGCACCCTTAGTATTGATCTTGGGGACCTTCTTGGCGGCGGCTTCGGGGAGCTCTACCGGAAAATAGTCACCAGAAATCAACTTCCTCTTCTTGCTCTGCCCAGTTGATGGCGTTACAGATGGTCGAGTCAGTTTGAGCACAAAGATCCCTGGTTCCACAGGTAACTTAAGTGCTGCGCACTTCGATAGGCCGTCGGCAATGTCGTTCTGAGCTCTTGGAACATGTTCCATCTGTAGGCCGTCAAAGTGCTCTTCTAACTTTCTCACTTCATCAACGTAAGCTTCCATAAACGGACTCTGATAATTCTTGTTCACTTGGCGGACGACAAGCTGCGAGTCACCCCTGACAATGAGCTTCTTGATCCCAAGGTCTGCTGCGATCTTGAGACCGGCAAGCAAAGCTTCATACTCCGCGATATTGTTTGTTGCCTGCTCCTTGGGAAAGTGCATCTGGACTACGTACTTGAGGTGCTCTCCGGTGGGTGCAACAAGCAGCACGCCCGCACCGGTGCCTTGCAGCGAGAAGGCACCATCAAAGTACATCAGCCACTCTTTGCTTGCTTCCTTGACGGGGATGCTCATTTCTGGAATTTCTTCATCTGGCATTGGCGTCCATTCGCTATGAATTTCGCCAATGCTCGCTTTGGATAGTTGAAGTGCTCTCAAACTTGAGACCAAAGCTTGCAGTTCAGTGCCCACTCGACAATCCCGCATGTTGCCTCCGGATTCTGCGTTATCCTTTTCAGCCGAAAACGAGTGACAAGCTGTGATCTCATGTGCTTGGAAGTAATGGCGCAGCTTTCTCGAGGCCATGAGAAGGCCAAAAGCAATTTACGCACACCGAGTACCTTGACCTAGCCCCTGCGGAAGGGAGTTGACAAAGTAAGCAGGCGCTGCACCATTCTCTTCAGATCTCCACACGCTTTTCTCTGCAGATCCATCTTTGTCGGGACCGAGCTTGCGGTGAAGTCCTCTCGCTTGTCATTGGATGCATCCGCCGTGGTTTTTGGCTCATCATCGCCTCCTATCCGCTACTAACGCAGCACTAACCACTTGATTGGTTGCCGCTATATCAGCAACAACTTCTCTTGTGGCTTAGGTGCGACAAGTGTTGGAGTGGAGGACAGGTATCTCTTTAAGTCTGCGGCGCAGCCTCCGCTTCGAGTCCATTTCATTGGACCTGCATTTTCAATATTTTGAAAACGGCGGCGCACTCAGCAGAACCTAGAGGTAAACTCTGCTGAGAGCAGCCACATAACCGCAAGTCTTCGTACATCATTGATGCGCTTTGGTGCTTCAATCTGCTCAATGGCCTTGATCTTGTCGGGATTGGCTTCAATTCCCATTTGAGACACGAAGAACCGAGAAGCTTGCGGAGGGGACTCCAAACACACACTTCTCGGGGTTAAGCTTGAGGTTGATCTTGCGCAGATTCGCAAAGGTTTCGTCTAAATCCTGAATCAGAGTTGCCTTGTCCTTGCTCTTGACCACTATGTCATCCATGTAGGCTTCCACATTTCTGTGCATTTGTGGCTCAAAAGCGTCATGGACTACCCTTGCAAATGTTGAACCAACATTCTTTAAACCGAAAGGCATCCGTATGAAGCGGTATGTGCCACATGGAGTGATGAATGCGGTTTCTCCTCATCCTCTTCGCCATGAAGATCGATGGTATCTCGAGTATCGTCAAGAAATGAAAGCAAGTCACATCCGGCCGTGGAGTCAACAATCTGGTCAATGCGCGACAAGGGAAATGGGTCTTTGGGACAAGCTTTATTGACATCGGTAAAGTCGATACAAAGCCTCCATTTCCCGTTTGCCATGCGCACGACTACAGGATTGGCCAACCACGTAGGATGGAGCACTCCTCTGACAAGGCCTGCTGCTTCCAACTTCTTGATTTCTTCTGCGATGAATTCTTGGCGCTCCACTCCTTGTTTCCTAACCTTCTGCTTGAGGGCCGCGCATGAGGACAGACAACAAGATGGTGCTCGATTACTTTCCTGGGAACTCCGAGGATGTCAGACGGTTGCCACGCAAACACGTCGACCTTCGCCCGCAGGAAAGCAACGAGCGCGCTTTCCTATTTAGGGTCGAGAGTGGCACTGATGGTGAAGGTACCACCAGTGCCGTCCTCCTTGGCGGACACCTTCTTGGTCTCTGGCGGAGCTGCCATTGTCTTGTTACGCTTGCCGGTGGAGCTTGATGGTGCGTCCTCGATGGTAGCGCAGCACTCTGAAGAGGTGCGCTTGCCGGAGTGGGCATCAGAACTCTTGCCGGACTTGGTCTTCTTCTTCCCCCCGGGAGCTTCACGGCAAGTGACTTGCGATCTGTTGCAGCTGATGTGTCCCGGTAGATCTTGTCGGCGCAGATAAGAGCATCCTTCTTGTCGCCAGGGACAGAGATGACACTTATCAGGCGTCGACGAGGGAGCTCACGGTGCTGCCAAGTCCAAGAACAAGGCTGCGCAGACCTCGGCATCCGTACATGCGCCGCGCCCATCTCAAGAGGCGCGGGACCGACAGCGTCATGGTACTCGCGGTACCATATGTTCGTTGGACCAAGATCGAGCTGGTGGATCTCGGGATGCTCAAGACCAGCATGCACGCCAACATGCTGGCACGAGCAAGACACGATCGCTGGACGGATCTCGCTCCTTCTAACATAGTTAGAAGTCGAGCATATCCGCTCCTCGCACCGCTCGCCATCGCCACCCACCACTCCAGCGAAGCTTCAAGCGAGCTCAATCGCTCTGGATTACCCTCCAATGGCAGACAAGATCGACGAATGGAGGGCCACCATTCAGAGTATCATCGGCTTCGCCAACGGCGACACTCCACGGCAGCCAAGTACATCGCAGTCGCGGCAAGATTGCCCGGCGCGAACCAATGGTGACAAAACCGGTGGGGGTACAACCACCGTGCACTCTCCGCCCCGAAGGCCAAGATCGCCGACTCGCCAGATCAACCTCGACAGCGACTCCACCGCATCATCAGATCCACGAGCTCGTCGCGATCAACGCCAAGTTCTTCACGAACGACAGCAAGAAGACGCTCGTACTCGCATCGAGCGCCGGAGAGAAGCGCGGCGTCAATCAGACCAGCGCACTGGGCCCTCTGTCGACATGCATGCGCCCGAGGGAACCAGCGACTTGTCCGACGTGATAGGTTGCCCTGCGTTCACTTGTGAGCTGCGGCAAGTCGATGGCCAAAGACGAAGAATTTCAAGCGACGCGTGCGAGAGAAGCACGACGGCAAGTCGCATCCGTCGGAGTTCCTCGGCATCTACACCATCGCGGTGCAAGCTGCTGGGGGGCGGGGCGACAAGATCCTTGCCAACTACTTCCCGCTGGTGCTCAAGCCCAACGTCAGGTCCTGGCTCATGCACTTGCGGACAACTCCATATCCTCTGGGCAGACCTATGCCATCGGTTTGTCGGCGCTTTTCGGTGCCACAAGCCTCGTGGCCAAGAGAGCGACCTTCATCTGCCGCCCGAAGGAAGGAGAGCCCTGCGCAAGTACATTCAGAGATTCAGCCATGTACGGCACAACATCCGGATGTCCACCGCGCGATCATCGCCGCGTTCCATCGAGCGTCGCGAAACCGCAGAGATGCGGGAGGAGATGGTGATGTGCAAGATCGAGACGTCGATGTGAGCTCACGCCTGGCGACAAGTGTGCACGTTTGAGGAAGGAGGAAACTCCCCGGAGAGAATCTGAGGCAGGAGGATCGACGGCGAGGATGCTGCCCGGCAAAGAAAAACGGCGGCGGAACAACGGGAAAAAGAAAGGCAAAGATGTGCTAGTTGTTGAGCAGTCCGCAAGCGGAGGTGGCGCCAGAAAGCCGAAGTTGTGGCGGTCGCCGACAAGCGTGACGGCGCCAACAAACGATCTTGCAAGATCCACCGCACCAAGGGCCATGATCTCGAGCTGCAAGAAGGTCGAGCAGCTTGTCGGCGACAAAAGGCTGAATCTGAGCGACACGACAAGGAGAAGGCCCAGGAAGGTCTTGGAGGATCCGGCAAGAAAGCCCCGGCGGGGAGGACGCGCGGCAAGGCCAATCAGCGGCAAGGAGACAGACCTCCCGCGGCGCGACAAGGATGAAGATGAAGGCGACGATGAAGATATGGATGATGACGAGACCGTGAGTAGGAGTTCGAGAAAGCCCGAGAGGTCCGTGCATTGGCGGTGGTGCTTCTTCTGCATACTTCGCACCGCCAGCTCAAGCGATGGGTGCGGGAAGTCAATGCGGCAGAACCACCCGTCGAGTCACGCAAGCCTCGAAATGGTCCAAAGACGCCTATCATCTTTGATATTGAGGACCATCCTGATCGCATAACTGCGGTCGGGTGCTTGCCGATGTTGGTTTCACCAACTATCCTCAACCTCAAGGTCACTAAGATGCTAGTTGACGGCGGGGTCGGCTTGAACCTGATCTCCTCCGCGGTACTCCAGAAACTCCAGATCCCTGACAGCGAGCTCGAAGAGACCGGCACATTCCAAGGAATCAATCCGGGAAGGAGCAAGCCGAAGGGAAAGATCACGTTGCGGTGACATTTGGCGTGAGTTGAACTTCAGATCGAGAGGGTCACTTTTGACGTTGCTGATTTTCCATTGCCTTACAATGGGATACTCAGCCGTCCAACGCTCGCCAAATTCATGGCAGCCTCTCACTATGCATACAACATGCTGAAGATGCCAGGCCCGATAAGTGTCATCTCTGTCCCTGGCGACAAGAAGGATACTCTTATCTGCTCCGACAAGATCTACCGGGAAGCAGCAGCCGCAACAGAACGCAAGTCACTTGCCGTTGAAGCTCCCGAGGGGAAGAAGAAGACCAAGTCCGGCAAGAGTTTTGATGCCGACTCCGGCAAGCGCACCTCTTCGGAGTGCTGCGCTACCCTCGAGGACGCACCATCGAGCTCCACCGGCAAGCGTGGCAAGACAATGGCAGCTCCGCCAGAGACCAAGAAGGTGTCCGCCAAGGAGGACGGCACTGGTGGTATCTTCACCATCAGTGCCACTCTCGACCCTAAATAGGAAAGCGCGCTCGTTGCTTTCTAGCGGGCGAACGTCGACGTGTTTGCATGGCAACCGTCTCACATCCCCGGTGTTCCCAGGAAAGTAATTGAGCACCATCTTGCCGTTTGTCCCCATGCGCGGCCCGTCAAGCATAAGGTCAGGAAACAAGCAGTGGAGCGCCAAGAATTCATCACAAAAGAAATCAAGAAATTGTGAGCAGCAGGCCTTGTCATAGGAGTGCTCCATCCTACGTGGTTGGCCAATCCTGTAGTCGTGCGCAAGGCAAACGGGAAATGGAGGCTTTGTTTCGACTTTACCGATGTCAATAAAGCTTGTCCCAAAGACCCATTTCCCTTACCGCGCATTGACCAGATTGTTGACTTCACGGCCGGATGTGACTTGCTTTCATTTCTTGACGCATACTCAGGATATCATCAGATCTTCATGGCAGAAGGGGATGAGGAGAAGACTGCATTCATCACTCCATGTGGCACATACTGTTTCATACGGATGCCTTTCGGTTTAAAGAATGCTGGTTCAACATTTGCAAGGGTAGTCCATGACGCTTTTGAGCCACAAATGCACAGAAATGTGGAAGCCTACATGGATGACATAGTGGTCAAGAGCAAGGACACGGCAACTCTGATTCGGGATTTAGACGAAACCTTTGAAAATCTGCGCAAGATCAACCTCAAGCTTAACCCCGAGAAGTGTGTGTTTGGAGTCCCCTCCGACAAGCTTCTCGGGTTCTTCGTGTCTCAGCGGGGAATTGAAGCCAATCCCGACAAGATCAAGGCCATTGAGCAGATTGAAGCACCGAAGCGCGTCAAGGATGTACAAAGACTTGCCGGTTGTGTGGCTGCTTTCAGCAAGTTTATCTCTAGGTCTGCTGAGCGCGCCTTGCCGTTTTTCAAAATATTGAAAAAGGCAGGTCCAATGAAATGGACTCCGGAAGCGGAGGCTACGCTGCAGGACTTGAAGAGATACCTGTCCTCCACTCCAACACTTGTCGCACCTAAGCCACAAGAGAAGTTGCTGCTGTATATAGCGACAACCAATCAAGTGGTTAGTGTTGCGTTAGTAGCGGAGAGGGAGGCGGATGATGAGCCAGCAAACACGGCAGATGCATCCAGCGACAAGCAGGGGACTTCACCGGCAAGCTCTGGTCCCGGCAAAGATGGATATGCGCAGGCGCGTGAGGAGATACAGAAGAGAATGGTGCAGCGCCTAGTTTACTTTGTCGGTTCCTTCTGCGGGGCTAGGTCAAGGTATTCGGTGTGCGTAAATTGCTTTTCAGCCTTCTCATGGCCTCGAGAAAGCTGCGCCATTACTTCCAAGCACATGAGATCACAGTTGTCACTCGTTTTCCGCTGAAGAGGATCTGCAGAATCCGAAGCGGCAGGCAGGATTGTCGAGTAGGCACTGGAACTGTCAAGCTTTGGCCTCAAGTTTGAGAGCACTTCAACCATCCAAAGCAGAGCATTGGCAGAATTCATAGCAGAATGGATGCCAACACCAGATGAAGAAATTCCAGAAACGAGCATCCCCGTCAAGGAAGCGTGCAAAGAGTGGCTGATGTACTTTGATGGTGCGTTCTCGCTGCAAGGCGCCGGTGCGGGCGTGCTACTTGTTGCACCCACTAGAGAGGACCTCAAGTACGTAGTCCAGATGCACTTTCCCAAGGAGCAAGCAACATACAATACCGCAGAGTACGAAGGTTTGCTCACCGGTCTCAGGATCGCCGCAGACCTTGGGATCAAGAAGCTCATTGTTAGGGGTGACTTGCAGCTTGTCGTCTGCCAAGTGAACAAGAATTATCAGAGTCCGTTGATGAAAGCTTACGTTGATGAAGTGAGAAATTTAGAAGAGCACTTTGACAGCCTACAGATGGAACATGTTCCAAGAGCTCAGAACGATATTGCCGATGGCCTGTCGAAGTGCGCCGCACTTAAGATACCTGTGGAACCAGGGATCTTTGTGCTCGAACTGACTCAACCGTCTGTAACGCCATCAACTGGACAGAGCAAGAAGAGGAAGTTCATTTTTGGTGACTATTTTCTGGCAGAGCTCCCCGAAGCCGCCCCCAAGAAGGTCCCCAAGATCAACACCAAGGGTGCTGAGGAGCAGTCTGCTCCGGCAAGCCATAGGGTTTGTTCCGTTGAAGCAGACGCACCCGACAAGTTTTGCTCCGGCAAGCTTGCCGGGGAACGTCAAGCTCCGGCTGAGCCGCAGGTTCTCGCCGTAGAAGCGGATGTTCCCGCAGCAACAGATGTGCCTTTAGTCCTTGTTGTCGAGCCGCAAGCTCCAGCATGGGCACAGCAGATTGTCCGTTTCCTTCAGACAGGAGAGCTTTCCCGAAGAGCAAGAAGAAGCGAAAAGAGTAGCCCGGCAGTCAAGTATGTACCAGTTTGTCGACAACACACTGTATAGAAGAAGACTCAACGGTGTGAAATTGAAGTGTATTCACCGGGAAGATGGACAAAAGCTGTTGGCAGATATACATGGAGGCATATGTGGTCACCACATTGGCGCAAGAGCACTTGCCGGCAAAGCGTTCCGACAAGGTTTCTTTTGGCCGACAGCCCTCCAGGATGCAACTGCACAAGTAACCAAGTGTGAAGCATGCCAGTTCCATTCCAAGCAGATACACTAGCCATCTCAAGCTCTCCAGACGATCCCTTTATCCTGGCCATTTTGGTGCGGGGCTCGACATCCTCGGCCCCTTTCCCGAAGCTGTCGGGGCTTTGAGTACTTATGCGTTGCAATCGACAAGTTCACAAAGTGGCGGAAGTGGAAGCGATGAGGAAGGTGGCAGCACGGTCGCGATCCGTTCTTGGTCGATTGTTTGTCGTTTGGGATCCCCGACGGGATCATCACCGACAACGGCACGCAATCACGAGCTGCACCTTCATGCAAGATCGTCCAAGATCTTGGCGCCAAGGTCTACCGCTTCATTGCTCATCCGAGAAGCAACGGTCAAGCGGAGAGGGCAAATGCTGAAGTGCTGTGCGGACTCAAGACCAGGACTTTCGACAGGCTGCACAAGTGCGGAAAAAACTGGATTGAGGAGTTGCCGGTGGTTCTTTGGTCGATCAGGACGACGCCAAATCGAGCCACTGGCCAGACACCTTTCGCTCTAGTCTATGGAGCAGAGGCAGTTCTCCCCACGGAACTCGTATGCGGGTCACCTCGAGTGCTCGCTTATGATGAGCTTGAGCAAGAGCAGCTGTGACAAGATGACGCTCTGCTCCTTGAAGAGGACCGTCTTCAGGCTGCTGTACGAGCTGCTCGATACCAGCAAGCTTTGCGCCGCTACCATAGCCGCAAAGTTAATGCCAGAAGTCTCGAGGAAGGCGACCTTGTTCTTCGGCGCGTTCAGTCCGCCAAGAATTCCAACAAGTTGACGCCGAAGTGGGAAGGCCCTTACCGGGTGAAACGAGTCACTAGGCCTGGCGTTGTCCGCCTTGAGACCGAAGATGGCATTCTGGTGAGCAAATCCTGGAACATTGAGCATCTTCGTAAGTTTTACCCGTAAAGCGCGGTTGCGGAACTGTTAAAGCAACCACCTTTTGTACAAGTCTTGCCGCTGTTGCATGTAATCCTTTGTACAAAGCCGGGCGCAGACCCCATGCATAAGTAAAGCTCATGTGCTCCGCACATCTTGTCAATTTCATGCTTTCTATTTTTTGCATGTGTTATCTGACACTTTGTGCAGCGCCTACCCTCGGTAAGCAATAACGAGCCGTAAGGCTCCATATCTTTATTTTCTCTTCTTTCTCTTTCTCAAAGAAAGGAAGGTTCCCTCGCCCACAAGTTTGCCGGGGGGAAAGGAGAAGATAATGGTGTGGACCAAAGCGTCGTTCAAGAAAGTTTCACCTTAGGGGGACATAAACGACGTAAAAGCTAAGTTGCCAAAGTTTGAGCAATCAGTTTTAAAAATTTTAAGTTATCTTCCTCGAACGATCGTGCTTTGTATGGAAAACCTATGCGTGGAGGAACCAACTCGTAGCTAGTTGCGCCCTCACTTTGTTTCGAGTCCGCTCAACAACTTAAGTGAGCTGCGACTAGTTGCGACAAGGTTTCTTGTCGGTAGCGGCACCGCCAGTAGGCTGCTGACGTCCCGCACTCAGCGCTCGCGGCTAAGGTGCCTGCACCGGCAAGTTCCCTAAAAGCATAGGGCAAAAACATAAAAAGGAAGGAATCAAGTAAAGGAAATAACATAGCAATCGATACCCAAAATAAAGTTATATTACAAGATAGCTTGTCGCAGCTCTAACAGATTGTTCTCATAACATGACTAGCAGTGACAAGGAAAGGAGAAAACAGGCGGCCTAATCTACGCGATCGCCATCAACCCTCTTGATATCGCTCACCTTGTCCACAATGGGTGCGACAAGGGTCTTGAGCGCTTCCAGATCAGCTTCCGGCAGTAGGGTCTTGAGGACGTTGGTGAGGTTGAGGCCTGGATTGCGGAAGGCCATCTTCACCAACACCTTTTGAAGAGCTCCCGCGTAGATTCTGCGCGACTCGTCGGCCAGCTGCTTTGGGATCCTCTCCCGGAGTCGCTGGAGGGCCGTCCCCACGCCTTTGAAGAACAAAGTGAGCTTGGCGCTGGGTTGGAGGTTCTCATCGGAGGAGTACCCGAAATCCTCCATCCCGATTCGCCACTCCGTCGATGGCTGCGGCAACATCCACGAGACCCTCCGTCCAGTGCTCCACATTCTCCCTGAAGGTGTTCTGGGTGACGGCAGCACTCGCCAGCAGCGCCTCGTCGGCCTTGATCTGCTCCTTCAAGGCCACCTCCTGCTTCTTGGTGTCGTCCAGCGTCTTGGTCAAAGTGGTCAGCTTCAACTCAAGATCTGCGTTGGAGTCCTTGGCGGCGCTAAGCTCATTGCCCTTCTCGACGAGACTACCCTGCAGCTCGCCAAGGGTGTAGGCGTCCTTATCGCGCTCACGCTTGAGCGCGGCAAGCTCTTCACCGCTCGTCTCGAGATCGGCCTCCAGCTGCACCACCTTCGTCTCCAGCTCCTTCTTGGCGGCCTCGGCAGCTGTGGCCGCGTCCTCTGCTTCCTTGAGAGCCCTGCCGAAAGTTTGCTCGCGCGCAGCAAGCTCCTCCTCATGGCTGTCAAGATTGACCTTCCGCTGCGCCAACTCGCCCTCCCGCGCAAACAGCTCCTCGGTGACAAGCCGCTGTTGCTCTTCGGCTTCAGCCTTCTCGAGGAGGAAGGCTTTCCGCGCCTCGGCGAGTTGCTCCCACTCCGCCGCCAAGGACCGAAGAGCTTCCTGGTTGCAACCCCGGAGCTCCTCCACACGCTTCTCGATGTCCACTCCCGCCTGCGCAACAAGTGCTTCTCGGGATTCCACCTTGGCCTGCCGAGCGCGGTAGAGCGACACCAGCTTCGCGTGTTGCTCCTCCTCAGACTCGCCGCTGCTGCTGCTCGGCGCGTCAACCAGCGTCAGTCCAGCGGAGGCGAGCACCTCTCCATCCAAGATTTCTCCTTCGACCTGCGCCCTGGAGCTTGACTCCCAGGGGAGCTTGATGAAGACGCCATCGCCGGCCTTCAAGTAGGCCCCGGGCTGGGGCTCTTCGGAGCCTGACACTGCAGCAGCGGCGGAGGGATCGGCGGTCGGCGTAGTGCCTGTCGCTCCTACGGCCTCAGGGCCGTCAGTACGATCACCAAATCCCTCGCCAGCTTCTGCGGCGGCAGCTTTGGCGGCCTCTTCGCCGGCGGGCTCATCAGCGCCAGCCGCTTCTTCGGAGGCAGCAGCGTCGTCGGTGTTGCCGCGCGCGTTCTCTTCGCCGGTGACCTTGGTCTCCATCGGCTCCGTGGAAGATGGATCTGATGACCGGAAAAGGGAGAAAAGTCAAGCAAATATCCAAAAAGAAGATCAGAAGAAGAAGAACCCAAGGGAAGTTTTCAAGCAAGAGGATTACCTGTGCTGGGCTCTACACTCACGGTCTCCGCCACCAGGGGGTCGCTGGTGCTGTCCCTTGCCGGAGAACGCTCCCTTGTGAAAGTGCAACTAATCCCCGGGTGGTTTTGGTAATTAATAACAACATATATATCATTGAACTAATAGTTTCTTGAGAATCATTTGAAAGTTCAGTGATATGGGTATTGCAATGATTGAAGATGTGGACCCTCAAAATGCTAAGGAAAACATTGGCAAAAGCTCAAGACTCCATTTTGGTTTAGTGATCCAAGATCACATTGAGTCTATAGGAAAGCCAATACTATTAAAAGGGATGAGGTTATGATAATGATCTGGTTGCTCAAAGTGCTTAGTGATCTATCTCCCAAACCATCAGCAATCTTTCATTCCAACATACACTCATAAGTAATCTCGGTCCCACCGATTCCATAAATTCAGTCACACCGAGATGAACCACCTCACCATATACCCAAACCCTAGAAATTTCGGATTTTCCGATTCTAAACTCGGTCTCACGAAACTAGTGTTGCCAAGCTTCAGAACATACGTCATCAAATCGGTATCACCGAGATGATAAAGTCGGTCCCACCGAGATTGGCAAACCCTAGTCTTTGGAAGAATCGGACTCACCGAGATTGTATTTTCGGTCCCACGAAAATCCCAACGTTCACAAGATTTGAACTTTCGGTCTCACCGAGTTGTCAACTTCGGTCCGACCGAGATTGGTCAAACGTGTGTAGCAGTTGGATTTTGTGTGGAGGCTATAAATACCCTCCACCCCCTCTTCATTCGTGGAGAGAGCCATCGAAAGAACTACCACTCCTACCTTACATTTACGAGAAGAAAACTACCTACCCTTGTGTTGAGATCAAGTTGCTCCACTCCCACCATATGAAGCTTGATCTCTAGCCTTCCCAAGTTGCTTTCCACTCAATCCTTTCTTCCACCACAGCCAAATCGGTGAGGAGAGTTGAGTGTTGGGGAGATTATCATTTGAAGCACAAGAGCAAGGAGTTCATCATCATCAACACCATCTATTACCTTTTGGAGGTGGTGCCTCCTAGATTGGTTAGGTGTCGCTTGGGAGCCTCCGTCAAGATGTGGAGTTGAACCAAGAAGTTTGTAAGGGCAAGGAGATCGCCTACTTCGTGAAGATCTACCCGAGTAAGGCTAGTCCTCCGTGGGCGTATGCCATGATGGCATAGACAAGGTTGCTTCTTCGTGGACCCTTCGTGGGTGGAGCCCTCCGTGGACTCTCGCAGCCGTTACCCTCCATGGGTTGAAGTCTCCATCAACGTGGATTGACGATAGCACCACCTATCGGAACCATGAGAAAAATCTCCGTGTCTCCAAATTGCGTTTGCTCTTCTCCACCTCTCTTTACTACATGTGCAATTTACTTTCCGCTGCCAATACTCTAGAATTGCATGTGTAGGGTGATACTTGACTTGATCATCATCTTGAAATCTGCCAAAACTTGTCTTAATCAAAAGGCTGAATTTTTATATTGTCAAGTAGTCTAATCACCCCCCCTCTAGACATACTTTCGATCCTACAAGTGGTATCAGAGCTTTGGTCTCCATTGTATTGGTTTCCATTGCATTGGACTCCATAAGCTTGGTTTCACAACCTAGGAGAGTATGGCGTCTAGTGAGGGTAATTTTCAGAGAGGTCCTTACTTTGATGGTTCAAATTTTGCTAGTTGGAAGCATAAAATGAAAATGCATATTCTTGGACATAACCCGCCGCATGGGGCATTATTTGTGTTGGCTTGCAAGGTGAGTTCTTGAGGAAGGAAAAGTTCCGGATCGTGAAGCTACAACGGATGAATTGCGGATGTTGCAAAACAATGCTCAAGCTTGTGACATTCTCTTCAATGCTTTGTGTCCCGAGGAGTTCAACAAAATCAGCCGTCTTGAGAATGCAAAAGAGATTTGGGATACTTTGGTGAAATGCACGAAGGTACCGAGTCCGTGAAGGAATCAAAGCTAGATGTTCTTCAAGGTCGACTTGACAAGTTCAAGATGAAGGAAGGTGAAGGAGTCGCTGAAATGTACTCTAGGCTTGCTCTCATCACAAATGAGATTGCCGGCTTAGGAAGCGAAGAAATGACCGACCGATTCATCATCAAGAAGATTCTCGAGCTTTGGATGGAAAGTATGACACCGTGTGCACTTTGATCCAAATGATGCCAAACTACAAGAATCTCAAGCCTACCGAAGTCATTGGAAGAATTGTTGCTCATGAGATGACACTTAAAGATAAGGAAGAGCTTCACAACAAGTCAAGTGGTGCTTACAAAGCTACATGTGAAGCTCCCACAACCTCAAGTGAGAAGCTAGTTTCCAATGAAGAGATAAGCCTAATGGTGAAGAAGTTCAACAAATTCTACAAGAGTAGAAGCAAGGAAAGAAGCTCAAAGTCTAGATCATATGATGAAAAGAGATCTTCTAGTCATGATCGAAACTGCTACAATTGTGGAAGACCCGGACACTACTCAAATGAGTGCTCGGCTCCCCACAAGAGAAGAGAAGAATCTCCAAGAAGAAGAAGCTCAAGAGAAGAGTCACCTCGGAAAGAGAGAAGGAGTAGAGATGATCGTTATGAACGAAGATCCTCTCGGAGAAGCAAGGATTCGGAGAGGAAAGACAAGTCATCAAGGAGCTACACAAGAAGAAAACATCAAGCTCATGTAGGTGAATGGGTCTCGGCTCCGACTCGGCAATCACTCCGAAAGAAGCTATCACTCCAACTCCGAATCTGATCAAGATGAAGGTGTTGCGGTCTTGCTCTCGTATCCTCCAACTCCAACTCCTATGACTTATTTGATTCACCAAATGAGGGAATTGGAAGATGCTTCATGGCTAAAGGCCCCAAGGTATCACACCTGAATTTATTGACTTTGATAGTGATGAGGATGACTTGCTTGGTGAAGATGAGCTTTTACATGATAAATCTAGTGAGCCTAGTAATGATGAACATGCTAGTAGTCTTTATAGTCGAGAAGAGTCGAATGACAATGCTATGAAGGAGATTGAGCGTTTAACTAAAGAACTAAACACTCTTAAGTTAGCTCATGAAACAACTCAAGAAGATCATAGAGAGCTCCTAATATCTCATGAGAAGCTACGCTTCGAGAAGCTCAATCTAGAGCAAGAACATGAGTTTCTAAAAGCTATCAATGACGATCTTCGAAAGAAGAGTTCTTCATATCTTGCCAAACGACTTCTCTTGTCTAATTTCTTGCCACCGATTAAAACTAAGCATGACAAGCATAAGAAAAGTTCTTCATCTAGTAGTAACAATAACCATGCTAAATCCAATATTGTTGCTCCTAGTAATTCTCTTGATTCCACTAACAATGTTTCAAGCCAAGTTACACTTGAGCAAGAAAATAGTTTATTGAAAGGGATTATAGAGAAAGGTGTCTACAAGAGCCTTGGAAGCAAGAACTTTGAGGAAATTGTTCGCAAGCAAGGAAGGCAGGAAGAATCAAGGAATTGGTTTTGAGCGAAAGTTCAACGCCGAGGGTGTTGAATGGGAAGAAGGTCAATATCCCACTCCAAAGTTTGTTTCTCAAAAGGAGAAGTATGATCCTACTTCTTCCAATGTGGAACAAGCACAAGATGACCTTCCACCACAAGACCACAAGCTAAAAGGCAAGGACAAGCTTCAAGAGGAGGTTGATGCATTTATTGAAGCACCTAAGGCCATGGTCAAGTGGGTTCCCAAGGAAACGTCAAGTTCTACTTCGTCAAGCTCAACTACTACCCCAAGGATTCCCATCAAGATGATGTGGATCCCGAAGAAGAAGAACTAGAGAGTTCTCGAGGGTGACTCCGCCAACATACTTCACTCACATTCATTTTGGCAAGAACTTGTGCAATCAACTTCCACATCTTGCACTAGTTCATGGAGTCACAAACCCTCTTGTTGGTAAGTCAAGGGACAAGGTAATCATTGCTTTCATGGACATCATTCTTTGTGTACTTCAATCTATGTCCATGGATATCCTTGTTTGTTCCTTGTGGGACTAACCCATGTAGGTATTGAAAGTGCCCGAATCCAAAGGATTGCTCCCAACTCTTGATGATCTTCATCAACATGGAGCATCCACATCTTCAACATCTACATGAAGTCTTCTACGACAACCCAAGGTTAGTTTGACCCTTTAAAAGGGGTTCTCACATCAAGGGGGAGCTTTGCTCTAAAGATTTGAGCTAAAGCATCTTCAAATGATGTGAACACATCAATGCTTTATGTAAAAGTGGTAACCCCACTTGTGCTTAAATGATGAGTATGACCTATGATCAAATGTTCTCATTTGACTCCTAAGTCAATATACTCATATATAGATGACCTAGTCATCGACAAATTGTGTGATAGTAGCTAGTGTTTTGTTTGTGCATGTTTGACACATATTTCATTTGCTATCTTATTGTGTGAGCATGTTGGATGCATGATTTTATCCATTCGAGGACATCCATTTGTTGCTTTGGTCTTTTGGATTTTTCTGACCAAATGGATGGACAAGAATGCCTAAGTTCCTCCCCTAGCTATCTATGCTTTCTTGTCTCAAATTCTATTCATGCTTATATCACAAACTTTGATCAAGTCTTTTTCGGACCCACCGAGTGAGGAGCACTCGGAGCCACCGATCCGTCAAAAGCTTAACTTCCAAAACCTTCTAAGTATTTTCGTCAGACCAACCCACTCAAACTCGGACGGACCGAAAGCACTTGGATTGATCTAGGTTTTCACCTCGGTGAAACCGAGTTACAAATTCGGCGTGACGAAATGTGTAGCTTGCGATTATCCATCTCGGTGCCACCGAAGTTTTACAACTCGGTCCCACCGACAGCTAAAAGGTATATATATCCGAGGGCGCGCGTTGAGTCCTTCTTCAAAACGCCCGCCCCAAACCCTTTTTGCCGTCGCCGTGGTCTCCGGATCGTCTCCGTTGTCGCTCGCGCCCTCGCCGCAGAGTCTCCGTCGCCGTCAGCGGTCACTCTCTCCGCGCCGTTGCGCCAGAGAAAACTCCACCAAGTTAGGGTGAGTTTCGATCCCTCTCGTGCTTCAACCTCCGATTCTATGCACGATTGGTTTGCCTAGCGTCTTGCCACGTTTGAGATCTTCCTATCCAGCAGATTAGTTCTAGAACGAAATTCGAGTAAAAGTTTTAGGGTTAGGTTTCCGCCGAACACATCTCGGTGAGACCGATTCTACATTCTCGGTATGACCAATTTGGCCTCTGGCCATTGCACTGCACTTTTCGGTCCAACCGAGTTGTGCAAATCGGTGTGACCGAAATGAGGATTTAGTGAAACCCTAGTGTTCTCGGCTAGACCGAAACCCATTTCGGTCCAACCGAAAGTGGTGTGAATGGTTCTGTTTAGACACCTCGGATTCACCGAATTTTAGACTCGGTCTGACCGAAATGCATTCTGTGAAAATCTAAAACTGAAATTTGAACTCATTTTTTAAAAAATCTTCTGCAGTTTGTGATAACTCTTCTATTCGCCTACACCTAATCTATTCACGGGTTGTCGGCCATGTCGATGCCGGTGACAGCGAACAGTCCGAATCACCAATTGCTGAGATTCAGGCGGGCACTAGTCCCGAGGCCAAGAGCTTTTCCGATGATGGTGAAAGGAGCACACCAAGTGGTTTGCCTCCTGCAGCCACCAGGGCCAGGAAGAAGAAGAATTCTGATGAAGAAGATTCTGATTTTATAGCTGAGGAAGAGATCACCTCTAAGCCTAAGAGGAAAGTGGTTGCCAAAGAGCATCAAGGGCAACAAACCAAGAAAGGCACCAGCAAAGTGAAGAAGTCCACTGTTGCCAAGAAGCTGAGTATGGAAGAAGAAACTTCGAGCAAGGTGAAGAAAACTTCCAAGAGGAAGAGAATTATGCATGATGAAGCAGCTGATGATGATGATTCTGATGAGGGAGCACCCCAGCCTCCTCCTCAGAAGTCGAAGTTGATGGGTGATGCCATCAGGGCAGGAGCACCTTCAAAGTCTAAGCTTTCTGCTCCAGCAAAGGCAACTCAAGCCAAGCCTGATGCCAAGCCCAAGAAAACTGTCAGAAACATCCCAGCTTCAGAGAAGAAGAAAGATAATGTGCCACCAGCTGAGTCAGATGATGAGGCACCTGTATTGCTGAAACTGCGTCAGAAACTGCCAATTCACAATGATGCTCATCCTCGAGCTGAAAACATGAAGGAAAGAAAGGATAAAGGTCTCAGGCTATGGAGACAAGCTGATCCATATGCTGTGAGGAGAAGGACTGCTATTGACCCAAGGTTCCACACCAGAGAGCAGCAGGATTTCTATGAGACTATGCTTATGGACAAGAAGCCCATTGTTGCAGATACTAGATATGTTGACTGGGCATACATTGGCGATGAAAGCACAGAGACTTCTTTCCACATGTGCATGAGAGCTTTCTTGCATGTGGTGTTGCTGATTTCGTTGGTCGAAGTCGGAGCTTGGAATGATGAAATGATCATGCAATTCTATGCCACTGACTCATTTCTATCCGGATGGCAGGATTGTATGGATGGTGAAGGTCGAGATTCTCTTCAACTGTTGAAGAATGGGCAGCACCGCTGAATGCTCCAAAGTCAAGAGAGAGGATGATGTTGATGTCTATGGTATTCCCAAGAAAACCATGAGTCTATGAAAATATGTACAATGAGGTACCGACTAAGGATGTAGAGATCTGGAAGCTCGGCTCAATGTATCATCTCCAGGCAGGTCTACCTACCACAAACACAATTCTGAGGCATACCTTGATGCCCAAGTCTGGAGATCATCGCATGATAAGAGGCTATTCTATCAACATGCTGCATATACTAGATCAGAAGGCACCTTTCAAGGTGATGGACCTGATAGTTGAGACTATCAAGAGGACTGCAGCAGACCAGAAGAGGTCATGTGGATTTGCCCCGCACATTCAGATGCTTATCAATGCCAAGTTTGGCACGGGCACCTACTTGTTGAACAACCACACTTGCCATCGCAGCCTGAGCATGAGGACAATGAAGTTGTGATGGTGAGGATGATCCACGTCTGTTGAAGGTCAAGCAAAGTCTGAAGCTGCCAAACAAGCCAAAGCGAGAAGGAAGAAGCAGCAGCAGCAGCTAAACCCAAGAGTGTTGGAGAGCAGCTCCTTGAAGCTACCCAGAGGATTGAACAACGCTCGACAACATTGTGCGATCTCGGGAGAGTCTTGAGAGGATAGTTGAAGACAAGTTCCATGCTCTGGATGTCAAGTCGATCAAGTGCAAGTCCTTGTCAACAAGCTTGAGGCGGATATCGAGGAAGCCAAGAGGGAGAAGGCAGAGCTCATGCAGGAGATGCAGAGATGACCTAGTCCAGATGATTATGAGCAGCCTGCTCCGGTTCCCACAAGACCCAGATCAGCTGCTATCGAAGGATGACACGTGGCTACAAGATCAAGACCTCCCACAGCTCCATCGGTTCAGCTCCAGCTCAAAGTGTCCACTCCTCCGGCTCCTCGGACATCGGCGAAGCCTTTGCGGATGCAGCCATCTCAACTCCATCAACCAGACAGAGCCGCCACGAGTCCCTAGTGACGTTTAGCTCTATACCTTCGAACTTTTGGTAACTTGTTGCCAAAGGGGAGAAATTGTATAGATCATAGGACTTCGAGAGAGAGTGCTCGCTTTTGCTCTTTCGTTCATTTGCGGTTTCTTTGAGATACTTTTGAGTTTTTGAGACATTAGTGTGTTTGATACTACGTTTGCTCTACTTTGATGAGTGCTTGATCATACTATGCCTTAATGTGTGCTTAATGCTTATCATATGCTATTCATATCTTGTATGATCATTTACTCATGTCTTGGTGATTGGGTGCATGCTATTCATTCTTATCATTTTGTGCGCTCCACCAAGATGTATGTGACATGGAAGAGTGACCCATGATCCTAATCGATTGTGCATTTGCATTCAAACGCAAATCTTAAATAATGCACAAATTTAGGGGGAGCTCTTCCTTATCACATACTTCTCAAAGCGACGATATTATTCATTGATTATATCATTTGTCGAGCTTTGATCTATATGTTGTCATCAATTACCAAAAGGGGAGATTGAAAGTGCAACTAATCCCGGGTGGTTTTGGTAATTAATAACAACATATATATCATTGAACTAATAGTTTCTTGAGAATCATTTGAAAGTTCGATGATATGGGTATTGCAATGGTGAAGATGTGGACCCTCAAAATGCTAAGGAAAACATTGGCAAAAGCTCAAGACTCCATTTTGGTTTAGTGATCCAAGATCACATTGAGTCTATAGGAAAGCCAATACTATTAAAAGGGATGAGGTTATGATAATGATCTGGTTGCTCAAAGTGCTTAGTGATCTATCTCCCAAACCATCAGCAATCTTTCATTCCAACATACACTCATAAGTAATCTCGGTCCCACCGATTCCATAAATTCAGTCACACCGAGATGAACCACCTCACCATATACCCAAACCCTAGAAATTTTGGATTTTCCGATTCTAAACTCGGTCTCACGAAACTAGTGTTGCCAAGCTTCAGAACTTACATCATCAAATCGGTGTCACCGAGATGATAAAGTCGGTCCCACCGAGATTGGCAAACCCTAGTCTTTGGAAGAATCGGACTCACCGAGATTGTATTTTGGTCCCACGAAAATCCCAACGTTCACAAGATTTGAACTTTCGGTCTCACCGAGTTGTCAACTTCGGTCCGACCGAGATTGGTCAAATGTGTGTAACAGTTGGATTTTGTGTGGAGGCTATAAATACCCTCCACCCCTCTTCATTCGTGGAGAGAGCCATCGAAAGAACTACCACTCCTACCTTACATTTACGAGAAGAAAACTACCTACCCTTGTGTTGAGATCAAGTTGCTCCACTCCCACCATATGAAGCTTGATCTCTAGCCTTCCCAAGTTGCTTTCCACTCAATCCTTTCTTCCACCACAGCCAAATCGGTGAGGAGAGTTGAGTGTTGGGGAGATTATCATTTGAAGCACAAGAGCAAGGAGTTCATCATCATCAACACCATCTATTACCTTTTGGAGGTGGTGCCTCCTAGATTGGTTAGGTGTCGCTTGGGAGCCTCCGTCAAGATGTGGAGTTGAACCAAGAAGTTTGTAAGGGCAAGGAGATCGCCTACTTCGTGAAGATCTACCCCGAGTAAGGCTAGTCCTCCGTGGGCGTATGCCATGATGGCATAGACAAGGTTGCTTCTTCGTGGACCCTTCGTGGGTGGAGCCTCCGTGGACTCTCGCAGCCGTTACCCTCCGTGGGTTGAAGTCTCCATCAACGTGGATTGACGATAGCACCACCTATCGGAACCACGAGAAAAATCTCCGTGTCTCCAAATTGCGTTTGCTCTTCTCCACCTCTCTTTACTACATGTGCAATTTACTTTCTGCTGCCAATACTCTAGAATTGCATGTGTAGGGTGATACTTGACTTGATCATCATCTTGAAATCTGCCAAAACTTGTCTTAATCAAAAGGCTGAATTTTTATATTGTCAAGTAGTCTAATCACCCCCCCTCTAGACATACTTTTGATCCTACACCTTGCCGGGGAATCCTCCCTTGGCGGTGTAGTCGAAGCAGATGGCATGTCGGGGGGCAGCTTCCAGGCGCTCCTGATGAGGCTGCTCTGCTCCTACACAAACCAATAGTCAGATGTCAGCAAAGAAAGAACACCCATGCGCGCCTAACAGCGGGAAGTAAACTATATACTTACGCTGGGGGCTGCACTGGGGGCTGCACTGGGGGCTGCTTTGGGGAATAGTTGCCGGGTCCGGCAAGATGGTCTCGGGCACACCCCCCGTTGTCGCGGTGGGTTCGTCCTCGATGACAATCACCGGGACCTTGGCTCTCTTCGCCGCTCTCTGGGCTAGTGTCCTGAAAAGGAATAGGTTCGGAGTAAAGCAAATCAGATACAAGACAAACAGCAAGAAATTGAAGAATTACAAGTACAGCAAAGAATCTTACTCTTCTTCTTCCTCGTCGGAGCTGAGCGCGGAGAGGTCAAAGTCCAGCCCACCTTCGGCGCGACGAGGCGGAGGAGTAGGTTCCCTTAGCCGCTTGGCGGAAGCAGAAGCGGTGTCCGGGAGGACCCCGCTCCGGTTGTCACAGCGGCGTGAGGCACTCCCGCGGCAACAGTGCTTGTCGCGGTGGAGCGTGTCGCGCGGCGCGGCGGCTGTTGACTCGTCTGCCGCCCCGCTACATCCCCGGCCTTGCGGAGACGCCTTCTTGGTGGAGCTGGGGGCTCTGCTTGCGGCGGGCTGTCTGAAGACGAGGAGGAAGAGGAGTCGGTCTTCGACGAGCCGCTCGCACCCTCGGCAGGATCGCTCGACTCGGCTTCAGGCTCGGCAAGCTCTCCCTCGCCGGCAAGCTCATCTCGCTCGGCAAGGCTTGCCGCCGCTGCTGCCTCTGCCTCCTCCACTGTGAATCCAAACTCGCCCGCGGCAGCGGCTGCCGCCGCCTCTTCCGCCCTAGTGGCGATGCGCTGCATCTCTGCATCGATGGTGTCGCGGGTGAGGCTTTTCTACTCATCGGAGCGGACCAGCACTTCTACCAAGCCGTCGAAGAACTCCTGCACGATGTCGTCTGCAGGCTCTTGCCAAGTTGGGACAATTCCATGCGAGTCGCACAGCGGCATCATTGCACGGATGCGGTCGAGCGAGGAGTTGTTGCACAGCGGAACGACACCCTTCGGCAACCTGGACCATTTGGGATGTTAAGGGTCGTGTTTGAACAGTTCCTTGAGCATCGCGTCCAGTTCCAGGACGGTGAAGTTGAAGTTGAGGCCCGGGCGCAGCCTCATGATGTCAGCCGCACCCCCAAACTCCCAGGCGGGTCTCCTCCTCTCCTGCAGGGGGGCGATGCGGCGGCGAAGAAAATCTGCGCAACGGCGCCTAAGTGAGCCCGGCAAGCCTGAGGCGCAGGATCCGGGTGACGGCAATCTTCAGCCTATCGTCTTCCGGGGCCACGCTGCTCCAATCGTTGCCGCGCACTATTGGGGCTTGGCGCTGGGCGGTAAATGGCTGCGGGTTCTCCTCGACGATCCAGCACCAATCTGCTCTCCATTCCTCCGACTTGCCGCGGAGCTCTCCCTCCAGATAAGCTTCCTTCTTGCTGACTCTCAAGATCCAGGCGATTCCGCCGGATAAGGGCTCCCCTCTCTCGACCCGGGGCATAAAGAAGTGGCGGAAAAGGGCTACATTTGGATGGACTCCGACAAAGTTTTCGCAGAGATGTGTGAAAACTGCCATGGTCAGAACGGCATTGGGGGTGAAGTCGAGGAGGTGGAGCCCGTAGGTGTTCATGATATCGCAGAAAAATTCAGAGAAAGGCAGGCAGAGCCCGCAGTAGAAGAACAACGCGAAGAAGGGATATCCATTTGGAGCCCGTTCCGAAGTGGCGGCGGAGAGTACCTTCGTGCGCGGATGCGCTCGCGTCTCCGTCGACCAGAAGAGGTAGTAGTACTCCCTCAGCTCCTTCGCGGCGAGCTGGGTGGTGGGGGGAAGGTTGTCTGCTCCCTTCGCAGCGCCGCGAGCCGCTGCGCCTCGGTCGACTTCGCAGCGCCGCGGGCCGCTGCGCCTCCGCTAAACCTCCATCCGATCATATCCCATGTGTTGTCAAGATTGAAAACTCCATCCCACGCAGCAACATTTTTAGATTTGAATCATATTGGGCGGAACACCCAGGATTTCTTGAGCTACAGTCGGTCTGGTCTAAACTAATAAAACACCCCAATGCAAATGCGGCTACTAGGTTATGCAGGAAGCTAGAATCTCTCAGATATGAGTTGAAACGGTGGAGCAGAAGTATTTCCAAGCTCATTGTAGCCATTGATAATTCCAATCTGGCATTGGCTAACTTGGATGCTATTGAAACCCTAAGAAATCTCAACATTCCAGAACATAATTTTCGTAAAATTCTGAAAAGGCATATCTTGTGCCTGCTAAACTGTCAACGACAATACTGGAAGAAAAGATGCACTATGAGATGGGTCAAGCTGGGTGATGAAGACCCTAAATTCCTTCAATCTTTGGCCTCTGAGCGATACAAACGCAACACCATTCCAACACTCAAGCTCTCGGATGATACTGTGGTGGAAGACCATGCAAGTAAGGAATCAATCATCTATCAAGCATTCAAAGAAAGGCTAGGCAAATCTGGTGACTTCCAAATGAAATTTAATCTTCAAAACATCATCAAAAAGGTGGAGGACCTAGATCAATTAACTGTCCCCTTCACCAAGGAGGAAGTTGAGGTTGTCATACATGAGATGCCAGCTGACAGGGCACCCGGCCCGGATGGATTTTCTGATGTGTTTAAAAAAATGTTGGCCTATCATCAAAGAAGATTTCTATGATCTTTGTAACCAATTCTTTGATGGTGGCCTCAACCTTGAAAGCATCAATGAGGGATACATTATGTTGATACCCAAAGTTCACTCACCAGAGATGGTGTCAGATTTCCGGCCCATCACACTTCTCAACTGTTGCCTCAAGATTATCACTAAGCTCCTAGCCAACCGACTTCAGAAACTTATACTTAAAATTGTGCACCGCAATCAATATGGTTTCACAAAAGGTAGATCAATCCAGGATTGCCTCTCTTGGGTGTTCTAATATATCCTTCAGTGCCAAGCCTCGAAAGGAAAAATTGTTCTCCTAAAGCTTGACTTTGCCAAGGCTTTTGACATGATTGAACACGATGCAATGATTAAAATCATGGAGCATATGGGCTTTAACGATAAATGGCTTGGTTGGATCAAATGTATCTTCTCTTCTGGCAACTAAATGGTGTCCCGGGCAGACAATTCATGTGCAAATGTGGTGTTCAACAAGGTGATCCATCATCTCCACTTATATTCGTGCTAGCAGTCGATTTGCTTCAAGATGCCATCAATGATGCTTTCAGGCAAGGGAAAATCCAGCTCCCTTCCAAAAACAGAACCAAAAAGATTACCCGGTGATCCAATACGCCGATGACACGATCATAATTCTGCCGGCCTGCACCAACCAAGTACAAACTATTAAGGACATTCTTGCAGATTATGCTATTTCCATTGGGCTAAAAATAAATTTCCACAAGTCCACACTAATCCCCATCAACTGTGATGAAAGGTGCTATAATGATATATCTAATATCTTTAGCTGCAAAGTTGGAAGCATGCCCTTCACTTACTTGGGCTTACCCCTCGGGATCACCAAACCGACGGTGCAAGACTTGATGCCTCTTGTTTGCACGGTGGAAAGGAGGATGACCAGGACGCTATCACTGTTTTCATATAATGCCAAGCTCTCCCTACTCAACACAGTGATTATGTCTCTTACAATTTTGCCCTCTGCACACTCAAATTTCCACCAAAGATTCTGGAGCTCTTGGACAAAATACGAAGAAAATGCCTTTGGACAAAAAAGACTGAGAATGGGGATAAATGTAACTCCCTAGCAGCTTGGAGTACGGTATGTCGACCAAAACGAAGTGGTAGTCTTGGAATAATCAACCTTAGGATCCAGAGTGACGCATTGCTCCTCAAGTACCTACATAAGTTCTACAATCACCATGACCTGCCATGGGTCGAGTTAGTATGGTCTTCCTACTACAACGACAAAATCCTGTACGCGTCCAAGCCCTATGGCTCCTTCTGGTGGCGTGATGTATTGAAACTCACACCAATATATCGAGGAATCTCAAAAGCAAATGTTCACACCGGAGATTTTGTGCTTATGTGGAAGGATATGTGGCTAGACATCATACTTGAAGAAACATAGCCACGAGCCTTCTCATACGCGATAAATGAAGATATATCAGTATGAGACTTCTTGGGATTGGGTCGTTGCATGAAACGTTTCACCTACCGCTCTCAACTCAAGCACATGAGGAGGTTAGGAATCTTCAACAAGAGGTTGCTCACATAGGTAACAGTGATGACATGTATACGTTTGACACCTGGTCATATTGTTGGGGATCTAAAGAGTACTCTGCAAAACGATACTGCCCACCAATCATACCGGTGGCTCTGAAAATCAAAAGTTACATTGAAGATCAAAATATTTGGGTGGATCCTCCTCTCTGACCACCTAAATACAAGAATTATGCTCAAAAGGAGACATTACAACATTGGTGAAGACTTCAACTGCATCTTGTGTGGTCAATAGATAGAAGAGAATGTGGAGCATATGGTTTTCTATTGCACTTTCAGCAAGGCTTGCTGGTCCAAATTAAGAATAACGTGGGGGAGAGAATGGCTCTAGGCTCCAATGGATAAGTCAGGCAAAAAATAACTAGGACAGGCCCATGTTCACGGAAATATTTCTCCAGACTGCTTGGAGTATCTGGAAGGAGAGAAACAATAGACATTTCAGAAGCATCGCCCCCACTTACATATCTTGGTCAGCGAGATTCAAGAGTGACTTTTCCTTACTCCAGCATGGGACTAGTGAGGACAAGAGGGATTTCATTCTATCTTTTGTACAAAATTTACCTTCCACCTAGAAACCCTTTGATTTATACTCTTTCTAGTATAGGCAGCCCTACCTCCTCTCTCCCAAAGTGGAGCTGAGCATCTTGTAAATATGTAACACCACATGTACTTTCCTCTTTTCGATTAATACAAACACATTGGGAGCCTCTCCCACTGTATAAGTTCTCAAAAAAAGAAAACGGTGATGAAGGGTCGGTGATGATGATGACGACGAATCCCCCTCTCCGGGGCCCCAAACAGACTCCAAATCTAGCCTCCCAATGAAGAACAAGAGGTGGCATCGGCTCTGTATCGTAAAATGCGATGAATCTTCCTCTCTTATTTTTTTCTTGGGAAATAGGGATTTATAGACTTGAGTTTAGGGTCAACAGAGCCACGTGGGCCCCATGGGGCACCAGGGCGCGCCTAGGTGGCTTGTTGGCCACTGGTGGCTCCCCTCCTATGGATCTTCGCTCTAGCATTTTTTTGTTCCAGAAAAAATCTCCAAAAAGTTTCTTCCAATTCAAAGAACTTTTTTTTCTGCGCAAAAACAACACCATGGTAGTTCTGCTGAAAACAGCGTCAGTCCGGGTTAGTTTCATTAAAACCATGCAAATTAGAGTCCAAAACAAGAGCAGAAGTGTTTGGAAAAGTAGATACGACGGAGATGTATCAATGTCCAACTCGGGTTGCACCCTCACAAGGAGGTGGCCGCCACGCACAAGTCCACACTCTTGCCCTATAGTACTGAGAAGATTTCTCCCACCACCAACAAGAAGACCTATGAGTTGTGCCCGTTCCTGGATATCATGCATCGCATCTTCAGGCACGCGTTCTTCCCTCGCATTGGGAACTTGGATCAGGTACACTCCTACCTAGTGGACTTGTTGCTCATCCGTCAGAAGGAGAAGAACACGGGGCAAGTTTTGGATGTGTCTCATGTCATGTGGTCGGAGATTCACTCGACCGTCATGGAGCGCAAGTGTCCCATCTACAGTCCCTACTCGATGCTTCTCATTGAGAAGACATAGGCATCCACCTTCCCTAAGGAGATGTTTATGACTGATGACTTGACCACTCATGATGTGGTTCGACTAAGGCAAAATGGTAATTGGGGTACTCCCGTTCCTGCCGTGGAGGCTCCTATGGATGAGGATGAGGACGAGGGCGATGATGAGCCTGATTAGAAGTCGTCTGGCAAGGAGCCATCTTGGGCTAAGAAGCTCAAGCAGAAGATGAAAATGTTGTTCTGCATGGAGGCTCATGATCAGTACAAGGCACATGTGGCTGAGAAGAAGGCCCGCAGTCATGAAAAATTTATCATGAGGCAATTTGGGGTGGAGGTTGCTAGGGGGCAGAGGAGAAGATCACAGATGACTAGGAGTGGGCCACCCATCATTGCAAGTGGACGGACTCCAAGGTCGATCAGCATGCTGCTGCTATTGCACATGAGGACTCCAGCGACCATGGGGAGTGGTGATGATGATCTTCTGCATTGCTACCACCCAGGACCGTAGTAGTGCTCCTTGCCCCTTTTGGTGTGTCGATGCCAAAGGTGGGAGAGATTAGGGATTTGCGAGTCACGAGCGTGTCTTATCTGCTTGCTTTCTTCGCTCATGAACTCTTCTATTGTATGCTTTGGTTTGTGTTTGTGAGACCTAGAGACTGAGTCATATGGTGTGAGACATATGCTACCTATTATTATCTTTATGTCTAGTACTATGTTATCTTGTGAGATATTATCTTTATTGTTCCCTATCTATATGCTCACATGCTACTCCTTGCATCCATGCTTATCTCTCATATTATGTTGATGCAAATGTTGTCGTTTATAAAATATAGGGGGGTGTTGATCCTAGTGTGTGTGCTTTGCATTCTAAAAGTAGACTTAATCAGTCCACACATCTAGGGGAGCCCGTATATATTTTATAGATGTTTGGATTGCTTACGTTTTCCATATATATATTTTGTGCAAATCTCGCGTTGTCATCAATCCACCAAAAAGAGGGAAATTGTTAGGGCATACTTCTCCC
Source organism: Aegilops speltoides (assembly GCA_021437245.1). Classification (NCBI taxonomy): domain Eukaryota; kingdom Viridiplantae; phylum Streptophyta; class Magnoliopsida; order Poales; family Poaceae; genus Aegilops; species Aegilops speltoides. The sequence continues at coordinate 378,243,591 of CM038142.1, forward strand.
TTAGTGGTTTTGGTGATTGATGACAATGCATTTGCGGACTAATCATGTGCATTGAGCATTTCAGATAATCTTTCATATGGCACAACACGATTTGAGACCCTCGGAGTTTTAAAGAGAAGATGGTTATTTTCCTATGTTTCCTTCGGTGGATTTGATGTAGGGTAATGTTGCATGGAAAATAAAAAAAATCTATGCACGCACAATGATCTATCCATGGAGATGCATAGCAATGAGGGGAAAGAGCGTGTCTACGTACCCTCGTAGACCGTAAGCAGAAGCATTTCACAACGTGGTTGATGTAGTCAAACTTTCTTCGCGATCCGACCGACTGAGTACCGAACGTACGACACCTCCACGCTCATCTCAGTGACGTCCGTGCCTTCTTGATCCAGCAAGATGGCGAGGTAGTGGATGAGTTCCGATAGCATGACGGCATGGTGACGGTGATGGTGAAGTGATCTCCATAGGGGTTCGCCTAAGCAGTACGAAAATATGACCGGGGGTGTAAATGGTGGAGGGGGCATAGCACACGACTAGGCAATCGTCTGTTGTGTGCTAGGCGCCCCCTCCCACATATATATAGGTGGGAGGGAGGGAGGAGCAGCCAAGGGGGCACCCAAGTAGGAGAAATCCTACTTGGGGTCTCTCCCAAGCCGCGCCCCCCTTTCCTTATTTCGAGCGCGGGAGGAAGGAAGGAGGAGGTGGTGCCCCCCCCTTTCCTTTCTCTCCTGAGGAGGGAAAGGCAAGATGGGCCACCCCTCCCCTTCCCTTCCCCTTAGGGCTGTCCAGCCATGGGAGGGCGCACCAGCCCCCTTGTGGGCTAGTCTGTCCCCTCCTTTTGCCCATAAGGCCCATATCTTCGCGGGGGGGGGTGCCCGGAACCCCTTCCTATGACCCGATTCCTTCCCGGTACGTCCCGAAACACTTACGGTGTCCAAATACCATTGTCCTATATATATATCTTTACCTCTCGACCATTTCGAGAGTCCTCATCATGTTCGTCTCTCATTCGGGACTCCAAACAACATTCCTTCACCAAAACATATAACTCATATAACACTATATCATCAACGAACGTTAAGCGTGCGGACCCTACGGGTTTGAGAACTATGTAGACATGACCGAGACACCTCTCCGGTCAATAACCAATAGCGGAACCTGGATGCACATATTGGCTCCTACATATTCTACGAAGATCCTTATCCATCGAACCGTTATGACAACATACGTAATTCCCTTTGTCTATCGGTATGTTACTTGCCCGAGATTCGATATTAGGTATCTTGATACCTAGTTCAATCTCGTTACCGGCAAGTCTCTTTACTCATTCCGTAATACATCACCTCGTGACTAACTCCTTAGTCATTTGCTTGCAAGCTTATGATGTGTATTACCGAGGGGGCCTAGAGATATCTCTCCGATACTCGAAGTGTCAAATCGTAATCTCGATATATGCCAACTCAACAAACACCTTCAGAGGTACATGTAGAGCATCTTTATGATCACCCAGTTACGTTGTGACGTTTGATAGAACACAAGGCATTCTTCCGGTATCCGGGAGTTGCATAATCTCATAGTCGAAGGAATATGTATTTCACATGAAGAAAGCAATAACAATAAACTAAACGACCATTATGCTAAGCTAACGGGTGGATCTTGTCCATCACATCACTCCTAATGATGTGATGTTGTTATCAAATGACAACACATGTCCATGGTTAGGAAACCTTAACCATCTTTGGTTAACGAGCTAGTCTAGTAGAGGCATACTAGCGACACGGTATTTGTTTATGTATTCACACATGTATTTAAGTTCTCGATCAATACAATTCTAGCATGAATAATAAACCTTTATCATGAATAAGAAAATATAAAATAACAACTTTATTATTGCCTGTAGGGCATATTTCCTTCAGTCTCCCACTTGCACTAGAGTCAATAATCCAGTTCACATCACCATGTGATTTAACACCCATAGTTCACATCGCCATGTGATCAATACCCAAAGAGTTTACTTGAGTCAATAATCTAGTTCACATCACCATGTGGTTAACACTCAGAGTACTAAGAGATGATCATGTTTTTCTTGTGAGAGAAGTTTAGTCAACGGGGTCTGTTACATTCAGATCCGTATGTATTTTGCAAATTTCTATGTCTACCAAGCTCTGTATGGAGCTACTCTAGCTAATTGCTCCCACTTTCAATATGTATCCAGATTGAGACTCTGAGTCATCTGGATCAGTGTTAAAGCTTGCGTCGATGTAACCCTTTACGACAAACTCTTTATCACCTCCATAACCGAGAAACATTTTCTTAGTCCTCTTAGGTAACTAAGGATAATTTTGACCACTGTCTAGTGATCCACTCCTGGATCACTATCGTACCCCCTTGCCAAACTCATTGGCAAGGCACACAATAGGTCTGGTACACAGCATGACATACTTTATAGAACATATGGCTGAGGCATGGGGAATGACTTTCATTCTCTCTCTATCTTCTGTCGTGGTCGGGCTTTGAGTCTTACTCAACTTCACACCTTGCTACACAGGCAAGAACCCTTTCTTAGACTGATCCATTTTGAACTTCTTCAAAACTTTGCCAAGGTATGTGCTTTGTGAAAGTCCTATTAAGCATCTCGATCTATCCAAATAGATCTTGATGCCCAATATGTAAGTAGCTTCACCAAAGTTTTTTTATTGAAAAATTCTTATTCAAGTATCCTTTTATGTTATCCAGAAATTCTATATCATTTCCAACCAACAATTTGTCATCCACACATAATATCAGAAATGCTATAGAGCTCCCACTCACTTTCTTGTAAATACAGGCTTCATCGTAAGTCTATATAAAACCGTATGCTTTGATCACCTCATCTAAGCGTATATTCCAACTCTGAGATGCTTGCACCAGTCCATAGATGGATTGATGGAGCTTACACACTTTGTTAGCACCTTTAGGAATGACATAACCTTCTGGTTGCATCATATACAACTCTTCTTTAAGAAATCCTTTAAGGAATGTTGTTTTGACGTCCATTTGATAGATTTCATAATCATACAACGCGGCAATTGCTAACATGATTCAAAAATACATAAGCATCGCTATGGGTGAGAAAGTCTCATTGTCGTCAACTCCTTGAACTTGTCGAAAACCTTTCGTGACAAGTCAGGCTTTGTAGACAGTAACATTACCATCAGCGTCAGTCTTCTTCTTGAAGATCCATTTATTTTCTATGGCTTGCCGATCATCGGGCAAGTCCACCAAAGTACACATTTTGTTCTCATACATGGATCCTATCTCATATTTCATGGCCTCAAGCCATCTGTCGGAATCTAGGCTCATCATAGCTTCTTCATAGTTCGTACGTTCGTCTTGGACTAATAACATGACTTCCAGAATAGGATTACCGTACCACTCTGGTGATGATCGTGCTCTGGTCGACCTACGAGGTTCAGTAGTAACTTCATCTGAAGTTTCATGATCATTATCATTTGCTTCCTCTCTAGTTGGTGTAGGCATCACGGGAACAGTTTTCTCTAATGTACTACTTTCCAATTTGAGAGAAGTTACAACTACCTCATCAAGTTCTACTTTCCCCCCATTCACTTCTTTCGAGAGAAACTCCTTCTCTAGAAAGGACCCATTCTTAGCAACAAAGATCTTGCCTTCGAATCTGTGGTAGAATGTGCACCCAATTGTTTCCTTGGGGTATCCTATGAAGACGCACTTCTTCGATTTGGGTTCGAGCTTGTAAGGCTGAAGCCTTTTGACATAAGTGTCGCAGCCCCAAACTTTAAGAAATGACGACTTAGGTTTCTTGCCAAACCATAGTTCATACGGTGTCATCTCAATGGATTTAGTCGGCGCCCTATTTAACGTGAATGCGGCTGTCTCTAATGCATAACCCCGAAACGGTAGTGGTAAATCGGTAAGAGACATCATAGATCACACCATATCTAATAAAGTACGGTTACGGCGTTCGACACACCATTACGCTGTGATGTTCTAGGTGGTGTGGTTGTGAAACAATTCCATATTGTTTTAAATGAAGGCCAAACTCGTAACTCAAATATTCGCCTCCGTGATCAGATTGTAGAAACTTTATTTTGTTGTTACGATGATTCTCCAGTTCACTCTGAAATTCTTTTAAATTTTCAAATGTTTCAGACTTGCATTTCATCAAGTAGATATACCCATACTTACTCAAATCATCTGTGAAGGTCAGAAAATAATGATACCCGCCACGAGATTCAACACTCGTCGGATCGGATACATCGGTATGTATTATTTCCAATAAGTCATTAGCTCACTCCATTGTTCCGGAGAATGAAGTTTTAGTCATCTTGCCCACGAGGCATGGTTCAAGTATCGAATGATTCATAATCAAGTGATTCCAAAAGTCCATCTGCATGGAGTTTCTTCATGCGCTTTACACCAATATGACCTAAACGGTAGTGCCACAAGTATGTTGCACTATCATTATCAACTTTGCATCTTTTGGCACCAATATTATGAATATGTGTATCACTACGATCAAGATTCAATAAACCATTTGCATTGAGAGTATGACCATAGAAGGTTTTATTCATGTAAAAAAGAACAACATTTATTCTCTGATGTTGAATAACTGTATTGCAATAAATATGATCTAATCTTGTTCATGCTCAATGCAAACACCAAATAACATTTATTTAGGCTCAACACTAACCCCGAAGGTAGAGGGAGTGTGCGATGGTGATCGTATCAACCTTGAAATTACTTCCAACACACATCATCACCTCGCCCTTAACTGGTCTCTATTTATTCTGTAACTCCTGCTTCGAATTACTAATCTTAGCAATTGAACCAGTATCAAATACCCACGGGCTACTACAAATACTAGTAAGGTACACATCAATAACATGTATATCAAATATACCTTTGTTCACTTTGCCATCCTTCTTATCCGCCAAGTATTTAGGGAAGTTCCGCTTCTAGTGACCATTCCCTTTGCAGTAGAAGCTGTCGGTGTTCTGGATATGGGAGTATCCAGACTTGCCTGCCTGTGGCCCACCATGTGGCTCCATCAACGGCCTGGTACGGCCTAGCTTCAGCATCAACAACTCAAGACCCTCGCGAGGGGCCAAGCCTCACGAGGCGGGCGACACCAAGACCCCCGAGGGGATTGGCCTCCTCAGGCTGGCTCCCGAGGGGCGGAGAGTTCTATGCAAGGTGCACCTCATGAGGTTCAGCTGACGTGAGCCATGACGACCAAGGCCAGGCGGGTGCTAGCGGGCGTAGAGCGCCAGTTTCCTCTTCGGTGCAAGGGAGGCAAGCCACAGGCGCAGAGTCCCGAGGAATCAACCAAAGGTTTCCATTCTGGTGCAACAAGACCAAGACCGCCAGGACGGCAGGACGGAGGTCATCACCGAGCCCACCGTAGCGTCATGACCAGGGGCTTTTCACAGGTGAAGACCACTTTAGTAAGGATAAGTTGTACTACTTGTCCCCTTTCATATCCGGCAGTTGTGGGATCCCTTCCCGACAACATTTGGGAAGAGGACCAAGGCCACTATAAATAGGACTTAGCCACCACCATAGAGGGCATCTAGTTCACATCCCACCAGCTCTCTTGAGCTCAAGAACACCTCACCTCTTGAGGCCCGTTCATCCACTGTACTAGTTCGTCCTCAGCCCCTCGAGGCAATCCACCAAAACGCTGGAGTAGGGTATTACACTGCAAGGTGGCCCGAACCAGGATAAACTACTGTGTCTCTTTGTCTCTTCGAGCTTGTCGCGCTAGGCTTAGGAGGATCGCGAGTAGGCAGGCTGGGTAGGTTGAGATCTTCGCACGCACCCCAGAGTTCGAACCTTTCAAGGGTTTTCGAAACCCGTAATCCGACATTTGGCGCGCCAGGTAGGGGCGCGTCGGATCTTCTCTTCCATCGATCGATCCACCGCCCTCCGACAACTCCATGGCCAACGCACGCCAGGCTCGCACCGAGCGTCGGGCCACAGTCGCCGCTCGCGTTGCTCACACGGCTCCGACGGGCGATGCTTGTGCTCGTCGTGCTCCGTCTCTGGTGGCCAACGCCGCCACGGGCCCTGCCGGCCATGAGCAGCAAGCTTATTTGCTGCAGCCTTTAGTGCACCGCGACTAGCGCACCGCCACTCCGTCACTGACCCCAGCAGCTTCATCCTCCCACGCACGTCATGGCCCGGCGAACGCGCAAGCCGCTCTGCTCATGGCACGGGAGCTCTTTCGCTGCCGCCCGGTCGACGACTTCTATGAGGAGTGGCTCGAGCATATTGCTGAGCTCGTTAGCGCGGCCGGGGGCTCCGCTGCACTGGCTCGCTCACTGCCTCGGCAGCCGCCTGCCGTGGGCGACGTGGCTCACAGGGCTCCTCCACCACCTCCGGCCTAGGGCGTCATCATCGGGCCAAGGCGTGTGGTGTCGCGGCGCGACCCGCCCTGCCAGGCGCCTGCGCGGGAAGAGGTGAGCTGCCAGGTGGTGCAGCGACCTCAAGGAGAAGCACGCGTACTTCCTGCACCCCCGCGTCAGGCCTGCGTGCCCCCACAGGAGGTGGCGGTGCGCGTGCCCCAGGACCAAGTTCTACCTCCTCGACGGGCCCCCGTGGCCACAGCAGGATGTCGCGCGCTCACCTCGGAGCTTCGCGATGTCATCTGGCCGAGCAAGTTCAAGCCTGACCTGCCCACACGCTATGACGGCACCGCCAACCCCGCTGAGTTCCTGCAGCTCTACGAGCTAAGCATCGAGGCGGCCAGCGGCGACGAGAAGATCATGGCAAACTGGTTCCCGATGGCCCACAAGGATGGCGCACGTTCCTGGATCCTAAATCTCCCCATGGGATCGGTCTCTTTCTGGGAGGAGATGTGCGGCCGCTTCATCGCCAACTTCCAAGGCACTCGCGACCGCCCGCCGGCTACTGGTGACCTGCGTCGCATCAAGCAGCAGCCAGGAGAGACCCTGCAGAAGTATATCTAGCGCTTCAACAATGTTCGCCTCAAGATCCCCAAGGTGTCGGATGAGGCCATCATCTCAGCATTCACTGATGGCATCCACGATGTCAAGATGAAGGAGGAGCTCATCATCCATGAGGACTGATACGTCTCCAACGTATCTATATTTTTTTATTGTTCCATGCTATTATATTATATGTTTTGGATGTTGGATGGGCTTTATTATACACTTTTATATTATTTTTAGGACTAACCTATTAACTGGAAGCCCAGTCCAAATTGCTATTTTTTGCCTATTTTAGTGTTTCGCAGAAAAGGAATATCAAACGGAGTCCAAACGGAATGAAACCTTCAGGAAAGTCGTTTTTGGAACAAACGCAATCCAGGAGACTTGGAGTGGACGTCAAGGAAGCAACGAGGCGGCCACAAGGCAGGGAGGCGTGCCCAGGGGGGTAGGCACGCCCCCACCCTCGTGGGCCCCTCGTGGCTCCCCTGACCAGCTTCTTTCACCTATATATACTCATATACCCTGAAAACATCAGAGAGCACCACAAAAGCCTATTTCCACCGCCGTAACCTTCTGTACCCGTGAGATCCCATCTCGGGGCCTTTTCTGGCGCTTCGCCGAAGGGGGAATCGATCACGGACCGCTTCTACATCAACACCATAGCATCTGTGATGAAGTGTGAGTAGTTTACCTCAGACCTTCGGGTCCGTAGTTATTAGCTAGATGGCTTCTTCTCTCTCTTTGGATCTCAATACAAAGTTCTCCTCGATCTTCTTGGAGATCTGTTCGATGTAATTCTTTTTGCGGTGTGTTTGTCGAGATCCGGTGAATTGTGGGTTTATGATCAAGATTATCTATGAACAATATTTGAATCTCCTCTGAATTCTTTTATGTATGATTTGTTATCTTTGCAAGTCTCTTCGAATTATCAGTTTGGTTTGGCCTACTAGATTGATCTTTCTTGCAATGGGAGAAGTGCTTAGCTTTGGGTTCAATCTTGCGGTGTCCTTTCCCAGTGCAGCAGGGGCAGCAAGGCATGTATTGTATTGTTGCCATCGAGGATAAAAGATGGGGTTTATATCACATTGCTTGAGTTTATCCCTCTACATCATGTCATCTTGTCTAATGCGTTACTCTGTTCTTATGAACTTAATACTCTAGATGCATGCTGGATAGCGGTCGATGTGTGGAGTAATAGTAGTAGATGCAGAATCGTTTCGATCTACTTGTCGTGGACGTGATGCCTATATACAGATCATGCCTAGATATTCTCATAACTATGCACTTTTCTATCAATTGCTCGACAGTAATTTGTTCACCCACCATAATACTTATGCTATCTTGAGAGAATCCACTAGTGAAACCTATGGCCCTCGGGTCTATTTTCTGTCATATAAGTTTCCGATCTATTTTATTTTGCAATCTTTACTTTCCAATCTATATCATAAAAATACCAGAAATATTTATCTTATTATCTCTATCAGATCTCACTTTTGCAAGTGGTCGTGAAGGGATTGACAACCCCTTTATCACGTTGGTTGCAAGGTTCTTATTTGTTTGTGCGGTATGAGGATTTGAGTGTAGCCTCCTCTTGATTGATACCTTGGTTCTCAAAAGCGAGGGAAATACTTACGCTACTTTGTCTGCATCACCCTTTCCTCTTCAAGGAAAACCAAAGCATGCTCAAGAGGTAGCAAGAAGGATTTCGGCGCCGTTGCCGGGGATTCTACGCACAAGTCAAGACATACCAAGTACCCATCACAAACTCTTATCCCTCGCATTACATTATTTGCCATTTGCCTCTCGTTTTCCTCTCCCCCACTTCACCCTTGCTGTTTTATTCGCCTTCTTTTTTCCAGTTCGCCTCCTTTTCGCTTGCCTTTTGTGTGCTTGTGTGTTGGATTGGTTGTCATAATGGCTCAAGATAATACTAAATTGTGTGGTTTTTCCAATACCAACAACAATGATTTTCTTAGCACTCTTATTGCTCCTATTACCGATGCTGAATCTTGCAAAATTAATGTTGTTTTGTTGAATCCTGTCATGAAAGATCAATTCTCTGGCCTTCCTAGTGAAGATGCCACTACACATCTAAACAACTTTGTTGATTTGTGCGATATGCAAAAGAAGAGAGATGTGGATATATTGTTAAATTGAAGCTATTTCCGTTTTCACTTAGAGATCGTGCTAAAACTTGTTTTCGTCTTTGCCTAAAAATAGTATTGATTCATGAAATAAGTGCAAAGATGCTTTTATCTCTAAGTATTTTCCACCCGCTGAGATCATCTCTCATAGAAACGATATTATGAATTTTAAGCAACTTGATCATGAACATGTTGCAAGCTTGGGAGAGAATGAAATTAATGATACGTAATTGCCCTACACATGGTTTGAATTTATGGATGATTATACAAAAAAATTATGTCGGATTGAATTTTGCTTCTAGAAATATTTTAGATTCGGCCGCGGGAGGCACTTTTATGGAAATCACTTTAGGAGAAGCTACTAAACTCCTAGATAATACTATGATTAATTATTCTCAATGGCACACCAAAAGATCTACTAGTAAAAAGGTCCATGCGATAGAAGAGATTAATGTTTTGAGTGGAAAGATGGATGAACTTGTGAAATTGTTTGCTAATAAGAGTGTTTCCTCTGATCCTAATGATATGCCTTTATCCACTTTGATTGAGAATCATAATGAATCTATGGATGTGAATTTTGTTGGTAGGAATAATTTTGGTAACAACGCTTATAGAGAAAACTTTAATCCTGGGCCGTTCCCTAGTAATTACTCTAATAATTATGGTAATTCCTACAACAACTCTTATGGAAATTTTAATAAGTTGCCCTCTGATTTTGAGATTAGTGTTAAATATTTTATGATTTCTCAAAAGAATTTCAATGCTTTGCTTGAAGAAAAATTGCCTAAGATTGATGAGTTGTCTAGGAATGTCGATAAATTTCTCTTGATGTTGATTCTTTGAAACTTAGATCTATTTCACCTAAGCATGATATCAATGAGTCCCTCAAATCCATGAGAATTTCCATTGATGATTGCAAAGAAAGAACCGCTAGAATGCGTGCAAAAAAAGATTGCTTTGTAAAAGCGAGTTCTTCTAGTTTTCATGATAATAGGGATGAAGATCTAAAAGTGATTGATGTGTCTCCTATTAAATCTTTGTTTTGCAATATGAATCTTGATAATGATAGGACTAGAGATGAGTCAACTTTAGTTAAGAGGCGTCCCAATGATTCGGAGTTTTTAGATCATGATGCAAAAATTGGTAAAAGTGGGATTGAAGAGGTCAAAACTTTACATAGCAATGAACCCACTATTTTAAATTTCAAGGAATTTAATTATGATAATTGTTCTTTAATAGATTGTATTTCCTTGTTGCAATCTGCGTTAAATTCTCCTCATGCTTGTAGTCAAAATAAAGCTTTTACTAAGCATATCGTTGATGCTTTAATGCAATCTTGTGAAGAAAAACTTGAATTAGAAGTTTCTATCCCTAGAAAACTTTATGATGAGTGGGAACCTACTATTAAAATTAAAATTAAAGATCAGGAATGCTATGCTTTGTGTGATTTGGGTGCTAGTGTTTCCACGATTCCAAAAACTTTGTGTGATGTGTTAGGTTTCCGTGAATTTTATGATTGCTCTTTAAACTTGCACCTTGCGGATTCCACCATTAAGCAACGTATGGGAAGGATTAATGATGTTCTTATTGTTGCAAATAGGAATTATGTGCCCGTAGATTTTATTGTTCTAGATATAGATTGCAATCCTTCATGTCCTATTATTCTTGGTAGACCTTTCCTTAGAACGATTGGTGCAATTATTGATATGAAAGAAGGAAATATTAGATTCCAATTTCCACTAAGGAAAGGCATGTAACACTTTCCTAGGAATAAAATCAAATTACCTTATGAATCTATTATGAGAGCCACCTGTGAATTGAATACCAAAGATGGCAATACTTAGATCTAATCTCGCTTTTATGCCTAGCTAGGGGCGTAAAACGATAGCGCTTGTTGGGAGTCAACCCAATTTTATTTTTGTTCTTTGCTTTTTGTTCCAGATTAGTAATAATAAATAATTCATCTAGCCTCTGGTTAGATGTGGTTTTATGTTTTAATTAGTGTTTGTGCCAAGTAAAACCTATAGGATCTTCTTGGGTGACAGTTAAATTGATCTTGCTGAAAAACAGAAACTTTTGCGCGCACGAGAATAATTTTCATAAATCACAAAAATGTGATTTTCAGTTTATTATTTTTCCATAAGATTAATAGACAAATTATCTAGGACTTCCTATTTTGGTAGAATTTTTGGGGTTCCAGAAGTATTCTAAAGTTACAGATTGCTACAGACTATTCTGTTTTTGACAGATTCTGTTTTTGTGTGTTGTTTGCCTATTTTGATGAATCTATGGCTAGTATCGGGGGGTATGAACCATAGAGAAGTTGGAATACAGTAGGTTTAACACAAACATAAATAAAGAATGATTTTATTATAGTACCTTAAAGTGGTGGTTTGTTTTATTTCGCTAACGGAGGTCATGAGATTTTCTGTTGAGTTTTGTGTTGTGAAGTTTTCAAGTTTTGGGGTAAAGATTTGATGGATTATGGAATAAGGAGTGGCAAGAGCCTAAGCTTGGGGATGACCAAGGCACCCCAAGGTAAAATTCAAGGACAACCAAAAGTCTAATCTTGGGGATGCCCCGGAAGGCATCCCCTCTTTCGTCTTCGTCCATCGGTAACTTTACTTGATGCTATATTTTTATTCACCACATGATATGTGTTTTGCTTGGAGCGTCGTGTATGATTTGAGTCTTTGATTTTTGGTTTACCACAATCATCCTTGCTGTACACACCTTTTGAGAGAGACACACATGAGTCGGAATTTATTAGAATACTCTATGTGCTTCACTTACATCGTTTGAGCTAAATAATTTCCTCTAGTACTTCACGTATATCTTTTTAGAGCACGGCGGTGGTTTTATTTATAGAAATTATTGATCTCTCATGTTTCACTTATATTATTGAGAGTATTTTAGAACAGCATGGTAATTGCTTTGGTTAAAATTTTAGTCCTAATATGATGAGCATCCAAGATAGGTATAATAAAAACTATCATATAAAGTGCATTGAATACTATGAGAAGTTTGATACTTGATGATTGTTTTGAGATATGAGGATGGTAATATTAGGGTCATGCTAGTTGAGTAGTTGTGAATTTGAGGAATACTTGTGTTAAAAGTTTGTGATTCCCATAGCATGCACGTATGGTGAACCGTTATGTGATGAAGTTGGAGCATGATTTATTTATTTATTGTCTTCCTTATGTGTGGAGGTCGGGATCGCGCGATGGTTAACTCCTACCAAACCTTCCCCTAGGAGCATGTGTGTAGTACTTTGTTTTGATAACTTGTAGATTTTTGCAATAAGTATGTGAGTTCTTCATGACTAATGTTGAGTCCATGGATTATTCGCACTCTCACCCTTCCACCATTGCTAGCCTCTCTTGTTCCGCGCAACTTTCACCGGTATCATACACCCACCATATACCTTATCAAAACAGCCACCATACCTACCAATTATGGCATTTCCATAGCCATTCCGAGATATATTGCCATTTAACTTTCCACTGTTACGTTTATCATGACACGCTCCACCATTGTCATATTGCTTTGCATGATCATGTAGCTGACATCGTATTTGTGGCAAAGCCACCATTCATAATTCTTTCATACATGTCACTCTTGATTCATTATCCCGGTACACCGTCGGAGGCATCCACATAGCGTCATCTTTTGTTCTAAGATTCTTGAGTTGTAAGTAGATAAAAGTGTGATGATCTTCATTATTAGAGCATTGTCCCATGTGAGGAAAGGATGATGGAAGCAATGATTCTTTGGGATGAGTCTCCAGACTTTATGAAAAATAAAAGAGACCAAAGAAGCCAAATAAAAAAATAGGCCAAAGAAGCCCACCAAAATAAAAAAAAGAAAAAAAGAAAAAAATGAGAGAAAAAGAGAGAAGGGACAATGTTACTATCCTTTCAAACTAGCACCATGATCTTCATGATAGAGAGTCTCCTATGTTGTCACCTTCATATGCTAGTGGGAATTTTTCATTATAAAACTTGGCTTGTATATTCCAATGATGGGCTTCCTCAAATTGCCCTAGGTCTTCGTGATCAAGCAAGTTGGATGCACACCCACTTAGTTTCTTTTGATGAGCTTTCATACACTTATAGCTCTAGTGCATCCGTTGCATAGCAATCCCTACTCACTCACATTGATATCTATTAATGGGCATCTCCATAGCCCGTTGATACGCCTAGTTGATGTGAGACTATCTTCTCTTTTTTTGTCCTCCCCACAACCACCATCCTATTCCACCTATAGTGCTATGTCCATGGCTCACGCTCATGTATTGCGTGAAGATTGAAAAAGTTTGAGAATACTAAAGTATGAAACAATTGCTTGGCTAAAACCGGGGTTGTGCATGATTTAAATATTTTGTGATGAAGATAGAGCATAGCCAGACTATATGATTTTGTAGGGATAACTTTCTTTGGCCATGTTATTTTGAGAAGACATGATTACTTTGTTAGTATGCTTGAAGTATTATTACTCTTATGTCAATATTAAACTTTTGTCTTGAATCTTTTGGATCTGAACATTCATGCCACAATAAAGAAAATTACATTGAGAATTATGCTAGGTACCATTCCACATCAAAAATTCTGTTTTTATCATTTACCTACTCAAGGACGAGCAGGAATTAAGCCTGGGCATGCTTGATACGTCTCCAACGTATCTATAATTTTTGATTGTTCCATGCTATTATATTATCTGTTTTGGATGTTTAATGGGCTTTATTATAAACTTTTATATTATTTTTGGCACTAACCTATTAACCGAAGGCCCAGTCCAAATTGTTGTTTTTTTGCCTATTTCAGTGTTTCGCAGAAAAGGAATATCAAACGGAGTCCAAACGGAATGAAACCTTCGGGAGAGTTGTTTTGGAACAAACGCAATCCAGGAGACTTGGAGTGGATGTCAAGGAAGCAACAAGGCGGCCATAAGGCAGGGAGGCGCGCCCAGGGGGTAGGCACGCCCCCCACCCTCGTGGGCCCCTCGTGGCTCCCCTGACCGACTTATTTCGCCTATATATACTCATATACCCTGAAAACATCCGAGAGCACCACAAAACCCCATTTCCACCGCCGCAACCTTCTGTACCCATGAGATCCCATCTTGGGGCCTTTTCCGGCGCTCCGCCGGAGGGGGAATCGATCATGGAGGGCTTCTACATCAACACCATAGCCTCTCCGATGAAGTGTGAGTAGTATACCTCAGACCTTCGGGTCCATAGTAATTAGCTAGATGGCTTCTTCTCTCTCTTTGGATCTCAATACAAAGTTATCCTCGATCTTCTTCGATATCTATTCGATGCAATTCTTTTTGCGGTGTTTGTTGAGATCCGATGAATTGTGGGTTTATGATCAAGATTATCTATGAACAATATTTGAATCTCCTCTGAATTCTTTTATGTATGATTTGTTATCTTTGCAAGTCTCTTCGAATTATCCATTTGGTTTGGCCTACTAGATTGATCTTTATTGCAATGGGAGAAGTGCTTAGCTTTGGGTTCAATCTTGCGGTGTCCTTTCCCAGTGACAGTAGGGGTAGCAAGGCACGTGTTGTATTGTTGCCATCAAGGATAAAAAGATGGGGTTTATATCACATTGCTTGAGTTTATCCCTCTACATCATGTCATCTTGCCTAATGCGTTACTTTGTTCTTATGAACTTAATACTCTAGATGCATGCTGGATAGAGGTTGATGTGTGGAGTAATAGTGGTAGATGCAAAATCGTTTCGATCTACTTGTCGCGGACGTGATGCCTATATACATGATCATGCCTAGATATTCTCATAACTATGCACTTTTCTATCAATTGCTCAACAGTAATTTGTTCACCCATCGTAGTACTTATGCTATCTTGAGAGAAGCCACTAGTGAAACCTATGGCCCCCGGGTCTATTTTCCATCATATAAGTTTCTGATCTATTTTATTTTGCAATCTTTACTTTCCAATCTATATCATAAAAATACCAAACATATTTATCTTATTATCTCTATCAGATCTCACTTTTGCAAGTAGTCGTGAAGGGATTGACAACCCCTTTATCGCGTTGGTTGCAAGGTTCTTATTTGTTTGTGTAGGTACGAGGGATTTGAGTGTAGCCTCCTACTGGATTGATACCTTGGTTCTCAAAAACTGAGGGAAATACTTACGCTACTTTGCTGCTTCACCCTTTCCTCTTCAAGGGAAAACCAATGCATGCTCAAGAGGTAGCAAGGACCTATGCACAACCCTGGAGATGTTCAACATGGCAAACAAGTGTGCAAGGGCTAAGGAGGGGCGCCTCTCCCTCCTCGAGCTCCCTGATGCTGACCCAGAAGACAAGAAGGCCAAGGACAAGGATGTAAAGTGCAAAGGGCCAGCCATGCTCGTGGCCGAGCCAGAGATGAAGCGCGGTTGTGACCACCCAGAGTCGTCCAAGAGCAACCGATTGTTTTGTGTCTTCCACAACGTCCACAGCCACAACACTAAAGACTACCAGGAGCTCAGGGCCCTCCATGACGGGTGCCTCGGTCAACGCCCAAAGCGCAACGATCGAGGCTATGACCACGGAGATGGCCGAGGTGGAGGACGTTGGGATGGACACGACCATCGCCAGGAGTGGCGCGATCATCCTCGGGAGGACCATTAGCAGGGCCAACCTCGCGAGGGTGCTTGGAGGAAGCAGCCTCGTGAGGAGCGCCCTCAGGGCAACACCGGTCTTCCTCCACTGCCTCCACCACCAAGAAGGAACGAAGATCATCACCAGGACGAGGGGGTTGGGGGCTTCCAGGAGCCTCAAGCCATTGCCTACATCCTGGGCGGCTCCCAGGCCCCAGCCTCTCACCGCATCTTCAAGCAATTCACGCGCGAGGTGAACGTTGTGCTCCCCAAGCCCGAAGCAACTCGCCCGTTCAGGTGATCCAAATACGCCATCACCTTTAGCACCTCAAACCAGCTCAAGTGTGCGGCCACTACCGCCGCTCCCCATGCTCTGCTCACCCGTCATCAGCAATGTGGTTGTCACCAAGACTCTCATCGATGGTGGAGAGGGGCTCAATGTCCTATCCATTCAAACGTTCGACATGCTCCAAGTGCCGAACTACTAGCTTCAGCCAACCAAACCATTTTCAGGAGTGTTCGACGGTTCCACACACCCGATAGGGCAGGTCCGCCTCCCTGTCACCTTTGGCGAACGCAACAACTACCACACAGAGCTCATCGACTTCGACGTCGCTGACATTCGCCTACCATACAACGCCATCCTAGGGTATCCAGCACTGGCCAAGTTCATGGCAGCGATGCACCACGGCTACAACGTCCTCAAGATGCCAGGAAGCGGCCGTGTCATCACGATCGCATGCCAAGAAAAGGATGCCTTGTGCTCCCTCGAGCGCGCCTTCTAGGCTATAGCAGTTGAGGACCCGGAAGACGAGGGCGCCGCCCTCCCTCCTGAGGTCGCTCCCAAGATAAAGAAGCTGCAGCTGGGTCAGGGATCTCATGAGGAAGCATCGCCCAAGTACGCCGCATTGAGCCTCGCGTCCCCGGACGGGGCGCCTTCACCTATCGCATAGGAAGGCGCGCCCGGCGCCCCTCTCAGGCTGGGCTCGGGGGCTCTCCTCGGGAGGGCCTCAGACCTAGCCAGAATCACGAGGGAGGTGCTCGGGCACCATGTGGAGGCGTGCTTCAGCGCATGTTTCCCAGGAGAAGGCGTCAGGCAAAAGGCACCAGGCGTTCAGGAGTTCATCAGCAAGGTAATCGAGGAGATTCAAGAGGCAAGGGTTCTGCAAGGAGATCGCCGCCTACCGTGAGGCGCGGCTCACTGTCCTGGCGAGGGTAAGGAGTTTCGTGTCTGCATCGACATCCCAGGGCTCAACAGGGCCGCATCCCGACAGCTCTTCTGGCCGTCTCGTGTCAGACAATGCGAGGGTCCACCCCACAGCTACGACCGCATGCCTTTCGGCTTGCCAGGCGCAGCTGCAGTGTTCCAGCGCTGCACAAGGGACGCCCTGGCGGCGCGTGAGGCCAGGCACTAGGCAACCTTGACAGAGACGAAAGCGCATATCCAGGAGCCTCCCGAGTCCCCTGGGCCTCCCGAGGCTCGGGGCCAGGGCGGCTCGTGAGGAGCGACTCCAGCAGTGCGCGTCTTCTGCTAGCCCGACATCACTTCAACGATGGTACCAGGTGACATCTCTCTAGTTTGTTCAGTATTGGGGGCGCCCCACGGGCTGCATCATCCCCAAGCCATATGGGTCCGTCCCTGCGGCATGTACCCCTTTTTTTGCGTCTGCCAGAACTAGTTTACCTTCCTTTACAAGCTACCTTGAGATTATCAACTGCCTGACCGGCGCTTCGTCGCCAAGAATGTCTCGCGCCCTTGCGAGCCCTCCTGCGACCGCCTCATGGTTAAGGACTGGCATGGCGTCTGTGCTCGGGTCCGTCCCTGCAGTGTCACTAAACCTAAGAGGCTAAGCTCTGGCTCACGGGCCAGTCCCCATGTACGTCACCTCCCATGGAACTTGGTGCCTTGTTCTCGCATGAGCTAATCGCGGGCGGATGAGTGAGGGTGCACAACCTGGTACCCCCGTGGCCACGAGAACCATGCGCCGGTTGTTTTTCTTCAAGATCTTTGCATGAGAAGACTGGGCACGGCGTCTGTGCTCGGGTCTGTCCCTGCAGCGTCGATAAACCCAACGGCTGAGCTCGGTCTGGCGGGCCGGCCCCATTCACGTCACCTCCTGGGGTCGTTGGTGTTTGGCCTTCTCATGCAATAGCCTCAGGAGACTCATTCAGCACAGGTTGCCTAACCATCTTGTAGGACTAATACAAGTGTTCCCAATCAAGCTCAGGCGCAACCCACCTTGAGGTAGGGCCTCGTGAGTCCCGCGCTGGCTCACGGGTGCCCATATACACCTCCTCCAGCCCTGTCATGCAAGCCACGTGTCAGGGCAGGGTTGTACACGCCCCGGGGGCTCTCCTCAGAGGGAGCCCCCTCCCATGCACCACTGCAAGCACCATACTCCGCGCTGGCCATCGACACTGCCGAGGAGCGGCTATGCCTGTGTAAGAGCGGAAGCGCTATGCTCTGCGCTGGTGATAAACAACTGGGGTGGCCTTGCGGCTGCATTAACCTCAGGGAGCTTCCGGGCTCAGTGACCAGCCTCACCGCGCTGCTCTCCCTCGGGAGGGTAGCGCGAGGGGGCTGTGCACAGGGGCTAAGCTCAGGTCACTCCTGGCGTACCCCACCTCGCCAGGCCCCACGGGCCTGGTCTTTGCATGCCCCTCCCGAGCAAGAGCCCGACAAGGAAAGGTATTATGGTCGGTTCGTACGACAAGGGGGACTCCTGAGCACCGCGTCTCAGGAGCCTAACTGTCCGCGTAGCCCTTCACCCCTTGGTCTCGTCCTGGTGATTCGGATGACCCAACGGCTGCCGAGGTATGCGCGGGGCCGGGCCCTGCCGACGCAGAATGCCAAGGCCTAACTCTCGTCCCTTTCAAGTCGTTCGTACGTCAAGGGGGACTCCTGAGCACCGCGTCTCAGGAGCCTAACTGGCCACATAGACCCTCACCCCTTGGTCTCGTCCTGGTGATTCGGACGACCCAACGGCAACTGAGGTATGCGCGGGGCCAGGCCCTGCCGATGCAGAATGCCAAGGCTTGCCTTCGCACTTTTTCCTAAGCTGTTCGCACGTCAAGGGGGACTCCTGAGCATCGCGTCTCAGGAGCCTAACTGGCCACATAGCCCCTCACCCCTTGGGTTCGTCCTGGCTATCCAGACGACCCAGGCTGAGATACGCGTGGGGCTGGACTCTGCCAAAGCAGGACAATAAAGCAAACAAAAAAAGACGGGAAACCACAATCTAATTATTACAAAAACATATTGTTCCAAGCAAATAGTTTTAAACGCCTCCACGAGGATGAACAAGAAGGAGCAGCGTCGCCAAGCCGCCTCTTCAGCCCTAGGTGCTGCCATCACCTTCCAGCGGAGCCTCGTCGCCAGCCTCGTCGTCCGTCCCCTCGGCCCCAGCCGGAGGACCGACAACAAGGAACTTGCTCAGTAGGGCATCCACGGAGCTCTTCACGGCGGCAGCAGTAGCACTGCAGGAGTTGGAGTCCACGGGCTCGAGGAAGGCAGCGAAGTCGAAGCTGGTGTCCCAGAGATAGAGGTGGCTGAAGATGCACGTAAGGGCCGAGGAAGAAAGCAAGCGAGCCTCACCTCCACTAAGGAGCCAAACCCGTCGACGGCATCCTCGAGCATTGCCATGACCTCAGGGAGCAGGGCGGCAGGGCTCTCCCTTGGGGCCACCACCGTCTTCTTCGAGGGGTCGTCCCCAAAAAGTGACCGCTGAGCTTTGTGGAACCTCGCCTCGAGAGAGGCGAGGGTGCTGCACTCCATGGCGGCCGCTTCTTTGGCCTTGGCAAGGGACGCCTGGACCGTCTCCGCCTCCTCCTTCAGCTTCTCCAGGCGGCTATGCTCCGCAACCTGTTCCAGGGCCGCCTTCTTCAGCTGAGCATCACGATCGGCAATGGCAGCCTCCTGGGCCTTCAGCTTTTCCTCTCGTTCCTGGAGCTGGCTGGCCTGGGCGGCCTGTTGATCCTGAAGAGCCTTAAGCTCAGCCTCCACCGTGCGGCACCGATCTTCAGCTTCCGTGGCCTTCCTTCACGCCAGGTCGCGCTCGGCAGCAGCCACCCCAAACACCTTCTATGCCTCCTCCATAGAGCCCCAGGCCGCTCGGACAGACGCGTCAGCCTGGAGCCAATCAGAGATCAGCTCGAACACTGCACGCCGGTCCGGGCCCTAAAGTTCACCTTGGAGAAGGTTCAGCATCGCTTGTGCCTCCTCCAGGGCTCTGGAGGCGGCAGGAGCATCATGGCCAGCCTGCGCACCGGGCGGAAGAGAAGACGCCCTCGGCGCCAAGACAGGAGAAACCACAGCAGCAGGAAGGACTGGGAGCTCCGGATGCCGGGCGACCTCAGCAGCCGTAGAAAGGATGGTGCCGGCGGGGTCAGCCCTGCTGAAGGCCCCGACACCTCCTGAGGACGGGCTTCTGCACCCTGGGGAGATGACATTGCTGCTGGAGCTGCAGGGGCCGTGGCGCTCTCCATTGCTAGGGCTGCAGCGGCCACCCCAACGCGCTCGACCACGGCAACTCCCGCGCCCTCCTTCTTCTTCTTCGACGACTGCTGCCTAATGACAAATGAAGATGCTAAGCATCACATCAGGAATCAATAACAAGACCAAGGGAAAGCACTCACTGGTCAGAGAAGACGTAGTTCCTCTTCAGGCCTAGCAATGGGGGCCTAGCCGGGGCAGTCGGAGCTGTGCTCTTGGGAGCAGGAGAGCACACGGCCGGCACCACTCGAGACGATGCTGGCGAAGGTGGAGCACTGCTTGGGGGGGTCAATGTTGTCCTGCCCTTCTTCACAGCCGATCGCTTGGGCTGCTTCGAGGAGGCCGCCCCGGACCTCGTAGTGACCCCCGGGGGCAAGTCAGCTCCACCACCAGAGGTGTGTCATCGTTGTCATTGTCAGGGAAGTTGCGGAGGAGCTCCCTCTGCCCCGGGGCAGAGGATTTCCCCTTGCCCTCCCCCTCGGTGGCCTCAGAGGAATGGTCACCGGAGGACAGGTTCACCAAGGAGGTGGGCGGCACGAGAGGCCCCGTCAGCACGGGACCGAACTCGTCAAAGACCAGCATGGCAGCAACAACCTCCTCCCCATCAACTCGGCGGTACAGTGGGAGCCACTCCTCTGGAGGACTGCTCGGATCCTTCCCAGTCAAGTAAAGCGATACCTTGCTCAGCTCCTCCTCGGGAAGGGTGTCCTAGCGCAGGCGGATCTTGTCGTCCGCAACCGCAAGCTTCCACAAGGGGCGGGAGCGATCCTGGAGCGGCGCTAGGCGCTGCATCAGGAACTCCTTGACGATCATGGCCCCCGTCAACTTCTCATTCTTCAGGTGCTCCTCCATCTTCTTTATCAACGGCTTCAGGGAAGGGGCGGTGATCTTCTCAGAGAGCCACCCCTTCTCGGAGGAGGGGAGCTCGGTCGGCAGCTCCAGCAGGTCCTGTGAGCACTTGGCGTCCATTAGGACCCACCTCTTCAGGGGATCCTCCACCTTCTTCCTGGCGCGGGAGATCACGTTACCGCCCTGAGCTGCAACAAAGCCGACGCACCCAGCGGGACGGTCGCCACCCATGCGGAGCAAGAAGAAGTGGCGGAGCATGGCGACGGAGGGCATCACCCCCACGAACGCCTCGTAGTAGAAGGCAAAGATGGACAGGAGGAGGATGGAATTGGGGTGAATGTGGAGCGCATGGAGGCCGTAATGATGGAGAACGGCGTAGAAGAAGCGGGAGAATGGGGGCACCAGTCCCGAATAGACAATGTGGAGGAAGAAAGGATAGAAGGTATTGTTCGCGGGTTCCGGTGTTGTGGCGGTGACCCGGAGCCTAGTCTTCCTCCACTCGTTTTCCTCGCTCGCTGTCAGGAGAAGCACAGTCTGGAGCTTCTCCTCGGTGACGGAGGGGGCGGTCAGCACCGGCTCGTACCAGGCGAGGCCGACAGCCGAGGCTGGAGCCTTGGTCCTCTCAGCAGCCATTGAGCGGAAGATTGGAGGAGACAATCGGCATATCTGGTGAGTTCTTTCGGTGTTGGGAGAAGGGGATCTGGAGCAAGACGAAGGGGAGGCAATGAAATCCCGGCAGCAGATGGCAACCCCTTTTGTCAGATGGAAACAGTTGCCGAGGCAGCGTGGGGAAGTGGAGACGCCTACGTCCCATCAATCGCCATGCATCATCAAGGCCACAGGCGGTTAGGGCCCGCGGTGCTCCGCACTTGCCCTGTGGCTTCGCCTAGAAGCCAAGTTCGAGCGCGCCTTGGGCCCGGGGGCTACTGCCGGTGTTCTGGATATGGGGGTATCCAGACTTGCCTGCCTGCGGCCCACCACGTGGCTCCATCAACGCCCTGGTACGGCCCAGCTTCAGCATCAACAACTCAAGACCCTCGCGAGGGGCCAAGCCTCGCGAGGCGGGCGACACCAAGATCCCCGAGGGGATCGGCCTCCTCAGGCTGGCTCCCGAGGGGCGGAGAGTTCTATGCAAGGTGCACCTCACGAGGTTCAGCTGACGTGAGCCATGACAACCAAGGCCAGGTGGGCGCCAGGCGGGTGCCAGCGGGCGCAGAGTGCCAGTTTCCTCTTCGGTGCAAGGGAGGCAAGCCACATGCACGGAGTCCCGAGGAATCAGCCAAAGGTTTCCATTCTGGTGCAACAAGATCAAGACTGCCATGACGGCAGGACAGAGGTCATCATCGAGCCCACCGCAGCGTCACGACCAGGGGCTTTTCGCAGGCGAAGACCACTTTAGTCAGGATAAGCTGTACTACTTGTCCCCTTTCAAATCCGTGCCGTTGTGGGATGCCTTGCCGCCAACATTTGGGAAGAGGACCAAGGCCACTATAAATAGGACTTAGGCACCACCATAGAGGGCATCTAGTTCACATCCCACCAGCTCTCTTGAGCTCAAGAACACCTCACCTCCTGAGGCCCGTTCATCCATTGTACTAGTTCGTCCTCAGCCCCTCGAGGCAATCCACCAAAATGCTGGAGTAGGGTATTACACCGCAAGGTGGCCCGAACCAGGATAAACTACTGTCTCTCTTTGTCTCTTCGAGCTCGCCGCGCTAGGCTTAGGAGGATCGCAAGTAGGTAGGCTGGGTAGGTTGAGATCTCCGCATGCACCCCAGAGTTTGAACCTTTCAAGGGTTTGCGAAACCCGTAATCCGACAGAGGCACTCAGTTTCAGGCTTAGGTCCAGCTTTGGGCTTCTACACAGGAGTGGCAACTTGCTTGGCGTTCTTCTTGAAGTTCCCTTTCTTTCCCTTTGCCCTTTTTGTTGAAACTAGTGGTCTTGTTTAACCATCAACACTTGATGCTTTTTCTCTATTTCTACCTTTGCCGATTTCAGCATCGCGAAGAGTTCGGGAATTGTTTTTGTCATCCCTTGCACTTTATAGTTCATCACGAAGTTCTAGTAGCTTGTTGATAGTTACTAGAGAACTTTGTAAATCACTATCTTATCTGGAAGATTAACTCCCACTTGATTCAAGCGATTGTAGTACCCAGACATTCTAAGCACATGCTCACTAGCGGAGCTATTCTCCTCCATCTTGTAGGCAAAGTACTTGTCAGAAGTCTCATACCTCTCGACACGGGCATGACTCTGGAATACTAATTTCAGCTCTTGGAACATCTCATATGTTCCATGGCGTTCAAAACACTTTTGAAGTCCCGGTTCTAAGCCGTAAAGCGTGGTGCACTAAACTATTAAGTAGTCATCATATCGAGCTTGACAACATACACAATTCCCTTTGTCTATCGGTATGTTACTTGACCGAGATTCAATCGTCGGTATCTTCATACCTAGTTCAATATCGTTACCGGCAAGTCTCTTTACTCGTTCCATAATACATCACCTCGTTACTAACTCCTTATTCATTTGCTTGCAAGCTTATGATGTGTATTACCGAGAGGGCCCAGAGATACCTCTCCGATGCTCGGAGTGACAAATCCTAATCTCGATCTATGCCAACTCAACAAACACCTTTGGAGATACCTGTAGAGCATCTTTATGATCACCCAGTTACGTTGTGACGTTTGATAGCACACAAGGCATTCTTCCGGTATCCAGGAGTTGCATAATCTCATAGTCGAAGGAATGACATGAAGAAAGCAATAGCAATAAACTGAACAATCCTTATGCTAAGCTAACGGGTGGCTCTTGTCCATCACATCACTCCTAATGATGTGATCCCGTTATCAAATGACAACACATGTCCATGGTTAGGAAACCTTAACCATCTTTGATTAACGAGCTAGTCTAGTAGAGGCATACTAGGGACACGGTATTTGTTTATGTATTCACACATGTATTTAAGTTTCCTATCAATACAATTCTAACATGAATGATAAACCTTTATCATGAATAAAGAAATATAAAATAACAACTTATTATTGCCTCTAGGGCATATTTCCTTCATTTGAGTCGTAGGAGAACCGTACTATTAAGAGGGGGTCCGCTTTGGAAAGGTTTGGGTGGGATCAACACATACACGTATTCATTTGCACCCTTGTTTCTTTCCCGCATCGATGGAGTTGCTCTCTTGTTCCCTTTGCATTGATCCTAAAGGCCCTAAGTGGCAGTACCGCTCATGCGAGCGGTAGTACCGCTTGTTGGCGAAAGTACCGCGACCTAGTGCCGCTGTGGTACCGCTGCGTATGGGGACACGAGTTTTCATATCGGGTTGCATGGTAGTAGGACGATAACACTCCACTTCCTCTCCCCTTCAGGATTTGATGCTCTCTCAGCAGCTGTAGGGAGGTAGTGGGACAGCAACACTACTACTTATAAGCGGTAGTACCACTCACAATGAGCGGTAGTACCATTGTTGCAGAACTGCCTCTCCCTATCTGTCATGCCCCACTATCTTAGTGCCCTGAGCTGCAACCCCGGCTGTAGCACCGCTCTGGCGGCACTGCCGGCTTGTGGTCTCACACCATTGCACTGCTCTATGTGCACTACAGCCCGAGCGGTAGTACCGCTCCCCACAGCGGTAGCTTGGTGCGGGCTGAGAGAAAAATAACGGTTGGAATCTTTCCCACTATATAAAGGGGCCCTTCTTCCCCAAGAAGACTTACCTCTTCCTCCCCCAAACTCCATTGTTTCTCAAAGCCCCATTTTTGCCCGATCTCTCTCCCTAGCCTATCAAACCTATTGATTTTCTAGGGATTGGTTGAGAAGGCCCTGATCTACACTTCCACCAACAGAAATTTGATTCCCCCCACTAATCCCTTGCAGATATTATTACTCTTGGGTGTTTGAGCAGCCTAGACGGTTGAGGTCACCTTGGAGCCACAATCCATTATGATGAAGCTTTGTGATGGTGTTGGGAGCCTCCAATTCGATTGTGGAGATTGCCCCAACCTTGTTGGTAAAGGTTCGGTTGCCACCTTCAAGGGCACCACTAGTGGAATCACGTCATCTTGCATTGTGCGAGGGCATGAGGAGAATATGGTGGTCCTAGTGGCTTCTTGGGGAGCATTGTGCCTCCACTCCGCTCCAACGGAGACGTACTTCCCCTCAAAGGGAAAGAACTTTGGTAACACATCCTCGTCTTGACCGGATCCACTTGTGGTTACTTCTTACCTTTACTTTGTGCAGCTTTACTTGTGTTGTATCTGTTGCTTTCTTTCTTGCTTGCTTGCTTGTGTTGTTGCTAGCATCATATAGGTTGCTCACATAGTTGCATATCTAGACAACCTATTTGTTGCTAAATCTAATTTGTTACGAAAAGATAAAAATTGGTAGTTGCCTATTCACCCCTCTAGTCAACCATATCAATCCTTTCAACATGGTTGCCCGCCCTCACGCCAACACTTGTCGCCGCACCACCAAACCATCCAAAACACCCAAACCACCACCTCCAAGACGTTTGTCGCCGCTTTGCCGACCGTGCGCACCAGCCCCTCCCACTATGCTGTAGCTCCAGCTATGCGTACACACTTCCTGGCCTACATAGCAAATCAAGCCATACAACTAGATCAACCGCATGTCAAGGTTCAAGTAAACAGTACCGAAAAGATAGTACAACACTGGCCAGCGGGAGGGAGGGACTCGATGGCGATACTGAAGGTTCAAATTGGAGGCGAGGAGTGGACGATGACAGCCAGGAAGTCTTTATGCACGTGCCCTTGAGGACTAGCGCCCCGAAGCCGCAGTCATTGCCGTTGAATCCTTGAATCGATCTGAAGAACTTGACACCACATATAGCCGTTGCACACGCATGATGAGAAATTCTAACTTCACCACTGCGAGGAGCTGACAAGAATCTACGTTGGCGCTCCGTATAATCTGTCCCAACGAAAGAACTTGAGGAGGATCGGATCCCCGAAGGTAGACTCGGAGAAGAAGCATCGTCATCCGTCAAACACCGTCCCTACGAGGACTAAAACCCTAACTATCAACTAGCCAGAGCCGAAGCACTAGGAATCCCTCCCCGCCACGGGCCGCTGGAGTGCTAAGCGGGGAGGAGGTGAATCAATATGCTTGCTGACGGAGATTGAGGGAAGGAAGGCTTTTCGTAATAACCGTGCGGGAGGGGAAAGAAACCATTGTGCAAGACCACACACTTACATATACTTATTTTGTGTAAATTACTATTGAGAGGGCAATAGGGCTCAAGAAACTGATAAAAAGATATTAATGTCGTCAACACATTGTTAGTAATGGGCCAACATATATGTTCTAATCAAGTCCAAAAGGGAAGATTGATTTTTTTGATCTTCAATGCTATAGGTTGCACAGAAAACTATAAACTGGCAAGGATGAGACGAAAAAACACCCATTGAGATATCATCGTCATGATATTATAGTTTTGCCACAAGATCTGCTACCACTAGTGTTGGGGAACGTTGCAGAAAATTAAAATTTTTCCTACGGTTTCACCAAGATCCATCTATGAGTTTATCTAAGCAACGAGTAGCGAGAGAGAGATTGCATCTACATACCACTTGTAGATCGCGCGTGCGGAAGCTTGCAAGGTGATGATGGAGTCGTACTCGAGCGTGATTCAGATCACCGATGCCAAGTCTTTGAGCGGACAGCACCTCCGCGTTCAACACACGTGCGGGACGAGCGACGCCTCCTCCTTCTTGATCCAGCAAGGGGAAGGAGAGGTTGAGGAAGACAGCTCCACCGGCAGCACGAGCGGTGTGGTGGTGGTGGAGAAGCGAGACTCGATTGTGGCTTCACGAGCTCTTACAGAGGAGGAGATGTGTTGGGGAGGGAGGGCTGCGCCTTGGGAGTTGGTACAGAGCCCCCTCCTCCCCTTTATATAGGCACCACAGTGGGTGGCGGCCCTGAGATCCAATCTCCGGGGCGGCAACCAAGGGGGTGGAGTGCCCCCAAGCCGGTGGGGCGCCCACCCCTAGGGTTTCAACCCTAGGCGCGAGGTGGGCCTAGGGGCGCACCAGCCCCTGTGGGCTGGTTCCTTCCCCTTTGGCCCATGGGGCCCTCCGGATAGGTGGCCCCACCGGTGGACCCAGGACCCTTCCGGTGGTCCCGTGCTTTTACCGAAAACCCGAAACTTTCCCCGATGGCGAAACACCACTTCCTATATATTATTCTTTACCTCCGGACCCTTAGGAACTCCTCGTGACGTCCGGGATCTCATCCGAGACTCCGAACAACATTCGGTGGTCACATACTTGACTTCCTACAAACCCTAGCGTCACCGAACCTTAAGTGTGTAGACCCTACGGGTTCGGGAGACACGCAGACATGACCGAGGCGACTCTCGGGCAATAACCAACAGCGGGTCGGATATCCATGTTGGCTCCCACATGCTCCTCGATGATTTCATCGGTTGAACCACGATGTCGAGGATTCGATCAAACCTCAGTATACAATTCCTTTGTCAATCGATGCGTTACTTGCCCGAGACTTGATCGTCGGTATCCCAATACCTTGTTCGGTCTCGTTACACGCAAGTCACTTTACTCGTCATAGTAATGCATGATCCGTGGCCAACACCTTGGTCACATTGAGCTCATTATGATGATGCATTACCGAGTGGGCCCAGAGATACCTCTCCGTCATACGGAGTGACAAATCCGATCTCGATCCGTGTCAACCCAATGATACTTTCGGAGATACCGTAATGCACCTTTATAGTCACCCGATTACGTTGTGACGTTTGATACACCCAAGGCACTCCTACGGTAACCGGAGTTACACGATCTCATGGTCGAAGGAATAGATACTTGACATTGGCAAAGCTTCTAGCAAACGAACTATACGATCTTTTATGCTATGCTTATGATTGGGTCTTGTCCATCACATCATTCTCCTAATGATGTGATCCCGTTATCAACGACATCCAATGTCCATAGTCGAAACCATGACTATCTATTGATCAACGAGCTAGTCAACTAGAGGCTCACTAGGGACTTATTGGGTCTAAGTGTTCACACGTATTACGATTTCCGGATAATACATTTATAGCATGAACAAAGACAATTATCATGAACATTGAAATATAATAATCCTTTTATTATTGCCTCTAGGGCATATTTCCAACAGTCTCCCACTTGCACTAGAGTCACCAATCTAGTTACATTGTGATGAATCGAACACCCATAGAGTTCGGTGTTGATCATGTTTTGCACGCGAGAGGTTTAGTCAGCGGATCTGCGACATTCAGATCCGTGTGCACTTTGCAAATCTCTATGTCTCCATCTTGAACATTTTCACGGATGGAGTTGAAGCGACGCTTGATGTGCTCGGTCTTCTTGTGAAACCAGGCTCCTTGGCAAGGGCAATAGCTCGGTGTTGTCACAGAAGAGTTTGATCGGCCCGACGCATTGGGTATGACTCCTAGGTCGGTGATGAACTCCTTCACCCAAATCGCTTCATGCGCCTCCGAGGCTGCCATGTACTCCGCTTCACATGTAGATCCCGCCACGACGCTACGCTTGCGGTTGCACCAGCTCTTGCTCCACCATTCAACATATACACGTATCCGGTTTGTGACTTAGAGTCATCGGATCCGAGTCGAAGCTAAGCGTCGGCGTAACCCTTCTGACGAGCTCTTCGTCTCCTCCATAAGCGAAACATGTCCTTCGTCCTTTTAGGTACTTGGGATATTCTTGACCGCTGTCCGGTGTTCCTTGCGGGATTACTTTGGTATCTTGCAACCAAACTTACGGCAAGGTTTACATCAGTGCAGTACACCTGCATGGCATACATAATAGATCCTATGGCTGAAGCATAGGGATGACACTCATCTCTTCTTTATCTTTTGCCGTGGTTGGTGGTGAGCCGAGCTCAATCTCACACCTTGTAACATAGGCAAGAACCCTTCTTGGACTGATCCATTTTGAACCTCTTCAAAATCTTATCAAGGTATGTGCTTTGTGAAAGACCTATGAGGCGTCTCGATCTATCTCTATAGATCTTGATGCCTAATATATAGCAGACTTCTCCAAGGTCCTTCATTGAAAAACACTTGTTCAAGTAGGCCTTAATGTTGTCCAGAGTTTGTATCATTTCCCATCAAGAGTATGTCATCTACATATAATAGGAGAAATGCTCTGAGCTCCCACTCACTTTCTTGTAAACGCAGCTTCTCCATAAGTCTGCATAAACCCAAACGCTTTGATCATCTCATCAAAGCGAATGTTCCAACTCGAGATGCTTGCACCAGTCCATAAATGGATCGTTGGAGCTTGCATACTTTGTTAGCGTTACGAGGATCGACAAAACCTTCCGCTGCATCATATACTGCTCTTCCTTAAGATGTCCATTAAGGAATGCCGCTTTGATGTCCATCGCCATATCTCATAATCATAGTATGCGGCAATTGCTAACATGATTGGACGGACTTAAGCTTCGCCACGGAGAGAATGTCTCGTCGTAGTCAATCCCTTGAACTTGTCGATAACCCTTAGCGACAAGTCAAGCTTTATAGATGGTAACATTACCATCCGCGTCCGTCTTCTTCTTAAAAATCCATTTATTTTCTATCGCTCGCCGATCATCGGCAAGTCTGTCAAAGTCCATACTTTGTTTTCATACATGGATTCTATCTCGGATTTCATGGCTCCAAGCCATTTGTTGGAATCCGGCCCGCCATTGCTTCTTCATAGTTCAAGGTTCATTGTTGTCTAGCAACATGATTTCCATGACAGGTTGCCGTACCACTGCAGTGCGGAACGTGTCCTCGTGGACCTTCGAGTTCAAGAGTAACTTGATCCAAGTACCTTGATCATCATCAACGTTTTCCTCTTGGTTGGTGTGGGCATCACAGAATGGTTTCTGCGCTGCACCACTTTCCGTTCGAGAGGTAGTACTTCATCGAGTTCTACTTTCCTCCCACTTACTTCTTTCGAGAGAAACTCTTTCTCCGAAAGCATCCGTTCTTGGCAACAAAGATCTTGCCTTCGGATCTTAAGTAGAAGGTATACCCGATAGTTTCCTTAGGGTATCCTATGAATCGCATTTTTCCGACTTGGGTTCGAGCTTTTGGGTTGAAGTTTCTTGACATAAGCATCGCATCCCCAAACTTTTAGAAACGACGGCTTAGGTTTCTTCCCAAACCATAATTCATACGGTGTCGTCTCAGCGGATTTAGACGGTGCCCTATTTAAAGTGAATGTAGCTGTCTCTAGAGCGTATCCCCAAAATGATAGCGGTAAATTGGTAAGAGACATCATAGACCGCACCATATCCAATAGAGTGCGATTCTGACGTTCGGACACACCGTTTATTTGAGGTGTTCCAGCGGCGTGAGTTGTGAAACGATTCCACATTTTCTTAAGTGTGTGCCAAATTCGTGACTTAAATATTCTCCTCCACGATCGATCGTAGGAACTTTATCTTTACACGTTGATTCTCCACCTCACTCTGAAATTCCTTGAACTTTTCAAAGGTCTCGGACTTGTGTTTCATTAAGTAGACATACCCATATCTACTTAAGTCATCGGAGAGTGAGAACATAACGATATCCTCATGAGCCTCAACGCTCATTGGACCGCTTTACATCGGTATGTATGATTTCCAACAAGTTGGTTGCTCGCTCCATTGTTCGGAGAACGGAGTCTTGGTCATCTTGCCCAAGAGGCAAGGTTAGCATGTGTCAAACGATTCATAATCAAGAGACTCTAAAAGTCCATCAAGCATGGAGCTTCTTCATGCGCTTGACACCAATGTGACCAAGGCGGCAAAGTGCCACAAATATGTGGGACTATCGTTATCAACTTTACATCTTTTGGCATCCACATTATGAACATGTGTAATATTACGCTCGAGATTCATTAAGAATAAACCATTGACCATCGGAGCATGACCATAAAACATATCTCTCATATAAATCGAACAACCATTATTCTCGGACTTAAATGAGTAGCCATCTCGTATCAAGCGAGATCCAGATACAATGTTCATGCTCAAACTTGGCACCAAATAACAATTATTGAGGTTTAAAACTAATCCCGTGGGTAAATGTAGAGGCAGCGTGTCGACGGCGATCACATCGACCTGGAACCATTCCCGACGCAAGATCGTCACCTCGCCCTTCGGGTCTCCGTTTATTCCGCAGCTCTGCGTGAGTTACAAATATGAGCAACGGCACCGTATCAAATACCGGGAGTTACTACGAGTCTCGGTAAGGTACACATCAATTACATGTATATCAAATATACCTTTGGTGTTGCGGCCTTCTTATCCGCTAAGTATTTGGGGCGTTCCGCCCAAATGCCCCTTCCCTTGCAATAAAAGCACTCGGTCTCGTGCTTGGGTCCATTCTTTGACTTCTTCCGGCAACAAAGCTTACGGGCGCGGCAACATCTTTGCCGTCCTTCTTGAAGTTCTTCTTACCCTTGCCCTTCTTGAACTTAGTGGTCTTATTGACCATCAACACTTGATGTTCTTTCTTGATTTCAGCCTCTGCTGACTTCAAAGATCGAGAACACTTCGTGAATGGTCTTTACCATCCCTTGCATGTTGTAGTTCATCACGAAGCTCTTGTAGCTTGGTGGGAGCGACTGGAGGATTCTGTCAATGACCGCCTCATCTGGGAGGTTAATGTTCAAGCTGGGTCATACGTATGCGCAACCCGGACATCTTCGAGGATGTGTTCACCGTGTAACTGTTCTCCTCCATCTTACAACTGTAGAACTTGTCGGAGACATCATATCTCTCGACCGGGCATGAGCTTGGAAAACTAGTTTCAGCTCTTGAACATCTCATATGCTTCGTGATGCTCAAAACGCTTTTGGAGCCCCGGTTCTAAGTCAGAGCATGCCGCACCGAACGAGGGAGTAATCATCAAGACGAGTTTGCAAGCGCTCATAACGCCTTGGTTCTTCGGAGACGGAGCGGCACCTAGCGGTCCTTCTAGGACATATTGCTTCTGGCAGCTATGAGGATGATCCTCGTGTTCGGACCCAGTCCGTATAGTTGTTGCCATCATCTTTCAGCTTGGTTTTCTCTAGGAACGCGTTGAAGTTCATGTTGACATTAGCGTTGGCCATTGATCTACAAGACATATTTGCAAAGGTTTTAGACTAAGTTCATGATAATAAAGTTCTTAATCAAAATTATGAACTCCCACTTAGATTAGACATCCCTCTAGTCATCTAAGTGTTACACGATCCGAGTCGACTAGCCCGTGTCCGATCATCACGTGAGACGGACTAGTCATCGTCGGTGAACATCTTCATGTTGATCGTATCTTCCATACGACTCGTGTTCGACCTTTCGGTCTCCGTGTTCGAGGCCATGTGCGCACATGCTAGGCTCGTCAAGTTAACCCTAAGTGTTTTCATTGTGTAAAACTGTCTTACACCGTTGTATGTGAGCGTAAGGATCCATCACACCCGATCATCACGTGGTGCTTAGAAACGATTTAACCGTAGCAACGTGCACGCTTAGGGAGAACACTTCTTGAAATTTTGTAAGGGGTCATCTTATTTACTACCGTCGTCCTAAGTAAACAAGATGCATAAACATAATAAACATCACATGCAATTATATAGTTGTGACATGATATGGCCAATATCATCAAGCTCCATTGATCTCCATCTTCGGGGCTCCATGATCATCTTGTCACCGGCTTGACACCATGATCTCCATCATCATGATCTCCATCATCGTGTCTTCATGAAGTTGTCACGCTAACGACTACTTCTACTTCTATGACTAACGCGTTTAGCAATGAAGTAAAGTAGTTTACATGGCGTTCTTCAATGACACGCAGGTCATACAAAAAATAAAGACAACTCCTATGGCTCCTGCCGGTTGTCATACTCATCGACATGCAAGTCGTGAATCCTATTACAAGAACATGATCTCATACATCACAATTCATCATTCATCACAACTTCGGCCATATCACATCACATGATCAATCGCTGCAAAAACAAGTTAGGCGTCCTCTAATTGTTGTTGCATCTTTTACGATGGCTGCGATTGGGTTCTAGCAAGAACGTTTTCTTACCTCTGAATCACCACAACGTGATTTTGTCAACTTCTATTTACCCTTCATAAGGGCCATGTTCATCGAATCCGCTCCAACTAAAGTGGGAGAGGCAGACACCCGCCACCACCTTATGCAACTAGTGCATGTCATCGGTGGAACCGGTCTCACGTAAGCGTACGTGTAAGGTTGGTCCGGGCCGCTTCATCCCACAATACCGTTGAGCAAGAAAAGACTAGTAGAGGCAAGTAAGATGACAAGATCAACGCCCACAACAAATTGTGTTCTACTCGTGCATTAGAGAACTACGCATACACCTAGCTCATGATGCCACTGTTGGGGAACGTTGCAGAAAATTAAAATTTTTCCTACGGTTTCACCAAGATCCATCTATGAGTTCATCTAAGCAACGAGTAGCGAGAGAGAGATTGCATCTACATACCACTTGTAGATCGCGTGTGCGGAAGCTTGCAAGGTGATGATGGAGTCGTACTCGAACGTGATTCAGATCACCGATGCCAAGTGCTGAACGGACAGCACCTCCGCGTTCAACACACGTACGGGACGAGTGACGTCTCCTCCTTCTTGATCCAGCAAGGGGGAAGGAGAGGTTGAGGAAGACAGCTCCACCGGCAGCACGACGGCGTGGTGGTGGTGGAGAAGCGATACTCGGCAGAGGCTTTCCGAGCTCTTACGGAGGAGGAGATGTGTTGGGGAGGGGAAGGGCTGCGCCTTGGGAGTTGGTACAGCAGCCCCCTCCCTCCCCCCTTATATAGGCCCCAGGGGTGGCTGGCCCGGAGATCCAATCTCGGGCGGCAACAAGGGGTGGAGTGCCCCCAAGCCGGTGGGCGCCCACCCCTAGGGTTTCAACCCTAGGCGCGGGGTGGGCCTGGGGGCTCACCAGCCCCTGTGGGCTGGTTCCTTCCCCTTGGCCCATGGGGCCCTCCCGGATAGGTGGCCCCACCGGTGGACCTCGGGACCCTTCCTGGTGGTCCATTTCTACCGAAACCCCAAACTTTCCCGATGGCGGTCAAACACCACTTCCTATATATTATTCTTTACCTCCGGACCCTTAGGAACTCCTCGTGACGTCCGGGATCTCATCCGAGACTCGAACAACATTCGGTGGTCACATACTTGACTTCCTACAAACCCTAGCGCCACCGAACCTTAGTGTGTAGACCCTACGGGTTCGGAGACACGCAGACATGACCGAGACGACTCTCGGGCAATAACCAACAGCGGGTGCGGATATCCATGTTGGCTCCTACATGCTCCTCGATGATTTCATCGGTTGAACCACGATGTCGAGGATTCGATCAAACCTCATATACAATTCCTTTGTCAATCGATGCGTTACTTGCGAGACTTGATCGTCGGTATCCCAATACCTTGTTCGGTCTCGTTACGCAAGTCACTTTACTCGCATCCGTAATGCATGATCCCGGCCAACACCTTGGTCACATTGAGCTCATTATGATGATGCATTACCGAGTGGGCTCAGAGATACCTCTCCGTCATACGGAGTGACAAATCCAGTCTCGATCCGTGTCAACCGCGGATACTTTCGGAGATACCGTAATGCACCTTTATAGTCACCCGATTCGTTGTGGACGTTTGATACACCCAAGGCACTCCCTCGGTAACCGGAGTTACACGATCTCATGGTCGAAGGAATAGATACTTGACATTGGCAAAGCTTCTAGCAAATGAACTATACGATCTTTTATGCTATGCTTATGATTGGGTCTTGTCCATCACATCATTCTCCTAATGATGTGATCCCGTTATCAACGACATCCAATGTCCATAGTCAGGAAACCATGACTATCTATTGATCACAACGAGCTAGTCAACTAGAGGCTCACTAGGGACTTATTGGGTCTAAGTGTTCACACGTGTATTACGATTTCCGGATAATACATTTATAGCATGAACAAAAGACAATTATCATGAACATTGAAATATAATAATCCTTTTATTATTGCCTCTAGGGCATATTTCCAACAACTAGCTCCTCCATTTGTTTTGATCTGAATCACACTCTCGATCAACTCTTCTTATATATAAGGAACCCCACTCCTTAAAAACGATTTCATCTAAGTGCTCATTCAAATGATATACTAAAAACGACATATGCTAACTTGAATGAACTTGGTTAAATAAAGTCATTCCATAGCATACTTTCTAAATATAGATGTGTAAGCACCGCCTATACTAATGCCACATAATATCACTTATTAATCATAGAAACCCATCAACAACCCCCACGGTATGCTAATGGGCTGGGTATCAAATTAATACTCAAGATACATACTAACTTTACCATAATTGTTATCATATCCATATTTGTTTACTTACTAGGTTGTATACCATTTTATTTTGCAACAAAATACATCTTTATTACTTTGCATATAATTACAATTGGCCAAACATGAAATCCTATGTGATCTAGAACAGTGCAACCTAATCCCCCCACCCCCACCCCCACCCCCTGAGGGAGTCCTGGACTAGGGGGTGTCCGGATAGCCGGACTATCGATATCCGCCGGACTCCCAGACTACGAAGATAAAAGATTGAAGACTTCGGCTCGTGTCCGGAAGGTACTTTACTTGGCGTGGAAGGCAAGCTTGGCAATACGGATATGTAGATCTCCTACCATTGTAACCGACTCTGTGTAACCCTAGCCTCTCCGGTGTCTATATAAACCGGAGGGCTGTAGCCCGTAGGACACAACATTACATCTCAACAATCATACCATAGGCTAGCTTCTAGGGTTTAGCCTCATTGATCTCGTGGTAGATCTACTCTTGTACTACCCATATCATCAATATTAATCAAGCAGGACGTAGGGTATTACCTCCATCGAGAGGGCTGAACACAGGTAAAAACATTGTGTCCCTCGTCTCCTGTTACCATCCGCCTAGACGCACAGATTCGGGACCCCTACCGAGATCCGCCGGTTTGACACCGACATTGGTGCTTTCATTGAGAGTTCCTCGTGTCGTCACCGATAGAGCGGATGCCTTTACCCGTCTTCAAAGGCGGTGTTCACCTTGGAGGGGCCACGGCGCGGTCGGACAATCCGCTTGGCGGCTTCCTTTTGACCGCTGTCCGGCCGCCGCCGCAATGACTTCTCAAGTCGTCGAAGCAATCTTGAGTCAGCCCTAAAGCTGCCGAAGCAGTTAGATCAATCGAGCTCGCCTCGTTAACGAGCTCTTGGATTGCATCGCCGCCGAGTCGCAATGCATAGCAGACTACGATCGATTGAGCTTAAAACCGATCGAGAGATTAACTCTCCCTGGTTACCCACCACATCGAAGTGGTAGAAGAACAACTTCGGCAACTCGTTGCCATTGTTGAAAACAATCTATGTCCGATTCCCAACCTCCCCGCGGATTCCCGCGGAGGGCGGACTCAATCGAGCATTGAACCTAGAATCATCGTCGCTCCGGACCCGATTGGGCTGTTTCAAACAAATCAAGCTTCGAATTCGAAGTCCTCGCCATTGAGCCCAAAGATGGGCGGGGATCGGATTTTATTCCACCCACCCGCCGGACATATGCGACCTATATCTAATCGGCAAGAGCCCTCGAAAAAGACATCATTATTGGGCGATTCCTCCCGGTTATGGACGGGATAAAGGATCGCCGAGAGGAGAACGCAATCTCAATATTCGCAATAAGCTGCACGGACAAGGGAATCTGAACGCCATCGATCGTCGCAAGATTACGCGTTTTACCGATCTGGCATCCATAGTCGAAGAAAATCTTGGCGACGGAAAGTTTTCGAAATTGAAAATCAATTTTGGGATAATCCGCCCCAAACCCATCCCATGTAAAAGGGCGCCACAATCAGGCCCGGATGCAAAAATCAAAAGCAAAAACCCAAAGAAGGGAAGCGGAACCGTCTTGGAGGGATGGCTCAATGGACCTGTAAACTTCACAATACGGGGAGCTATCCCAACGCATAGCCTTCGAGCATGTTGGATATTACGGCAGTGGCCAAAAGTGGCGAAGAGCTTCGGCTCCGGAAACCACTCCAACAATACCAAAGACGGTGTCAATAGTCTTGAGACTTTCGCATCAAATAATATGCTAAAACGAACAATCCGCGAACTCGCGAAGCCTACCAAGTAGCAACAAGCAAATCCATGGAGCAACACAGCTATCACCTTCAACACTAGCGACGAGCCCACATCTCGAACTACAGAGCCCCCGCCAGACCGGTACTTAGTCCCATAGTGGACGGCTTGACCGACAAAGGTCCTCATGGGCGGCGGCATGACTAAACCTCATTTCTGAGGAAACCTGCGGAAAATGGAAATCGATTGGAGACGTATTGAGCGAAGCAAGCACAACCTTCAGAGGAATAATGCCTAGCCGGAAGCGCACTTGACCGGAAAAATCACACTCGATGTGGTGTTCGGCTCTCCGGACAATTACAGATCCGAAGAAGTCATGTTCCAGGTAGCCCCGTTCAGCAGCGGCTATCACGCCATATTAGGACGAGAGGCATTCACAATTTTTCAAGCAATACCCCATTACGGGTACATGAAGCTCAAAATGCCTAGGCCCAGCGGAATAATCACTCTCGTCGATGATCCGGACAAAGACTCGCGCGCGAAAATAAGACAGCCGCACTAGCCCTCGAGGCACTATCCAAGCCTTAGCGGCAGAGGAACTTATCGCCTTCACTCTCACGGTAAGCAGGGACGACGTAATACTTGATAAAGATCCAAGTCCACCTCCTTCAAACCAGCAGATGAGATAGTTAAATTTCAGGTCCACCCAACGGACCCAACAAAGACGGCCTCCATCGAGCGCGATTGAACCCGAAGTCGGCGCCGCCTTTGCTGCCGAATTCCTTCGGGAAAATTGGGACATCTTCGCTTTGGCACCCCGGACATGCCGGAATCCCTCGCGAGTTGGCGAACACAGCCTAAACATCCTATAAGGATTCAAACCAATAAAACAGGCTCTTCGATGATTTTCCGAGCCCAAAAGACAAGCAATGGGAGAAGAGCTAGCCAAATTCTTGGAAGCGGATTCATCGGAGATATCAAACATCCGGACTGGCTAGCAAATTTGGTGATGGTAACAAAGAAGGACAAATCCTGGCGCCTCTGCGTCGACTTCAAAGACCTCAATAAGGCTTGCCCAAAGGATCCTTTCCCCCTCCCCCACATCGATCAAATTATCGATGCCATGGCAGGACACGATTCGTTGTGCTTCCTGGATGCTTACTCTGGCTATCATCAAATCAAGATGGCGGAAGCAGACCAAGCCGCAACGGCATTCATCACTCCATACGGACCATTTCGCTTCAACACGATGCCCTTCGGACTCAAAAATGCGGCGCAACATATCAGCGATGATTCAAACATGTCCGCTACCCGGATAGGCAAAACAATGAGAGATACGAGAGCGGCGAGTCGTCAAAACAAAACACGTCGAAACTTTAGTAGACGATTTGAGGCTCACATTCGACAACCTCGAGCATATGACATTAAGCTGAATCCGAGAAATGTGTTTTTGCGTACCACCGGAAAGTCTTTGGGCTTCATTGTATCCGTAGAGGAATCAAGCAAATCCGGCCAAGATCCGAGCTCTGTCACGCTTGGATATCCCAAAGGACCTCAAGCAAATACAAAATTAACGGGATGCGTGGCAGCCTTAAGCCGTTTATCTCCCGTTTAGGAGAGAAGGCGTTGCCTCTTTATCGCCTCCTAAGGCGCCGAACACCAGTGGGACGGATGCGCCTCGCCGGACTCGAAGAAATAAAGGCCATATTGGCAACAAATCCGGTCTGGCTGCGCCCACTCAAAGGCGAACCGATGTTGTTATACATCGCTGCAACACATCAAGTTGTGGCGCTGTCCTCGTCGTAACGAGCAAAGCGAAGGGCATAAATTCCCTCTTCAAAACCGGTGTATTACGTATCCACCGTGTTAACCCCCGCAAATCCGTTACCCGCACTATCAAAAGATAGCATATGTGGTGTTCATGGCGTCCGGAAGCTCCGCACTACTTTCAAGAGTGTTCGATAACGATGGCTTCAAGTACCACTCAATGACATTATAAATAACCGCGACGAACGGGCAGGATTGCAAAATGGGCCATTGAGCTCTTGCCATTCGACATAACTTACAAACCTCGACAAGCCATAAAGTCGCAAGTCTTGGCTGACTTCGTCAATGAATGGATGGCCGAACTACCTAAAGAGTACGGCGCATACTCCAATTGGACTATGCACTTCGACGGCTCCAAAATGTTGGCGGATGGGGGCTAGCGTCGTCTCGGCGTCCCCACCGGAGATA
This sequence comes from Aegilops speltoides, assembly GCA_021437245.1. Lineage (NCBI taxonomy): Eukaryota > Viridiplantae > Streptophyta > Magnoliopsida > Poales > Poaceae > Aegilops > Aegilops speltoides. The sequence goes on from CM038142.1 coordinate 378,283,044, forward strand.
CGATCAAGATGTACTTCAAATAATGTACACGGACTCCAACAACGCAGCCGAATCACGAGGCCTTGTTACATGGTCTCCGGATGGCGGTCTCCATGGGCATTCAACGCCTAGAGGTGCGAGGATTCAAACCTCGCAATATCCCAAATAAATGGAGACTTTGGCGCCAAGGATCCGAAAATGGCAGCATATCGTAATGCTGTCACGAAAATGTCACTCGGTTTGAAGGACTCGAATTCCATCACATAGCCGAGATAACAACCAAGCGGCCGACATTCGGCATGCATCGGTGCGAAGCGTGATGTTGTCCCTCCAAATATCTTCTGGAGCGGCTCTTCAAGCCATCCGTCTTGTGGGAAGAGGAGTCCGTAGCGACAAACCGGAGAAAGCCGCACCAATTGGTGACTCGATGAACAACGTAACACAATCCGCCCCGACATAATGGCGAATCGCCGCGTGGGCAGTAACCTTTCTGGCCTACTTACTTAGGTAGGAGCTCCCGAAGACCAAAATGAGGCCTTTGCATAGTCCCGTGATCGAAGGCCTACAAGGTTCATGAGGAGAACTTTATAAGAAAAGTACTACCGAGTCCTTCAAAGATGTATCTCCGAAGAAGAGGCGAAACCTCTGGCTGAAATCCATGCGGACTAGGTGGACACCACGCATGGCCAGGCCTGGTAGGAAAGGCGTTCGTGCATCGGATTTTATTGGCCAACAGCTCGGCATATGCACAGGACTTGGTCGGCGATCGTCGGTTGCCAGCTCTTCGCTAATTAGAGCCATATGCCACCCACCGCCCTCAAAACCATACCCATTACCTGGCCGTTCGCGGTCTGGGGGCTTGACATGGTGGGGCCCCTTAAAGGGGGAACCCACAAGAAAAAATACATGTTGGTCATGGTGGATAAATTCACCAAATGGATAGAGGCCAAACCGGTCAAAACGGCAGAGTCCGGACCAGTGATAGACTTTATATCAGAGGTGGTACACCGTTACGGAGTCCCCCATAGCATCATCACCGATAACGGCACGAACTTCACAGCCGATGAGGTCAAGGCATGGTGCAAAAATATGGGCATTAAGCTCGACTATCGTCGGTCTATCACCCTCAAACCAGCGGTCAAGTGGAAAGAGCAAGCGGTCTAATAATGGCGGCATTAAACCCGGACTAGTGAGGTCACTCACTAAATCAGACACCAATGGGTCGAGGAGCTCGACTCCGTACTGGGGCTGCGGACAACGCCTAACCGTACTACCGGATTCACACCATTTTTATGGTATACGGCAGAGGCGATCGCCTGCGACATTATTCATGACTCACCTCGAGTGCGCATGTACGAGGAAAGAGAAGCCGAGCTTGATCGGCAGGACAGCTTGGACACATTGGAGGAAGAACGCGGCGCGCGAAGGCTCGTTCCGCATTTTACCAAAGAAGAGGCTCGAAGATATCAAAGAGAAGTGCGGGCCAAGACCTATAACGTTGGTGAACTAGTTCTCGCTGCCGGACAAGAAAAGGACAAGCTCAAACCCATATGGAAGGCCCTTCATCATTGATCAAGTCTTGACCGGCGGGCGTATTGCGTCTCTTAAATCGTCGGACAACCGACTCGAGCGAACCCATGGAACGCAGCCCGCCTCAAGCGATTCTATGCCTAGCGCCGGACTAAGAGTTCGTCCCCTTCCCCCGTCCAATCTTTTATACTTCGGCTGTCTTTTATCTCTCTTTTTATCCTTTTTAAAAAATTAACAAATCCCTTCGGGGCCTATTTTCGCATTCTTTGCATACATACGACGTGCCACCCTTTTCGTTATTCCCGGGGCTTCTTTTACGAAGCTCAACCATACGGGTTTTATACCCAACACATGTGTCATGCTTCCACATGTACCTTTTACTCGCCATTATATGCATCGATATAACTTAAGTTTTGGCCAAGCTGGGTTGCGGCTCTGTGCTTACCCCTCGTTCCCGATTGTTCGCTAGGTGGTAAAGGATCACCTCTGCGATTATTTATCGGGTCGACCGGATGTGTACCTCGGTGGGTGAAGCCGAAAGCTAGCGTTCTTAAGGGAATATTCGGTCGGTGATTTAAAGATGACTTTTACCTATTTTTTCCATCTGCCCCGGATGTTTCTCGCTCCATTGGTAGTCGGACATGCACTTTAGGGCATGCCACCCAAATAAAGGAACCCTTAACGAACTATTCTCCCTGGAAGATGTTTCTTACTAACCATGTAATATAACATAACTAGTTGGGCACTTGCCTGATAAAGCACTAATGACCCCTACGCCTAGTCTCCATGCATACCACGGTTATTTATTAACCAAAAAGGTATTCGGACACACTCCGGACTCTAGGGTCCCGAGGTCGGCTTAAAAGGTCGGCAACGGCAAACGATCTACAATCCAGCTAGAAGGCATTTCACATGTCATTTTTAAGGATAACATACATTGTCAAGTTTATTGATTGTATTCCTCCTCAATCCCGTCTAACAGGCTATCTAGCTTACAGTCCCGTTGGGAAAATTTAGCGCCAGTTCTACCGGCGTACACTAAACTCACAGGATCTCCTTCCGTCCGGACCCCACCGGTCCAACTTCGCCATATGGTTGGGATCCGCCTTCTTGTACCGCGTCTTCACCATGGCCCAAGCCTCCACGGCACCTTGACGGCAGGCGAAACCTTCCACAAATGGGGCTGCTGCACTCCTGTAGCTTCTCTGCAAGCTCCCGAGGCCCTCGGGCGGGGACGAGGATGGCCATAAAGCCTGTCGGCGCCACTCATTGCTGCCGAACTTGTTCAAGACGGCCGCAACAGTTCGGGAAGTTGATCACCCATTGATACGGGCATCTCCTCCGCAGGATGGCCCGTGAGTATACCTACAAGACATATCACGTCAAATCGCTTCCTCGCCGAACTCTTCTTCCTAAGAGAGTTCGCTCAAGCACTACTATAGATCTGCGAAGCCGTTGATTCTCCTTAATGGGCCGACAGCTCGGCATGTGCGCCTTCAGCTCTTCTCGAGCTTAGCATTGGCATCTTGAAGCTTGTTCCTTTCTGCTGAACTCTGTTCGGCACATTTTCACGGCTTTTAGTGGCGTAGTAATGATACTGTCCGGATCTTGTTGGCGGCACCTCTGATGTCGTTATTAGACTCGTCGCGCACGCCGCACAACGCTTATATTTATTTATACAAATGTGTTACCGGAGGGTCTTTCCATCTCCTCCTGGCGGCAGCAAGTGCGCCCCAAGTTGGGCCTTGCAATCTTGCGGCTCCGGGACAGTAGGCGTTCTTCTCGTTAAGAGCACGAAAGTTTACATGATCCTTAAATCAGTTAACATAACTAATTTAAGTCTCGGGGACTCTTGGTGTATACAACCATTAAAATTCCCTTACCCGTATGTCTTTAACATCTTTGCTCCGTGGCTCTGGTAAAACCATTTTGGGCAGCCGGAGATCGCGTCCCCCTTTAAAGGCATCCAATGCCTCGGGAAAACCACGCCTCTTGAAGAACTGTCGTGGCGTCTATGATTCATAGCGCTCTCCACCTCCGGCGTTGTGGCGACGATCTGTCGGTATCCTCCGTTGGAGTAGGATCCGGTTCGCGTCTTGCGCTTGCCTCCCCTCAGTCCAGCGTTGGAGCTGGCGGGGAGTTGATTGGGGGCAATTCACGTGCTTCATGATCCGCGGCGCTTTTTCTCCTATGAAGATCATGAGCACTTAGAAGTTTCCTCGAAGCGTTGCTCGAGAAAAGGTCAAAGCGAGCTATACCTCTGCGGGGCGTTTCCGACCGCCGGGCGCTCCTTTTCCTCCTGCTGGTTAATTTGGACCTCAGAAGTCGGCCGCCGCTTGAGCTCGGCTTCCCGCCGTAATGGCGCTTCTGCAAAATGCCATCATTCGCGAAGGTCGAATAGGCAAGGATAAAATAACGGTGTCCGGACTTGGTCTTGGTCACAGGGATGCGAACTCAGCGGGGTAGTCCGCCGTAATGGCGACGCAGCATCATCAATGCTTAGTTGGTGATACACCCGTCGATTAGCTCCACCCCAAGGTCCGGATCCTCTTGGAGGCGGACCGAGGATCCTTCGGGTCCTCGGGCTATGGAGCGGACTCACCATGTCCTCCACGGTCCGGCGTAAACTCTGCTACCGAAGGCGTAATATAAAAGCTTAAACTTCAAAATACGGGTAAAGGCCCTTTTGAGGCATTAAACACCCATCCTCAGGATTGACCATAGAAAACCCATTCACGGGTTCGGACGAAGGAAGTCCTCCTTCTCCCCTTATACAGGCGGATAGGATCTTCACCAGATCCTCGGTCGAATCCGCCCTTCTTGCGGCCGTGCCGGTAGCATCGTCTTCCCGTTGAAATCCCACATGGGGTGGCCCTGTATTGCAGCGGCGCACCCCGCTTGATGCTGCGTCGCCATGACTCCAAACATGGTCAAGCCGGAATGAGCCATTAATCTTATCCGCCCATCGGTAATGGGCGCTCTTGTCTTCCTCCAAGCGGGGGCTCATGGGCGCCACCGAGGCGTTTCTTCAAGGGAGCAGCATCAAACTCCGGAGGCCAATCGGACTGGGTCGGGCGCGGGCGTCTGCTATATAAAACCACTCAGGGCCGGTCTTTGGGCGCCCTCTTGGAAGTGCCGGATAGGTATCCGGTCCGGCGCAGCGCCATATTTGGCGCCGCCCACTTGATATATGGACCCCTGGTGAGAACGGTGCAGGCGAATAGCCTCTTCCACAATGCGAAATGGGGCTCGATGCCGGGAATAGCTCGCAAAGAGCTACGTAGCCTGCGATGTGCAACACAGAAGCGGGCGTGAGGTGATGGAGCTGAAGTCCGTAGAGCTTCAGGAGCCCGAGGAGGAACGGGTGTATTGGAAACCCGAGCCCCCTTATTAGATAAGGGACAAAGCACACCCGCTCCCCCCTGTTGGGGCTTGGGGTGTCCTCCGCCTGGCTCCCTCCTCGATAAGTGACTAGTCCGGCTCGGACCGGAACCATGAAGGCTGGAGGAAGCCATCCCTCTGTTTGGAGCTTTACTAGCTCGTTGTGCGAAATAGAGCACCTCCTCCAATCCCGGCGATGGGCTGGGAGCGTGAGGAAGAGCGCGTTGACGATCCATGGTGGAATGGATTTGAGTCGAGGCGCTTCGATGGGTATCTGTGGGAGGAAGATGGTGCGGTTTGGATCTGGATCCCTGCCCCTTTAATAGGTCTGGTGACCCGCACTGACAGGGGTGAAATGTAAAGACTCCTGGCTTTTCGCATTCGTGCGACGCGTGGAAGAGGGCCATAATTTGGCGTAGATGCCAAGGAGCTGAAGATTCGAGGTAAAGCGGACACTTCGTCCGCAGAACATGGAATTCAAAGGAGAACCCGCCTTGCAACGCCAAGACTACAAGCCTATTGGACTTATCGTCATTGAAGCCTGGTTTGGGGGCTACTGAGGGAGTCCTGGACTAGGGGGTGTCCGGATAGCCGGACTATCGATATCTGCCGGACTCCCAGACTACGAAGATAGAAGATTGAAGACTCCGGCTCGTGTCCGGAAGGTACTTTACTTGGCGTGGAAGGCAAGCTTGGCAATACGGATATGTAGATCTCCTACCATTGTAACCGACTCCGTGTAACCCTAGCCTCTCCGGTGTCTATATAAACCGGAGAGCTGTAGTCCGTAGGACACAACATTACATCTCAACAATCATACCATAAGCTAGCTTCTAGGGTTTAGCCTCATTGATCTCATGGTAGATCTACTCTTGTACTACCCATATCATCAATATTAATCAAGCAGGACGTAGGGTATTACCTCCATCGAGAGGGCCTGAACCTGGGTAAAAACATTGTGTCCCTCGTCTCCTATTACCATCCGCCTAGACGCACAGTTCGGGACCCCCTACCCGAGATCCGCCGGTTTTGACACCGACACCCCCCCTGCGCTAAAGGAAAACACTAGTTCACTCATGTTGTGCTGACACATGACTTTCTTGAGCAAGAACTCGCCGTTTGTACAAACAAACCACTTAATCACAAACTAGGTGATGGTGAACATGAACAATCATTGAGCGATCAGATCCTCGAAGACTAGCAAAATCCTAAAAAATTCATTTCAAGAGACTTGACATAAATCGTCAAATAAGTCTCCATGATGTGAAGAGGAAATCACAGTATATGGCACGCAAGACCATGCTAGCAATGATTGAACCATGCAAACCGTAATCCATTGATGGTCATGTTGTGGTACAATGTACATATCATACACATCATTTTGGAATCAACGACTCACCCAAGGTGCCATAGTGATTGTTTGATTTTGATGGAAGCCATATTCATTTGTTGCCAGAATTTCTATGGTGCACCACAATAATTAAATATAACTTCTTAATACTACCTCTATTCGATTTACAAGTCGAGCACATGTTTTTAGATCTTTAATTTAAATAGCAAAATGTGTGTCATATGTTAGTAAAAAATATAGTAACTCGAGATTCATCGTTGAATGAAGTTTGTAAACATATATTGTTTGTGCATACTACACATATTTTGAGACCAGAGTAGGGAACATATCTACTCTGAAGAAACACTAGACTCGGATAACATCAGCGATCGGAGACCCTGCAGGACGTCTGCAATCATCACATTGTCACCCATGCTCCTGTTCAGCGCCGCCAAGCCATGCGCTAGTTTGTTGATCTTCCTGCTACCGTGCTAGACGCTGAAAGCAGCAAAACCCTTTATCGCCTCTTTCATATCCATGATTATGCCATAGCAGGCGGTTCGGGTTGGTTTCTGGGAGGTTAGCTCTGTTATTATATTTTGGTTGTCCATCTCAAGCACCACCTCGCCATTAAAGTATTTGCTCACTGTTTGAAGGCCGACAAGGGCCGCACGCGCCTCAGCTTCCTCCACACTGGTGCAAAGCGGGAGCCTTTTGCAGACTGATAGGAAAACCAAACCTCTGTGGTCCCGGGCAACCACCCCCACCGCACTCTCCCCTGTAGCTACACAGAAAGCTGGGTCGGAGTTGATTTTAGCAATTCCACGAACCGGCGCTCTCCACTTGTCCTCCCGGGTGGCGGGAGGCAGCCGGATCTTTCTCACTCCTCCCTCCAAATCCGTGCATCCTTTTTGACTATCATTCATCACCACTGCACTATTTAGATCTTCCTCGTACTGCTTTAAGAACTGCACTGAGGCCCCGATAGATTCTCTCCCATTATTCCACAAGCTGTCTTCTCTGAGGTACCAGCATCGCCATAGGAGTAACAGCAGTTTGGCTTGCATCTCTTCGTTTTCCGTGTCCAGGGCAACTTGCAGCCAACCATCACCGGTGAATCTCAGCTTGTGCTCAGTCGGTAGTCTCCACACATCTCTCATAGCTGCTCTTAGCACCCTGCTTTAAGTGCATGCAATAACCGCGTGGTGTTCATCTTCGACGGCATTGACACATATGCTGCACGTGGCATCAACTTCCAGCGTTCTTTTCCATTTGTTTTTCTTGGTGGCCAGGGTGTTAGTTGCAACTCTCCAAGCAAAGATACGGATCTTGTCGTGGAATTTTCACGTCAGATGTCCTCGTGAAAGGACTTAGTTGTGGAGCCATCGCAACTAGGAAGCTTGAAGGGGTTAAATCGGGACAAAGGACACGAGAGGGTTTATACTAGTTCGGCCCCTTACGGTGAAGGTAAGGCCTATGTCTAGTTGGGTTGGTATTGATGTTTTGATGACCAGGGAGCGAGATACGCTATGCCCGGCTCTCGATGAGTTGTTTCTTGCCCTAAGCCGCCAAACGGCAGTCGTCCCCTTATATACACGGGTTGAAGCCACAGTGGCCTCTGAGTCCCGGCGGCTTATAAGCGATTGTAAAACTCGGTGACTAGTTAAATATACCTTATGATACAAGTCATGCCATTACGGGCGATTTACTACAACAGACCTTAAGTCGCTTTGTGGGCCTTAAGCCCTTTATTGAACCGCCATCTTCATGCTTGGTCTTGGGCTTCTCTCTGGTGAATCCTCTTTGCGTAACCCGGCCCCTCCTGGGCGGCTTACACAAATAGTTATATCCCCAACATTAGGCCCCAGATTGATTTGAACCAGTTCATGTCAATCTTAAAATACCTTTTTTTTAATAAATCTTCAGTCTTCTGACTGTGCCAAAGGTTTTCTTTAACCCGCCATGACGTCATCTCTTGGATCCGTGTTAACCCGCCGTGATGTCATCCTTTCTTAAATTCTTTTTCTATTCCACTGTATCCTCCTATGGATCTCTGCTTTATTAACTGTTTCAAAAATCGAGGCATCGGGGCCGCTGGATAATAACTCTTATCTCCTCGTTTCCCGCGTTGTCTCAGTTATCGTCTCCTTATAAATAGGCGCGACCTAGGTCTTCCTATTCTCCTCCTTCCAGTCGTCTTCTTCCTCTCGCTGCTTCTCTGCTACTCGAGCTCCGCCACCGCCGTCGCCGCCGTAGATCTCCTTGTCTTCTCCAACTCAGGTCGTTGCATCAACCTGGTTGGACCAGAAAAAAGTGACACCCTTCCGCAGCAACCTTGCATCGGTAAGTCTCCCCTTTCCTGCTCCTTAGATCTACATTAAAGCCTTCGAGTTCTTTGAGTTCTTCGCTGTCTAGTAGCTTTCTTTCATAGATTTCATTATCCTCGCTCTTCTTGATCTTGAAGATGATAAAAACTGATGCGGTAGATGTTTTGCACCCACTTTTGAAATACAAATGAACCCCTTTCTGTCGCATAGAGGCCCCATTTGAGCCCTTGAGCTTTATCCGCTCCAGTCTTAGGTCTAGAAAATTTCCTTTTCAGAACAATTGTTTGATCCAAAATAACAATGGTAGATTATGAAACCTGTTTGTATCACCCGGAAAATTACTTCTGTCGAATACCCATAAACACAACTGTCCATGTAGCCGGTTTAAATAAGTGATACTGAGCTGTAAGCCTTGCTTTCTTCTCATGACCTTAAGAATTTTGAACTGCTCTTGATACTTGTAGCGGCTTAAATATTGTTGCACAGTCACCCTTATCTCATTAGGCCCCTTCTTAAGCCGCCACTTTAAATAATTTAGATATTTCTCCTGGGTTAAAATGGAACCGGAACTTCTTATTTTGTTGTAGGCCAACTTGTTGTCATGGCACCTAAGGCAGCTAAAGCCCCTGTGACTTGCAATTGGGCCCATCCACAGTTACTAAGAGTAAACTTGTTGAGTTCGTGAAGTCTGGCCACCTGCCAAAAAAGGAGGTCATGTCTTATCGTGCCCCTGACCCGTCTGAAGACAGGCCTCAACCCAAAGAAGGGGAGGTGATAGTGTTCACAGATCACATGAACCGGGGATTTGCCCCTCCCGGCTCAAAATTCTTCAGGGAAGTTTTGAATTTCTTTGATCTTAGACCTCAAGACATTGGACCCAATTCCGTGTCAAATCTTTGCAATTTCCAAGTCTTCTGCGAGGTGTACTTGGCAGAGGAGCCAAGTCTGCTTTTGTTGAAGAACTTTTTACTTGAGCTGGCAGAATGAGCGTGCTAACGGGCCGATCTTGAACTTGGTGGCATCTCAATCCAGCAGCGGAGAGATTGTCTTTTTCCTTATGCTGAGCTGCCGAGTCACCTAAAAGATTGGAACCAGACATGGTTCTACTGTCAAGATACTTCACCGGCTGATGAGAGGCCTCTGCCCAGCTTCCGCGCCCTGCGCCTTGAACCCAACCATCAGCTGGCGGATAAGTTGACCGCTGTTGAGCGCCTACCTCTCAATCCCACCATCAAGAAGATCAAAGCTCTGTTAGGAAACGGGTTAAACGGCATCGATCTGGTCCGGGTCTGGGTCACCTGGCGAATACTACCATTAAGCCGCCGCTCCGGCTTAATGTGTACTTACACAGGCGAGAAGGATGATCCAATGCGCCATAGTCCTGACGACTTACCAGATGATGTGGTAGACGCTACAACCCAGTCACCGCTGAAGGAGGGCACTGTAACTAGCAATGCCTTCGGCTTACTTCCCTTCTGCAAGAAGAACCCGGCCCCTGCAGTGAGTTACCAATCTTAATAAATACTCCTTAACATGTTATACCTTCTTTGTACTTATGATTCCTTATCTTTTTTCACATGCCGGTGATAATTTCTGGAAGGTCAAATATGACCACGAGGCTGCCAAACAAGCCAGGGCAGCCAAGAAAACCGAAAGGAAGGCCGCCAAGACGGGCACCTCAAAGAAGAAGAAACCCAGCGCCTCTGATATGCTTAAATTGGGTGACTCTTCTTCGGATGATGAAGAGGTAATCCTTTAATTTTCTTAACTCCTTTAGTTGTTATTTTACTGACATTCTATCCTTTCAGGAGGATACAGGGAACAATCAAGCAATTGATGAAGAGGTAACTATGATCTCCTCCGAATCAGAGCCTTTGCCAAAGCAAAAAATCCGAAGGGTGACCCGGAAAGTAAGATTTTCACATCCTCTAGCTTACCAAGATCCTCAATTTCTTTTGAAGCAACAACAGCTTGAGAACCGGAGGCAGACTCGGGCCAATCAAGACGCAGAACTCTCCTCCGGCTTACCCGATGTAACTAGGAAGCGTCGGACCGAGGTTATCTCCGATTTACGTTCTGTTTTACCTTTGGCGGGCTTAATTCGCCAACCTCTCAATTCATATGACTCAATTATCGAGGATACCTCTCCTTCCGACGGCAGTCGATGCAATCAAACATGCCGGCTTTCAAAAGCGGCTCCGGGTAATGTAACCTTTCTTACTTTAAGTTTTACTGTACTTATGCTTTAATACTCATCCTTCTACCTTTATTGTGACTGCAAGTGAAGCCCGGCAAGGGCAAGGAAAATAAGCCGTCCCAAGACCGATTATTCTTGGCCGCTGGCAGCATTCGCTCGACAGCTCTACCCATCAACCGCCACCTGAACCAGCTTGTGATATTCCGATGCCAACTTCTGACCCACCTGATGAAGATGTTATTCACAACTCTGATAACCCGGAAGCCCCTAGTCCGGCCAAGACGACTGACCCAGAAGTTGAATATCTGAAGAGTCAATATGTTGAACAGGGTCGGCCTATTGTTCTTGCCCAATGCACTGCCAAGGAAGAATTTGCCCAACATCGAAAAGCCAAACAGGACATCACTGACTGTTGGGGATATAACTATTTGTGTAAGCCGCCCAGGAGGGGCCGGGTTACGCAAAGAGGATTCACCAGAGAGAAGCCCAAGGCCAAGCATGAAGATGGCGGTTCAATAAAAGGCTTAAGCCCACAGGCGACTTAAGGCCCGTCGTAATAAACCGCCGTAATGGCATGTCTTGTATTGTAAGGCATATTTAACTAGTCACTGAGCCGGACACTATTTATAAGCCGACGGGGACTCAGAGAGGCTGTATGCGTCAACCGTGTATATAAGGGATGACTGCTGGCGGCTTAGGGCAAGAAACAACTCATCGAGAACCGGGCATAGCGTGTCTCGCTCCCTGGTTATCGAGACATCAATACCAACCCAACTAGACGTAGGCCTTACCTTCATCGTAAGGGGCCGAACTAGTATAAACTCTCTCGTGTCCCTTGTCCCGATTTAACCCCTTCAAGCTTCCTAGTTGCGATGGCTCCACAACTAAGTCCTTTTACAAGGACATCTGACATGACTATTCCATGATAGTTGGCGTCCATCGTGGGGCCAGCGCACTGTGTATTTGAGTTCTTGAAGGGCAACTTCGAAGGGCTCAAGGGGTACGTAGTGGGCCGGATGACCAAGAGTCGTCGCGACAAGATCTACATTGACGACGAAGGCGGGGCCCCGACGCGGCTCAATTGAGTCTGGTGCGGGTCCCTTCGCGGAATCCACGTCTTCATCGGCGGATCGGTGGCCGGGCCTGGAGCCGACAACTGCACCGACCTTGTCGAGAGCGGCTCAGCGGCGAGGAAGACCCGGACTCGGCCGGTCATGAGGCGTGCCGCCGTGGGCTGCGTCCATGGAAGGAACTTTCTGGATCGAAGATGGGGTGAGGCGGCCGTCCTTTCAGACGGTGACTTCGTTCGCCCGCTCAACAATTCATTGTATCAGTACAAGGCGGCACGCTTTCGAGGCTGTTCGATGGCATCGATATTCGGACCCGATGAGCCGCCAAGATGGGCCGGAATTTTCATGGCTACGACTCAGCCCGGCTCAAACTCTACAGCAGCTGCGGCGATCACGTCCGGATCAGGAGCAGCCGGGGCGGGCGGCCCCGTGTGCCCACCGGCTCAGGTGCTGATGGACCTCATGGACAAGCTCACGGCCCTGTTAACCGCCATGGTTATTCTTGCCGACAAGGATGAGCACGACGTAGCAGTAGCTCAGGTGCGTGAGGAGATAGCTCAGGCCAAGGAGGCCTTAGCAGCTGAGGATACTAGACTAGCTGTAGAACAGGCGGCTCTCGGCGCCGGCACTGCGTTCGCGATTAGAAGCTTACCAGCTCACAATGAGCTTAAATGCATCCAATGAGGTAATGAGGAGGAGACATCAGAAAACGCAGTCCTGTTTACCTCGGAATTACGACCCCCGGGTTCTCTTTGCTACACCCGGAGCCGGTCCTAGTAACCCACCAGAGGCCGATCGGCTTATGACAGCCTGAAAACAGGAGGACTGGCTCAGCCTAGGATGTGGTGCCGCCTCACGTGAGCATGCCACCGCCGCGTTATGTGCCGATTCCACCGGGTCACTTTCCAACCCCATGGAGAACTTGATCGCAGCCTCAGCGCGTTTAGCGGCTCTTCCTATGGAAGGAGATGACCCGACGGCGGTGGAGACCCGAAGGGTCAGAGAGCTCCTCCAGACGGCCCTGGCTCAGCAGGAGAACTACTCTTACAGCCAGGACAGGATTCATTCCACTCCCATACAGGGAGCACCACCTCTCGAGCTGGAGCCCGAGTTCTGACACGCATGGAGTCGGAAGCTTTGTCAAGTAATGCCCAGCGACATAACCAGCCCGGGGGCTATAATCCGGCGCAGGACCAAGTACATCGGAGAATGATCACCCGGGTATCCAATGACATCTGTTGGGCGGAGTAGCCACTAGAACGGTGGAGTTCCACACGGTGCGGCTCTGCGTGACGTCGTCTGCCTAAGGACTTTAAGGGACCTCGAAAGGTACCAAATTACATGGCCGATTTACAGCCGGGCGTGGATCGAGAGTTATGAGATAGCCATGGAGCTGCTAGAGATCGATGTGTGCAATGGCTAAGTATTTCACCATGATGTTGGATGGAACAGCCCGGTCTTGGCTAAAGGGCTTACCACCCAATTCCATTGGTTCATGGGGGCGAGTTAAAGGCCGGTTCATCGAACTTCAAAGACACTGTAAGCAATCCATGTCAATTGTGGATTTGATTTGCAAGCAAGAGGAAGACGAATCCACCACCCATTAGATGCGCCGGGTCAAAGATAATTCATTCCTCGATAAGATGGACGCAAACTCTGCGGTTCTTATCTTTGGAGAAAATTGCCGTTTTGAGCCGCTAAGGATGAAACTGGGGTGGATGAAACTGGGGCGCCTTAAGCGTGACCTCACGGATATGGGTACGCTGATGGCAGCTTTAGTCAAATACGCCGATTCTGATAGTACCAATGATCGCGTCGGCGATGAGAAGGAAGGGAAGGGAAAAAGGCGGCAATGGAAAGGGTCAGCAGCATAACCCGGGGAATCAAGGCGGCAATAAGCGTAAGGTGGATGGTAGCCCGGAGTTTGTGGCCAATGCCAATGCACGGGGTAACAATAAGAGATATAAGGGTAAGCCGCCTCGGTCCGGCGGGTCAGGCCCATCTCTTGAGCAGTTACTCAATGAGCCCTGCCCAAAACACGGCACCCGGGAGCGCCCCGCCACACATCTATGGAAGGATTGCGCAATCATGAAGGCGTTTAAAAATTCGAACACCTTCGATGGTGGTCAAGGATCTGGTGGCGGCTCAGGGGCCGGTGGCTTTCATGGCCCGGGCGGCGGTTCAAATTCCGGTTTTCAGGGGCATCCAGGTGGCAACAGTCAGCAGCAGTCTGGTTAAGGTGGACAGCAGCAGTCGGGTTATCAAAGCCATCCGAAGCAGTTGAGTGGTGGACAGTATCACGTGTTTACCACTAGCCTGTGCAAACGTGACCAGAAGGTTCATAAGAGGGCTGTGAATTCGTTGGTAAGCAAACCCTCGTTATTTAAGGTGGTCGAGCAGCCCATCATATGGGCAGAGAGGATCATCCTCCGTGGTCGATAACACAGGTCGATTGGCTTTGGTAGTGGCGCCATAGGTTGGTGGGTATAAGTTCACCAAGGTGCTCATGGATAGGGGTAGTAGCATCAACATCCTTTACTATGAAACCTTCGGCGCATGGGGTTGGTGATAAAAATCGAGAACATCAACACTTGTTTTCCATGGAGTTGTCCCTGGTAAGCCGGCTTACCGGTTAGCGAGATTGAGCTAGAGGTGGCTTTTGGAGATGAACATGACTCGGTGAGAAGTTGGCGTTTGAGTTGGTCAAGATCGAGGAGCCCATACCACGCCTCTGTTTGGACGGACGGCTTATGCTAAGTTTATGGCCCGGCCATATTACGTTTATTCTGACTCAAAGATGTCGGGTTACAAGGGCACCATCCTTTGTACATGGCGATCGTAAGGTAGCATTGGAATGTGAAGAAGGTGATGCAGCTTATGCTGAGTCGGCCTGCGCAGCAGAGGAGCTCAAATTTTATCAAGATAATATTGACCCAGCGGATATGACATCCCTGAAGAAGCCAACTACAAAGCATGACCCGGCGTTGAAGTTTAAGTCGGCAGCTGAGACAAAGCTTGTTGACTTTACCCCGGTGATTCTTCTAAATAGTTGACATCGTGACAACTTGGATCCCAAATAGGAAAGCGCTCATCGAGTTCATCCGTGAGAATCGGGACATCTTTGCATGAAACCTTCCGACATCTTTGGGTGTCTGAGGGAACTCGTTGAGCACACTCTCAACATTGATCCAAAGTATAAGCCGGTCAGGCAGTTTCTTCGTCGATTTAATGAAGAAGGACGGAAAGCTATTGGAGAAGAAGTCGCTCGGCTCTTAGCGGCCGGGTTTATCATTGAAGTTTTTCACCCGGAGTGGTTGGCTAACCCGGTGCTCGTCCTCAAGAAGAACGGCACCTGGCGGATGTGCGTGGATTACACGGACTTAAACAAGGCTTGTCCATCTGACCCTTTTGCTCTTCCCCGTATTGATCAAATCATTGATGCTACGGCGGGTTGTGAGCGTTTGAGCTTTTTGGATGCTTACTCCGGTTATCATCGATTAAAATGGCGATTAAGGACCAGGAGAAGGCGGCTTTCATCACTCCGTTTGGAGCCTTACGCTATGTATCTATGCCATTTGGGCTCAAGAGTGCCCAGCGACTTACCGCGGTGTGTGCGAATTGTTTGCACGACCAAATTGGGCGTAATGTTCATGCCTATGTGGATGACATTGTGGTGAAGTCCAGAGAAAAGGAGACCTTGATATCCGACTTAAAGGAGACCTTTGATAATCTCCGGGTCTACAAGATGATGCTTAACCCGGCCAAATGCGTGTTTGGTGTCCCTGCAGGCAAGCTTTTGGGCTTTCTGGTGTCCAACAGAGGCATCGAAGCTAACCCGGAGAAGATCAAGGCGATCACCTCTCTGGCTAAACCAGCGTGCATCAATGATGTTCAGCGACTGGCGGGTCACGTCGCCGCCTTAAGTCGGTTCATAAGTCGGCTTGGTGAGAAAGCCCTCCCATTGTATCAGATGATGAAGAAAACTGACACTTTTGTTTGGAGTGAGGCCGCTGATTCTGCTTTTGAAGACTTAAAGAGACAATTGTCTGAGCCGTCGGTTCTTGCGGCTCCAATTGACAAAGAGCCTTTGCTATTATATGTGGCTGCCAATTCACGAGTCGTCAGCGTTGCCATCGTGGTGGAGCGTAAGGAAGCCGGTAAGGAGCATCTGGTTCAACGGCCGGTTTACTACATCAGTGAGGTGCTCATTGAATCCAAGCAAAGGTACCCTCATTGGCAGAAGCTTGTTTATGGGGTGTTCATGGCAAACCGGAAGTTGAAGCAGTATTTTCAAAGCCATCCTATAAGCGTGGTAAGGTCGCCCTTTGGGAGACATTATTGATCTGAGAGGCCACAGGGGCGAGTCGCTAAGTGGGCTATTGAGCTTGGGCCTCATGGCTTGAAATACATGCCGGGACGGCTATTAAGTCTCGAGCCTTGGTGGACTTCATCAATGATTGGACGAGTTTGCAAGCCCACGAGGAGAAGCCGGATAACACATCTTGGACTATTCACTTTGTGGGTCTAAGCGGATAGAAGGCTCGAAATTTGGAGTGGTGTTAACTTCCCCTCGGTGACAAATTTCGCTATGTACTCGGCTTATGTTTCCATGTACTAACAATGCAGGTGAATAAGAGGCATTACTCCATGGTCTCCGGATGGCTAAGGAGATGAACTTAAGCGGATGCGATGCTTGGGCGACTCAGATTTGGTGGCTCGGCAAGTGTCGGGCAAGTGGGATTCAAAGACCCCCTCATGGCGGCTTATCGTCGTCAAGTAGATCTTTGTGGCTGGTCACTTCACGGGTTACCAAGTGGAGCACATTGATCGAAGGAAGAACGAGGCGGTGATGATTTAAGCGGTTGGGATCCCAGCGTAGCGGTGCCACCCAACACCTTTCTTGATGTGTTACATAACCCATACATCAAGGTACCTACCGAGGAAGACCTAGCGATGCCGGACCGGAGGCACGGTGGTGGCGGCTCTTCATGTTATCCGGATTGGGCGGTGCCTTACTTGGCTTATATGACCGGGGTGAGTTGTCGGAGGATGAGGCGTTAGCGAGACAAATTGTCGAGCGCTCCAAATCCATGGCGATTGTTAACGGCGAGTTACATCACCTCGGCGTCACGGAGAGGCGTTCAACACTGCGTATCACCTCTGAAGGCCAAGAAATACTCCGTGAGATCCATGAAGGAGATTGTGGCCATCACGCCGGTCAAAATCCTCGTAGCCAAGGCCTTTCGTCATGGTTTCTATTGGTGACGGCTCATCCGATCAGAGGACTGGTCGATAAATGTGACGGTGTCAAAAGTTCTCACGATGAGCTCATGTCTTGGCTCAAGAGTTAAGGATGATCCCAATCACTGGCCGTTTGCGATCTAGGGGCTTGACATGGTCGGACCTTTCAAAAGGTCTAAAGACAAAAGACACATCTGCTGGTGGCGGTGGACAAGTTTACCAAGTGGGTTGAGGCGAGCCGGTCGATGAAGTGTGATGCAGCCACGGCGGTTCGAGTTCATAAAAAAGGTGATCTTTCGCTTTGGTTTTCCACATAGCATCATCAGCGATAATGGCACTAATCTCTCTAAGGGTGCCATGGAAGAGTTCTCATCAAAGAGAACATATCGGCTTGATGTTTGGTGTTGCTCATCCTCAATCCAATGGTCAGCAGAGAGAGCTAATCAAGAGATCTGAAAGGCATCAAGCCCGGCTCTTGGTCCCTTCTGGCGGACTCGGGTTGTTGGGTAGAGGAGTTACCCTCCGTGTTATGGAGCATCAACACTCCGCCTAACAGATCTACGGGATACACACCTTTCTTCATGGTTTATGGAGCAGAAGCGGTCCTGCCAAGTGACATCCGGCATGACTCACCCCGTGTGGCGGCTTACGTTGAGGCGGACAACGAAAAGGCTCGTCAAGATGCACTTGACTTGTTGGACGAGGAGTGAGACTTGGCAATAGCCTGCTCGGCGATTTACTAGCAAGACCTGCGCCGCTATCACAGCCGCCGGGTTAGAAGCAGAACCTTTCAGGAAGGCGACTTGGTGCTCCGGCTCATCCAGGATCAGTCTGACATGCACAAGTTATCCCTGCCTTGGGAAGGACCCTTTGTGGTCAGCAAGAATCTGCACAACAGGTCATATTATCTCATTGATATTCGAGAGCGCAAGGACTCATTTAAATCGGAGGAGGAGACCCGTCGGCCGTGGAATATAGCTCATCTCTGGCCTTACTATACTTAAGCTACTTCTTAAGATACTTTCTATAATGTACATATTATATAAAGCAATAAAGCAGGACCTGCGCCGCTATCACAGCCACCGGGTTAGGATCAGAACCTTTCAGGAAGGCGACTTGGTGCTCCGGCTCATCCAGGATCAGTCTGATATGCACAAGTTATCCCCACCTTGGGAAGGGCCCTTTGTGGTCAGCAAGAATCTACACAACGGGTCATACTACCTCATCGATGTTCGAGAGCACAAAGACTCACGTAAGTCGGAGGAGGAGACCCGCTGGCCGTGGAATACTCTGGCCTTATTATACTTAAGCCACCGGCTTTCAAGATGTATATATTTTTTGCCAATGTATATATTATATAAAGAAATAAAGCAGGACCTCTGTCCTTTTTACTCTAAAAAAATCTATGTGTCTTCTTTATCGGGTAGTGGAGACAATCAACAGGGAGCAGATCACATCTGAATCCGGCTTTTCCTTTGGACTGGCTTATGATCATATCTGAATCTAGCCATGGTCGCTTGGGGGCTTCCTGTTCAAACATAGGTCGTATTCGAACCAAAGAGAACATAGCTGTCGATACCCACTTGATCGGCATACTGCCAAACCCACTTGGGGGCTTCTTGATCATATTTGAATCACAGCTTCACCCCTTTGGGTCTGACGTGGATCGTATTCAAATCAGCGTCATTAAACAACTCTTATGTTCACTTGGGGGCTTCCTGTTCAAACATAGGTCGTATTCGAACCAAAGAGAACATAGCTGTCGATACCCACTTGATGGGCATATTGCCAAACCCACTTGGGGGCTTCCTGATCAAATTTGAATCATAGCTTAACCCCTTTGGGTCTGACGTGGATCGTATTCGAATCAGCGTCATTAAACAACTCTTATGTTCACTTGGGGGCTTCCTGTTCAAACATAGGTCGTATTCGAACCAAAGAGAACATAGCTATCGATACCCACTTGATCGGCATCGCCAAAACCACTGGGGGCTATATGATCGTATCCGAATCTTAGCTTAACCCCTTTGGAACGGTTTTCTGATCGTATTCGAATTAGGAGCCTGTGAACATTTGCAAGTATGAGTATTTTCATTATCATTGAAACCTTCTTGAGGAGATGGTTCTTGATCTTTCCGGCTTTATATTAGTTACTTCAGGTTCTAACAAGTGCTAGGTAAAACTTATATGAGCCGGAGAGGTTATCAAAAAGGGTTGCAGGTATGCTGTTATGATTATGTTTTAACTAATCATGAATCGGCTTATACATATGATTTTTGATCATGTCCGGGTTATCAATATTCTATAACCCGCTGGTGCAATAAATCGTCAAGGAAGGCCTACTTTGTTTTACGTCTTGAGCTAAAAGCGGAGCAAGGTGAAGGATCAAGGAAACACTTGATTAACATAAGCAAAATGAATTTAGTACTGACGGCTTAACAAAAGCGATAAGTACCATAAGGCATGACAGGCATTAAGGAGTTTTTCTATCCTATTACAAGACTCCCCGAGTGCGAATAAGTGAAGCATTGTTCTTTGCCAAATTATAACCGGTGGCGGCTCATTCCTCGGTGGCTTGATGACTCAGGTTATCCTTCCTGCCTCTCCTTGGTTGTTGTGTCTGGAAGGTGGGCGAGGCCAGTCAATGCCGCTCAAAGCTTCAAATTCAGCTTCATCATCTATTAAATGGCGGGTCCACTTGTGGGCAAGGTATGCTTACGCGTTGGAGGGAGCGGTGACTTGGTCATAGGGAACATTTGGGATTCTCCGGTTCTCGCTATCATAACCCGTGAATACTTGGTGAGATCGATATCCTCCCCAATGAGAGTCGCGAGAATGCGTCGACTTTGACATAAGGCTGTGAAGTCTGTTAGCCAAAAGCGATGCCGTCTTCCTTAAGACTTGGATATCCAAGAGAGAGGTCGACAAGGTCAAGCTCGCACCCATGCTTTTGCCCGTCTCGGTAGAGCCACGGCTCCGGCTCTTGCAGATGCCCGCCTTAAGTCTTGAATGCGTTGAGGTAGCACCGACGGATGTCTCAACCGTCTTGCGGAAGCCGGGAGAGGTATTTGATAAAGCCACAGCGTCAACGACGCCTGTTGTGACCGAATCTGTTGCTCTGTCAAGGTGTACCTGCCTTAAGCTTGACAAGCATGTTTTCCTTGATTGGTACTCACGGGCCTGCGTATTCATTGGGTATAACGAGAACCGGAGGCAACTATTGCAATAACTCTTGAAGGATTACAATGTTTATGAGCGGCTTACCAAAGATATTTGAGACCATTTGGGATATGTGCGCTTTAAGTCGGACAACTCATTTGTTGCTTCGCAAGAGATGCCTCATTGTCTCAACCGGGTCACCAATGAAGCCCTCTCATCAACCCAAGCCTTCTTTTCCGATTCAAAATTCTTCTTGACTTCTCTTGTTCGGAGATACTAAATTCAAACTTAGAATTGGCTTTACGAGCTTGAGCTCTTGGATTTTCAAGCTGGCTCTTCAAATCAGCAATCTCCGCCTCAAATTGACTTGCGGTGGCCTGCATTGACATCAGGTTATGGTAAGAATCTTGGTAAGATAAAATTTAAGTCCCAAGTATTTTACAAGTAAAGATACTTGGCACTTGGGGGCTAATGTATGTTTAAAGAATTTTTAAGTCTGTTTTACCAAGTTACACATATTAAGTCTCAAGCACTTTACAAGTAAAAGTACTTGACACTTGGGGGCTAATGTGACCCAAATTTAACGTTTCATATTATCTCCGGGTTAAACATATTCAATTTAAACTGGACAAAACTAATGGCTAGCAGATTACTAAGTCTACAGCATATTCAGTCATAAGCAATAGACTTGAAATTTGATACGATAAGTAAGATTCAGAGTGAAAGCTTAAATTTTACCTCAGATTTATGTTGTATTTGCTTCACCATGTCAATTTCCAGGCCACGACTACTGTGTACTTGGCTCAGATAGCCTGAGACTATATCACCAATACTTAAGTGAGAGTAATCGGTGATGTCTTGTTTTGACTTCCGGCGCTAGGCAAATTCCTCCTTGGCGGTGCATTGGGCAAGGGCAGTAGGCCAGCCCGGTTCAACGTATTGGCTCTTCACAATTACAACCTCCGGGTCAACCTTCTTGGCCGGGCTAGGAGTTTCTGGGTCATCCAAGTTGCGAATCACGTCTTCTGCAGGCGGGTCAGAAGTTGGCTCCGGATGTCAGAGGCTGGTTCAGGCGGTGGCTGAGGAGCGGAGCTGTCTGGGACGGATGAGTCAAGCACCGGTTCAGTAACCACCGGGTCTTGGGACGTCTTATTCTTCTTTGCCCTCTTGCTGGGCTTTACTTGCCAACTGTCAATCAAAGTGGAAGGATAAGTATCAAAGCATAAGTATGGATAAATTCAAAGTAAGAAAGGTTATATTACCCGGGAGCCATTTTGAAAGCCGGCATGTTTGATTGCATCGACTCACCAGAAGAAGGAGAGGTATCCTGATAGTTGGAGTCAGATGAATTGAGAGGTTGGCGAATCAAAACCATCAAGGGTAAAACAAAACATAAGTTGGAGATAACCTCGGTCTGACGCTTCCTGGTTACATCGGGTAAGCCGGAGGAAAGCTCTGCGTCCTGGTTGGCCCGAGTCTGCCGCCGGTTCTCAAGTTGTTGTTGCCTCAAAAGAAATTGAGGATCTTGGTAAGCGAGAGGGTGTGAAAACCTTACTTTCCGGGTCACCCTTCGGATTCTTTGTGTTGGCAAAGGCTCTGAGTCGGAGGAAATTATAGTTACCTCTTCGCGGTTGCTTGCTATTGTTCGATATCCTCTGAAAGGATCTAAGTGTCGATGAGTAGCGGTGAAGGAATTAAAGAAAATTAAAAGATTACCTCTTCCTCATCGAAGAAGAGTCGTCCAATCTCATCATATCGAGTATTTGGGGTTTTTCTTTTTAGAGGTACCCGTCCTGGCGGCTTTCCTCTCGGTCTTCTTGGCCGTCCGGGCCAGTTTTGCAGCCTCATGGTCATATTTGACCTTCCAAAAGTTGTCATCGGCCTATGGAAAAAGACAAGGAATCATAAGTACCAGAAGGTAACATATTAAAGAGTATTTGTGAAGACTAGTAACTTACTGCAGGAGCCGAATTCTTCTTGCAGAAGGGAAGCAAACTAAATGTATTCTTCGTTCTGATGCCCTCCTTCAATAGTGATTGATTTGTAGCATCCGCTACATCATCTGGTAAGTCCTCGGGACTATAGCGCATTGAGTCGTCCTTTTCGCTGTGTAAGTACACATTAAAATTTGGAAGCGGCTTAATGGTAGTATCCGCTAGGTGACCCAGACCCGGACCAAATCAATGCCGATTAACACGTTGCCCAAAAGGGCCTTGATCTTTCTGATGGTGGGGTTAAGAGGCAGGCACTCAACAGCAGTTAACTTGTCTACCAGAGGATGATTGGACTCAAGACGCAGGGCGCGAAAGCCGGGCAGAGGCTTCTCGTTAGCCGGAGAGGTGTCTTGGCAGTAGAACCACGTCTGGGTCCAGTCTTTGGGATGACTCAGCAGCTCGGTGTAAGGAAAAAGCGATCTCTCCTTGTTGGATTGAGATGCCGCCAAGTTCAAGACTAGGTCATTGGCGCTCATTCTGCCGGTTCAAGTAAAAAAGCTCCCTGAACAGCAGCAGACTTGGTTCCTCTCCTAAATATACCTCACAGAAGACTTGGAAATTGCACAGATTGGACACGGAATTGGGTCCAATATCTTGAGGCCTCAGGTCAAAGAAATCCAAAACTTCTCTGAAGAATTTTGAGCCGGGAGGGGCGAATCCCCGGTTCATATGGTCTGTGAAGACTACTACCTCTCCGTCTTTGGGTTGAGGTATCTCCTCAGACGGGTGAGGGGCACGGTAGGACATGACCTCCTTTTTTGGCAGATGGCCAGACGCTACAAACTCGGCAAGTTTGCTTTTGGTGATTGTGGATGGAACCCAGTTGCAAGTCACAAGGGCCTTGGCCGCCTTAGGATCCATAACAGCAGTGGCCTACGACAAAGTAAGGAAGTTCCGGTTCACATTTAACCCAGGAGAAATACTCAAATTTATTTAAAATAGCGGCTTAAGCAAGGGGCCTAATGATATAAGGGTGACAGTGCAACAATATTTAAGCCGACAAGTATCAAGAGCAGTTCAAAATTCTTAAGGTCATGAGAAGAAAGCAAGGTTTTCGGCTCAGTATCACTTATTTAAATCGGCTACATGGACAGTCGTGTTTATGGGTATTTGACAGAAGTAATTTTCCGAGTGATACAGACAGGTTTTACCATCTACCACTATTATCTTGGATCAAACAACTGTTCTGAAAAGAAATTTTTCTAGACCTAAGACTGGAGCGGATAAAGTTCAAGGGCTTGAATGGGCCTCTATGTGACAGAAAGGGGTTTATTTGCATTTCAAAGTAGGCGCAAAACATCTACCGCATCAGTTTTTATCATCTTCAAGATCAAGAAGGGCGAGGATAAATAAATCTACGGAAGAAAGCTACTGAACAGCGAAGAACTCGAGGAACTCGAAGAACTCGAAGGCCTTGATGTAGATCTAAGGAGCAGGAAAGGGGAGACTCACTGATGCAAGGTTGCCGCGGAAGGGTGTCGCTTTCTTTCTGGTCCAACCAGGTTGATGCAGCGGCCTTAGTTGGTGAAGACAGGAAGATCTGCGGCGGCGGCGGCGGAGCTCGAGTGGCAAAGAGGAGGCAAGAGGAAGAAGACGACTGGAAGGAGGAGAATGGGAGACCTAGGTTGCGCCTATTTATAAGGAGAGGATAACTAAGGCGGTAGCGGAAGCGAGGAGATAAGAATTATTATCCAGCTGCCCCGACGCCTCGATTTCCGGAACAATCAATAAAGGCAGAGATCCGTTGAAAGATACGGTGACGTCACAGCAGCTTAACCCGGATCTGAGAGATGATGTCATGGCGGGTTAAAAGAAACCTTTTGCGCGGACAGAAGAGTGGGTATATATTAAGGTATTTTAAGATTGACATGAACAGGTTCAAATCAATCTGGGGCCTAATGTTAGGGATATAACTATTTGTGTAAGCCGCCCAGGAGGGGCCGGGTTACGCAAAGAGGATTCACTAGAGAGAAGCCCAAGGCCAAGCATGAAGATGGCGGTTCAATAAAAGTCTTAAGGACCACAGGCGACTTAAGGCCCATTGTAATAAACCGCCGTAATGGCATGTCTTGTATTGTAAGGCATATTTAACTAGTCACCGAGCGGACTTTGTTTATAAGCGGTAGGGACTCAGAGGCCTGTGGGTCAACCGTGTATATAAGGGGCGACTTCTTTGGCGGCTTAGGGCAAGAAACAACTCATCGAGAACCGGGCATAGCGTGTCTCGCTCCCTGGTTATCAAAACATCAATACCAACCCAACTAGACGTAGGCCTTACCTTCATCGTAAGGGGCCGAACTAGTATAAACTCTCTCGTGTCCCTTGTCCCGATTTAACCCCTTCAAGCTTCCTAGTTGTGATGGCTCCACACTAAGTCCTTTCACAAGGACATCTGACGTGACTATTCCACGACACTGACTATACTCACTTAAGCATTGGTGATATAGTCTCGGGCTATCTGAACCAAGTGCATAGTAGTCGTGACCTGGAAATTGACATGGTGAAACAAATACAACACAAATCTGTGGTATAACTTATGCTTTTTCCCGAATCTTACTTACTGTACCAGCCCCCGAGTCTATTGCTTATGAATGAATATGTTGTAGACTTAGAAATCTACTTTGTGTTAGTTTGTCCGTTTTAAAGAAAATATATTTAACCCGGTTGTAACATGATAATTTTAATTTTCAATACACATTAGCCCCCAAGTGTCAAGTATCTTTACTTGTAAAGTGCTTGAGACTTGATATGTATGACCCGGCAGGGTAGGTAAAAAATTCTTTAAGCATACATTAGCCCCCAAGTGCCAAGTATATTTACTTGTAAAGTGTTTGGGACTTGAATGTTACCTTATCATGATTCTTACCATAACCTGGTACCAATACAGGCCACCACAAGTCAATTTGAATTGGAGCTTGCTGATCTGAAGAGCCGGCTGAAAACTCAAGAGCTTGAAACTCAAAAAGCCAACTCCAAGTTTGAATTCATCATCTCTGAACAAGAGAATTTGAAGCAAAATTTTGAATCAGAGAAGAAAATCTGGGCTGACGAGAAGGCTTCACTAGTGACTCGAGCCGAGACGGCAGAAGCATCTCTTGCAGAGGCAACAACCGAGCTGTCCGATTTAAAACGGCAGATATCCCAAATGGTCTCGACCATCTTGATGTAAGTTACTCTGAAAAAACCTCAAACATTGTAACCTTCCAATGATTATTGCAATAGTTATCTCTGGCTTATTGTTATGCTTGTGAACATACAGGCCCCAGGAGTACCAACCTCAAGCAAAACATGTTGATCAAGCTTAAGGCGGTTTACACCTTAGTGGAGCAGATGTACTCCGGGTCACAACGTGCCTTGGCCGTTGTGGCCTTATCAAATACCACTCCCCACCTCCTTCAAGATGTACTGAAGCATCTCACAGTGCTGCCTCAACGAATTCAGGATTTAAGGCGGGCATCTTCAAGAGCCGGAGCCGTGGCCACATTAAGCCGGGCGAAGGCATGGGTGCCAGAGCTTGACTTGGATGACCTCTCTCTTGGATATCCAAGCCTGAAGGAGGACTGTACTACATTTGATGATCAAGATTTCACCGCCTGTGTCAAAGTTGTACGTTCCTTGGCTACCCTTATTGGGAATGATACTGATCTTACTAAGTATCCACCGGGCTATGATAGCGAGAACCGGAGAATTCCAAGTATTCCATACGACCAAGTCAGCCTGATCCCTCCAACGCGTAAGCATACCTTTGCCCCTGAAGTGGACCCGGCCGGTTTAATAGATGATGAGGCTGAGTTTGAAGCCTTGAGTGGCATTGACTGGGCCTCGTCCACCTTCCAGGACAAAGCAACCGACGGAGAGGCGGAGAAGGATAATCCAGAGTCTTCAAGCCCGCCGAAGGAATGAACCGCCAGGCGTTTTATAACTTTGCCGAAACAATGCTTCACTTATTCAGACTTGGGGAGTCTTGTAATAGGATAGAAAAACCTCTTAATGTTTGTCCTGCCCTTGCGCATGTTCATGGCGCTTAACACTTTCGTAAGCCGCCATTGTTATATACTTCTGGCTTACGTTGACCGTTTATTCCCTTGATGTTTAACTTGTTTTGCCTTATCCTGCACATAAAACAAGCAAAAACTTTCTTGGCGGTCTATCGTGCCAGGGGTTTATATAGAGTATTGATGACCCGGAACATGACCCAAAGACATCATATAGGTCGGTTTATGATTATTTACTAAATATAATCACAATAGCATACCTGCGACCCCTTTGATAGTCTTACCGGCTCATTTGATGTTTTACCTGGCACTTACGAACCTGGGGTGATCAATATTAAACCGGAAGAATCAAGAACCATCTCCTTAAGAAGGTTTCAAGATAGTTAAAGTAATTATATTTATAAGCAATGTTCACAGGCTCCTGATTAAAATACAATCAGAGAACCGTCCCAAAGGGGTTAAGCTAAGATTCAGATACGATCATATAGCCCCCAGTGGTTTTGGCGATGCCGATCAAGTGGGTATCGACAGCTATGTTCTCTTTGGTTCGAATATGACCTATGTTTGAACAGGAAGCCCCCAAGTGAACATAAGAGTTGTTTAATGACGCTGATTCGAATACGACCCACGTCAGACCCAAAGGGGTGAAGCTGTGATTCAAATATGATCAAGAAGCCCCCAAGTGGGTTTGGCAGTATGCCGATCAAGTGGGTATCGACAGCTATGTTCTCTTTGGTTCGAATATGACCTATGTTTGAACAGAAGCTAGCGACCATGGCTAGATTCAGATATGATCATAAGCCAGTCCAAAGGGAAAGCCGGATTCAGATGTGATCCGCTCCCTGTTGATTGTCTCCACTACCTGATAAAGAAGACACGTAGATTTTTTAGGGTAAAAAGGACAGAGGTCCTGCTTTATTTCTTTATATAATATATACATTGGCAAAAAATATATACATCTTGAAAGCCGGTGGCTTAAGTATAATAAGGCCAGAGATGAGCAATATTCCACGGCCGGCGGGTCTCCTCCTCCGACTTACGTGAGTCTTTGTGCTCTCGAACATCGATGAGGTAGTATGACCCGTTGTGTAGATTCTTACTGACCACAAAGGGCCCTTCCCAAGGTGGGGATAGCTTGTGCATATCAGACTGATCCTGGATGAGCCGGAGCACCAAGTCGCCTTCTGAAGGTTCGATCCTAACCCGTGGTTGTGATAGCGGCGCAGAGTCTTGTTGATAAATCGCCAGCAGGCTATTGCCAAGTCTCGCTCCTCATCCAGTAAGTCAAGTGCATTTTGACAAGCTTCTTTGTTGTCAGCCTCAACGTAAGCCGCCACGCGGGGTGAATCGTGCCGGATGTCACTTGGCAGGGCCGCCTCTGCACCATACACCATAAAGAAAGGTGTGTAGCCTGTAGATCTGTTAGGCGTAGTGTTGATGCTCCATAAAACAGAAGGTAACTCCTCCACCCAACAATCCGGAGTCCGTTGTAAGGGGACTAAGAGCCGGGGCTTGATACCTTTCAGGATCTCTTGATTAGCTCTTTCTACTTGATCATTGGATTGAGGATGAGCAACAGCCGAAACATCAAGCCGGATATGGCACCCTTGGAGAGATTAGTGCCATTATGAGTTATGATGCTATGGGGGAAACCAAAACGAAAGATCACCTTTTTCATGAATTGAACCGTTGTGGCTGCATCACACTTGCTGACCGGCTCTGCCTCAACTCACTTTGTAAACTTATCCACTGCCACCAGAAGACGTGTCTTTTTATCCTTAGACCTCTTGAAAGGCCCAACCATGTCAAGCCCCCAGACTGCAAACGGCCAAGTGATTGGGATCATCCTTAATTCTTGAGCCGGCACATGATCTCGTCGTGAGAACTTTTGACAACCGTCACATTTGCTGACCAGATCTTCCGCATCAGCATGAGCCATCAGCTAGTAGAAACCATGCTGGAAAGCTTTGGCTACCAGAGATTTTGACCCGGCATGATGGCCACAATCCCCTTCATGGATCTCACAAAGTATTTCTTGGCCTTCTTCAGGGGACACACAGCGCTGAAACGCCCCAATTACACTTAGGTGATGTAACTCGCCGTTAACCATCGTCATAGATTTGGAGCGCCTGACGATTTGTCTTGCCAAGATCTCATCCTCAGGTAACTCACCCCGGGTCATATAAGCCAAATAGGGCACTGTCCAATCCAGGATAACGTGAAGAGCCGCCACCAGCTGTGCCTCCGGGTCTGGCACTACCATCTCTTCCTCGGTAGGCACCTTGACAGAAGGGTGATGTAAAATATCGAGAAAGGTGTTAGGTGGCACCAGCTTACGTTGGTATCCCAACCAGCTTAAAGCATCAGCCGCCTCATTCTTCTTTTGATCAATGTGCTCCACTTGATAACCCTTGAAGTGACCAGCCACAACATCTACTTCACGATGATAAGCCGCCATAAGGGGATCCTTGGAATCCCACTTGCCTGACACCTGCTGAGCCACGAGATCTGAATCGCCCAAGCATCTTACCCGACTTAAGTTCATCTCCTTGGCCATCCGGAGACCATGGAGTAAGGCCTCATACTCAGCTGCATTGTTAGTACATGGAAACATAAGCCGGAGTACATAACAAAATTTGTCACCTCGAGGGAAGTTAACACCACTCCGGCCCCGAGCCTTCTAGCTGCTGGACCCGTCAAAGTGAATCGTCAATATGTGTTATCGGCTTCTCCTCGGTGCTGTAATTCTGTCCAATCATTGATAAAGTCCACCAAGGCACGAGATTTAATGGCAGTACGTGGCATATACTTCAAATCATGAGGCCCAAGCTCGATGGCCCACTTGGCGACTCATCCTGTGGCCTCCCTATTCTGGATGTTATCTCCCAAAGGAGCAGAACTTACCACAGTTATAGGATGACTTTGAAAGTATTGCTTCAATTTCCGGTTGGCCATAAACACTCTGTAAACGAGTTTCTGCCAATGTGGATACCTTTGTTTAGACTCAATGAGCACCTCACTGATGTAATAAACCGGCCATTGAACCGGATGCTCCTTGTCAGTTTCCTTACGCTCCACCACGATGGCAACGCTGACGGCTCGTGAATTGGCGGCCACGTATAGCAGCAACGGCTCTTTATCAATGGGAGCCGCAAGAACCGGCGGTTCAGACAACTGTCTCTTCAAGTCTTCAAAGGCAGCATCGGTAGCATCACTCCAGACAAAAGTGTCTGTTTTCTTCATCATCTCATATAGCGGTAGGGCCTTATCACCTAACCGGCTTATGAACCGGCTTAAAGCGGCAACACGACCTGCCAATCGCTGAACATCATTGATGCGCTAGTTTAGCCAGAGAGGTAATTGCCTTAATCTTCTCCAGATTAGCTTCAATGCCTCTGTTTGATACCAGAAAACCCAAAAGCTTGCCTGCAGGTACACCAAATATACACTTGGCCGGGTTAATTATCATTTTATAAACCCGGAGATTATCAAAGGTCTCTTTTAAATCGGATATTAAGGTTTCCTTCTCTCTGGACTTCACCACAATGTCATCTACATAAGCATGAACATTACACCCGATTTGATTGTGCAGACATTTCTGCACACATCGCTGATAAGTCGCCTGAGCACTCTTGAGTCCAAACGGCATAGATACATAACAGAAGGCCCCAAATGGAGTGATGAAAGTCGTCTTCTCTTGGTCCTTAACTGCCATTTTGATCTAATGATAACCAGAGTAAGCATCCAAAAAACTCAAACGTTCACAACCCGCTGTAGCATCAATGATTTGATCAATACGGGGGAGAGCAAAGGGATCAGCCGGACAAGCCTTGTTTAAGTCCGTGTAGTCCACACACATCCGCCAGGTGCCATTCTTCTTGAGGACAAGCACCGGGTTAGCCAACCACTCCAGGTGAAAAACTTCAACAATAAACCCGGCCGCTAAGAGCCGGGCGACCTCCTCTCCAATAGCTCTCCATCTCTCCTCATTAAAACACCGAAGAAACCGCCTGACCGGCTTATACTTCGGATCGATATTGAGAGTGTGCTCAGCGAGTTTCCTCGGTACACCCGGCATGTCAGAAGGTTTCCATGCAAAGATGTCCCGGTTCTCACGGATGAATTCGATGAGCGCGCTTTCCTATTTGGGATCAAATTGCGCTAATCTTTGAAGCGCTTAGAAGGGTCACCCGGGGTAAAGTCAACAATCTTTGTCTCGGCAGCCAATTTAAACCTCAACGCCGGGTCGTGCTCTGTAGTTGGTTTCTTCAGGGAGGTCATATCCGCTGGGTCAACATTATTTTGATAAAATTTGAGCTCTTCTGCTGCACAGGCCGACTCAGCATAAGCCGCGTCGCTTTCTTCACACTCCAACGCCACCTTCCGTTTTCCATGCACAGCGATGGTGCCCTTGTGACCCGGCATCTTGAGCTGCAAATAAACATAACACGGCCGGGCCATAAACTTAGCATAAGCCGACCACCCGAACAGAGCATGATATGGGCTCCTGATTTTGACCACCTCAAACGTCAACTTCTCAGCTCTGGAGTCATATTCGTCTCCGATGGCCACCTCCAGCTCAATCTTGCCAACTGGGTAAGGCGACTTACCAGGGACCACTCCATGGAAAACAGTGTTGGACGTCCTTAGATTTTTATCAATTAACCCCATGCGTCGAAAGGTCTCATAATAGAGGATACTGATGCTACTACCCCCGTCCATGAGTACCTTAGTGAATTTATATCCACCAACCTATGGTGCCACCACCAAGGCAACTGACCCGGATTATCGACTCGTGGAGGGTGATCTTCTCTGCTCCATATGATGGGTTGTTCTGACCACCTCAAATAACGAGGAATTGCCGACTCGACAGAATTGACGGCCCTCTTATGAATCTTCTGGTCACGTTTGCATAGGCTAGTGGTAAACATGTGATACTGCCCACCATTCAACTGCTTCGGGTTGCTTTGATAGCCCGACAGCTGCTACTGCGGCTCTCCTTGACTAGACTGCTGTTGATTATAGCTCGCTTGACGCGTCCTGGCCGGAACTGAGCCGCCACCGGGCCATGAAAACCGCCATACTGAACCGCCACCGGACCCATTATGGCCATCATAGGTGTTGGAATTCTTCGCGCCTTCATGATCGCGCAATCTTTCCACAGTGTGTGGCGGGCCGCTCCCTGGTGCCGTGTCTCGGGCATGGCTCATTGAGTAGCTGTTCAAGAGATGGGCCTGACCCGCCGGATCAAGGCGGCTTACCCTTACGTCTCTGATTGTTACCTTGTGCATTGGCGTTGGCCACAAACTCCGGGTTACCGTCCGCCTTACGCTTATTGCCTCCTTGATTCATCGGGTTATCTTTCTGACCCTTTCCATTGCCGTTCTTTTTCCCTTCGGTCTTTTCCTCATCGACGCAGGATCCTTGGTACTATCGAATCGACATACTTAACTAAAGCCGCCATCAGTACCCATATCCTTGCGATCACGTTTAAAGCGCCCGGTTTTACGCCTCGCTCAAAACTACAATTCTTCTCCAACATAAGTATCAAGAGCGGCATCCATCTTGTCGATGAATGAATTATCTCCTTGACCGGCGTACCCAATGGGTGGTGGATTCACCCTCCCCGCCTTACAATTCGTCAAGTCCACAATCGACATAGATTGCTTACAGGTATCCTTCAAGTTCTGGATGAACCGGGCCTTTAACTCTTCCCATGAACCAATGGAATTGGGTGGCAAACCTTTTAACCAAGACCGGGCCGTTCCATCTAACATCATGGTGAAATATTTAGCCATCGCCGCGTCACTGACTTCCGGCTCCATGGCCATCTCATAACTCTCGATCCATGCTCCGGGCTGTAAGTCGGCCGTGTAATTCGACACCTTTCGAGGTCCCTTGAAGTCCTTGGGCAGACGTACGTTGCGCAAAGCCGGTACCAAACAAGGAACGCCACTGGTTCTAGTGGCTACTCCCGCCTCAACGGAGGTCGTTGGATACTCTGGAAAATCTTGATGTGCCGTCTGTTGAGCCGCTAACTGAGCCGCCCGCTCGTTCTCCTGACGTATTTGATCTTGCACCGGATTATAGCCACGGGCTGGTTACAGTGTTGGGCGTTGCTTGACAAAGCTTCCGACTCCATGTGCTCTTGTAACTTTCGGGCTCCGGTTACTGGCGAGGCAGCGCTAACCAAAGCGGGGAGTTGAATGAATTCATCTGATCAGAAGAATAGGTCTCATCTTGAGCTAAGGCCGTCTGGAGAAGTTCTCGACCCTCCGGGTCTCCACTTTGCCTTGGTCATCACCGTCCATAGGAAGAGCCGCCAAGCGTGTTGAGGCTGCGATTAAGTTCTCCATGGGGTTGGAAAAGTGACACTGGTGGAATTGGCACATAACGCGCGGTGGCATGCTCACGTGAGGTGGTGCCATCTCGAGGTGAGCAGCCCTCTGTTCATTGTCATAAGCTGATTGGCCTCTGGCGGGTTACTTGGGCCGGCTCTGGGTGTAGCGAAAGAACCCGAGGGTCGTGGTCGGAGGTAAACGGACTGGGTTTTCGATGTCTCCTCCTCATCACCTCATTGGATGCGTTCAAGCTCATTGTGAGTAGTAAGCTTCGACCGCAAACCGTGTTCGGGCATCTAGAGCAGCTCGCTCGTGGCTAATCTAGTGTCCACAATGCCAAGGCCTCCTTGGCTGAGCTATTCCTCACGCACCGTGCCACCTCCGCGTCATGCTCATCTTTATCTGCAGGAATAATTGTTGCAGTTAACAGGGCCGTAAGCTTGTCCATGAGGTCTATCAGCACCTGAGCCGGTGGGCGCACGGGGCCGCCTGCCCCGGTTGCTCCTATCCCGGACGTTACTGCTGCAACGGCTGTAGAGTTTGAGCCGGGCTGAGTCCCAGCCATAAAGACTCCTACCCATCTTGGCGGCTCACAGGGGTCCGAAATACTAATGCCATCGGAACAGCCCCCGAGCACGCCGTCTTGCACTTGGTACAACAAATCTGTTGAAACGGCGGACGAATCATCGTCTGAGAGGACGGCCGTCTCACCCCTATCTTCAGATCCTTCAGAAAGTTCCTCTCCATGGATGCAGCCCATGAAAGCACGCTTCACAACAGGTTGAGTCCAGGTCTTCCTCGCATGCTGAGCCGTCTCGACGAGGTCGGTGCAGTTGTCCGGCTCAGGGCCCGTCTCACCGATCCGGTCGATGAAGACGTGGATTCCGCCAAAGGGGACCCGGTATCAGTACTCAACTGAGCCGGCGTCGGGACCCCAGCCTTCATCGTCGATGTAGATCTTGCCGCGATGACTCTTGGTCATCCAGCCCACTACGTATCCCTTGAGCCCTTCGAAGTTGCCCTTCAAGAACTCAAATCCACCATGCGCTGGCCCCACGGTGGGCGCCAACTGTCGTGGAATTGTCACGTCAGATGTCCTCGTGAAAGGACTTAGTTGTGGAGCCATCGCAACTAGGAAGCTTGAAGGGGTTAAATCGGGACAAAGGACACGAGAGGATTTATACTAGTTTGGCCCCTTACGGTGAAGGTAAGGCCTACGTCTAGTTGGGTTGGTATTGATGTTTCGATGACCAGGGAGCGAGATACGCTATGCCCGGCTCTCGATGAGTTGTTTCTTGCCCTAAGCCGCCAGCAGGTCGTCCCCTTATATACACGGGTTGACGCCCTATGGCCTACAGAGTCCCGGCCGGCTTATAAACAGTGTCCGGCTCGGTGACTAGTTAAATATACCTTATGATACAAGTCATGCCATTACGGCAATTTACTACAACGGGCCTTAAGTCGCCTGTGGACCTTAAGCCCTTTATTCAACCGCCATCTTCATGCTTGGTCTTGGGCTTCTCTCTGGTGAATCCTCTTTGCGTAACCCGGCCCCTCCTGGGCGGCTTACACAAATAGTTATATCCCCAACAGATCTTATCGGGGACTTTGATTTCCAAATAAGATCCCAGATGCTGCGATCATTTGGGTCTCTTGTAGAGCTTGACTTGGTATGCGCCACTTGCTCACTGATTGAGGCCGCAAGTCTATATGCGCTCTTGACCGAGAAAATTCCATTCTTCTCATAATGCCAAGCAATGCAATCACCCACCTCCGAAGTGGGGATATTGAGCTTAAAAATCTCATCGGCATCAAAGGGTTTGGCATATGAGGGGCTCATTCCATTCCTTACTATCGGGCAACATAAGTTGGTTGACCCAACGAATCCGGGATCACCTAATGAAAGCAGCCGTCATGAGGCCCTCTTTCCTTGGGATCCATCGATCTCTCTGGATTTGAATGCTTTTTTTCATCCCCACGCACCATATCAGACCCTTTTTCAGCAGCTCCAGACCGAACTCAATGGCTCTCCAGACCGGGGATGCATCGTTTGCAAACACTATGTCCAGTAGGTTTCCATTTGGATAGTACTTTGATTTGAGTACTCTTGCACAAAGGCTATCTGGATTTTGAATGAAGCCTCCATCCCTGTTTGGCCAGGAGTGCTTGGTTAAACAAATGCATGTCTTTAAAACCAATGCCCAAGCCCTCTTAGGTTTGATCATACGGTCCCACGCCATCCAATGTACCTTCTATGCCCCTCGTCTTCCCCCCACCAAAACTTTCGAATCATTTTCTCATATTTGTCACAGGATCCTTTGGATAACATAAAGACACTCATGATGAAGGTTGGGAGGGCCTGGACGACCGATTTCACGTGGACTTCCTTTGCTGCAAACGACATAAACTTCTCTAACAATCACTACATCTCTTGCCAAATCTATCCATAATAGGTTGAAACTGCTCGTCTTTCATTCTCCCCTCAGGAGTGGGCAGACCAAGGTACTTACTTTCAAAGGATTCAGCGACCACCCCCAGAATATGCTTAATTTCCTCTCTTATTTTCGCACGGCAAACCTCACTAAAAAGCAGGGAGCATTTGTGATGGTTGAGTAGTTGTCCCGTACATTTCTGAAACGTGTCCAACACACTCTTGATCACCTTAGCTTGTTCCAGCACAGCCTTAAAGAAAATCAAGTTGTCATCCGCAAATAGTAGATTTGAGATACCCGGGCTGTTTCTGGCGATTTTGATCGGGCTCAGGTTATTTACAACAAGCTCCTTCTTCAGTAAAAGCACCAAACCGTCAGCCACAAAGAGGAAGAGGTAAGGGTTTAACGGGTCACCTTGTCTTAAACCATGGGAGGGGAGGAAGGGTTCCAATAGATCACCATTGCACTTGACCGAATACCTCACTGACTTGACACATTGCATCACCCAATTGGTCCATATATTGCAGAACCCAACTTTCCGGAGCACACCTTCAAGAAAGAACCAGCTCACCCTGTCGTACGCCTTGGCAAGGTCTAGCTTATAAGCGCAATAATTGTCCTCCTTTTTACAGTGCTGGATCTTGTGGAAACATTCGAAGGCGATGATGGCGTTATTCGTAATCATTCTGCCCGGGATGAACGCGCTCTGGGTTTCTGAGATGATACCATCCAGAATTGGCCGCAACCGATTGACTAGGCACTTAGAGATCACCTTGTATATGACGTTGCATAAACTGATCGGTCTATAATCTTTGAGGGACTGAGGGTCTTTACCTTTTGGGATTAACACGATCACCGTGTCATTAATTCCTTCTGGCACTACACATATTTTGTTTCGTTATTCAAAATCAAAACCTAGAAAATCATGTCGAACTTTCAAAAACCGAACGAAGGAAGAACTTCAGCCTTAAAAGCTTTGTCCAGCACCACCTTATTTCATACTCCCTCTGTCCGGGTTTATTAGGCCTCTCAGCATCACAAGCATGTCCCCTTTTATAAGGCCCCGCTTTGGAAAGGTGCATGCATACAACCATTTCATTGGTTGCATTGAAAGACATTGTTGTTGGTGCCATGACTGAACAATAAATACACTTCATGCATGTTTTTTCATTGGCTGCATGCATGTGAGAGAGTGCATTGGGAGTGGAATAGGAGAATTAATGTGAGCAAATTACTATGTGTCTTGGTCTAAGAGAAGTTGTCTTTAGGCCTAATAAACCCGGACGGAGGGAGTACTAGCCTCCAAATAACATGGATATATTAATTAATAACAAAATGCCGTATTTATTTCGTTCTTTATTTGCCAAATGCTGTCGCAAGACACTCAACCATACACTGATTTATGACAGCATAATAAATTCGCATCATATAATAAAGCAGCAACAACACTCCCGAAAAAGAAAAAGAAAAACACTTTCCAATCGCACTCCCAAACCACAGGGCCCACACTGGCAGCGCTATAACGGCAGCTACCAACGCGCTCCAAATCTGGGACCTCCCACCGGCCCTACACGTTAGCCTGCCTCCCCCATTCAATCAACGACCAGCACAATAACGAACTCCTAGATCCGACGGCCTGAATCCGCCGCCAGCCCGCTATATATCCAGTCACCTCACCCACGGGCACCCTCTCTTTCCGCCCTCCGCAACCTCACGAGACTCCCCCAACCCCAGGCGACCCTCCTCGGCGGCGGCGGCGCGGGCGGCGATGCAGATGGCGGCGACCACAACGGAGTCACAGGTGGCCGTGCCGCCTCACCACCCCCACGCGCACCCGCATCCGCACCCACCTCCGCATCACCCGCACCCGCACCATCACATGCCGCAGCCGCGGTGGGTCGTCCTCCCCTACCCGCCGCCGTCCATGGTGGCCGCCCCGCCCCCGCCCCCGCCGCAGTTCGCCAAGCACTACGCGCCGGGGCCGCCGCCTCCCCCTGCCGCGGCCGGGCGACGCACGCCGACCCCACCCGCGGCCGGATCCGGCGGGAACGGCTGCGAGGAGAATAAGACGATCTGGGTCGGCGACCTCCAGTACTGGATGGACGAGAACTACCTCCATAACTGCTTCGGCCCCAGCGGCGAGGTTCGTGTTCTCTCCCGATCCGGACTTGTCCGTACTAGATCTCGCGAATACAGTAAGATTCGCCCCCTTCCTTTGTCCTGATTCATGTGTTGTGCCATCAAATTGCCATGAAAGCGTATATTTTGTGCTTTGTTGTCGTTTGATGCGGATAAAAGGCGATGCTTCTATAATTAGCCGTGAAAAGTTGCTCAAGGCGCCAACTTTAAGGCCATTCAATACAGTACGGATGGAATGCTCTAATTTGAATGGTTATTACTTCCATAGCTGCAAGCCATTTCTTCTTCTTTCTGAATTGTAATAACAAACAAAATAGCATTATTCTTTGCGTTGCTAGCTTCCAAAGGTGCCGACTTTGGGGATTTATACTAGTTTGGTTAGTACTCGTTTGGAGGAAACGGTCTTGGCACACATAATTTAATGAACATTGTGAATGAGCTGAGCTAGTTATTGCATTTTGGTGATTACGGAATAAGTAAAATAATGGTTGGAGGGGTGAAAGGAAGCCATAATGAAAACCTTGACCAATTACGACTATCTTTTATTGGAAGGTTTGCTTACTGACGTGGACAGGAATTGGGAAAGGTGGCAAGTACTTTGTCTGGAAGATAGTTAACGAAGAAAGCAAGTTGTACGCGTTCTTGTGTTTGTACAATTTGGCAGGAACTATCCTTCACAAACAGCAACCATGATAGGTTTATTAAAAGACATAATGAATGTTAACCACTCACGGGTTCATCTATTTTTTTGCCTTCAATCATTGCGTATTTCTTTTCTTGCCCAAGTACTAGTTTACTCACCCTTTTCTTTACATCTGCTTCATAGGTGGTAACAATAAAAGTTATCCGCAATAGGCAAACTGGACAATCAGAGGGATATGGTTTTGTAGAGTTCTTTTCCCATGCATCAGCAGACAAAGCTCTTCAGAATTTTACTGGTCATGTGATGCCCAACACTGATCGAGCCTTTAAGTTGAACTGGGCATCCTATAGCATGGGTGAAAAGCGATCAGAAGTTGTCTCTGACCACTCAATTTTTGTTGGTGATTTAGCTGCTGATGTTACTGATGAAATGTTGATGGAGCTTTTTGCTAGCAAGTATCGCTCCGTGAAAGGAGCTAAAGTTATCATTGATGCAAACACAGGCCGTTCTAGGGGCTATGGGTTTGTTAGATTTGGGGATGATACCGACAAAGCTCATGCAATGACTGAAATGAACGGTGTTTATTGCTCTACTAGACCGATTCGCGTAGGACCTGCAACGCCTAGAAGAACCTCTGGTATGTCCCTTCTTCGCGGTTGTTCTGCAGCCCTAAACTGTACAACCTTCTTTTTGTTAGTTTGTGGATTGTCTTGTATTTTTCGTACAAGTGCTTTAACTTGCACTAAATTTGACTCATTTTATGGCCACATTGTACCTACCATTACTAACACTATTTGTTTTGGAAAAATCTACTCATACCTTGTATGACCCTGATGTTGTCGTAGTGTTCTCCTATTACTCCCTCTGTCCCACAATATAAGATCGTTTTTCAAGCTATGTATATTGTGGGACCGAGGGAGTAGTTTTTTTCAGTACACATCCTGTTTTTAATGAAGAAGTTATTGATCATCTATCTGTACTTGTTTTGCCTTTTTGGACTATGTACATGACCTGTGTAGATTAACAGATAGTATCAAACAAACAAATCCACTTCCACTGCGGTGCTAGTGTTCCTACTGCCTGTAGTGGCGACAGTTCTACTGCTTCAATTGCTATAAGTCCTTGTATTCATATATGGAGCATGTCATGTATTTTGCTTCTTTGTTAAGGGCAATATGGAATTGGTTATTTTCTCATACGAGATCCGTATAGGTTTAATCCCTTGTTGCTCAACTTAATGACTATTAACTTCAGGTGATTCTGGTTCCTCAACCCCTGGCCATTCAGATGGTGATTCAAATAACAGAACGGTGTGTATACTGGTGTTTCCTTCCCTAGTGTTTGTTAACCTTGTAGCTTCTTAGTTTCTAATCTGAAATTCTCAACCTGCTTTAGGTATATGTTGGTGGGCTCGACCCAAATGTTAGTGAAGACGAGCTGAGGAAATCATTTGCCAAATATGGTGATGTTGCCTCTGTCAAAATTCCTCTAGGGAAGCAGTGTGGCTTTGTTCAGTATGTCAACAGGTACGTTTCTGAAGCTCTCATGTGTTTTACTGGTTATTTCTATGTAACTTACAAGCTATACTTTTATTTGTGCCACTGTTTTTAGAACTGACGCAGAAGAAGCACTGCAAGGATTGAATGGGGCTGTCATTGGAAAGCAGGCAGTTCGCCTTTCGTGGGGCCGCAGCCCATCACACAAACAGGTTGGCCATGTGCCTCTTAACTGTTTCCTTCTTTGACCGTTCCTTGCTATAGTATGAGTTTGCATTGAACCAATCATCTTGGTAAAAGTACAATGACCACTATGTTTGAAAACTCTTAAGTTAAGTTTGGAAAATTTGTCAGTAACCTATGGATGACTATAAATTGGATGTACTGTAACAAATTAGCCTTGCAAGATAATTTTCATATATGATATTATCTTTTCCTATATGATAATGATCTTTCCCATGAAAGGCTACTTTGTTGTGTCCATGTTTAATTGATTTATGACTAATACGGACTAGCACTGACTTGATGTGGGAATTGAAACATTCCTGCTATAATGGATCTATTCCTTCTTGTCCCATATGCTAGCAATTATTCCAACACAATTATTTTCTATAGTTGCAGCCTTATGCTTGGTAGTTGTTTCTAGTCTAATACTCCCTCCATCCCATAATGCAAGACGTTTTTCCACACTAGAGTAGTGTGAAAAAACGTCTTACATTATGGGACGGAGGGAGTACTAAATAAACCTTGAACATGCAGACTAGTTTAATCCTTGTTTAGTTTAGCTCAGTTCATTCTGCAAACCTAGTTTTGGTACAACTAAGCAACCAAGCTTCCTATCCTCTCATTCAGCCTGTGATCTGTTCTACATACCTTGCGTGCTGTGTGGCTATGTAAAAAGGGCAATGCCATGATTGTGTAATATATGCCCTGTGGCCCATCTGTAGCTTTATTTTAAGGCTATGCATTTTGAGGGTGCTTGTTGACTGAATGCCATGCCTTTATGGAAAACATTCGAGCTCAGAGATAAGTAGATCGGTCATCACTTTATTGTTAAATAAAAATGTTGAGACCAACCTGGACTAGCCCTTGGCGGTATTTTCCTGATAGAAGGAAACAGCCTGAGTCACTGCAGAGTGTAGGATTAGACAACCAAGCGATGCTCGGTTCTCACTTCATTGTTAAATCAGAGACAACATCTGTGTAGGCACAAGGGGTCTTCTATCTCTTACCACTCAATATAGATAACTTTGAATGATTCACTATTTGTTTTTCAAAAAGTCTCATTTGGCACACTTGTTGGTAACATGAGCAAACATTAGCACAGCGCTTGTTATGTTGTACTGGTCCTTGAAATTTTAAGCTAGGCCGTGCAATTGTTCTTTTCCTGCAGCTAAGACGGGTTGCCTTTGCTACCACTCATCATAGTAGTACTTGTTAACTCTGTTTCTGTCAACTGTATATAGAACCTGTTGATTTTAAAGGTATTTCTCTTATGGATTCCATGACGCTAATCCACTGTTTTCTTGTTTTCAGTCTAGGGGCGATTCCGGCAACAGGAGGAACAACAACAATATGTACTATGGCACGCCGTTCTACGGCGGGTACGGCTACGCATCCCCTGTCCCGCACCCGAACATGTATGCCCCTGCGTATGGAGCCTACCCCTTCTACGGCAACCAGCAGCTGGTGAGCTAGAGAGAGAGCTTCGTCCCACTCCCTCCGATGGGAAACAAGGTTTTGATCCGGTGAGAGCATAGCAGCGTCAGAAGAGAGAGAGTGAGAGAGAGAGAGATTATATAGATCGTCCTAAAAGTAAGAGGGTGAGACAGGTTATTAAAAAGTGAAAGAAACGAGTGGTGTCTGTACTCTGTAGCGTCTGTTGTGTGTGTGTGTGTGTGTGTGTGTGTTGCAAGAACTAGAAGAGCCTCTAGGCTTGTAGACACGGTCGGAGCGTCATGGATGTTGATTCATTCAAGAAATTTTGACTTGCTTAATAAGTTACAACACTGTTTGTGCCGCACATCTATTTTTATCTCCACTGGGTGGAGTGCTGCTTATTGGGCCTCTCTGCTGCCGTTTTTTAGCCTATAAATAGTACTTGAGGCCAACGCGCTGCGCCATTCTTCACTAGTGCGATTAATTCTATTAGTGCCACGGTCGGTTGTTTTGTTTGGATTTTATCAATGTTGTCTTGTGTTTTAGTTACATTATGAAGGCGTTTTTTCATTTGTATATCGTGTTGGGTTTTGTTGGAGACAATATTTTCTAGAGGAGAATAAAGTTTTTTGAGAGGTCCTATCCACGATAAAATCATGGAATTGCTGCTACAACACTCACATGGATCGGCCCACGAGCTCTCGCTCGCTTAGTTTGACTCCCTATTCCTCTCAATCGGTTAGCTTTTTTCTGCTTTCCTCACTGCTCACTCAAAAAAAAAATGGACTGTTTTTTTTTTTAAAAAAATAGGTTAGTTTAATTAAAATATGTTCAAGGATTTTTCATAAATATGTGAATTTACAAAATCATGAATTGTAGAAAATGTTTATGAGTTTAAAATATATTCATGGATTAAAAAAGTTTCAAATTTTGAAAATGTTCACAAACTTTAAAAACACCCGACAACTTCAAAATACTCATGAATGTAATAAACATTAATGAAGCTAAATTTCTTTTTTCTTTTTAATGTTTGCAAATATTAGTAAGCGCTCATAATTACAACATGTAAAATAAAGAGAGAAGGGAAAATAAAACCAAGCAACAAACAACCTTACAGGTCCCATAACGACCCCACAAACCCCGAAGCACCGCTTTAAATCGTGGGAGCTTAGTATCTCTATAGATAGATGCTGCCTATTCGGTGCATCAATATGGTCTAGTTGAGCATATGCATGCAAAAGACCAATATTTGTATGTTGATTAGTTGCCTGCATATCCTCTCACTGCATCGTAGCAACGCCTCTATGCATTGTATGTGGTCACATGAGTGCATGTTGTTTGGTTGCATACGAGCATAGAGTTGTGCGCATTTTGTATCCTACTTGGCTAGCTTACATACTACCACGCCTTATGCACGAACAACGAGCACACAAACGTCACAACACTGCAATGGCGATGAATTAGACGAAGATGATAGAGTTCTTTAGCCCAAACTGACAATCCATCTTGCCAACTTCAAAGTTGCTGCATGCCTGCTTTCGCATAAATTCGAAGTAAGCTTCTTCTGCCGCCTGCCTGGTCTTAAACCCTTAGTGGTTGTTGTGCTTGTACCCTGAAACTTGTTCATTGTAATCATTCCATGAATTGTGAACTCCAGGAGCCCTTTCCATGAACACCGCATACTCCCTCCTTCCATCTATATAGGGCCTAATGCATTTTTTAGGCTAACTTTGACCAAATGTCAAAGTAATAGTATATGACATGCAACTTACACAAAGCATACCATCAAATTCGTATGCGAAAGGAGCTTCCAATGATATAATTTTCACATTATACATATCATGTATTATTAATCTTGTCAATAGTCAAAGGCGGTCTTGGAAAACGCATTTGACCCTATATAGATGGAAGTAGGGAGTTCCACTTATCCTAGCAGTGCACAAGAGCAATAAGTTGAAGCACCAAGCAACGGAACACATAAACAACAAGCAATGGAGCACTCAATGAAGCAAGCAATGAAGCACACAAGCAATGGAGCAGAAGAGCATTAGTAAGCACGCATGACCATACCGCATAGCAAGTTCAACCTACCATTACTTTGGCGTAATCCTACCACCGCAAGTTCGTGATCAATGTGAGGGGTTAGTATATATCACCTCATTAAAATATACAGACCATAAGTTTTTTTTTCAATCCATCACTAGTGGAAAAAGTGCTCGCCACAATTCTCGTTGGTGGCGCGCCATTTTCCATCAATGACAACACTATTTTTTCTGGCGTAGGCCAGATCAGCACGCCAGCTTTACATGCTTAGTACTGGCATTACTTTTTTAGAAACGCCACAAATTTGTTGGCCCATATGCACTCATCCTTTGGAATGCACTGGTGGCGTTGGTTTTCTTTGCATGCCATAGTTAATTTGTTAGTGTTGGTCTTCTATGCACGCCAGAAACAGTTTTTCCATTTGGTCAAAATAATAATTTTTTTAATTATTATACTAGTCACAAAATATCAATTTTTTTATATTATGCTTTTTGTCATCATTATTTTTACAATTTTTATCATTTTAGAAATTTTATTTCTTTACCACCAGTTCTAATTTTGAGTCTTTTATTTTGTTAAGTCTTTTAGTAATTTTAAGTCTTTTATTTTGTTAATTTTATAATATTTTAAACGGAAATACCGGCATTTTTTAAAATATGCACTTTGAGACTTCAACTTTAATTTATTTACTTTTTAGTTTGAGACTTGAAATATGTACTTTGAGACTTCAGCTTTATAGTAATTGTGTTTATTTTTTAAAATGTACATTATTTTAATTATTTAATGATTATACTAGTCGATCCTATTTTTTATTATACTAGTCACATTTTTAGCGTTTTATCAAAATATGTACTCATCATTATTATTTGATCTGTGATTAGCTATGGCGTTGCCTTTCTATCTAATGCCAGCAGTAACCTATCTGAGTCAATGACCTAAGTCACCGTTCTCTCTCATTTACACCCCACCCGCCCCGGTCGTATACACACAACTCCTTCCCCTGGACCAAAGTCGCCGCCGCCGCTTCGTGATACGTCTCCAGCGTATCTACTTTTCCAAACACTTTTGCCCTTGTTTTGGACTATAACTTGTATGATTTGAATGAAACTAACCACGGTCGACGCTGTTTTCAGTGAAGCGCCATGGTGTTGTTTATTGTGCAGAAAACAAAAATTCTCGGAATGACCTGAAAATCCACGGAGATAACTTTTGGAAAATATAAAAAATACTAGTGAAAGAATCAAGGCCAGGGGGCCCACACCCTGTCCACGAGGGTGGGGGGCGCGCCCCCTTCCCCTGGGCGCACCCC
Organism: Aegilops speltoides; assembly: GCA_021437245.1. NCBI lineage: Eukaryota > Viridiplantae > Streptophyta > Magnoliopsida > Poales > Poaceae > Aegilops > Aegilops speltoides. Next base: position 378,327,309 of record CM038142.1, read on the forward strand.
CCTGTCTCGTGGGCCCCCTGGAGCTCCACCGACCTCAACTTCAACTCTATATATTCCGTTTCGCGGAGAAAAAAATCAGAGAAAAAGTTTCATCACGTTTTACGATATGGAGCCGCCGCCAAGACCTAATCTCTCTCGGGAGGGCTGATCTGGAGTCCGTTCGGGGCTCCGGAGAGGGGGATTCGTCGCCGTCGTCATCATCAACCATCCTCCATCACCAATTTCATGATGCCCACCGCCGTGTGTGAGTAATTTCATCGTAGGCTTGCTGGACGGTCATGGGTTGGATAAGATTTACCATGTAATCAAGTTAATTTTGTTAGGGTTTGATCCCTAGTATCCACTATGTTCTGAGATTGATGTTGCTATGACTTTGCTATGCTTAATGCTTGTCAGTAGGGCCCGAGTGCCATGATTTTAGATCTGAACCTATTATGTTTTCATGAATATATGTTAGTTCTTGATCCTATCTTGCAAGTCTATAGTCACCTATTATGTGTTATGATCCGACAACCCCGAAGTGACAATAATTGGGATACTTCTCGGTGATGACCGTAGTTTGAGGAGTTCATGTATTCACTATGTGCTAATGCTTTGTTCCGGTTCTCTATTAAAAGGAGGCCTTAACATCCCTTAGTTTCCATTAGGACCCGCTGCCACGGGAGGGTAGGACAAAAGATGTCATGCAAGTTCTTTTCCATAAGCACGTATGACTATATTCGGAATACATGCCTACATTACATTGATGAACTGGAGCTAGTTCTGTGTCACCCTATGTTATAGCTATTACATGAGGAATCGCATCCGACATAATTATCCATCACTGACCCAATGCCTACGAGCTTTTCACATATTGTGCTTCGCTTATTTACTTTTCCGTTGCTAATGTTACAACTACTACAAAACTGCTATCTTTACTTTTGCCACTATTACCATTACTATCATACTACTTTGCTGCAGATACTAAGTTATCCAGGTGTGGTTGAATTGACAACTCAACTTCTAATACTTAAGAATATTCTTTGGCTCCCCTTCTGTCGAATCAATAAATTTGGGTTGAATACTCTACCCTCGAAAGCTGTTGCGACCCCCTACACTTGTGGGTTATCACTTCGCCGCCCCGTCGACGCCCCTCGCCGGCACCAAGGTTTGATCCACTACTCCTCTGTTCGCGGACACGCTACACGACCGGGATCCATTGGGATTTGCTTTGTGTCATGTAGATTCCAAAGGTAGTTGCATGGATTGCTTTGTGTATAAATTGTAGTGATAATTTGATTGCTATTGTGTAGAATCCGATATTTATAATCCGATATTTACTTGTGTGTCTCCCACCATTGGCGGATCTGAGCTAGTTTAGTAGAAATTGATATATTTAGTAGAAATGGATAGAATGTGTTATGTATAGAATTTATTCACTTGTGTGTTTCCCTCTGTTGGCGGATCTGAGCTAGTTCAGTAGAAATTGATATATTTAGTAGAAATGGATAGATTGTGTGATGTGTATAATTTATTTACTTTGTGACTCCCTTCATTGGCGGATTGTCAAGCTCTTCTAGCGATTGATCCTCTATAACCAACATATCTAGTTTGCTATGCAATTTGCTGTTGTAGGTCACCACATGCTATCTAGTTTAATTAGTTCTATACATTGCAATATTTGAACTACTTTACATTGGTGTCAATATTCAGTGATATGAAATTGCATTTTATCTTGATCGTATACACGTTGTGTTTGTAGGTCATGGCCAATTCTGGAGGCAACAACGAGTCCGTGTGCGATGTGGACATGGCCAACAATGAATTCTTAGACACTTATGAGAACATCATCAAGAGCGTGCAAGGGGCAAATGACGAGCTAAAGGTGGAGGTTAAAGAGCTACACAAGGAGACTGTTAGGCTTGTTCAGGAGACTAATTAGCTTAGGGACGAGAGGGATAAGCTCATCGAGGATCGGGATAAACTGAAGGAGGAGAGCAGACTCCTCAGGGCTGAGATGATTGACATGAAAATGAACATAGATCATTTCAGAAGAGAAGGAGAGGTTGATAGTGTTGGGGATCGTTGCAGAAATTAAAAAATTTCTACGCATCACCAAGATCAATCTATGGAGAGACTAGCAACGAGAGAGAGGGGAATGCATCTTCATACCCTTGAAGATTGCGATGTGGAAGCGTTACAAGAACACGGATGAAGGAGTTGTACTTGCAGCGATTCAGATCGCGGTTGGTTCCGATCTAAGCGCCGAACAACGGCGCCTCTGCGTTCAACACACGTACAGCCCGGGGACGTCTCCTCCTTCTTGATCCAGCAAAGGGAGAGGAGAAGTTGAGGGAGAGCTCCGGAAGCACGACGGCGTGGTGGTGGAGCTTGCAGTTCTCCGGCAGGGCTTCGCCAAGCACTACTACTACGGAGGAGGTGTTGGGAGGGAGAGGTGAGGGAGTCCTGGACTAGGGGGTGTCCGGATAGCCGAAATATCATCATTGGCCGGACTCCAAGACTATGAAGATACAAGATTGAAGATTTCGTCCCGTGTCCGGATGGGACTTTCCTTGGCGTGGAAGGCAAGCTTGGCAATACAGATATGTAGATCTCCTACCATTGTAACCGACTCTGTGTCGTCCACCGTGAGGGCCCGAACCTGGGTAAAAACATCGTGTCCCTTGTCTCCTGTTACCATACGCCTAGACGCACAGTTCGGGACCCCCTACCCGAGATCCGCCGGTTTGGACACCGACATTCGTGCTTTGATTGAGAGTTCCTCTGTGCTGTCGCCATCAGGAAGGATGCCTCGTCCCGTCTTTAAAGACGGCACCATCGCCAAAGGAGCTTTGGCCATCAGCCAAACTATCCGGCTAGGCGGTTTTCTTATGACCGCCTGTTCGGCCGCCGCGCCGACGATGACCTCTCGGGTCATCAAAAGCGATCTTGACGTCAACTCGTAACTCGCCGAGCAGCTAGATCCGATGGAGCTCTCCTCTGTAAAAGAGCTCTTGGATTGCATCGCCGCCCTGGGAGTTGCTACAGACTATGATCAGATCGGGCCTAAAACCGATCTGAGAGAGATCCACTCTCTCCAGGCTACCCACCACATTGCTGTGGTGGAGGAACAGCACGATGGATCTTCTTCTACATTAAGGACAAGCTATGTCCGAATTCCCGACCCCTCCATGCCGGATTCCTGCGGAGGGACGGGCGTCGATCAAGCCCCGAACCTAAATTCAGGCAGCGGGCCGGATTCGTTGGATAACATCCAGCAACCCAAGCTTCCAAGTTCGGAAACTTTCCGGCCCTTGAGTCTTAGATTGGACGGGGTTCCGAAGTTAATTCCACCCGCCCACCCAAACACAAGCGATCTATCCCGAATCCGGCAAGAGCCCGCTGAAACAATACGCCATTACTGGGCCAGATTCCTCCTGGTTATGGACAAGATAAAGGACTGTCGTGAGGAAAGCGCAATCTCAATTTTCTACAATAATTGCACAGACAAGGGAATCATGAACGCCATAAGTCGTCGCGAAATTACACGCTTCGCCGACCTGGCGTCCATAGTACAAAAGTACTGTGTGATGGAGAGTGCCTGGAAAACCGAAACCAAATTTTGGGACAATCCGGCTCCGAACACAACCCTAGTCCGAAATAAAAGGGTGCATCATATTCAGGCACCTGGGTTAAAACCAAAAGCAAAAACCCCTAAAGGGCGCGGAACCGTCTTTGGAAGGATGGCTCAGCGGACCTTGCAAAATTCATAGCATAGAGGGCGCCACTCCAACGCATAGCCTTCGAACATGTTGGATACAACGGCAGGTGGCCAAAAGTGGCGAAGAGCTTCTAGCCCCAGAGAACCAACCCAGCAGTAGCAGTACGGTATTAACAGTCTTCGAGACTTTCGCATCAAACAATATGCGAAAACGAACACTCCGCGGCCTTGCCGAAGTCTACCAAATAGCAACAATAAATCCATGGAGTGGCACGGCTATTACTTTTAATGCCAGTGACGAACCTAAATTCCGAACAACCCGAGCACCAGCCGCATTGGTCCTCAGTCCAATGGTGGATGGCTTTCTCCTTACTAATGTACTCATGGATGGCGGCAGCGGATTAAACCTCATCTACGAGGAAACCCTTCGAAAAATGGAAGTAGACTAGAGCCGCATCGAGCGAAGCAATACAACCTTCAGAGGAACAATCCCTAGTCGGGAAGCATGCTGCACAGGAAAAATCACACTAGATGTAGTATTCGACTCGTCGGACAATTACAGGTCCGAGGAGATCACGTTCTATGTGGCCCCGTTCAGCAGCGAATATCACGCTTTATTAGGGCGAGAGGCATTGACAATTTTTCAAGCTATACCCCACTATGGGTACATGAAGCTCAAAATGCTCGTGCCCAACGGAATCATCACCCTTGCTAGTGATCCGGACGTAGCACTCCGCGCCGAAAATAAGACAGCCGCACTAGCCCTTGAGGCGCTATCTGAAGCCCTAGCGGCCGAGGAACTCACAGCGCTGCGCTCCATGGTGAACAGGGACGACATGATACTTGACAAAAGATCCAAGTCCACCTCTTTTAAGCCAGCAGACGAAATAGTCAAATTCCAAGTCCATCCAACGGACCCTTCAAAAACGGCCTCCATTGGGGCACAATTAAACCCTGATGTAGAGGCCGCACTGCGAGAATTCCTACGGGAAAATTGGGATATTTTCGCCTGGCACCCTTCAGACATGCCAGGAATCCCACGCCGGCTGGCAGAGCACAGCCTAAATATCCTAAAAGGATTCAAGCCAGTCAAACAGGCTCCCCGGCGATTTTCCAAACCCAAAAGACAGGCAATGGGAGAGGAGCTAGCCAAACTATTAGAAGCTGGATTCATCAGAGACATAAAACATCCGGACTGGCTAGCAAACCTGGTAATGGTACCAAAGAAGGACAAATCCTGGCGCCTGTGTGTCGATTTTAAGGACCTTAACAAGGCTTGCCTAAAGGATCCCTTCCCCGCATCGATCAAATTATTGACGCTACCGCAGGACACGATTCATTGTGCTTCCTCGACGCATACTCCGGCTACCATCAAATCAAGATGGCAGAGCCAGACCAAGCCGCAACGGCATTCATCACTCCATACGGACCATTCTGCTTCAACACAATGCCCTTCGGGCTCAAAAACGCCGACGCAACATACCAGCGCATGATTCAGACATGTCTGGCAAACCAGATCGGCAAAACAGTGGAGGCATACGTAGATGATGTGGTCATCAAATCCAAACACGTCGAAACTCTAGTAGACAACTTGAGGCTAACATTCGACAATCTCCGAGCATATGACATTAAGCTCAACCCGGAAAAATGCGTCTTCGGCGTGCCACCCGGAAAGCTCTTGGGCTTCATTGTATCCGGTAGAGGAATTGAAGCAAACCCAGCCAAGATCCGAGCTCTGGCACAATTGGATATCCCAAAAGACCTCAAGCAAATACAAAAATTGACTGGATGCGTGGCGGCTCTAAGACGCTTCATCTCCCGTTTAGGAGAAAAGGCATTACCCCTCTATCGCCTCCTCCGGCAAGACCAACACACCAGTGGGCCGGATGCCACTGGCGGACTCGAAGAAATAAAGGCCATATTGGCAACAAATCCGGTCCGCCACGCCCAACTTGGGCGAACCAATGCTATTATATATCGCGCAACACATCAAGTTGTAAGCGGTGGTGCTTTCGTCGCCGAGCGAGAAAGCAGACGGACATAAGTTTCCTCTTCAAAAACCTGTGTACTACGTATCCATTGTCCTAACTCCATGCAAATCCCGGTATCCACATTATCAAAAGATAGCGTACGCAGTGTTCATGGCATCCCGGAAGCTCCGACACTACTTTCAAGAGTGTTCGATAACGGTAGCCTCCAAAGTACCTCTCAATGACATTATAAACAACCGCGACGCGACCGGCAGAATTGCAAAATGGGCCATCGAGCTCCTACCATTCGACATAACCTATAAACCACGGCGAACTATCAAGTCGCAAGTTTTGGCTGACTTCATCGCCGAATGGACTGAAGCCGAACTCCCTAAAGAGTATGGCACATATTCTAACTGGATCATGCACTTCGACAGCTCCAAAATGTTGGCGGCACAGGGGTGCAGCATCGTCCGACATCCCCAACCGGGACACGATCCAATCGTGCCGAGATAATGTACACGGACTCCAACAACGCAGCGAATCGAGGCCCTTCTACATGGCCTCCGGATGGCGGTCTCCATGGGCATTAAACGCCTAGAGGTGCGAGGGATTGAACCTCGCGATATCCCAAATAAATGGAGACTTGATGCCAAGGATCCGAAAATGGCAGCTTACCGTATCGCCGTTTGAAAATGTCATTTCGGTTTGAAGGGTGCGAATTTCACCATATAGCCGGGATAATAATCAGCGGCGGATGTATTACACGCATCGGTATAAGCGCGATGCCGCCCCCCAACATCTCCTCGAGCGGCTTTTCAAGCCATCCGTACTATGGGAAGGGGAGTCCGAAAATAACAATCCAGACCCAACCGCACTGCCCGACACCGCACACTCTGACACAATCGGTGGTTCTGCCAATGAAACAACACCTTCAGCCCACGAAATGATGGAAGTCATTGCCCTGTGGATCGAGCCATTCCTAGCTTACTTGACTAGGCAGGAACTTCCCTAGGACCAAAACGAGGCCCGCTGCATAGTACGGCGATCTAAAGCCTATAAGGTCCATGAGGGAGAGCTTTATAAGAAAAGCACAACCGGAATCCTTCAAAGGTGCATCTCCGAAGAGGAACGGCGAAATCTTCTGGCTGAAATTCATGCCGGACTCGGTGGGCACCACGCCGCAGCCCGGGCCCTTGTAAGCAAGGCCTTCCAGACAGATTTTATTGGCCAACGGCCGGACGAACGCTTCGAGATTTAGTCCAACGATCGTCGGTTGCCGACTCTTTGCTAATCAAAGCCACATGCCACCCACCACCTTGAATACTATACCCATCACCGGCGTTCGCGGTGCAGGGGCTGACATGGTTGGACCCCTTAAAGGGGAACCCACAAGCAAAAATACCTATTGGTCATGGTGGATAAATTCACCAAATGGATAGAGGCCAAGCGGGTAAGGCGGCGAATCCGGACCCGTGATAGACTTCATATCGGGGTAGTACACCGTTACGGTGTCCCCACAAACATCATCACCGATAACGACCACGAACTTCACGGCCGGCGAGGTTAAACTCGGTGCAAGAACATGGGCATCAAGCTCGACCACGCTTCGGTCTATCACCCTCAAACTAACGGTCAAGTCGGCGAGCAAATGGTCTAATCATGGCGGCATTAAACCCGGACTAGTGCGGTCCCTCAAGGAATCTAACACGCCTTTGGGTAGAGGAGCTTGACTCCGTACTGGGGCTGCGGACCACGCTGAATCAAGACTACTGATTCACACCATTTTTCATGGTGTACGGCGCAGAGGCAGTTTTGGCCTGCGACATAATTCATGACTCACCTCGCGTGCGCATGTACGAAGAAAGAGAAGCCGAGCTAGATCGGCAGGACAATTTGGACGCCTTAGAGGAGGAGCGCGACGTGGCAAAAGCTCATTCCACATTCTATCAACAGCAGGCTCGAAGATATCAAAGCAGAGAAGTACGGGCCAAAACTTACAATGTTGGCGAACTAGTTCTACGCCTGTCGGAAAAGAAAAAGGACAAACTCAAGCCCAAATGGGAAGGCCCCTTCATCATCGACCAAGTCCTGACCGGCAGAGCATACCGTCTGCGAAATGCATCGGACAACCAACTCGAGCCGAACCCATGGAACGCAGGCTGTCTCCGAAGATTCTACGCCTAGCGCCGGACTCAGAGTTCGTCTCCTTCCTCCGTCCACATTTTATACTTTAGTTGTCTTTTGTTTCTCTCTTTCTCCCTTTTTTTCCTAAAAGCCTTTGGAGGCTGATCTGCGCATTGTTCACACACACTTGACGTGCCGCTCGCACTCATTATACCTGGGGGATTCTTTAACAGAAGCTTATTTTTACGGGCTTCATGCCCCACACATGTGTCGCACTTCCGCATGTACCTTTTATTAACCATTATATGCATCGATATGACTTAAGTTTTGGCCAAGCTGGGTTGCCTGGCTCCTGTGCTTACCCCCACGTTCCCGATTGTTCGGCTAGGAGGTAAAGGAGCACCTCTGCGATTATTCTTGCCGGGTCACCGGATGTGTACCTCGGTGGGTGAAGCTAAAGCTAGCGTTCTTAAGGGAATATTCGATCGGTGAACTAAAAGGCGATTTCTTACCTATTTATTTATCTGCCCCAGATGCTTTCTTGCTTGTTTGTGATCGGACATGCACTTTAGGGCATGCCTCCCGAGTGGAAAGAAACCCTAAAGGAACTATTCTCCCGGAAGATGTTTCTTACTAACCATGTAATATAACATAACTAGTTGGGCACTTGTCTGCTAAAGCACTAATGACCCCTACACCTGGTCTCCACGCATGCCCCGGTTTTTTTATAACTGCGAGGGTATTCGGACACACTCCGGACTGTCGGGTCCCGAGGTTGAAGCGAAAAGGTCCGCAATGACAAACGATCTACAATCCGGCTAGAAGGCATTTTACATGTCATTTTAAATTACGTAGTCAAGCTGACTGATTGTATTCCTCTTCAATACCATCTAACAGGCTGTCTAATTTACAGTCCCGCTAGGAATACTTTGCGGCCAAATCTACTTGACCGTACACTAAGCTCACAGGGATCTCCTTCCCATCAGGCCCCACAGGTCCGACCTCGGCCATGTGGTTTGAATCGGCCTTCGTGTACCGCGTCTTCACCATGGCCCAGGCTTCCCTGGCGCCTTGACGACATGCCGATATCTTCCACAAATGGAAGCGCCGCCGTGCTCCCTGAAGCTTCTCAACAAGCCCTCCAAGACCCTCGGGTAGGGAGACGGACGGCCATAAGGCCTGGGCGACGCCGCTCATCACCTGCCGAACTCGTTCGTGCAGTTGCAACAGCTCGGGAAGTTGGTCACCCGTTGAACCGGGCATTTCCTCTGTAGGACAGCCTGTGAGCATACCTACAGACATATTCCTGTTAATCGACTTCCTCGCCGAACTCTTCTTTTCAAAAGTTCGTTCAAGCACTTACTATAAATGCCGCGACGAAGCCGCAGATTCTCCTTCACGGAGTAAGACAGCTGGACCCGAACATCTTTCAGTTCCTCGCCCAGCTGAGTGTTGGCATCTTGGAGGTTATTTTTCTCCTGCCGCACCCTTGTCAGCACCTTCTCGCCGGCCTTTAGCTGGCGTAGTAGCTGCTGCTTGTCCAGATCTGGTCCGGCGCCATCTGTAATGTTATTGTCAGACTTATACACACGCCGCACTTCACAAACTACCTATCTTTCGAAGTATATATTACTAGAGGGGGTCTCCGTGGCTCCCCCTGCGGCGGCTAGTGCGGCCTCAAGTTGGGCCTTGCACTCTTGAAGCTCCTGGGACAGGTGGGTATTCTTCTCCGTAAGATCCTGCATAAGAAATGATCCTTAAATCAGTTATTCTAACTATTTTAAGTCTCGGGGGCTACTGGCATATATAACTGTCAAAATTCCTCACCTGTATGTCTTTTACATACTACTCCGTGGCTCTGGCTAGACCATCTTGAGCAGCACGGAGGTGCACATCTCCCGAATTAAAGGCATTTAACGCCTCCGGGGAGAAGCGCGCATCACGAAGAACTGTCCGGCGGCGCTTGTGATTCATGGCGCTCTCCACCTCAGATTTGGTGGCGGACAACCTGTCGGCGTCCTCCGTTGGAGGAGCACCCGACGCGTGCCCTGTGTTCGCCTCCCCCTCTGGACCTGGCGTTGGAGCCTGGCTGGCGGAGGCTTGATTGGCAATCTCCCCGGACATAGTCCGGCGAGCGCTCTTTCTCCTGAAAAGAAAAACCTCGAGCGTTAATATGCCTTCCAGGAATCTTTCCTGGAAACGTAGTGGCACGCCATACCGTTGCGGCGACGTTTTGATCCGCGCCGCACCTCTTTTCCGCCTGCTGGGCCGAGCTGCCCCTTGTTGGCCAGCCGCCGTGGGCTCGGCTTCCCGCCTCAAAGGCACCTCCTGCGGAACACCATTGGTACGGTGGTCAGATTAGCATGGATGAGTAATGGTGTCAGGACTCCGTTCACAGTTACCTGGGAAGCCGGAGATATTCCGGGGTAGTCGGCCGTAATGGCGACCAAAGCATTGTCGATGCTAAGTTGGTGGAACACCCCGTCGATCAGCTCCACCTCTATGTCCGGATCCTCTCCGGAGGCCGGATCGAGGGATCATTCCGGATCCTCGGGTTGTGGGGCCAGGCTGTGTATATCCTCTACGGCCCGGCGCAGTTCCTGTGTCAAAATCACCAAGTGAGGTACTTAACTTTGGGAATATGGATCGGCTAGACAAATGTCCGCTTACCCAGCTCCGAGGGTTGTTCATGGAAAATCCGTTCAATGGACTAGCACGGAGGAAGGCCTCCTTCTCCCCTTTGTATAGACCGGACAGGATCTTCACCAGATCGTCTACCGATCCCGGCCCCTTGCGGCCATGACGGGTGGCATCATCCTCCCTGTTGAAATCCCACATGGGGTGGCCCCTATATTGGAGCGGCTGCACCCCTCGCATGATGCACGTGGCCATGACTCCAATCATGGTCAATCCGGAGTGAGCCACTAACCTTATTCAGCCCATCAGATATTGGACGTCCCTATCATTCTCCCGTTGAGGGCTCCGCGGGCGCCAACTTAGGCGTTTCTTCAGAGGAGCGTTGCTGAACTCCGGGAGGCCGATCCGAACTGGGTCCGGTAGCGGGGCGTCTTCCATATAAAACCATTCCGAAGGCCAGTCTTCGGACGGCTTCTTTGGGGTTCCGGATAGATATCCGGGCCGCTGCGATGCGCCATATTTTGGCTCCGCCCACTTGATATATCGACCCCTCATGAGAACGGGGAACGAGGCAGAACAATCTCTTCCACAGCGCAAAATGGGCCTCGATGCCCAAGAACAGCTCGCAAAGGGCCACGAAGCCCGCGATATGCAGGATAGAGGCAGGCGTAAGATGATGAAGCTGGAGCCCATAGAACTCAGAGCCCCGGAGAAAGCGGATGTATGGGAAATCCGAGTCCTCTTATTAGATAAGGGACGAAGCATACCCGCTCTCCTTTGGAGGGATTGGGGACGCTCTCCGCCTGCTTCCCGCCCTTGTAGGTGGCAAGTCCGGCTCGAATCGGAACCATGAAGGCTGGGGGAAGAAATCCCTCGGTTTGGAGCGTCACCAGCTCACTATGCGGGACCGAGCATCTCCCCCAATCTCCTGGCTGAGGGCTAGGAGCGCGAGAGGAGGAGCCGCGTCGACTATCCATGATGGAATGGGTTTTTGGTCAGAGGCGCTCCGATGAATGCTCGCGAAAGGAGGATGGTGTGATTCGGATCTAGATCCTCACCTCTCTTTATAGGTAGCTCATTCGTACAGCTAGGGGGTGGAATGTAAAAATACCCTGGCTTTTCGCATTCGTACGACATGTGGAAGATGGCCATTATTGGACGTGGAAGCCAAGGAGCGCAACATTTATGAAGAGCCGGACACCGTTTGGTGAGTACATGGAATTTGGAGGAGAACCCGCCTTGCAATGCCGAAGACAACATGCGCGCCGGACTCATCGTCATTGAAGCCTGGTTCGGGGGCTACTGAGGGAGTCCTGGACTAGGGGGTGTCCGGATAGCCGAATTATCATCATTGGCCGGACTCCAAGACTATGAAGATACAAGATTGAAGACTTCGTCCCGTGTCCAGACGGGACTTTCCTTGGCGTGGAAGGCAAGCTTGGCAATATGGATATGTAGATCTCCTACCATTGTAACCGACTCTGTGTAACCCTAGCCCTCTCCGGTTTCTATATAAACCAGAGGGTTTTAGTCCTTAGGACGAACAACAATCATACCATAGGCTAGCTTCTAGGGTTTAGCCTCCTTGATCTCGTGGTAGATCTACTCTTGTACTACCCATATCATCAATATCAATCAAGCAGGAGTAGGGTTTTACCTCCACCGTGAGGGCCCGAACCTGGGTAAAAACATCGTGTCCCTTGTCTCCTGTTACCATCCGCCTAGACGCACAGTTCGGGACCCCCTACCCGAGATCCGCCGGTATGGACACCGACAAGAGGGCTGCGCCAGGGGAAGGGTTGCAACTCCCATGCGCCTCCCCACTATATATAAGGGTGGAGGGGGCTGGTTTCTTGCCCTCCAAGTCCATTGGGGCATTGGCAAAGGTGGGGGAAAGAAATCCCATCGTTTCCCTTCCCCACCGATTGTTATCCCCCCTTTTTAGGGATCTTGATCTTATCCCTTCGGGATATGATCTTATTCCTTCTAAGGGGGGATCTTGGTGCGCCTTGACCAGGGGTGTGGGGCCTTTCCCCCACTACCCACGTTCATGTGGGTCCCCCCATGCAGGTGGGCCCCACTCCGGAACCTTCTAGAACCTTCCCGATACAATACCGAAAAATCCCGAACATTTTCCGGTGGCCAAAATAGGACTTCCCATATATAAATCTTTACCTCCGGACCATTCCGGAACTCCTCGTGACGTCCGAGATCTCATCCGGGACTTCGAACAACATACAGTAACTACACACTAATTCCCATAACAACTCTAGTGTCACCGAACCTTAAGTGTGTAGATCCTACGGGTTCGGGAATCATGCAGACATGACCGAGAAGCCTCTCTGGCCAATAACCAACAGCGGGATCTGGATACTGATAATCCCCAAGTGCAAGGAATCATTGTAGAACTTTCCAAAGGTGGAAGTGATAAGTATGGAGTGTCGAACCCACAAGGAGCTAAAGGTAAGATCAATATTCTCTCAAGCCGTATCTGCCACAGATACGACTCTACATGCACCGAACATTTGCTTCCAACTAGCAACGAGAAATAAACTACGTTGTAGGTAGGAAGAGGATAACTTTGTATGATATCAGAGAGCTAAAACATAAAAGTAGGTGATGTTATCATAAAGTTAGAATATAATACTAAATATTATAAATAGCGAGTGTGGAATAATGGTGGATCGGTGTGCGGAATTGTCCTAGGCAATTGTTAACAAGACCGGTAATCACTATTGCAGTTTCATATGAGGGAGAGGCATAAGCTAACATACTTTCTCTACTTGGATCATATGCACTTATGATTGGAACTCTAGCAAGCCTCCACAACTACTAAAGATCATTAAGGTAAAACCCAATGAAAGGATCGATATGGTTGACTAGAGGGGGGTGAATAGGCAACTAACAATTTTTAAGCTTTTCTTTACCAAATTAAACTTTGCAACAAATAGGTTGTCTAGATATGCAACTAAGTGAGCAACCTATATGATGCAAAAACAACTAGCACGCAAGCAAGCAAGAGATGTAACAATAAATAAGCTTGCGTAAGTAAAGGCACGAAATAACCAAGAGTGGAGACGGTGAAGACGAGGATGTGTTACCGGAGTTCCTTCCTTTTGAGGAAATGCGTCTCCGTTAGAGCGGTGTGGAGGCACAATGCTCCCCAAGAAGCCACTAGGGCCACCAGTATTCTCCTCACGCCCTCACACGATGCGAGATGCCGTGATTCCACTATTGGTGCCCTTGAAGGCGGCGACCGAACCTTTACAAGCAAGGTTGGGGCAATCTCCACAACAATCGGAGGCTCCCAACAACAACACCACCACGAAGCTTCACCACAATGGAGTATGGCTTCGAGGTGACCTCAACCGTCTAGGGTGCTCAACACCCAAGAGTAACAAGATCCGCAAGGGATAAGTGGGGGGAATCAAATATCCTTTGGTGGAAGTGTAGATCGGGCCCTTGTCACCCAATCCCGAGCAAATCAACAAGTTTGATTGGCTAGGGAGAGAGATCGAGCGAAAATGGAGCTTGGAGCAACAATGGAGCTTAGAGGTGGAAGAGGTAGTCAACTAGAGGTAGAAGACATCCCTTATATAGTCGGGGAAAAGATCCAACCGTTATCCACTAGTTCTGCCCGTGACTCACGGTACTACCGCTCCAGGGGAGCGGTACTACCGCGACGATGCGCGGTACTACCGTGTGTGATCACGGTACTACCGTGGCAGCTGCACAAGCCGAAACAAGCCTGAGCTAGAAGCGGTACTACTGCTGGCGCGGTACTACCGCTCCCCCTTGCGGTACTACCGCAAGGCAGGAGGGTCACGGCCTGGGAAGGGCGCGGACAAAATAAATTTCATCCGTGCCTACTTCCGCAGAAACTAGGGTGGTGCAAAAACCCGACGCGGTACTACCGCCTGCAAGGCGCGGTACTACCGTGGTAGGCACGGATGTAAAAAATTACATCCGCGCCTACTACCGCGACGCAGGGGTACTAGGCAGAATGGTCACGGTACTACAACTCCAAAGGAGCGGTACTACCGTGAGCCCCCGCGGTACTACCGCACAGGACGAGCGGTACTACCGTGGGTGCCGCGGATGTAAAAAATTACATCCGCCCCTACTACCGCACCGGAGCGGCACTAGGCCAGAGTGCGGCGGTACTACCGCTCCAGAGGAGCGGTACTACCGCGAGGGGCGCGGATGTAAAAAATTACATCCGCCCCTACTACCGCACTTGAGCGGAACTAGGCCAAGGTACCGCGGTACTACCGCGCCAGAGGGCCGGTACTACCGTGACCCGTCGCGGTACTACCGCGTGTACTTGCGGTACTACCGCAAGTACAGCAGTAGTCGTTAGTTTTTCGCACAACAATGATAACGATGGGTAGCTCCAAAGTGCAAGGAAAGGAGGGGCAAGTGTACGTGTGATTCCACCCTACCTTTCCGACGCGGACCCCCTCTTAATAGTACGGCTCTCCACGACTCAACTCCACCAAAGAGAAGCGTAGAACAACGCCGGCTTCACTAGTCTCCGAGGGGCACCGAATCGTCTTGTGCCTAATGATGAAGTATCTGTGGGACTCAAGGCACACGATTAGTCCGCACGAGTATTGTCATCAATCACCAAAACACTTAGGGATAAATATGCCCTTACAATCTCCCCCTTTTTGGTGTATTGATGACAACACGGGATTTGCACATAGATAAGATATGTTTAAAGCAGAGACAACCCCCACTTCTCTAAAATATAGACGGGGCTCCCCCTAGATGTGTGCACTATATATGAATGCTTTGGACTGCATGGCACACAAACTAGGATCAACACTCCCCCTATATTTTAGAGACCAAGACATGATAATAAGCCTAGCATAGCATAAGCATAGCATGAAAGTAGCACATATAACACAAGCTAGCTAGGATAGATAGAGTGCATATGTCTTACACCATATGAGATAAGATAACCAAGGTTCAACGATAAAAGCAGCAAAGGGTTCAACTGGCAAACACACAAACTCATAAATCCAAATCCTACACTCTCTCCCCTTTGGCATCGAGGCGCCAAAAGGCAGAGAGGACACCTAAACACACAAGAGGTGGCTCAAGCAGAGAACTGTCCCACTCCTCGTCGTCGAGACTCCTCCATGGTGGAATGGACTCCTCGGCCTCCTCCTCGAGAATCAGTCCACTTGTATCCTTGCTTCTCCATCCACTCGGTCTCGGGAGTGATGCGCTCCTCGAGACCCTTGAGACACATCCTCGCCATAGAGCTGCAAGATCTTGTTGTGCCAGTGACGACTCTCCTTGGACTCCACGTGAGCCTGTCTTGTCCCTTGGCTTGCATGCAGAAAAGAGACTTCATCTTATCCTTCAACCTCTTGGCCCAAGATGGCCTAGAGACACTCTGAGAGGGCCTAGCAGAAGCGGCCCCAACAACATCCTCGGCATCGGCATCATCCTCATCAATAGCAGCAGCCCTAGCAGCAGACGCCTCAAAGACGAGTAGCGGTGTTGGCCCGATTGGGTTTGACCCTCGGACAAATGGGCTCATGGCGAATCGATCTGGGCAGGAACTCCTCCCGGGTACATCTTCTCCCAAGTCTTGAAATCAGCGAAGCAGGTAGGGTCCATAAATAGGCACCTTGCGGTTGAACACTGACAAACCGAAGCTCACACCACATGATGTGAGAGACATCAAGTGGTTGAGTCTTAGACGAGCGAGCCTCCTCGCCTGAAGCATCATGTCCACCATGTAGGCATGAACCTTGTCTTTGTCACCGCGCGTGGGAGCAGAGAGTTGCGAAAATGCGGTACATGATATCCGAAGCGGGTTGAGAACCAAGATTATCTTGCCGATGGCGAGCTTCTTCTCAACCATGAGCGGAGTGAGCTTGTCCTTGTCGCAGAGTCGGCATTGCCGTGAGGCGAACACCAACAGGAGTGTCAAGTCCATCATCGGCAACTGAAGCAAATCCATGAACTCCTTCCGTGTAGCGGTGGCGGCCATTGGTCATCCACGTCATCCTCCTCTCATCATTGGTGTGAAAGTACACTTGAGGCAAAGAAGCGACAGATGATCTCGGGGTCATAGTCCATGTGTAACGAGATCACATGCTCAATTCCAAACTGCTCCACCAAGTCGAGCCTCCCCAAAGTAGTCACGAAACTTGTCCTTCCTCATGTGGTGCATCTCAATCCACTTCACCTCCACATAGGTATTATGCTTGTTCTTGATGACATCCAAGTAGATCTGGGTTTGTGTCTTGTTCCAGAACAGTTCACACCCTCTGATAGTGGAGCGTGGGGTCGCATATGGGTGAAGCTGCACGAGACGGACATACTCTTGGCGCCTATCTCATCCATGCCTGGCGAATCCTTGTGCTGCTTTGGCGGTGGATTTAACATTGCGCTCGATGAGATGATCCTCGGGAACTTCTCTGGGTTGCATAAGCGCTTGGAACCAGTGTCACGAACAGGATTGGCCCGGCGAGAGCCACCACCTAAAACACACATAAAGCACCAAAACAAGTCGAAAAGGATCAATGCAAAGGCTAAAAGACAGCATATGAAACCCATAGAAGATAAACGAGAAAGTTAGCATGCGATAGATGTGGGCCACGGTAGAACTGCCATGGGGTGCGATACTAAAGTCTTAGTACAGCTCCAGACGCGGTAGTACCGTGAGGGGCCACGGTAGTACCGTGGCTGGGGCAGTAGTAAGGTGTTAGTACCGCCGCGGTCTTGTAGTAATACCAGCGTCATAGGGCGGTAATGCCGTGGGAAGCGGTAGTACCGCGCCCTATGGGCGGTAGTACCGCGTCGCGTCGGATCAAGTAGGATTTGAATCTGAAAAAGACCCGCGAAGCCATGGCGGTGCTACGGTGACCAGATCTAGTGCAAGACAACAATACAAGTATAGATCCTATGCAATACTACACTCCTTCATCCTACTCTTGCAGAGATCTAGCCTATAAATCTCAAGAACATACAAGCCTCCCCCAAAACCTAGAAGAACCAAATACAATCAAAACGGAGAAGGATTTGGGGAAAAACCTTGGTCCATAGCAAGAGCACGTGGTGGGAAACGATCCCACCGGACGGAATCACGGGAGGGTAGCCAGTGGAGGAGATCTGGCGACGGATGCCGGCTCCGTTCGTGGGCTTGAGAGAGGAACGGGCGTCGTGGAGAGAAGGGGACGAATGGGTATGGGGGATTTGGAACTCCCCCTACCCGACCTTATCCCCATGCGCCCGAACCGGCGCGGTAGTACCGCGAGTCATCGCAGTAGTACCGCCTGGGCGGAAGTACCGCGCCGAGGCGGTAGTACTGCTCCACCAGGCGGCAGTAAAAAATTACTGCCGCTTGGGTGCGGTAGTACCGTGCTCCCATCAGCGGTAGTACCGTGATTGGCCGCGATAGTACCGTGGCCGACCGCGGTAGTACCGTGAGCTAACGCCACCAAGGGTTTCAAACAAGAGAGGAAACATGCCTATGCACCGAAAAACAGACACAACCCAAAGCAGCACAAACGCAAAGGAACAACAGTAAAAACCCTAAGTGACAAGGTCTCTCAAGGAGAGAGAGGGCGGTGGCCGAAGCCACCTATGTTTGAGTTGGATGGTATGGCACCGCGAAGAATTATCCTTGGGCCCATGACCAAAACTCGTCTTTGAAGCACAAGTACCATCAAAAATGGCTAATGTGAAAGAGGTGATCTATTTATGCATAATGAGGGAGGAGAGTTCATTGAGAGAACAACACTCCCCTATGTCCATGCCTACATCTAAACTAGACAACAAATTGAGTGTGGTGGGGGTGCAGGGTTCAAGTCACATTGCTCAAATCAATGATATTTAGCTCATGCCTTAACTCATGAAATCTTGCTTCATCCAATGGCTTCGTGAAAATATCTGCAAGGTTATCATGAGTGTTGACATACTTGAGCTCGATCTCCCCTCGCCTAATGTGATCCCGAATGAAGTGATACCGAATCTCAATGTGCTTCATCTTGAAGTGCTGCACCGGGTTGAGGGAAATCTTGATGGCACTTTCATTATCACACCAAAGAGGCACTTTGTCACAAGTGACACCGTACTCCTTTAAAGTTTGCCTCATCCATAGAAGTTGAGCACAACAACTACCGGCCGCCACATACTCTGCTTCGGTGGACGCGAGAGACACACAACTTTGCTTCTTGGAAGACCAACTTACCAAAGAGCAACCAAGGAATTGGCACCCTCCGGAAGTGGACTTCCTATCCACTTTGTCTCCATAATCGAATCCGTGAAACCTTCAAGCTTGAAGTTTGCTCCTCTTGGGTACCATAAGCCAAAGTTTGGGGTATGAGCTAAATATCGAAAGATTCGCTTGACTGCCACAAAGTGACTTTCCTTTGGTGCGGCTTGAAAACATGCACACATCCCCACACTCAACATGATATCCGGTCTAGATGCACAAAGGTAAAGCAAGGACCCAATCATGGAGCGATATACCTTTTGATCCACCGCTTTACCATTGGGATCGATGTCAAGTTGGCACTTGGTAGGCATTGGTGTAGTAGCCGGCTTGACATCACTTAGCTTGAATCTTTTAAGCATGTCTTGAGTATATTTGGCTTGGTTGATGAAGGTTCCTTCTCTTCTTTGCTTGATGTCGAAACCAAGGAAGAACTTCAACTCTCCCATCGAAGACATCTTAATCTTGGAGGTCATGAGAGCGGCAAATTCTTCATTGAAAGCTTTGTTAGGGGAACCAAAGATAATATCATCAACATATAGTTGGCATACAAACAACTCCGCGTTGACCTTCTTAGTAAAAAGAGTGGGGTCGATTAGCCCTACTTCAAAACCACGATCTTGTAGCAACTCGGTAAGGTGGTCATACCACACACGTGGGGCTTGTTTAAGGCCATAGAGTGCCTTATCGAGTTGATACACATGATCCGGAAAGTAGGGGTCCTCGAACCCGGGGGGTTGCTTGACATAGACCAACTCATTAATGGGACCATTAAGAAAAGCACTTTTCACATCCATTTGTTGCAACTTAAAGTTGTGATGGGAAGCATAAGCAATCAATAAGCGAA
Organism: Aegilops speltoides; assembly: GCA_021437245.1. Taxonomy (NCBI): domain Eukaryota; kingdom Viridiplantae; phylum Streptophyta; class Magnoliopsida; order Poales; family Poaceae; genus Aegilops; species Aegilops speltoides. Next base: position 378,346,826 of record CM038142.1, read on the forward strand.
TGGATTCAAGGCGAGCAACGGAGCGAAGGTTTCACCGTAGTCGATACCCTCGACTTGGGAGTAGCCTTGTGCTACCAATCTTGCCTTATTGCGAATGATGTTCCCATGGGCATCTTGCTTGTTCTTGAAGATCCACTTGGTCCCAATGACATTGTGGTTCCCGGATGGTCTTGGCACCAATCTCCACACCTTATTGTACTCGAAGTTGTTGAGTTCTTCATGCATGGCATTGAGCCAATCCGGGTCTTGGCGCCTCATAGACCTTTTGGGGTTCAACACAAGAGACAAACGCGTGATGTTCACAATAGTTTGCCAATTGTCTCTGAGTGCTTACCCTTTGCGTATGCTTCCAACCACATTTTCCATGAGATGGCCTTGAGAGGTGAGCTTGGAAGCAATCTTGTGTGACGCTCTAATTCCTCCTCGGGTGTGGAAGGAGGAGGGTTGACTTGATGATCTTGAGCGCCGTCTTGAGTTTGTTCTTGATCTTGAGGTTGATCTTGATCTTGAACTAGCTCGAGGGGGAGAACTTGACCTTGGGCATCATTTAGTGGTTCATCACCATCTTGAGGTAGATCTTGCCCTTGGTCTTGTTCACGAGGTTGAGGGCCTTCACGTTGTTCTTCGGAAGCGTGTGGGTCTTGATGAGGTGATGGCTCTACTTGAGTAGAGCATTGTCCTTCTCCTTCGGCCACAAGGGGTTCCTCAATGGGTAGGATGTGACCAATACCCATTCTTCTTATGGCTTGGGGAGGAATTTCATCACCTACATCACAAGTACCACTTTGCTCCACTTGGGAGCCGTTATTTTCGTCAAACTCCACGTTACACGTCTCCTCAATGAGTCCGGTGGACTTGTTGAGGACACGGTAAGCATGAGAGTTTGTAGCATAACCAACAAATATGCCCTCATGAGCTCTAGCTTCAAATTTAGACAACCGAACACCTTTCTTGAGAATGAAACACTTACAACCGAACACCGGAAGTACTTGAGGTTGGGCTTGTTGCGGTGAGGATCTCATAAGGAGTCTTGTTCAAGCCTTTGCGAAGATAGAGCTGATTGGATGCATGACATGCGGTGTTGATGGCTTCGGCCCAAAAGTTGTATGGAGACTTGAACTCCGCCATCATGGTCCTTGCCGCATCCATCAACGTCCGGTTCTTCCTCTCGCAACACCATTTTGTTGAGGGTATAAGGTGCCGCATATTGATGCTTGATCCCTCGTCACTAAGAAACTCATCCAAGGTGTAGTTCTTGAACTTCGGTGCCGTTGTCGCTTCTTATTGTCAAGATCTTTGCATCATGTTGACGTTGAGCTTCATTAGCAAAGTTGATGACGGTTTGTTGGGTCTCACTCTTCCTCTTGAAGAAGTATACCCAAGTGTATCTTGAATAGTCATCCACAATCACCAAGCAATACTTTCTTCCTCCAAGACTATCAAAAGATGGAGGCCCAAAGAGATCCATGTGAAGGAGCTCCAAGGGTCTCTTCGAGTAGATGATGGTTGAGGGAGGGTGAGCCTTTTCATGAAGCTTTCCTTCGATACAAGCCTTCGCAAGCACGATCTTTGGCAAAACTCACATTTGTTAGTCCACGAACATGGTCCCCTTGAGGAGACTTTGCAAAGATCTCATATTGGCGTGGGCTAAGCGGCGATGCCAAAGCCATCCCACGTCAACTTTAGCCATTAGGCATGTCGCGGTCTTAGTGGGTTGCTCGAAAAGTTAACCACATAGAGACCGTTCTCGACATGCCCAACAAAAACTACTTTAAGAGTCTTGCTCCACAAGAGGGCCACGGTATCAATATCAAAGAATGTGGCAAAGCCCATGAGTGCAAGTTGATGAACGGAAAGTAAATTGAATGCAAGGGACTCAACAAGCATGACTTTCTCGATCGTTAGATCATGAGAAATGACAACCTTGCGAGACCCAATACCTTAGAATGTGATGCATCACCCCACTCGACATTGGTGGGCATAGATGGAATCTCTTGCACATCCACCACCAAGTCCTTGCTCCGGTCATATGATTTGTTGCTCCACTATCGAGCAACCATGATCCCCAGGAAGCAAACACCTACGAGATCAATGCTTGGTTTTAGGTACCCATTTAGTAATGGGTCCTTTGATATTAGTAACAAGGGCCTTGGGAACCCAAATAGACCATTCAATGTACTCATAAGGATAACCAAGAAATTTAGCATAAACATGTCCATCACTAGCACGACACAACACATATGAAGGGTTAAAGTCGCCGGCTTTGTTTGAGGAAACGTTCTTGCCCTTTTGGACATCAACTTCCTTCACTTTCTCCTTCTTCTTCTTGGAAGCTCCGTCTCCCTCTTTCACAAACGTTTGTTTGAGGGGAGGAGGATGATTGGCCTTGTTCTTCTTCTTCTTCTTGCTCTTGGACTTGGGTGCAAACCCAATTCCTTCTTTGCCCACAACTTCCTTTTGTTTGCTCAAAAGGTCGTTGAGGTTTTTCTCACCTTGAATGCAAGTCACAAGGCCCTTCTCAAGTTGATCCTTCAACTTAGCATTTTCCTCCACAAGATGCACATGCTCACAACAAGGGTTAGTAGCACATGCATTATCAATTAATACCATATGAGGAAAGGTGGCTTTTTCCTTGATTAGCTTAACTTGGAGTTGAGCATGAGACTCTTTGAGGCTAGCATGAGTATCCTTTAAGACCTTGTGGGCCTTGTCAAGTATCTCAAACTCCTCTTTGAGTCTAGCATGATCAACCCCAAGTTTAGCCTTCTCAGAGGTTAGCACACGAGACATGACAAGAGCATGATCAAGATCTTTCTTTAACTTAGCATGGGCATCATTGTGTGACTCCTCAAGAGTCAAGCGATGCACGCTCTTCCTCAAGAGCATTAGAGATCGATATCTCATCGGCATAGTCACGACTATGACCTTCCATCTTGGAGATGGTTTCTTCGTGAGCCTCGATCATGTCATTGGCCTCACCAAGTTGTTCCAAGAGAGCAACAAAGTGCTTCTTGGACTTTCCCTTGAGCTTACTCATGAAGGACTCAAATTCATTCACTTCCTCATTTGACTCAACATGTCCATCAATGCTATCCTCCACGGAGGGATTAGTAATGATGGTGGTTGTGATGTTGGGGGTTACCTTGTTTGAAGCCTTCGCCATGAGGCATCTAGCGGTGATGTTTTCGTTGGGTGATTCGAAGAGAGACACCCGAGGACTAGCAATGGCAATGGATGCCATGGCCGTTGCTTCTTCGTTCTCATCATCATCGTCATCCTCTTGGTATTCTTCTTGAACCACCAACCCACGAGTGGGAGTCTTCTTGGCGAAGTTGTTCTTGTTGGGGACGGACTTGGCTTTGTCTTTCCGAATGAACTTGCCACCATTGTCTTCCCGCTTCTCATAAGGACAATCCGCAACGAAATGGCTCACATTGCCACAGTTGAAGTAAGTTCTAACTCGTTGCTTGCCCTTGACGCCACTTGAGTTGTTCTTGTTGAAGTTGGGTCTTGAGCTCTTCTTGCTCCAAAATTTTCTTGAAGCAAGGGCCATGTGCTCATGGTAGTCGAACTTGGTGTCTTCGGGGTTGCTTTCCTCATCTTCCACTTCTTCCTCTTCTTCGACAATGACCTTGGCCTTCAAGGCAAGGTTAGGCTTCTTAGCTCTTTGAGAACGGAGCACCGCATTTTCGGCGGTCTTGTCCAAGATGCTCATTGCAACGAACTCATCCAACACTTCACTTGAGGTCATGGTGTGGAAGTCCGATCGTTGACGAATAACGGAGGACATGGCTTTGTTGTAGGGCATCATGGCCTTGAGGAACTTTCGCTTGATCCAATTGTCATCCGTGTCCTTGCTTCCATGATCTCGAAGTGCCACTACGAGTTTGGTTACTCCTCGAAAGAGCTCACGAGGTTCTTCATCTTCTTTCATTGCAAACTCGTCGGCTTCATCTTGCACCACTTCATAGTTGGACCGTTGAATGCTAGCACTTCCACGATAGAGGCCCTCAACACATTTCCATGCTTCTTTAGCCACGACATGGGGTCGAAGGTGAGGGAGATCTTCGGGAAGAATTGCATCTTGAATGATGAAGAGAGCACTCTCATTGAATTGATTGTCCACGGCTTCTCGAGGGGTGAAGTTGCTTGGGTCATGAGGATAAAAACCTTCTTCAATGACTCTCCAAAGGTTAGTGTTCACATGTTTCAAATGACGCTTAAAGCGATAGACCCAATTATCAAAATCTACACCTTTTTCATACTTAGGAGGTGGACCGGCATGATTCAAATGAGTGGAGGGGATTGGCCCTCCATAGACCGGGGGTTCCACATGGGCAAAGATGCCGGTACCATTTCTACCACTAGTAGAAGGACTCTTTTCATTGTTAGCTTCCCCCTTGTCGGAGAAAGCATCCGCCACCTTGTTAGTAGGATCACCCACTTTCATAGGTGCGGTAGATAATTTAAGTCCCTCTAAGAAATCATTAAACATGCTTTTAACCTCGGCCGTCATGGAGGTTTTCAATGTGTCTAAAGCCACATTGAACTCCTCACGAGAGACCGAGGCTCCCCCTTCGGCCGAAGATGAGATGGGATTCACACCGGTGTGTTCCTCCACACCATCGTTGGTGTCAACCATACTCTTCGGATGGTAAAGTCCTTAATAAAGAGACGAGGCTCTGATACCAATTGAAAGGATCGATATGGTTGACTAGAGGGGGGGTGAATAGGCAACTAACAATTTTTAAGCTTTTCTTTACCAAATTAAACTTTGCAACAAATAGGTTGTCTAGATATGCAACTAAGTGAGCAACCTATATGATGCAAAAACAACTAGCACGCAAGCAAGCAAGAGATGTAACAATAAGTAAGCTTGCGTAAGTAAAGGCACGAAATAACCAAGAGTGGAGACGGTGAAGACGAGGATGTGTTACCGGAGTTCCTTCCTTTTGAGGGGAAGTACGTCTCCGTTAGAGCGGTGTGGAGGCACAATGCTCCCCAAGAAGCCACTAGGGCCACCATATTCTCCTCACGCCCTCACACGATGCGAGATGCCGTGATTCCACTATTGGTGCCCTTGAAGGCGGCGACCGAACCTTTACAAGCAAGGTTGGGGCAATCTCCACAACAATCGGAGGCTCCCAACAACAACAACACCACGAAGCTTCACCACAATGGAGTATGGCTTCGAGGTGACCTCAACCGTCTAGGGTGCTCAACACCCAAGAGTAACAAGATCCGCAAGGGATAAGTGGGGGGAATCAAATATCCTTTGGTGGAAGTGTAGATCGGGCCCTTGTCACCCAATCCCGAGCAAATCAACAAGTTTGATTGGCTAGGGAGAGAGATCGAGCGAAAATGAAGCTTGGAGCAACAATGGAGCTTAGAGCTAGAAGAGGTAGTCAACTAGAGGTAGAAGACATCCCTTATATAGTCGGGGAAAATATCCAACCGTTATCCACTAGTTCTGCCCGCGACTCACGGTACTACCGCTCCAGGGGAGCGGTACTACCGCGACGACGCGCGGTACTACCGTGTGTGATCACGGTACTACCGTGGCAGCTGCACAGGCCGGAACAAGCCTGAGCTAGAAGCGGTACTACTGCTGGCGCGGTACTACCGCTCCCCCTTGCGGTACTACCGCAAGGCAGGAGGGTCACGGCCTGGGAAGGGCGCGGACGAAATAAATTTCATCCGTGCCTACTTCCGCAGAAACTAGGGTGGTGCAAAAACCCGACGCGGTACTACCGCCGCAAAGTAGCGGTACTACCGTGGTAAACACGGATGTAAAATTACATCGCGCCTACTACCGCGATGCAGGGGTACTAGGCAGAATGGTCACGGTACTACAACTCCAAAGGAGCGGTACTACCGTGAGCCCCCGCGGTACTACCGCACAGGACGAGCGGTACTACCGTGGGTGCCGCGGATGTAAAAAATTACATCCGCCCCTACTACGCACCGGGCGGCACTAGGCGAGAGTGCGGCGGTACTACCGCTCGAGGAGGCGGTACTACGAGGGCGCGGATGTAAAAAATTACATCCGCCCCTACTACCGCATTGGAGCGGAACTAGGCCAAGGTACCGCGGTACTACCGCGCCAGAGGGCCGGTACTACCGTGACCCGTCGCGGTACTACCGCGTGTACTTGCGGTACTACCGCAAGTACAGCAGTAGTCGTCAGTTTTTCGCACAACAATGATAACGATGGGTAGCTCCAAAGTGCAAGGAAAGGAGGGGAAAGTGTACGTGTGATTCCACCCTACCTTTCCGACGCGGACCCCCTCTTAATAGTACGGCTCTCCTACGACTCAACTCCACCAAAGAGAAACGTAGAACAACGCCGGCTTCACTAGTTTCCGAGGGGCACCGAATCGTCTTGTGCCTAATGATGAAGTATCTGTGGGACTCAAGGCACACGATTAGTCTGCACGAGTATTGTCATCAATCACCAAAACACTTAGGGATAAATATGCCCTTACACCCAACCATAGCATTAAAGCATCAAGTCCTCTTTATTCCCATATGCAACAATCCCTCTTACTCGGGTTTGTGTTTCAGTCACTCACCAACCCACTATAAGCGAATCATGAACGTATTGCAACACCCTACAGCGGGAATCCCTCACACTTGCGCGACAAGAAGGGCACCATATGACAACACCAAAGTAAAACATACAACTCATACCAATCTAGATCATCAATCAACCAAAAGACAAAAGATATCTACTCAAAACATCATAGGATGGCAACACATCATTGGATCATAATATGTGGCATAAAGCACCATGTTCAAGTAGGATTATAGCGGGGTGCGAGAGAGTGGACCGCGTAAAAGAGATGAGGATGGTGATGATGATGGTGATGTTGATGAAGACGATCACCGTGGCGATGATTCCCCTCTCGATGGCACTCTGGCGCCACCGAAAGAGAGGAGGAGAGGTTCTCCCCCTTGTGCTTCCTCCTCCATGGCCTCCACCTTCTGGTCCTTGGCCTACATGGTGATGAAGACCCCTCCGGGATGCTCCTCCATGGCCACCGTTGATGATGGCCCCCTCGGCAGGTGCGGAGAGGGCCTGATTGATTTTGTGGCTCTGAGGCTTGCGGCAGCGAACTTGATCCAATCTCTGTTCGGAAGTTTTAGGATGCGAGTATATATGGGTGCGAAGTGCGTGGGAGGAGCTACGGGGGCCCCACGAGGCAGGGGGCGCGCCCGGGGGGAGGGGGGCGACCCCCACCCTCGTGGGCAGCCTGTATCTCCTCTGACTTGCACTCCAAGTTCCCTGGGTTGCTTTCCTTCCAAAAATAACTTCTCCAGTTGATTTCGTTCCGTTTTGACTCCGTCTGATATTCCTTTTCCTCGAAACACTGAAATAAGCATAAAACAGCAAATCTGGGCTGGGCCTCCGGTTATTAGGTTAGTCCCAAAAATAATATAAAAGTGGATAATAAAGCCCAATATTGCTCAAAACAGTAGATAAAGTAGCATGGAGCAATCAAAAATTATAGATACGTTGGAGACGTATCAGGCATCCCCAAGCTTAGTTCCTGCTCGTCCTTGAGTAGGTAAATGATAAAAAGATAATTTTTGATGCAGCATGCTAGTAAGTGCTTAAGTTTGATCAATGATAATTCTAATCACTTTTTCTAGCATCAATAAGTGTCATAATAGCAGCTTATCTCATAAAACTTCTCATGATCAAGTAGCAATCTATTGACAATGTCAAGCATGGTTCAGAAACTTCATTGAGAACTAACAAACTATAATATCAGTCATTGAAGCAATTGCAATTTGTCATAACATCAGAAAGAGTCAAGAATAGGGCTTTTCAGCAAGTCCACATACTCAACTATCATATAGTATTCTACAATTGCTAACACTCACGCAATACTTGTGGTTATGGAGTTTCAGCCGGACGCTGAGAAAGATAGGGGCTTATTGTGTTGCCTCCCAACGTATTCACCTTTAGGTGATGTCAACAATAATTGCCCATGCTAACTTACATCCAATTGGATATATATATCATGATCTTTCAAACACAAGGAGATTGCTAAAGGATAAAATGAAAAAGGGAATGGTGAGGATCACCTTGACTCAAACATAAAGTAAAAACATAAAGTAAAAGACAGGCCCTTCGTAGAGGGAAGCAGAGGTTGTCATGCGCATTTAGGGTTGATGCACAAAATCTTAATGCAAAAGAACTTCACTTTATATTGCCCCTTGTATGTGGACCTTTATTATGTAGTCCGTCGCTTTTATTACTTCCACAACAAGTTCGTACAAAGCTTATTTTCTCTGCACTAATAAGTCATGCATATTTAGAGAGCAATTTTTATTGCTTGCACCGATGACAACTTACTTGAAGGATCTTACTCAATTCATAGGTAGGTATGGTGGACTCTCATGGCAAAACTGGGTTTACGGGTATTTGGAAGCACAAGTAGTATCTCTACTTGGTGCAAGGGATTTGGCTAGCATGAGGGAGAAAGGCAATCTCAACATGTTTGGAAGGTCAATGACAATATACTTTAACTAAGATGTCGGAAAACATAAACCATTACGTGTCCAACGTCAACTTTTTTTAGCATGTCATACTTAATGAGTGCTTCACAATCATAAAAGATGTCTAAGATAATATATTTGTATGTGAACCTCTCTTTCCGTATTACTTCCTATTAATTGCAACGATGACCAAAACTACGTTTGCCAACTCTCAATAACTTTTATGCCTCATACTTTCTATGTGTGAAGTCATCACTAACCATGTTATAAGCATATGAAACATAAAAAAAATCAGATTTATGACATTCAATTCATTTCCCTATTTACTCATAGGATATACAGGAAGCACATGAGTAAATGACAAACTACTCCAAAAGATATGAGTGAAGGACACTGAGTAGTCAAATAATTAACTAGCCATGGGAGGGTTCCTTTTCTATTCAAAATTTCAGATCCAATGATTTTATTCAAACAGCAAGTAAAACAAAATAAAATGACATTACAAGGATATCACGACTCATGTGAAGAAGCAAAAACTTAGGTTCAACCGATACTAACCGATAGTTGTTGAAGAAGAAAGGTGGGATGCCTAACGGGGCATCCCCAAGCTTAAATGCTTGAGACTTCTTGAAATATTTATCTTGGGGTGCCATGGGCATCCCCAAGCTTGAACTTTTGTGTCCCCTTAATTCATCTCAGATCGCGGTTTCTCTTTTTATCAAAAGCTTCATCCACAACAAACTCAACAAGAACTCGTGAGATGGGTTAGTATAAATCAATGCAAAACCTTATCATTTTCTACTATAACAAATCACTAGAATTTTTATTCAACATTGCATACTAAATGCCTCTGCATATTTAATACTCCTATCCTCAAATAGAATCATTAAACAAGCAAACATATGCAAACAATGCAAACATAACAGCAATATGTCAAAATAGTACAGCCTGTAAAGAATGCAAGAGTATCAATACTTTCCTAACTCCAAAATTATGAGAGAAAATTCCCACTGTAGTATATTTATCAGAGCTCATTATGCAAAAAGTTTCAACATTATATCATGCTCTGACTTTTCTAGGGAATTTTTGCAACAGCGGTAAACTTTCTGTTTTCAAACAGCAACATGTATACTAGCAAGATAAGCATGGTAAAGGCTATCCTTGACATTTTTATTGAAAATAAAGATGCAAAACACTATTCTAAATAGCAGCTAGCTAATACTAACAATTGGTCTCGGGGGGCCAAACTGCGGTCTCGGTCAATGGAGAAGTAGGGAACTTTTTCAGGAACAAGCGTGGCTTACGCCAAGGTGATCCCGTGTCACCAATCTTGTTCAACTTTGTTGCGGATGCGCTGGCAGCAATGCCGCGGAAAGCGGTGGAGGCTGGGCACATCAAGGGGGTGTTGGGACACCTCTTCCCAGGGGTGATATCACATTTGCAATATGCGGACGATACGCTATTGCTTTTTCAGCCAGACCTCCACAACGTGGCTACAATTCAAGCCCTGCTTATAAGCTTCGAGCTCATGTCAGGCCTTAAAATCAACTTTCATAAATGTGAAGTGATGACCATGGGCATGGACGAGCTCGAGGGTAGCCGCATCGCGGATGTACTTAACTGTAAACTGGGCAAACTCCCGTTCACTTATCTGGGCCTCCCGTTGGACGCCAAGCGCATCTCGATAGAGGGGTGGGCTCCGCTCTGGAATAAGGTGGGCGGGCGGGTTTGCCCATGGAGGGGTAAGTTTATGTCTTCGGCTGCTAGGCTGGTGCTCACGAATGCAAGCCTCTCCTCGCTCCCACAATTTGCCATGGGTCTTTTCCTACTGGCCGAAGGGGTGCATGCCAAGATGGATACACCCAGGTCTCGTTTCTTTTGGGAAGGATCGGGGCCTAAACGTAAGTATCATATGGTCAGGTGGGACGCGGTTTGCTGGCCCAAAGCCCAGGGAGGGCTTGGGATTACGAATACTAGGATCCTCAACATCGCGCTGATGTGTAAGTGGATTTGGAAACTCTCGCAGGGGGCGATGGGTCTGTGGGTTGACTTGTTGCGTGCAAAGTACTTCCCCTCAGAAAATTTCTTCGAAGGAGTGGCGAGGGGCTCTGCTTTCTAGAATGACCTGCAAGCGGTCCGGTCGGCCTTTGCTATGGGGGCCAAGTTCGGCATTGGCAATGGGCGTTCGGCCCAGTTTTGGCTAGACCACTGGGTAGGAAATCGGCCTCTATGGCATGACTTCCAGGACCTATACAGCTTGGCGGTCAACCCGGAGCAGCAAGTTGCGTCGGCACTTGCCTCCGCCCCCTACCCGCGATCTCCTTTAAACGGGAGCTAACGGGTACCGAGCAAGCTCACTTCACAGCCTTGCTTGATCGAATCGCACCGGTCGCGCTCTCCGCGCACGAGGATACAGTAACTTGGTCTCTCACCCCATCCGGCAAGTTTCCCGTCAAATCGTTGTACCGGAAACTATGTCAGGGCCAGTCCTCCCGTGTGCCCAAGGGCCTATGGACTGCGCGAATACCGCTTAAAATCAAGGTTTTCTTCTGGCAACTGTTTCGCAACAGATTGCCTACCTCGGCCAATGTTGCCAAACGCAATGGCCCGTCCTCCGGCCATTGTGCTTTGTGCAATGCCCCGAAAGACGCGAATCATGTGTTCTTTCGCTGCCCGTTAGCGCGTTTCGCATGGGCTGCATTTTGCACCACGGCCAGCACCACATGGAACCTGAGCTCGACTGCCGATCTCGTGGCCATTGTAGACTCGTTCCATGGTGGCAACAAGCGTGTTCTTTGGAGCTGTGTGGGGGCGCTGGCCTGGGCCCTCTGGCTCACTAGGAACAAACTAGCGATCGAAGGACTATTCCCTTCTCACCCGCTAATATCATCTACAAATGCAACCTCTTCCTGCAGCAGTGGAATCCGTTGGCGAGGCGCAAGGATGCTGATAAACTCCAACATGCACAAGAACGTCTTCGTCAAGTTTACCTGATGGCTAGGGAGCCACCCGCCTCTTCTCCGACGTGAAGTGGCCCCTTTGTACGGCACTCGAGCGAGCCTGCGTGCTCTATGCTTAGGCTGCGAGCCATGTAATCTTCTTCGTTTGCTCAGTGCTGCTTTTGGCCTGCCCGTTAACTTTACAGACTTTGCGCTGCCTCTTGGCCGGAGCCTCCGTGCTCGTGTTTGTAATCCCAGACCATGTCAGTTACGCTGCCTAGATGTGGGCTTTATTAATTTAAAGCCGGACGCGCCCAGCATCTTTGTTCTAAAAAAATACTAACAAAATGAAATGACGCTCCAAGTAAAACACATATCAAGTGACGAATAAAAATATAGCTCCGAGTAAGGTGTACCGATAGTTTTGAAGACGAAAGAGGGGATGCCTTCCGGGGCATCCCCAATCTTAGGCGCTTGAGTCTTCCTTGAATACTACCTTGGGGTGCCTCGGGCATCCCCAAGCTTAGGGTCCTTCCACTCCTTATTCTCCTGATATCGATATCTCACCCAAAACTTGAAAACTTCAATCACACAAAACTCATCCAAACTTCGTGAGATAGGTTAGTATGATAAAGAGTAAACCATGCACTTGGGTACTGTCAAGGACAAGATTCATAATTGTTATCACACAATGCCTACTGTACCATATCATTTCTACAATTTATATTGAGAAATATAAGTCATAGAAACTAGAAAACAAGCAAACTATGCAATGAAAACAGAATCTGTCAGAAACAGAACAGTCTGTAATGATCTGAACAATAACCATACTTCTGCTACTCCAAAAATTATGAAATAAATTGGTGGACGATAGGAATTTGTCTATTAATCTTATGCAAAAATAATCAACTCAATAGTACTCTTCTGTAAAAAATGACATCTATTCTCGTGAGTGCAAAGTTTCTGTTTTTTTACAGCAAGATCACATTAGCTTTCACCCAAGTCTTCCCAAAGGTCTTACTTGGCACTTTATTGAAACAAAAGCTATAAAACATGATTACTACGGTAGATTAATCATGTAAACACACAAAAACAGTAAGGGGAAATATTGGGTTGTCTCCCAACAAGCGCTTTTCTTTAATGCATTTTAGCTAGGCATGATGATTTCAATGATGCTCACTTTAAAGATGGGAATTAAAACACAAAGAGAGCATCTTGAAGAATATGACTAGCATATTTAAATCTAACACACTTCCTATGCCTAGGGATTTTGTGAGCACACAACTTATGGGAACAAGAATCAACTAGCATAGGAAGGCAAAATAAGTATAACTTCAAAACTTTAAGCACATAGAGAGGAAACTTAATATTATTGCAACTCCTACAAGCATGTATTCCTCCCTCATAATAATTTTCAGTAGTATCATGCATAGCAACTTTGTTCTCATACTCAATTGGAACCTCTTCCGAAATAGTGGAATCATTACTAGCTAAAGTTGACACTCTTCCGAATCCACTTTCATAAATATCACACTAAGATTCAACATCTTCCAAAATAGTGGGATCACTAATGCCTAAAGTTGACACTCTTCCAAACCCACTTTAAATGATAGTATTATTCATACTCAAAAAGGTATAAGTGAAGTTCATGGAGCATTCTACAACTGACCAATATCCAAGCTCAGAATGCATAAGTGAAGCACATGAAGCATTCTATAAAACCATACTCAAAAGATTTAAGTGTAGCACAAAGAGTAATTCTATAAGATCATACTTAAAAGATTTAAGTGAAGCACATGAAGTATTCTACAAATCAATGAAGGGCCATCTCATGCTAGCATGGTTCTTAAAGGAAAAACGAAAACACAAAGGACACAAATCATGTGAACAAAGCAAAAACCGAGGTATACCGATATTTGTTGAAGAAGAAAGATGGGATGCCAACCGGGGCATCCCCAAGCTTAGATGCTTGAGTATACTTTGAAATATTTACTTGGGGTGCCTTGGGAATCCCCAAGCTTGAGCTCTTGCCTCTCTTTATTCTTCTCATTTTGATAGCTCCTCGACCTTCGGACACTTCATCCACACAAAACTTTAACAAAAACTTGTGAGATCCCTTAGTGTAATGAAGCAAATCACTACCTCTATGTACTGTAATGAACTCATTCTTTATTTTTATTGATGTTAAATCTACTGTATTCCAACTTCTCTATGGTTCATACCCTCCGATACTACTCATAGATTCATTGAAATAATCAAACAACACACGCAAAACAGAATCTGTTAAAAACAGAACAGTCTGTAGTAATCTGGAGGTTTTCCAAACTTATGTAACTCCTAAAATTATAAAATAATTTTTAAAATTTGAACAATTTGTACAGAAGTAATTTTCAAAAAGAATCAGAACCATTTGATATTCCAGTTAAAAATGTAAATTCATGCACTACAGACAAAGTTTCTGTTTTTGTTCTGCACATAGTAAGCAAGCAATCTTATCATCCTAACACCAAGGCTTGGCACATTATTTTTATAATACAATGAATATATAAAAGGGGATAATTATTTACAGGGAAACTTCCATGAAAAATTCTACATTGTTTCCATGAGCATGAGCACAAGTGCTCAAGGTCGACCCTCACTTCTTCAATGCAAAACCTTCCAATCACTTCTCTTTTTGAAAAACTTTTTAGGCATGAGAGGCAAGTAATATTTTTTTTTGTATTTTCATTTTTAATTTTTTTTGTATGTCTCACCCACAACTAAACAGAAACAAAAAGGAAAAACAAAATCTACTTAGTGAAGGAAGTAAACAAGCACACACGAGAATATCAACCCCATGCTATTGCTCCCCGGCAACGGCGCCAGAAAGGAGCTTGATAATCCCCAAGTGCAAGGAATCATCGTAGCACTTTCCAAAGGTGGAAGTGATAAGTATGGAGTGTCGAACCCACAAGGAGCTAAAGGTAAGATCAATATTCTCTCAAGCCCTATCTGCCACTGGTACGACTCTATGTGCACCGAACGTTTGCTTCCAACTAGCAACGAGAAATAAACTACGTTGTGGGTAGGAATAGGATAACTTTGTATGATATCGGAGAGCTAAAACATAAAAATAGGTGCTGTTATCATAAAGTTAGAATATAATACTAAATATTATAAATATCTAGTGTGGAAGAATGGTGGATCGGTGTGCGGAATTGTCCTAGGCAATTGTTAACAAGACCGGTAATCACCATTGCAGTTTCATATGAGGGAGAGGCATAAGCTGACATACTTTCTCTACTTGGATCATATGCACTTATGATTGGAACTCTAGCAAGCATCCGCAACTACTAAAGATCATTAAGGTAAAACCCAACCATAGCATTAAAGCATCAACTCCTCTTTATTCCCATACGCAACAATCCCTCTTACTCGGGGTTGTGTTTCAGTCACTCACCAACCCACTATAAGCAAATCATGAACGTATTGCAACACCCTACAGCGGGAATCCCTCATGCTTGCGCGACACGGAGGGCACCATAGGACAGCACCAAAGTAAAACATACAACTCATACCAATCTAGATCATCAATCAACCAAAAGACAAAAGATATCTACTCAAAACATCATAGGATGGCAACACATCATTGGATCATAATATGTGGCATAAAGCACCATGTTCAAGTAGGGATTACAGCGGGGTGCGAGAGAGTGGACCGCGTAAAAGAGATGTGGATTGTGATGATTATGGTGATGTTGATGAAGACGATCAACGTGGCGATGATTCCCCTCCCGATGACACTAAGGCGCCACCGGAAGAGAGGAGGAGAGGTTCTCCCCCTTGTGCTTCCTCCTCCATGGCCTCCACCTTCTGGTCCTTGGCCTTCATGGTGATGAAGACCCCACGGATGCTCCTCCATGGCCACCGGTGATGATGGCCCCCTCGCAGGGTGCGGAGAGGGCCCCGATTGGTTTTTCGTGGCTCAGAGGCTTGCGGCGGCGGAACTTCAGATCAATCTCTGTGCTGGAAGTTTTAAGTGCAGTATATATGGGTGCAGGCGACGTCGGAGGAGCTACGGGGACCCACGAGGCAGGGGCGCCCGAGAGGTGGGGAGGGGGTGGGCGCGCCCCCACCCTCGTGGGCAGCCCAGATCTCCTCGGCGTGCACTCCAAGTTCCCTGGGTTGCTTTCCTTCCAAAAATAACTTCTCCAGTTGATTTCATTCCGTTTTGACTCCGTCTGATATTCCTTTTCCTCGAAACACTGAAATAGGCATAAAACAGCAAATCTGGGCTAGGCCTCCGGTTAATAGGTTAGTCCCAAAAATAATATAAAAGTGGATAATAAAGCCCAATATTGCTCAAAACAGTAGATAAAGTAGCATGGAGCAATCAAAAATTATAGATACGTTGGAGACGAATCAGATACCCATATTGGCTCCCACATGTTCCATGATGATCTCATCGGATGAACCACGATGTCAAGGATTCAAGCAATCCCACATACGATTCCCTTTGTCAATCGGTACGTTACTTGCCCGAGATTCGATCGTCGGTATCCCAATACCTCCTTCAATCTCGTTACCGGCAAGTCACTTTACTCGTTCCGTAATGCATGATCCCGTGACTAACTACTTAGTCACATTGAGCTCATTATGATGATGCATTACCGAGTGGGCCCAGAGATACCTCTCCGTCACACAGAGTGACAAATCCCAATCTCGATTCATGCCAACCCAACAGACACTTTCGGAGATACCCGTAGTGGACCTTTATAGCCACCCAGTTACGTTGTGACGTTTGGCACACCCAAAGCATTCCTACGGTATCCGGGAGTTGCACAATCTCATGGTCTAAAGAAATGATACTTGACATTAGAAAAGCTTTAGTAGACGAACTACACGATCTTGTGCTATGCTTAGGATTGGGTCTTGTCCATCACATCATTCTCCTAATGATGTGATCCTGTTATCAATGACATCAAATGTCCATGGCCAGGAAACCGTAACCATCTATTGATCAACGAGCTAGTCAACTAGAGGCTCACTAGGGACATGTTGTGGTCTATGTATTCACACATGTATTACAATTTCCGGATAACACAATTATAGAATGAACAATAGACAATTATCATGAACAAGGAAATATAATAATAACCATTTTATTATTGCCTCTAGGGCATATTTCCAACAGACTCCCACTTGCACTAGAGTCACTAATCTAGTTACATTGTGATGAATCGAACACCCATAGAGTTCTGGTGTTGATCATGTTTTGCTCATGGAAGAGGTTTAGTCAACGGATCCGCAACATTCAGGTCCGTATGCACTTTACAAATATCTATGTCTCCATCTTGAACATTTTCACGAGTGGAGTTGAAGCAACGCTTGATATGCCTGGTCTTCTTGTGAAACCTGGGCTCCTTGGCAAGGGCAATAACTCTAGTGTTGTCACAGAAGAGAGTCATCGGGCCCGGCGCATTGGGAATAACTCCTAGGTTGATAATGAACTCCTTCATCCAGATTGCTTCATGTGCTGCCTCCAAGGCTGCCATGTACTCCGCTTCACATGTAGATCCCGCCACGATGCTTTGCTTGCAACTGCACCAGCTGACTGCCCCACCATTCAAAATATACACGTATCCGGTTTGCGACTTGGAGTCATCCAGATCCGTGTCGAAGCTAGCATCGACGTAACCCTTTACAACGAGCTCTTCGTCACCTCCATAAATGAGAAACATATCCTTGGTCAGGTACTTCAGGATATTCTTGACCGCTGTCCAGTGTTCCATGCCGGGATTACTTTGGTACCTTCCTATCAAACTTACAGCAAGGTTCACATCAGGTCTGGTACACATCATGGCATACATAATAGACCATATGGCCGAGGCATAGGGGATGACACTCATATTTTGTCTATCTTCTGCCCTGGTCGGGCATTGAGCCGTGCTTAATCTCACACCTTGCAATACAGGCAAGAACCCCTTGTTGGACTGATCCATATTGAACTTCTTCAATATCTTGTCAAGGTATGTGCTTTGTGAAAGACCAATGAGGCATCTTGATCTATCTCTATAGATCTTGATGCCTAATATGTAAGTAGCTTCTCCCAGGTCCTTCATTGAAAAACACTTATTCAAGTAGGTCTTTATGCTTTCCAAGAATTCTATATCATTTCCCATCAATAGTATGTCATCCACATATAATATGATAAATGCTACAGAGCTCCCACTCACTTTATTGTAAACACAGGCTTCTCCATAAGTCTGTGTAAACCCAAACACTTTGATCATTTCATGAAAGTGAATGTTCCAACCCCGAGATGCTTGCACCAGCCCATAGATGGAGCGCTGGATCTTGCATACTTTGTTAGCATTCTTAGGATCGACAAAACCTTCCGGCTGCATCATATACAATTATTCCTTAAGGAAGCCGTTAAGGAATGCCGTTTTAATGTCCATTTGCCATATTTCATAATCATAGAATGCGGCAATTGCTAACATGATTCGGACGGACTTCAGCTTCGCTACGGGTGAGAAGGTCTCATCGTAGTCAACCCCTTGAACTTGTCGATAACCCTTAGCGACAAGCCAAGCTTTATAGATGGTAACATTACCATCCGCGTCCGTCTTCTTCTTAAAGATCCATTTATTTTCTATCGCTCGCCGATCATCGGGCAAGTCTGTCAAAGTCCATACTTTTTTTTCATACATGGATCATATCTCGGATTTCATGGCTTCAAGCCATTTGTTGGAATCCGGGCCCGCCATTGCTTCTTCATAGTTCGAAGGTTCACTGTTGTCTAACAACATGATTTCCAGGACAGGGTTGTCGTACCACTCTGGTGCGGAACGTGTCCTTGTGGACCTACAAAGTTTAGTGGTAACTTGATCATGATCATCATCATTAACTTCATCTCTAGTCGGTGCAGGCACCACAGAAACATTTTCTTGCGCTGCGCTACTCTCTGGTTCAAGAGGGGTCATCTCATCAAGTTCCACTTTCCTCCCACTTACTTCTTTTGAGAGAAACTCTTTCTCTAGAAAGGATCCATTCTTGGCAACAAAGATCTTGCCTTCGGATCTGAGGTAGAAGGTATACCCAATAGTTTCCTTAGGGTATCCTATGAAGACGCATTTTTCCGATTTGGGTTCGAGCTTTTCAGGTTGAAGTTTCTTGACATAAGCATCGTGATAACCCACAAGTATAGGGGATCGCAACAGTTTTCGAGGGTAGAGTATTCAACCCAAATTTATTGATTCGACACAAGGGGAGCTAAAGAATATTCTCAAGTATTAGCAGCTGAGTTGTCTGTCGTGGTTCTAAGTCTGCAGTAGAGTGGGGGTAGGTATGGAGAGGCAAGGTCCTAGCTATGGAGCAGTTGTAAACACAAGAGATGTACGAGTTTAGGCCCTTCTCGGAGGAAGTAACAGCCCTACGTCTCGGAGCCCGGAGGCGGTCGAGTGGATTATGTGTGTACGGATTACAGGGGTGCGAACCCTTTACACTGAGGAGGGGGGTGGCTTATATAGTGCCTGCCAGACCCCTCCGGCCCTCAGTAATGCGGGGTTTTAAAGTACATTAAGTCTAGCCGTTACTGGTAACGCCTCACATAAAGTGTCCTAAATACCATAAAGTCTACTTAATTACAGACCGTTCTTGATGAGTGCTTCTTGACCTTACGGTGGTCGAGTGAGTCTTCATGGTCGAGTCCTTCAAGTCCGTCGAGTGAAGTCCCTCTTGGTCGACTGGAAGGTAGTTTCTTCTAAGGGTGTCCTTGGGTAGGGTACTTAGATCAGGTCTATGACCCTACCCTAGGTACATGACTTCATCATTAGCCCCCGAATGGATTGAGGTTTGAGTGAGGAAGGAGTTGATATTATTTCCGACCTGCTTTTGCGTTCTTGATATGTATCGTCCTGGACCAATAATCTCTTCGTTGTTAATCAGCAACTTTTCTTCAGTCGCCTTGATCCATTCTTTTCTTTCGTCGAGTGAACTTTTGAACTCAACAATTCCCGAGCGACGGATCGCAGGAAATCTCGCGCCTGACAGATCGATCTGCCGTTCGCGGATTCTGCAGGATACGAAATTTGGGGAAGCGCGCGAAGCGGGGTGGACCGCGGCGTTCGGATGGGATAGGGCATAGACGCCTCGATTCCCGCGCCACCTTTTTCGCCACGTATCGCGTACGCGCAACTGTTTCGGGATGTGATTGGATCGCCCGGGCCCACCTGTCATCCACTCGGAAGTGATCTTATAAAGGCGCCCGGCGAGGGCTTTTGAACAGTATCTCTCCATTCTCCCTCTGCCCTCTCTGCCTCCGCCCACCGCGCCCGCTCTTGCCTCCACGCAAGCGCTCCTCGTACGCTTCACCGGCAGCCATGGTGAAGGAGAAGACGGTGGCGCTGGAACGCGCGAAGAAGGCGTCGGCGACGGGAAAGGCGAAAGGGAGAACAACCGATCGGGCGGGTCTTCGCCCGGATCTCGTCGCCGCGCGGCTGGGTCCAAGGAGATTGGATCGATCGACCATCAACGAGAAGGACCTCACCGACATGGCCAACGACGGTCTGATCCCCCACGGAGCAGCAAGGCTCCCGGGGAATGAGTGGCAACCCCAGCTGGAAGAGGGTGAGTGTGTTCTTCTGGCTACCCACGTCGACCGCGGGTTTTCTTTGCCGCCGGGTGTTTTCTTCTATGGTTTCTTGAACTTCTTTGGGGCGCAACTCCACCACTTCAATCCGAACTCTATCGCCTACCTTGCTGCCTTTGTGTCCATGTGTGAGAACTTTCTGGGTTGCCGACCGCACTGGGGTCTGTTCAAGCATATATTCACGTGTCGCTCTCAGACCGTGAAGAAGGCGAGTCCTGATGACGATAAAACCAAGGTTATTCAGATGTGTGGAGGTCTGGGGATCCAGATGAGGAACAAGAGCACCTTCCCAACCATGAGGCTTCCTGAGTCGGTCAGAGGCTGGCAGTCGACTTGGTTCTACTGCCAGAGCGAGTCGACGCCGGGGCAGTCGAGTGGCCTCCCTCCGTTTTCCATGGACCGAGCCAACAAACCCTCCTCTCTGAAGGTGCTCCCGGAGGAGAAAGCCCACGTGAAGATGTTGATGGAGCGCGTAGTCCAGTTAGTTCGGGAAGGAGTGACGGGTATGGATCTCCTGGAGGTTTTCCTTAGGCGACGTATCCAGCCTCTTCAGTACCGAGGCCATTGCATGTGGCTGTACTGCGGGACCAAAGATGAGACCCGGATCAATCCTGAAGCAGTCGACGATGCCACGCTGGAGAGGTGGATGGCGGCGGTCACTGGGAACAAAGATAACCCTCATGGAGCCAGGAGGATTCCACCACTCGACAATTCCAGCATTCCAGACAAGGTTTGTTTACTTTATCTCCAATTGTATTCTTGCCATACTTATTTCGTTTTCGCCGCAAATTGGTCGATTGATCTTTGTCTTGATGTCTGACAGGCCCTCACCGAACTGTACTCGATGCCCAATGGAGCGCAGACTCCGACTAAGGAGGGAGAAGCGAGTGGGGGCGAAAGCCAGGAGGAGTGGGACTCGGATGCTGTTGAAGATGATGATGATGATGATGAGGAGGAGGAAGAAGAAGAGGAGGAGGAGGAGGTCGCACCACCGCGCTCCGAAAGGCGGTCGAAGCTTGTCCATGACCCTGCGACTGAACGCGGCAAGGGGGTGGTGACTGTCGTGCAGTCGACCAAGCGTCCTCGGACCACTTCTCCAGTGCCAACTGAAAAGGCTCCGAAGCAATCTAGGGTGGCACCGTCGAAGCTGACCAAGGTCCTGCCGAAGATGAAGGTGTCAATCCCCACCATATCAGGGTAAAAATGCTGCTTGGGTCTTCTTGTTTTATATGAGTTTATCTTTGATCGACTCTTGAGTTAACCGACTGATTTTTGGAATTGCAAGGTTGCTACTTCGATACCTCAGCGTGGTCGACGATCATGAGATGGATGATTTGCAACCTCAAAACCTGGTACCACTCTCTTAATTCCGTTTTTAGTCGATTGGCTCTTGGTCTCTAATTTCGATTCTTTTTCGCAGCTCCATCCAATGTCGTTATTACCCTTCCCGACGGCAGCGGCGATGAGGAACCGCTGAAGCACGGAGGAGGAGGAAAGCATCTGCCGCAGGGTGGCTCAGGATGTGACGGCACCCGAGACTCTGGTCGCGGAGGAGGAGAATACCACTTGGCACACCGTATCTTTCGCGGTGCCGCTGGCGAGTGCTCACCCCGCGTCGTCGAGTGCCGCTCAGCCTTCCCTCTTGTCAACACACTACGTCCTAGAGGACCAAGCCAGTGCCGCAAAGGAAGCGATACGCCAGGCGGGAGTCATGATGGAGCA
Organism: Aegilops speltoides; assembly: GCA_021437245.1. Taxonomy (NCBI): domain Eukaryota; kingdom Viridiplantae; phylum Streptophyta; class Magnoliopsida; order Poales; family Poaceae; genus Aegilops; species Aegilops speltoides. Next base: position 378,368,624 of record CM038142.1, read on the forward strand.
GGTGAAGGCCATCCGGGAGGCTAGCCAGGCAGCCTACGACGCCAGTTCTGCTCTTCAAAGCAACGTTGGTCGATCGATCATCGCTGTTACATAGGGATATGCTAGCTGAAAATCTTTCTTTCCGGAATCCATAGTAGTCACCCACTGGGTGTGTTGATTGAAACTCCGGTTTAGCGGAGGCACGCTGAGTGCACCCGCTGGGTGTAGTCCCCAAGGCTATGGTCGACTACTGGCAGTCGACCATAGTCTTTATGTCTTGAACTTTTTCCTTCATTCGATTAGGTCGAATGGATTTACAGACCGGTGGGGGCACGCTGAGTGCACCCATCGGTGTAGTCTCCGAGCGTGGTCGATCGCTAGCGATTGACTACGATCAAGAACACGTCCTGTTTTTTTTTGGTCGACTGGTCGACTCTATCTTAATAGAACTAGTGGGGGCATGCTGAGTGCACCCACTGGGTGTAGTCCCCGAGACTATGGTCGAATGTTTACATTCGGCCGTAGTCTTAGAAACGTATGGTTTTTCCTTAGTCACTCGGAAGTGAATTGTCTTTGACGTCTGTCGATTGGTTCTTCGTAGAAATCCTGCGACCTGGCGGCTCGTTATACCGAGCTAGAGAACAAGCATATCCAGCTCGAGCTTGATCTGAAGCTGGTCCAGGAGAATCTGACGAAGGCGAAGGAGGAGACCAAAGGTACGTTCGGTGAGACCTCGACGACTGCTTTTGTCCCTCATCTGTTTCAAAATCTGACCTTGCTGTAACTTTGCAGGCAAAGTGAAGGAGGCCCAGAAGAAGAAAGACCTTGAGCTAGCTGAGAAGACCAAGCTTCTCGACGAGAAGTTAACCGGTCACCAAGCTTGAAGAAGAAAATACTAATCTGAAAGCTGCTCTTGCGATTGCCAACAAGGAGGTCAGTCGACTGAAAAGCGACAAAGCTGCTCTGAATGACAAGGCCAGTCAATTGGCTGGGAAGAAGAATGATCTGGAGGCCTATCTGAGCGAACTCGCCAAGAAGTTGTTCCTCATGCTCGAAGGTAACCCTTTGTGCCAAACAATCGTTTTTATGGTGATCTTTCCATTCGACCATTGCCTTGACTCGGCGATTGTACTTGCAGAATTTTGCCAAAACTTTGAAGAGGAAACCGGTGACCGAACCAAACTGGACCCGTCAACTCCCCGGTGAACGATGAAGTTGCCATGAACATGTTCCGGCTTGAGTCTCGCGTTGCTGCTGTCGTTGACTATCTTGCAAGGCTGAAGGTCGCCACTTCCCGCATTGACACTACGCTCTGGCCCAGGGAGACACTCTAAAATGACCTCGAGTCTTTGATGACTCGACTAAACACAGTCCCTGGTCGAGTGCAGGAGTGGAAGAAGTCTTCCGCCAGGTGTGGTGTAGATGTCGCTCTGTGTCTGGCCCGATTCCATTGCAAAGATGCACGAGAAGACAAGCTGGTGGCTCTTCGGGTGGCCAACACCAAGAAACATGACTTCCGGTCTTTCATGGAGACTTTCATCGCTGCTGCCACTCAGATCGCGGACGGAATTGATCTTGATGAGTTTGTTGCACCTTCTAGCCCTCCACAGGAGGGGCAAAAAACTTCTTGAGCTCGATACTTTAAATTTGCCTCGGTATGCCGAGTGATTTTGTAACCGATAATCCTTAACAGGCTTAGCGCCTGAGCACTTTCGGTTCCTTTAGGTATCCATCTGAACTTGGATTCGACGTTTGAATATGCTTGCATTTGGCTTGAAATGTCTTTTGCAGGTTTAAAGCGAGATGCTCACTGCAGTCGACTTATTCTTCAATTCACTTAGGTAGGCACTGGGCTGCAGCTAAGCATCCGAGTCGGAGGACTGCTTTCCACTCGGTAGGATTTTTTATAACTTAGGCGAGCACTGGGCTGCAGCTAAGCCCCCGAGTGGGAGGTCTGCTTTCCACTCGGTAGGATTTTTTATAACTTAGGCGAGCACTGGTGTAACGCCCCGGTTTCGATGCGCCAGGTGTCCGCCAGTTATTCGCCGTTGTTGCCATGTCATTTGCTTGTGTGTTGCACTTTGCCATGTCATCATATGCATATTATCATGTCATCATGTGCATCTCATTTTGCATACGTGTTCGTCTCATGCATCCGAGCATTTTCCCCGTTGTCCGTTTTGCAATCCGGCACTCCTATGTCATCCGGCGTCCCCTTTTTGCCTCTTCTCTTGTGCGGGTGTTAAACGTTCTCGGAATGGCCGAGGATTATAGCGGCCTTGGTATAGCACCGTGAACCGCTGTCAAGTTTCGTGCCATTTGGAGGTCGTTTGATACTTCAACGGTTAACCGGGTAACCGTAAAGGCCTCTTTTGTGTGCAGCCCAACACCCCTTCCAAAGTGGCCCAAAAGCCAGCAAATTCCCCTCCATGCTCTCGGTCGTTCGATCACGATCGCGTGGCCGAAAACCGCTCACCATTTGGAGTCTCCTAGCTCCCTCTACCTATAAAAACGTCTTCCCCTCTCCATTTTCGGATCATTTTCCCCCCGAAACCCTAGCCCCGCTCCTCTCGCCCGCCGGACGTCGTCCTCCGCCGCCGCTCGCAGCCAATCTCCGCCCGCCACCTGTCCCGGCCGCCGCCAGTCTCTTGGGCTCGAGGCAGCCCGCCTCGGCCCGATCTGGGCAGCGCCCTCCGCGCGCGCCCGCGCTGCCGCCGCCTGCCTGTCGCCGCCCGGCCGCCGTGCCGCCGCCGTCGGCGCCGCCGTCAACCCGCCCTCCGTCGCCTCGCCTCGGCCTCCGCCGCGCGCGGCAGCTCTCTCGCGCTTCGACCCGGCGCCTCGCGCCTCCGCGCCCCGCCGCCAGCGCACCGCCCGCCGCCGGTCGCCCGACCAACGCCACCGCGATCGCGCCCGCCTTCTGCGCGCGCCGCCCGTGCGCCGTCCTCGCCCAGCGCCGCCCGCAGTACTCGCCGCCGCCCGCCAGATCCGGCCATGGAGCCCGAGCCCGGCGGATCCGCCCCCGCCCGGCGACAACCTCGCCGGAGACCACGTCGCCGCCGCCCGGGTTCCCCTCTGCTCCGCCCCAGCCCGATCCGCAGGCCCGCACCCGGATCCATTTCGCCCGACCCGATCCGCTTTGACCCCGCGAGGTGATTTTCACACCAAGTCCCGAATCTGTGACATAATCATGCCATGTTCAGCATGCTGTATCTCTGCATCCGTAGCTCCGTTTCGTGCGTGTAATATGTCAAATTATTCGTCTCGACGAGTACTTCATTTCATTCCATTGCATCATTTTCATTTAAGCTCATCTTGATGCCCGAAATGCTGTTGGAAGAGTGCATGTTGATGTTAACCTGCTGAAACTGTTATAACTTGCTCACTTGTCATTTTTGCCATGACTGATGTGTGCATCCTATGAGGCTGATGTCTACATGTGTTTTGATCTATGATATGCCATCTTTCCAGGGGTGTATGCCATGTATTTTTGTGATCAATGTGGTGACTAGCACAAGCATGCAAACTAGGCTTCGTGATATTGCTGATTTTAGTCCCTGTTTTGCTGTTATTTTGATGCCATGTAAACTTGATGCTACAGAGAGATCCATGCATATTTTGAGATACTTCAGTAAGGGTGTTTTGAACATGTGATTTTTGTCTATCCATGCATGCCTTTGTTTGCAATTATGGAGTAGTCTAGCATGTCATTTGAGTGCTCTACTTTTGCTTCAAAATGTTTCCTGGCAGATTGTTTACATATTATTCAATATGGCCAAGCTTGCTATAGTTGATCCTTGCATGCTATGGACTTGTTCTTGACTTGGTTTGTTTCAAAAACATGTCTCCTTGATGATGCTATGCTTATCTTGTCATGAAATGACTTGTGGTGAGTGAATCGAGCTTGTTAAGTAGGGTTCATGATGTTGCTATTTTGCTAGGCTGAATCTGTTACTTCGTGATGCTATATAAACATGTTGCTACTAATCATTTTATGCATAATCTGGAGATGTTCTATAAACATGTTTTGATCTACATGTTATGCCCTACCCATCCATGCCCCTGGTTGCATTTATAGCTTGCTGTAGATTGTTCATATCTTGCTCCAAATTTGCTTGATGATGTTGCTGTCAGCCTGTTTACATTAAGTTCAGTTGTTTCCATGTGTTTTCCTAGTGATCCATGCACCCTATGACCTTGCTCTTGCCATGTATAGCTTCACAAACATGTCTTCTTACTGTTGGTTGCCTTTCCATGCCATGTATTGATCTGTGGTGAGTGATTCAAGCTCACCAACATGCCTACTTATTGTTGTTCCTGCCATGTTTGAATCTGTAATATAACTTGCCATGTTTATATGGGTGCCATCATATTTTCCGTGCCCTTTTGGCTCATGGTCAGTAAGGGACTTTTGATCTATGCAATTAGTAGGTTCATGCCATACCTTTGTTTGCCATCATATGTTCCTGTAATATGTTGTTTGCTTGCTCTAAACATTGGAACCTGATGTTATTTCTGCAAAGTCTGAAACTGTTATTATTTGCAATCTTACCATGTGTTTTGGAGCATGTTCTAGTGATTTCTGGAGATAACTCAGTGTTCATGTTTTGTTATGCTTTACCAGTACTTCATGACCATGCCATTTGTTATCATGTTGGGGTGTTGTAGCTTATTGTTTTCATGCTTGCAAGATGCCTAGTCGCTGTTTTGGACAGCTTGTTGTTATGACTTGTATAGTGTGTGTGTGTTGCACCGTTGCTCCGTTTTGAGTGTGCTCTATATGAAACTTGCTTGATTTTGCATGTAGTTTCATATTATCATGGTGCATCCTTGTTTTGGTGTGTTTGCTTGATGTTTGAGTGCATTTTGCATCAATGCCATGCTTAACTTGTTTTGCTCATATCTTCTAGGCCGTAGCTCCGAATCTAATGAACTTTATATGTAACTTGACTAGAATTTCGTGTAGATCATCTTGGTGCATCTTAACTTGCTGTTTAACAACTTGAACATAAGGTTTATTCAGATCTGGACCAATTTCGAAATTTGCATACGAGGACTTACCGGAATTGTTATATGTTGTTCCCGGCCTCATTTAAACTTGCCTTGATGTGTTGTTCTTGTTTGCATCATCTCTTGCCATGAGTAGCCTCTTCTAGTTTTGTCATGCATCATGCTTGGTTGTGCATCATGCCTTGTTCATGTGTGGTGTGTTTACCTATGTTGTGTGCTTCTTCTTGTTAGTTCCTGTTTCGTTGCGATCGTGAGGATTCGTTCGTCTATGGTTGGTTCGGCTTCATCCGTTCGTCTTCTTCATGGACTCGTTCTTCTTCCTTGCGGGATTTCAGGCAAGATGACCGCTACCCTGGATCTCACTACTATCATTGCTATGCTAGTTGCTTCGTTCTATCGCTATGCTGCGTTACCTATCTTTTGCTCCTCAAGCCTCCCAAATTGCCATGAACCTCTAACCTTTGACACCTTTCCTATGCAAACCATTGTTTGGCTATGTTACCTCTTTTGCTCAGCCCCTCTTATAGCGTTGCTAGTTGCAGGTGAAGTTGAAGATTTCTCCATGGTGGACAGGGTTTATGTTGGGATATCACAATATCTGTTATATTATTAATGCATCTATATACCTGGTAAAGGGTGGAAGGCTTGGCCTTATGCCTGGTGTTTTGTTCCACTCTTGCCGCCCTAGTTTCCGTCATACCGGTGTTATGTTCCCGGATTTTGCGTTCCTTACGCGGTCGGGTGATTTATGGGACCCCCCTGACATTTCGCTTTGAATAAAACTTGTCCAGCAAGGCCCAACCTTGGTTTTACCATTTGCCTCACCATCACCTATTTTTCCCTTGGGAGTCGCTCTCTCGAGGGTCATCTTTATTCTTAGCCCCCCCGGGCCAATGCTTGTCTAAGTGTTGGTCCAAACCGAGCGATGTTCGGCGCCCCCTGGGCAACCAGGGTCTATGCCAACCCGATGTCTGGTTCATCCGGTGTGCCCTGAGAACGAGATATGTGTAGCTCCTATCGGGATTTGTCGGTACAGCGGGAGGTCTTGCTGGTCTTGTTTTACCATTGTCGAAATGTCTTGTAAACCGGGATTCCGAGACTGATGGGGTGTTCCTGGGAGAAGGTCTATTCCTTCGTTGATCGCGAGAGCTTGTCATGGGCTAAGTTGGGACACCCCTGCAGGTTATAAACTTTCGAGAGCCATGCCCGCGGTTATGTGGCAGATGGGAATTTGTCAATGTCCGGTTGTAGAAAACTTGACACCAGATCCGAATTAAAACGCATCAACCGCGTGTGTAGCCGTGATGGTCCCTTCTCGGCGGAGTCCGGGAAGTGAACACAGTTTCCGTGTTATGTTTGACGTAAGTAGGTGTTCAGGATCACCTCTTGATCATTGCTAGTTCACGACCGTTCCTTTGTTTCTCTTCTCGCTCTCATTTGCGTATGTTAGCCACCATATCATGCTTAGTCGCTGCTGCAACCTCACCACTTTACCCCTTCCTTTCCCTTTAAGCTTTGCTAGTCTTGATATCCATGGTAATGGGATTCTTTGAGTCCTCGTGGCTCTGATTACTACAACAACGATTCTGGTACAGGTTATGCGATGATCATGACGCGAGAGCGATGCTTGCTTGTGTTGAGTTCTTCTGCTTCTTCTTCGATCAGGGGATAGGTTCCAGGTCGGCAGCCTGGGCTAGCAGGGTGGATATTGTTTGAGTTTCTGTTTATGTATCAACCGTAGTCGGATGTTGATCTCTTGTATGATGATGTTGTATTCGTGTGGCTTTGTATGCCTTTTGTATGTATCCCCATCTATTATGTAATGTTGATGTAATCATATCCACCTTGCAAACGCGTTCCAATATGCGGTTCTATCCTTGGTGGGACCTTCGAGTTCCTTTTGGATAGGGTCGAATATTGGGCGTGACAAGTTGGTATCAGAGCCTCGACCGACCCTAGGAGCCCCCTTGATTGATCGTGTAGTTTGGCCGTTGTTGAGTCTACAAAAAAACTATTTTGAGTCTTAGGATTATATATATCAGAGAGTAGGAATTCTTTTTACTCCTCTGCCCCTTCGTTGCTCTGGTAAGGATTCTTGACGTAGGTGTTTTGAACTACTCCTCTTCCCCTTCAAATTTTTCTTTAGGATCTCGCAGTTGGTTTTCCGATCGTTGGATTCTCAGCTCCTTTCATCCGGTGCATTTCTCGTCAAGTTGACTCGAGCCTCTTCATCTTTGCCAAGTTCAATCCTCAGTTGTTTTATTTTCCCACCCGCCCACACCTTTTTCTTCTCGGAGCCGGAGTCCGTAATCGAGTATCCTTCCTACTCGTGCGAAGTCTTTGCTTTCTTTCCTCAATGATTTCAACCGATATTTCCTCTCGAAATTATTCGTCGGTTTCCCCTTCCAGTTGCCTGTGTTTTTTTCCCGCCCTCCCACCCTTTTCTTCCCGGAGTTGACTCTCTCGACCATCAATTTCATTCATGTGGAGCCTCTTCAGTCTTCCCTCAATTATTTCAACCGGTGGATTCTCGTCTCGTTCGTCATTCTTCATCCTTTTCTTTTTCCGGTGGATTCAATTCCATTTTTTTCGGGTTGATCATATTCTTTTCCTCAGCTCAAGTGTTCTCCTTGCTCGTTCGCCTCTCGCCAGTTTATCATTCTGGAGTTCTAGACATCTCAGGAGATTCGTCTGTGTTTGAATTAATTTGAGGTTGTCACCTCATTCAAATATTTCAATTATTCCGGTGCATCATCTATTTGTTCAACATCCCTTTCCAACGGTGTTTTCTTTTAGTGGGCCCTAACCCACAGGTCTTTTTCCAGGATCTTACCTGACTCTTCTAATTATTCCGGAGCCATTCCAATTCTTTTCAAAGTGTGACGTAAGAATGGATTTCATCAGTCAGAGGTCTTTCCAAGATCGATTTCAAATCATTTTCATTGTTGGCCCAACCTTTTCATTTTTCATTTTACCGGAGTACCTCAGTAATTTTGGTGGTGTTTCTCGTCATCATTTGAAGATTGAAGAAGAGTTTTTCCTCGAAATCTTGTCCGTTCTCCCGGAGATTTGCGGTGCTAGCTCGATGTTATCCTATCAAATTGTTTCAAGTCATGCGAATTCTTTTCATCCATCCGGAGCATTTCAGGAGTTGCTTTCTCTCTCGACCATCCGGAGGCCATCTTTTCAGAAGATTTCTTCATTCTAAGTTTTCAGATTCGTTCTCCAATTATTCTATATCTGTGCCCTTTCGTTCGTCTCAATATTTTTCCGGTGCTTCATTCAACTATTCTTCAATCAGTTCGCGATCCCGCCATTATCTTGTCTTCTATTCCTCAAGTATCTTTGTGCTTTTTCTAATTCTTCCCGGCGATTCAGTCTTTTTCATTAGTCATTTTCGAATTCTTACGGTGGTTCGTTCAAGATTCTTTTTCCTTGTTTATCATATTAATTCATTCGATCTTTCCAATCCTACCGGTGGTTCATGAAGACTTTCTCAAGTTTGCAATATGTCACTTCTCAATTCTTTTTTCAAGAAGAATAAGTAGTATGAAAAATCCATCTTGTCATCAATCTAAGTTGATGAAGGATAAGCATACAATAAATCTTATTCTTATTTCCTCCAAGCGAGTAATCCTTTCCTTCGGAGTTTCTTCTTATTGAATAAATTCTAGTTCCAAGCGTTTTCATCTTTTCTTTTCCGGAGTTCATTTTCCTCGACCATCTCGTCGGAACCTCCATCTAAATCACCGCCAGGCTCATCTTATTCTTTCATCCTTCATTCTATCTCATCATCCTTTTTGTTTACCGGAGTTCTTCATGGCGATTCTTCATGATTTAATTCATTCTTCAAGAGTTCATCAAGTATCATTCCATCCTCTCAAGTTCTTGTTCTAATCATTCCTTTTTCAGCCGGAGTGCTGCCTAAATCGTTTCAGTCTTATTTGTTTCTTTTTTCATTCTAACCACTCCGGTTAGAATGAGTGATTTTTTAGTCTATCTGATTCCGTGAGTTTTCGATTCTCGTCATTCTCGTTGTTCCTCTCTTCTTCTCGAGTGTTCTCGATTCTTTGCTTCCTCTCTTGAGTTCTTGCTTCACGTCATCCTTTTTTTCCCTTCCGTCTCGGTCCTAAGATCTCGGGACGAGATCTCTTGTTAGTGGAGGAGTGTTGTAACGCCCCGGTTTCGATGCGCCAGGTGTCCGCCAGTTATTCGCTATTGTTTCCATGTCATTTGCTTGTGTGTTGCACTTTGCCATGTCATCATATGCATATTATCATGTCATCATGTGCATCTCATTTTGCATACGTGTTCGTCTCATGCATCCGAGCATTTTCCCCGTTGTCCATTTTGCAATCCGGCACTCCTATGTCATCCAGCGTCCCCTTTTTGCCTCTTCTCTTGTGCGGGTGTTAAACGTTCTCGGAATGGCCCGAGGTTTGCCAAGCGGCCTTGGTATAGCACCGGTAGACCGCCTGCCAAGTTTCGTGCCATTTGGAGGTCGTTTGGGACTCCAACGGTTAACCGGGTAACCGTAAAGGCCTCTTTTGTGTGCAGCCCAACACCCCTTCCAAAGTGGCCCAAAACCCAGCAAACTCCCCTCCATGCTCTCGGTCGTTCGATCACGATCGCGTAGCCGAAAACCGCTCCCCATTTTGAGTCTCCTAGCTCCCTCTACCTATAAAAACGTCTTCCTCTCTCCATTTTCGGATCATTTTCCCCCCGAAACCCTAGCCCCGCTCCTCTCGCCCGCCGGACATGTCCGTCTCGCGCCGGACGTCGTCCTCCGCCGCCGCCCGCAGCCAATCTCCGCCGCCACTGTCCCGGCCGCCGCCCGCCCGTGGGCCCGAGGCAGCCCGCCCGAGCCCGATCTCCGCCCCGCGCCCGCGCACAGATCGCCGCCGCCTCATCGCCGCCGGCCGCCGTTCGACGCTGTTGAAGCGCCGCCGTCGGCCCGCCCTCCATCGCCTCGCCTCGGCCTCGCTGCCGCGCGGCCGGCGCCTCAGCGCTCGACCGAGGCGCCAGCACCTCCGCGCCCTTGCCAACCAGCGCCCGCCGCCGCGGTCGCCCGACTAACGCCGCGATCACCGCGCCCCCTTCTTCTGCCGCGCCGCCCGCGCGCCGTCCTCGCCAGCGCCGCCCACAGTGCTCGCCGCCGCCCATCGCCGAATCCGGCCGAGAGCTCGGCCGGCCGATCCGCCGCCCCGCCGGCGACAACCTCGCCGGAGACCACGTCGCCGCCGCCCGGGTTCCCCTCTGCTCCGCCCCGGCCCGATTCGCGGGCCCGCGCCCGGATCCATCTCGCCCGACCCGATCCGCTTCGACCCCGCGAGGTGATTTTCCCACTAGTCCCGAATCTGTGACATAATCATGCCATGTTCATCATGCTGTATCTCTGCATCCGTAGCTTCGTTTCGTGCGTGTAATATGTCAAATTGTTCGACTCGACGAGTACTTCATTTCATTCCATTGCATCATTTTCATTTTAGCTCATCTTGATGCCAGAAATGCTGTTGGAAGAGTGCATGTTGATGTTAACCTGCTGAAACTGTTATAACTTGCTCATTTGTCATTTTTGCCATGATTGATGTGTGCATCCTATGAGGTTGATGTCTACATGTGTTTTGATCTATGATATGCCATCTTTCCAGGGGTGTATGCCATGTATTTTTGTGATCAATGTGGTGACTAGCACAAGCATGCAAACTAGGCTTCGTGATATTGCTGATTTTAGTCCCTGTTCTACTGTTATTTTGATGCCATGTAAACTTGATGCTACAGAGAGATCCATGCATATTTTGAGATACTTCAGTAACGGTGTTTTGAACATGTGATTTTTTTCTATCCATGCATGCCCTTGTTTGCAATTATGGAGTAGTCTAGCATGTCATTTGAGTGCTCTACTTTTGGTTCAAAATGTTTCCTGGCAGATTGTTTACATGTTATTCAATATGGCCAATCTTGCTATAGTTGATCCTTGCATGCTATGGACTTGTTCTTGACTTAGTTTGTTTCACAAACATGTCTTCTTGATGATGATATGCTTATCTTGTCATGAAATGACTTGTGGTGAGTGAATCGAGCTTGTTAAGCAGGGTTCATGATGTTGCTATTTTGCTAGGCTGAATCTGTTATTTCGTGATGCTATATAAACATGTTGCTACTAATCATTCTATGCATAATCTGGAGATGTTCTATAAACATGTTTTGATCTACATGTTATGCCCTACCCATCCATGCCCCTGGTTGTATTTATAGCTTGCTGTAGATTGTTCACATCTTGCTCCAAAGTTGCTTGATGATGTTGCTGTCAGCCTGTTTACATTAAGTTCAGTTGTTTCCATGTGTTTTCCTAGTGACCCATGCACCCTATGACCTTGCTCTTGCCATGTATAGCTTCACAAACATGTCTTCTTACCGTTGATTGCCTTGCCATGCCATGTATTGCTCTGTGGTGAGTGATTCAAGCTCACCAACATGCCTACTTATTGTTGTTCCTGCCATGTTTGAATCTGTAATATAACTTGCCATGTTTACATGGGTGCCGTCATATTTTCCGTTCCCTTTTGACTCATGGTCAGTAAGGGACTTTTGATATATGAAATTAGTAGGTTCATTCCATGCCTTTGTTTGCCATGATATGTTCCTGTAACATGTTGTTTGCTTGCTCTAAACATTGCAACCTGATGTTATTTCTGCAAAGTCTGAAACTGTTATTATTTGCAATCTTACCATGTGTTTTGGACCATGTTCTAGTGATTTCTGAAGATAGCTCAGTGTTCATGTTTTGATATGCTTTACCAGTACTTCATGCCCATGCCTTTTGTTATCATGTTGGGGGTGCTGTAGCTTATTGTTTTGATGCTTGCAAGATGCCTAGTCACTGTTTTGGACAGATTGTTGTTATGACTTGTATAGTGTGTGTGTTGCACCGTTGCTCCGTTTTGAGTGTGCTCTATATGAAACTTGCTTGATTTTGCATGTAGTTTCATATTATCATGGTGCATCCTTGTTTTGGTGTGTTTGCTTGATGTTTGAGTGCATTTTGCATCAATGCCATGCTTAACTTGTTTTGCTCATATCTTCTAGGCCGTAGCTCCGAATCTAATGAACTTTATATGTAACTTGACTAGAATTTCGTGTAGATCATCTTGGTGCATCTTAACTTGCTGTTTAACAACTTGAACATCAGGTTTATTCAGATCTGGACCAATTTCGAAATTTGCATATGAGGACTTACCCATATTGTTATATGTTGTTCCCGGCCTCATTTAAACTTGCCTTGATGTGTTGTTCTTGTTTGCATCATCTCTTGCCATGAGTAGCCTCTTCTAGTTTTGTCATGCATCATGCTTGGTTGTGCATCATGCCTTGTTCATGTGTGGTGTGTTTACCTATGTTGTGTGCTTCTTCTTGTTAGTTCCTGTTTCGTTGCGATCGTGAGGATTCGTTCGTCTACGGTTGGTTCGGCTTCATCCGTTCGTCTTCTTCATGGACTCGTTCTTCTTCCTTGCGGGATTTCAGGCAAGATGACCGCTACCCTGGATCTCACTACTATCATTGCTATGCTAGTTGCTTCGTTCTATCGCTATGCTGCATTACCTATCTTTTGCTCCTCAAGCCTCCCAAATTGCCATGAACCTCTAACCTTTGACACCTTTCCTATGCAAACCGTTGTTTGGCTATGTTACCGCTTTTGCTCAGCCCCTCTTATAGCATTGCTAGTTGCAGGTGAAGTTGAAGATTTCTCCATGGTGGACAGGGTTTATGTTGGGATATCACAATACCTCTTATATTATTAATGCATCTATATACCTGGTAAAGGGTGGCAGGCTCGGCCTTATGCCTGGTGTTTTGTTCCACTCTTGCCGCCCTAGTTTCCGTCATACCGGTGTTATGTTCCCAGATTTTGCGTTCCTTACGCGGTCGGGTGATTTATGGGACCCCCCTGACAGTTTGCTTTGAATAAAACTTGTCCAGCAAGGCCCAACCTTGGTTTTACCATTTGCCTCACCACCACCTATTTTTCCCTTGGGAGTCGCTCTCTCGAGGGTCATCTTTATTCTTAGCCCCCCCCCCGGGCCAATGCTTGTCTAAGTGTTGGTCAAAACCGAGCGATGTCCGGCGCCCCCTGGGCAACCAGGGTCTATGCCAACCCGACGTCTGGCTCATCCGGTGTGCCCTGAGAACGAGATATGTGCAGCTCCTATCGGGATTTGTCGGCACAACGGGAGGTGTTGCTGGTCTTGTTTTACCATTGTCGAAATGTCTTGTAAACCGGGATTCCGAGACTGATCGGGTCTTCCTGGGAGAAGGTCTATTCCTTCGTTGATCGCGAGAGCTTGTCATGGGCTAAGTTGGGACACCCCTGCAGGGTATAAACTTTCGAGAGCCGTGCCCGCGGTTATGTGGCAGATGGGAATTTGTTAATGTCTGGTTGTAGAAAACTTGACACCAGATCCGAATTAAAACGCATCAACCGCGTGTGTAGCCGTGATGGTCTCTTCTCGGCGGAGTCCGGGAAGTGAACACGGTTTCTGTGTTATGTTTGACGTAAGTAGGTGTTCAGGATCACCTCTTGATCATTGCTAGTTCACGACCGTTCCTTTGTTTCTCTTCTTGCTCTCATTTGCGTATGTTAGCCACCATATCATGCTTAGTCGCTGCTGCAACCTCACCTCTTTACCCCTTCCTTTCCCTTTAAGCTTTGCAAGTCTTGATACCCATGGTAATGGGATTGCTGAGTCCTCGTGGCTCACAGATTACTACAACAACAGTTACAGGTACAGGTTATGCGATGATCATGACGCGAGAGCGATGCTCGCTTGTGTTGAGTTCTTCTTCTGCTTCTTGTTCGATCAGGGGATAGGTTCCAGGTCGGCAGCCTGGGCTAGCAGGGTGGATATTGTTTGAGTTTCTGTTTATGTATCATCCATAGTCGGATGTTGATCTCTTGTATGATGATGTTGTATTCGTGTGGCTTTGTATGCCTTTTCTATGTATCCCCATCTATTATGTAATGTTGATGTAATGATATCCACCTTGCAAACGCGTTCCAATATGCGGGTCTATCCTTGGTGGGACCTTCGAGTTCCTTTTGGATAGGGTCGCATATTGGGCGTGACAACTGGGCTGCAGCTAAGCCTCCGAGTGGGAGGTCTGCTCTCCACTCGGTAGGATTATTTATAACTTAGGCGAGCGCTGGGAAGCAGCTAAGCCCCCGAGTGGGAGGTCTGCTCTCCACTCGGTAGGATTTTTTATAACTTAGGCGAGCACTGAGCTGCAGCTAAGCCCCCGAGTGGGAGGTCTGCTCCTCACTCGGTAGGATTTTTATAACTTAGGCGAGCACTGGGCTGCGGCTAAGCCGCCGAGTGGGAAGTTTGCTCCTCACTCGGTAGGATTTTTATAACTTAGGCGAGCACTGGGCTGCAGCTAAGCCCCCGAGTGGGAGGTTTGCTCTCCACTCGGTAGGAATTTCACGTTGTACTTGTGGCGTAGCTCAGAGGAGAGGATCGCAGTCGACCTGCACCTCGTCCTCCTTGCGACCGCACATTGTACTTGTGGCGTAGCTCAGATGAGAGGGTCGCAGTCGACCTGCACCTCGTCCTTCTTGCGACCGCACATTGTATTTGTGGCGTAGCTCAGAGGAGAGGGTTGCAGTCGACCTGCACCTCGTCCTCCTTGCAAGTGCACATTGTATTTGTGGCGTAGTTCAGAGGAGAGGGTCGCAGTTGACCTGCACCTCGTCCTTCTTGCGACCGCACATTGTACATGTGGCGTAGCTCAGAGGAGAGGGTCGCAGTCGACCTGCACCTCGTCCTCCTTGCGACCGCACATTGTACTTGTGGTGTAGCTCAGAGGAGAGGGTCGCAGTCGACCTGCACCTCGTCCTCCTTGCGACCGCACATTGTACTTATGGCGTAGCTCAGAGGAGAGGGTCGCAGTCGACCTGCACTTCGTCCTCCTTGCGACCGCACATTGTATTTGTACTTAGGCAAGTGCTTAGACTGCAGCTAAGCCCCCGAGTGAAAGTCTGGCTTGTCACTCGGTAGGATTTCATTGAAACTTAGGCGAGTACTTGGACTGCAGCTAATCCCCCGAGTGGGAGTCTGGCTCACCACTCAGTAGGATTTTATTGAAACTTAGGCGAGTACTTGGACTGCAGCTAAGCCCCCGAGTGGGAGTCTGGCTCACCACTCGGTAGGATTTCATTGAAACTTAGGCGAAACGGATTCGCAGCTAAGCCCCCGAGTGGGAGGCTGGCTCACCACTCGGTAAGGATTTTTTACAAACTTAGGCGAAACGGATTCGCGGCTAAGTCACCCACTGAGGGGGAAATTTTTACTGAACAAATAAAAGTGACAAAAATCATTGGGGAAATTATGACACTATTATCTTGCAAAATATGGACTACATAAGTACTTTTATTACAACTCATCCGAGTGAAAACTTAAGTGTAAAATGGACGGAG
Organism: Aegilops speltoides; assembly: GCA_021437245.1. Taxonomy (NCBI): domain Eukaryota; kingdom Viridiplantae; phylum Streptophyta; class Magnoliopsida; order Poales; family Poaceae; genus Aegilops; species Aegilops speltoides. The sequence continues at coordinate 378,384,081 of CM038142.1, forward strand.
TAGTTCTGCGTTCCAAGCCCGGGGCTCGTCGATATTGTGCTTGACATTGTAGAGACGGTACGCCCCGTTGTGGAGGACCTTGGTGACGATGAAGGGTCCTTACCAAGAAGGAGCAAGCTTGTGTTGTTTCTGCTGATCCACTCGGAGAACCAAATCTCCTTCCTGGAAGGCTCGACTCTTCACGTTTCTGGCGTGGAAGCGACGCAAGTCTTGTTGGTAGATGGTCGAGCGGATCAGAGCCATCTCCCTTTCTTCCTCTAAAAGGTCGACTGCGTCCTGCCGCGCTTGTTCAGCTTCAGCCTCATTGTAAAGTTCAACTCGAGGAGCAATGTGGAGAAGATCACTCGGCAAGACTGCTTCAGCTCCATAGACCAAGAAGAATGGAGTTCCTCCGGTCGACCGATTAGGCGTGGTCCGCAGTCCCCAAAGCACCGAGGGAAGTTCGTCGACCCATGCTCCAGCCGCATGCTTGAGATCACGCATCAGTCGGGGTTTCAACCCTTTGAGGATCAAGCCATTGGCTCGCTCTTCTTGTCCATTTGACTGCGGATGGGCGACCGAAGCATAGTTGACTCGTGTGCCTTGAGAGGTGCAGAAATCCCTGAATTCCTCCGAGTCGAAGTTCGACCCATTATCTATAATGATGTTGTGCGGGACTCCATATCTGAATATCAATTCCCTGATGAAGCTAACAGCAGTACCGGCGTCAAGGTTCTTGATGGGTTTAGCCTCAATCCACTTGGTGAACTTGTCGACTGCCACCAGTACATGCGTGAAACCGCCTCGACCTGTTCTCAAGGGGCCCACCATATCCAACCCCCATACTGCGAAGGGCCAGACGAGCGGTATGGTCTTCAGAGCTGACGCAGGCTTGTGTGACATATTGGAGTAGAACTGACATCCTTCGCACTTGTCCACTATTTCCTTTGCCATCTCATTTGCCTTTGGCCAGTAAAATCCGGCTCGGTATGCTTTGGCCACGATGGTCTGAGAGGACGCATGATGGCCACAGGTCCCCGAGTGGATATCATCAAGGATGATTGGACCTTCTTCTGGCGTTATGCACTTCTGACCAACTCCAGTCGCGCTCTCTCTGTACAACTGTCCTTTGATTACGGTAAAGGCCTTGGATCGACGGACGATCTGTCGAGCCTCTTCCTCATCCTCCGGGAGCTCTTTTCTCAGGATATACGCGATATATGGAACACTGTCCAGTCGGGAGTGACTACTAAGATCTCCATGACCAAGTCGACCACTGCTGGGACTTCTACTTCAGTCGGATCTGTGGCACTCTTGGGTTGCGGAGCTTCATCGGTGAAAGGATCTTCTTTTACTGACGGAGTATGGATATGCTCCAAGAACACACCACGCGGAATGGTTTCTCTCTTGGAACCTATCTTTGCTAGATCATCAGCTGCTTGATTTTTAAGTCGGGGTATATGATGGAGCTCTAACCCCTCAAACTTCTTTTCCAGCTTCCTCACTTCATTATAGTATCCAGTCATGGCTGGGCTTCTAACGTCCCACTCCTTCATCACTTGGTTGACCACTAAATCTGAGTCGCCATAGACCATAAGGCGACGGACGCCGAGTGAAATGGCCATGCACAACCCATACAAAAGGGCCTCGTACTCTGCCTCATTGTTGGAGGAATCAAAGTGAATCTGGAGCACATATCTGAGCTTATCTCCTCTGGGGGACACCAGGACAACCCCAGCACCGGAACCATTCAACATCTTAGAGCCATCAAAGAACATGGTCCAATGCTCCGAGTGAACTTGAGTCGGCTGCTGTTGTTCAATCCACTCGGCGAGGAAATCTGCTATTGCCTGGGACTTAATGGCTTTATTTGCCTCAAACTTGATATCAAGAGGAAGAAGTTCAATCGCCCATTTCGCCACTCGACCAGTTGCATCTCTGTTGTGCAAAATTTCTGAAAGTGGAGCGCCGCTGACGACTGTGATGGAATGATCAGAGAAATAATGAGCAACCTTCTTCGTGGTCATGTATATCCCATACACAAGCTTCTGATAATGAGGGTATCTCTGCTTGGATGGAGTCAAAACTTCAGACAGATAATACACTGGGCGCTGAACTTTGAAGGCTTTCCCTTCTTCTTCCCGCTCGACCGTAAGTACTGTACTGACGACTTGTCCTGTGGCTGCGATATAAAGCAACAGAGGCTCTTTGCTGATTGGAGCAGCAAGCACCGGCTGGGTGGAGAGCAGAGCTTTTAGCTCGGCAAACGCTGCATCAGCTTCTGGAGTCCACTCGAACTTGTCTGCCTTCTTCATCAGTCGGTAAAGAGGCAATGCCTTTTCACCGAGTCGTGAGATGAATCGACTTAATGCGGCCAAGCATCCAAGAAGCTCGGACATCGTGCACTTTCGACGGGCGTTTCATTCGGAGTATAGTGCCGATCTTTTACGGATTAGCGTCGATCCTCGTTCGAAGCGAAAACCGAGTAACTTGCCACCATGAACTCGAATGTGCACTTTGATGGATTGAGCTTGATATCATACCTTCCGAGGTTGGCAAATGTTTGGCGAGGTCGGTGAGCAGGTCGGAACCTTTTCGCGACTTGACCACGATATCATCCATATACGCTTCCACATTCCGGTGATTTGGTGAGCAAACACTTCGAATCATTCGCATAAGCGTGGCTCGGCATTCTTGAGGGCGAATGGCATGGTGATATAGCAGAAGCACCCGAATGGAGTGATGAAAGCTGTTTTATCTCATCGGGTCCGTACAGACGGATCTGATGGTACCCAGAATAGGCGTCTAAAAAAGACAGTCTCTCACATCCCGCGGTCGAGTCAACAATTTGATCAATGCGAGGGAGAGGAAAATGATCTTTCGGGCAGGCTCGATTGATGTGCTTGAAATCAATGCACATTCGGAGTGAGTTGTCCTTCTTAGGAACCATGACGACATTGGCGAGCCACTCGGAGTGGTATATCTCTCGGATAAATCCTGCTGCCAATAGTCGAGCCACTTCCTCACCAATAGCTTTTCTCTTCTGGACGGCGGACCGCCGAAGATGCTCTTTAACTGGTTTTGCTGATGAGTCGACTCTAAGACGATGGTCAGCCGATCCCCTGAACACGGCATGTCGGCTAGCTTCCATGCAAAATGTCCCGATTCTCACGGAGGAAGCGGATGGCGCTTCTTCCTATTTCGGTCGAGTGTCATGGAGATGTGGGTCGGAGCTGCATTGGGGTCGGTCGGGTGAATGTGGGCGGGCTTCGTCTCACCGGACGATCTGAAATCTGTCGACGTGGCGGGCTTCTTGGCTCATGACAAATCACTCGGATCCGCATTTTTCTTATACTCTTCGAACTCGACCGCTGTCACCTGGGAATTGGCAATCTTTGAGCCTTTCTGGAAACACTCTTCTGCCTTTTTCAATCGCCAGTGATAGTGATCACTCCTTTGGGGCCGGGCTCTTTAGTTTGAGGTACACGTAACATGGCCGAGCCATGAATCGTGCGTAAGATGGTCTCCCCAAAATAGCGTGGTACGCGCTCTGAAAATCCACGACCTCAAACATCAACTTCTCCTTGCGAAAATGCTTTGAATCACCAAACACCACGTCCAGAGCTATTTGGCCGAGTGACTCGGCTTTCTTTCCTGGTATAACTCCATGAAAACTCATGTTACTGGTGCTCAGTCGGGACATCGAAATGCCCATTCCTTTCAGCGTGTCCGCATACAATAAGTTCATTCCGCTACCACCGTCCATCAGCACCTTCGTCAGCCGAGTGCCTTCGACAACCGGGTCGACCACCAAAGCTTGCCTCCCAGGGGTGGCTATATGAGTCGGGTGATCAGACTGGTTGAATGTGATGGGTGCTTGGGACCATCTCAGATAACTTGGTTTCGCCGGGGCGACCATGTTCACCTCACGGTTAATAACCTTCAGTCGGCTCTTGCTTTCCACATCCGCAAAGTTCATCAGAGTGGAGTTAACATGAGGATATCCTCCATCACTGTCTTCCTTGTCTTCGGCTTTGTCCGACTCCTTCTCCTTGTCCTTGGACTGCTTTCCTTGGAATTGCTGGATCAGGAGTCGACACTGGCGAGTGGTATGCTTCGGGTAGATGATATTACCCTCTTCATCTTTCTTGGTGTGGATGTGACATGGCATATGCATCATGTCATTTCCTTCTTTATCCTTCACCTTCTTGGGGTTCCAGGATCCTTTGGGTTTCCCTTTGAACTTGCCCTGAGTCACGGCCAGAGCCTCTCCAGGAGCTGCTGGTTGACCTTCGCTTCGCTTCCGGTGGTGTTTCCCTTCTCGATCGACTCGGCTTGTACTTGCCGCTCGGTCGGTCTTCCTCTTCGCCATTGGCATACTTGGTAGCAATCTCCATCATCCGACTCAGGGTCATGTCTCCGGTTCGACCAAACTTCAAACTCAATTCTCTGTTCTTAACACCATCCTTGAAGGCGCAGACTGCCTGATGATCAGACACGTTCTCCACGGTATGATGCAAAGTAATCCATCTCCGAATATACTCTCTGAGAGTCTCATTCGTCTTCTGCACACAGACTTGCAGCTCTGTTAATCCAGTTGGTCACTTGCAAGTTCCTTCAAATGTTCTGACGAACACTCGGGACAGATCTTCCCAAGTGTAAATGCTGCTAGGAGGTAACTGATTCAACCATGCTCTGGCAGAACCTTCCAACATGAGGGGCAAATGCTTCATGGCCACCTCGTCATTCCCGCCGCCAATCTGAACCGCCACTCGGTAGTTCTCAAGCCAGGTTTCAGGCTTAGACTCACCAATGAACTTGCTTACTCGATTGCCAACTTTGAAGTTGGGGGAATCACCGCGGCTCTGATAGCCCTGCTGAAACATTCTGGACCAGAAACATGCACTCGACTACTTGTGGGCGCATCCTTGTCGGGGCCCACACTGAGTTCCCGGGGGTCGACCGGAGCTCTTCGCCCTGCGAGTTGGCGCTTTGTCATTACATTGCCGAGGCGTAAGACCCACCCCTCGGGGTGGGCACTCGGCGCCTATCATCACGATCATGTCGGTCACCATCTTTGGTCTCGCCGATTCTCGCGTCCTTCACGCCACGGAGGCGATCGGGGATGTGAGCCGATCGAACCGTATTCGCAGCAACGGATCGATTGTGAATTACATTGCGTGATCGCGATACGGCTGAATTACGATCTTACGCTACCCGGAGCAAATCTCGATCGCATCAAGCCTCTGCCGACTTCCGATCGAGAGGGCTGGATGGACTCTGCTATACGGTTGCAGTTTGCTAAATTCTGAATCGGGGTTCGATATACGAGTCGGCGGGAAGAGTTGGCGTTGATTGGCGTCGGGAACTTCGTTGCACAAGGCGCTTCCGAGTGCTCGCTGAAGGTTCTCAGACGAGCACGTTCAGCCAAGTTGGCCAAGCGTGCCTCCTCCAAGGCGCGAGCCTCGGGGTTTCTCCGCGATGGGAGTATGCAGGCATCCATGTTCTGCGGCGAAGTTCTTCCCTTTGCGAGGAATCAAGTGGCTCGGGCTGGTACTCTTCATGAACTTGGCGGGTCGCCTCCACCGTCTACCCGTCCTCACGAGGGAAGCGGGAGGGTTGCGAGGCCCATTGACCATCAAGACCTCCGCCCTGGATCTTTGCTATCACACTCGGATGCGATCTCACGAGCCAGTCGACAGATCGAACAGGCCGTAGAGAGACTCGTCGGGCTCGATTGCCGCAACTTGGGTGGTGGCCGTTTAGCGAGCCACCGCGTGCCTCACCCATCGCTGAAGTCTCGACTGACCAGAGCGCTTGTGCTGGCGAGAGACTGGGAGGGTGGACGATAGGGGAGTCGACCGATATGGAGTCGACGGTTGCCGCAGCAGAACGCCGTGGACACATGCGCGAAAATGCATCACACCGCGGACGGGGAGCGCATCAACGTCGAGTGGAGCCTCCTAGAGCCAAGCGGAGTCGTCGGCGATGAAGGTGAGAGCGCCGAGACGGATCTCGCGGCCCTCGACCAAAACTCCACCAGCAACCATGATGAAAGTAGTCGGAAGAATCGCAACATCTCCAAAAATCGCTAAGACACCCGCCCCACGGTGGGCGCCAACTGTCGTGGTTCTAAGTCTGACAGTAGAGTGGGGGTAGGTATGGAGAGGCAAGGTCCTAGCTATGGAGCAGTTGTAAACACAAGAGATGTACGAGTTCAGGTCCTTCTCGGAGGAAGTAACAGCCCTACGTCTCGGAGCCCGGAGGCGGTCGAGTGGATTATGTGTGTATGGATTACAGGGGTGCGAACACTTTACACTGAGGAGGGGGGTGGCTTATATAGTGCCTGCCAGACCCCTCCGGCCCTCAGTAATGTGGGGTTTTAAAGTACATTAAGTCTATCCGTTACTGGTAACGCCTCACATAAAGTGTCCTAAATACCATAAAGTCTACTTAATTACAGACCGTTGCGGTACAGAGTGCTTCTTGACCTTCTGGTGGTCGAGTGAGTCTTCATGGTCGAGTCCTTCAAGCCCGTCGAGTGAAGTCCCTCTTGGTCGACTGGAAGGTAGTTTCTTCTAAGGGTGTCCTTGGGTAGGGTACTTAGATCAGGTCTATGACCCTACCCTAGGTACATGACTTCATCATTGTCAATTCAACCACACCTGGAAACTTAGTATCTGCAGCAAAGTGTTTAGTAGCAAGTAATATGATAGCGGTGGTAACGGTAATAAAAGTAAAGACAACAAAAGTAATGTTTTTGGTATTTTGTAGTGATTGTAACAGTAGCAACGGAAAAGTAAATAAGTGAGAACCAGTATATGGAAGACTCGTAGGCACCGGATTAGCGATGGATAATTATGCAGGATGCGGTTCGTCATGTAACAGTCATAACATAGGGTGACACAGAACTAGCTCCAGTTCATCAATGTAATGTAGGCATGTATTCTGTATCATACGTGCTTATGGAAAAGAACTTGCATGACATCTTTTGTCCTACCCTCCCATGGCAGCGGGGTCCTATTGGAAACTAAGGGATATTAAGGCCTCCTTTTAATAGAGAACCGGAACAAAGCATTAACACATAGTGAATACATAAACTCCTCAAACTATGGTCATCACCGGGAGTGGTCCCGATTATTGTCACTTCGGGGTTGCCGGATCATAACACATAGTAGGTGACTATAGACTTGCAAGATAGGATCAAGAACACACATATATTCATGAAAACATAATAGGTTCAGATCTGAAATCATGGCACTCGGGCCCTAGTGACATGCATTAAGCATAGCAAAGTCATAGCAACATCAATCTCAGAACATAGTGGATACTAGGGATCAAACCCAAACAAAACTAACTCGATTACATGATAAATCTCATCCAACCCATCACCGTCCAGCAAGCCTACAATGGAATTACTCACGCACGGTGGTGAGCATCATGAAATTGGTGATGGAGGATGGTTGATGATGACAACGGCGATGAATCCCCCTCTCCGGAGCCCCGAACGGACTCCAGATCAGCCCTCCCGAGAGAGATTAGGGCTTGGTGGCGGCTCCGTATCGTAAAACGCGATGATTTCTTCTCCCTGATTTTTTTCTCCCCTAAAGCCAATATATGGAGTTGGAGTTGGCGTCGGAGGGCCACCAGGGGGCCCACGAGGTAGGGGAGCGCGCCCAGGGGGGCGCCCAGGGGGGCGCGCCCCCCACCCTCGTGAGCAGGGTGTGGGCCCCCTGGTCTTCATCTTTGGCGAGGATTTTTTATTGTTTTTTCTAAGGTGTTCCATGGAGTTTCAGGTCATTCCGAGAACTTTTATTTTCTGCACATAAAACAACACCATGGCAATTCTGCTGAAAACAGCGTCAGTCCGGGTTAGTTCCATCCAAATCATACAAGTTAGAGTCCAAAACAACGGCAAAAGTGTTTGGAAAAGTAGATACGACGGAGACGTATCAACTCCCCCAAGCTTAAACCCTTGCTTGTCCTCAAGCAAGTCAGTTGACAAACTGAAAGAGAACAAGAAAAACTTTAACAAACTCTGTTTGCTCCTGTTGTTGTAAACATGAAAAGCCATCATTCAAGTTTCAGCAATTATTATGAACTAACCATAGTCACAATAACACGTAGGTCTCACAATTACTCATATCAATAGCATAATCAGCTAGCGAGCCATAATAATAAAACTCGGATGACAACACTTTCTCAAAATAATCATAACATGATATAACAAAATGGTATCTCGCTAGCCCTTTCTGAGACCGCAAAACATAAATGCAGAGCACCTTTAAAGATCAAGGACCGACTAAACATTGTAATTCATAGTAAAAGAGATCCAGTCAAGTCATACCCAATATAAACCAATTATAATGAATGCAAACGATAGTGTGCTCTCCAGCGGGTGCTTTTAATAAGAAGGGTGATGACTCAACATAAAAGTAAATAGATAGGCCCTTCGCATAGGGAAGCAGGGATTTGTAGAGGTGCTAGAGCTTGGTTTTGAAATAGAGATAAATTATATTTTGAGCGGCATACTCTCATTGTCAACATAACAACTAAAAGACGACGATATCTTCCATGCTAAACAGATTATAGGCGGTTCCCAAACAGAATGGTAAAGTTTATATTCCCCCTCCTCTACAAGCATCAATCCATGGCTTGCTCGAAACAACGAGTGCCTCCAACATTCAACGGGTCCCAGGGGGAGTTTTGTTTGCAGTTATTTTGATTTAGTTTGCATAAAGCATGGGACTGGGCATCCCGGAGACCAGCCATTTTCTCGTGAATGAGGAGCGGAGTCCACTCCTCTTGAGAATAACCCGCCTAACACGGAAGATAAGGGCAACTCTAGTTGACATATGAGCTAATCGAGCATGCAAAACAGAATGTTTATTTGAAGGTTTAGAGTTTGGCACATACAAATTTACTTGGAACGGCAGGTAAATACCGCATATAGGTAGGTATAGTGGACTCATATGGAACAACTTTGGGGTTTAAGGAGTTTGGATGCACAAACTGTATTCCCGCTTAGTACAGGTGAAGGCTAGCAAAAGACTGGGAAGCGACCAACTGAGAGAGCGACAACAGTCGTAAACATGCATTAAAACTAATTTACACCGAATACAAGCATGAGTAGGATATAATCCACCATGAACATAAATATCATGAAGGCTATGTTGATTTGATTCAACTACATGCGCGAACACGTGCCAAGTCGAGTCACTCAATTCATTTAAAGGAGGATACCATCCCATTATACCACATCATAATCATTCTAATAGCATGTTGGCACGCAAGGTAAATCATTATAACTCATAGCTAATCAAGCATGGCACAAGCAACTATGATCTCTAAATGTCATTGCAAATATGTTTACTTCATAATAGCTAACTCAGGAACGATGAATCATCATATTTACAAAAACAAGAGAGGTCGAGTTCAGACCAGCTTTTCTCATCCCAATAAGTCCATCATATATCATCATTATTGCCTTTCACTTGCACGACCGAATGATGTGTATAATAATAATAAGAGTGCACGTGCATTGGACTAAGCTGGAATCTGCAAGCATTCAACTCAAGAGAGAAGACAAGTAATATGGGCTCTAGGTTAAATAAACAATCATGCATGTAAGAGCCACTAAGCATTTTCAATATAGTCTTCTCGACCCCCAAAGAAAGGAAAAGAATTGAAAACTATTTACACGGGAAAGCTCCCAACAAGCAAAAGAAGAACGGGAAATATTTTTGGGTTTTCTTTTTAATTACTACAGCAAAGAAATAAACTACTACTAATTTTTTTGGTTTTTTTCTTAAGGTTTATTAAACACACAAGAAGAAAGCAGGAAAAAGAAAATAAACTAGCATGGATATTACAATGAAAGAGTATGAGCACTGACATCTAGCAATGAGTGTGTGTGAACATGAATGTAATGTCGGTGGGAAATACGTACTCCCCCAAGCTTAGGCTTTTGGCCTAAGTTGGTCTATTGCCAGGGATAGCCTGGCGGATTCCCGTAGGTGTAGCTCGGGTCATACTATGAAGAAGAAGGCTCCGGCTGCCACTGGCTGGCAACCTCCTCTGGATCCCAAGAATAAACAGATAGTCGTGGAGGTTCATCTTGTGGCTCTGGTTCCGGGGCTGGTGCGGGATTCCGATAGGCTTGAACAGCCGCCCACAGGATGATATGAGGTCCTGCAGATAAATTAAACAAAGAAGGAGCAGGCAAAGTAATAGTCTCAGGGTAATGTTTGTCAAAGTATAATTTGTATTTGAGCTCCCCTTCGCGATTCTTAACAAGAAAGTCATGCGCTATCATACTCTTATAATCTAAATAAGCGCGGGGCAGTGCTGTTTCTTCTTTCTCCTCATGCCTAATAGGTATTTTAAAATGTTCAGCTAGGCATGAAGCATAAATGCCTCCGAAGATGGGCCCTTAGTACGGTTCAGACTTAACCGTCTAGCAACAATTCCACCCATAATAATAGAGTTATTGCGGTATAAACCATGGAACAAAATAATAATATCAGGAATACTAAGGTTCCCACAGTTCCCGTGTCCAATCAAGCAACGACTAGCAAATAAGGCAAAGTAGCGTAAAACAGGAAAATGTATGCTAGTGATCCTTGCATCAGAAACCTTCCTGGTTTCTCCCACAGTGATGGTGTTAATAAAAGCTTCTACTTCGTTATGGTGGGGTTCATCTAAGGTGCCCTCAAAGGGTATTCTGCAAACCTCGCAGAATTCAGCTAATGTCATCTCTTTAACAACGTCATATAAATGAAACTCTACTGTTGGAAGTGATTTCTTAGGGAAAAAGTAGAAGTTTTGCACAAAAGTATTTATGAGTAAGAGATACTGATGACGTTGGTCGTGGAGGAAGTCGGTGAGGCTAGCATTCTCAATCAATAAATAGAAATCTTCATAAATCCCAGCTCTCCTCAAGAAGTCATCAGAAGGCCATTCACACGGCCGGACCTCCGTGGTGCGAGGCAAATTAAATTTGGGCTTCTGCTCTTCTTCCTTTTGTTTTTCCTTCAAGCTTCGGCTCGACGAGCCCCATAAAAGTCTCTTCATTATTTCTGAAACAATCTGAAATTTTTAATAACCTCAAATAAAAGTGAACCAACTTCAATAAGATTGATAGTAACAACTCCCACAAGTGCCTAGAGCCTATATAAAGCATTGGAACTACTTGGAGCCATATAAATTTGACATGCAAGCTCAAGAACATGATCACCTATGCAGCACAAATTTGCAATTAATAAAGCACTAGAACAAAAACTACCCAAAACTAATTGGACCAATGGAGGAGTCACATACCAAGGAACAATCTCCCGAAGCAGTTTTGCGAGAGGTGCTTTGAGCAAGGAGATCGAAAATCACAGCAACGGGGGCTGGAACTCATACTTGAGTTGGTTTTTCGTGTTTGTGTGAGGCAGAGGAAGAAGATGGGTGCAGGGATAAGTGGAGGAGGGCCACTGTTTGCCCACGAGGTAGGTGGGCGCACCCAGGGGTAGGGCGTGCCCTCCACCCTCGTGGCCAGGTGGCAGCTCCCCCCCGTGGTAATTTTTGCACAGTAAATCTTCAAATATTCCCGAAAAAATCATATTAAATTGGCATGGCATTCTGAGGACTTTTACTTTCGGGATATTTTTATATTGCATGGATAAATCAGGAAACAGACAGAAAAAAATACTATTTTACTTTATTTCTACTAAATAACATAAAATATAAAGAGGGTACAGAAGGTTGTGCTTCTAGTTTCATCCATCTCGTGATCATCAAAATGAACCCACTAACAAGGTTGATCATCACGGAACCAGAGAAATTTTGAATAACATTAAGTTACCTCAACGGGGATATGAAAATCCCCAACAATAAGAATATCATACTTTTTCTTGACAGTAGGGAGAGGAAATTCAAAACCTCCAAATATAATTGATGGAATTTTTCCAATAGAGTTGATACTGTAAACTTGAGGTTGTTTCCTCGGAAAGTGTACCATGTGCTCATTGCCATTAACATGAAAAGTGACATTGCTTTTGGTGGAATCAATAACAGCCCCTGCAGTATTAAGGAAAGGTCTTCCAAGAATAATAGACATGCTATCATCCTTGGGAATATCAAGAATAACAAAGTCCGTTAAAATAGTAACGTTTGCAACCACAACAGGCACATCCTCACAAATACCGACAGGTATAGCAGTTGATTTATCAGCCATTTGCAAAGATATTTCAGTAGGTGTCAACTTATTCAAGTCAAGTCTACGATATAAAGAGAGAGGCATAACACTGACACCGGCTCCAAGATCACATAAAGCAGTTTTAACATAATTTCTCTTAATGAGCATGGTATAGTAGGTACTCCTGGATCTCCAAGTTTCTTTGGTATTCCACCCTTAAAAGTATAATTAGCAAGCACGGTGGAAATTTCAGCTTCAGGTATCTTTGTTTTATTAGTAATGATATCCTTCATATACTTAGCATAAGGATTTGTTTTGAGCACATCAGTTAATCGCATACACAAAAAGATGGGTCTAATCATTTCAGCAAAGCACTCAAAATCCACATCATCCTTTTTCTGGGATGGTTTCGGAGGAAAAGGCATGGGTTTCTGAACCCATGCTTCCCTTTCTTTACCATGTTTCCTAGCAACGAAGTCTCTTTTATCATAACATTGATTCCTTGATTGTGGGTTATCAAGATCAACAGCAGGTTCAACTTCTACATCATTATCATTACTAGGTTGAGCATCAACATGAACGTTATCATTAACATTATCACTAGGTTCGTGTTCATCACCTGATTGTGTTTCAGCATCAGAAATAGAGATATCATTCGGATTCTCAGGTGGTTCAGCAATAGGTTCACTAGAAGTTTGCAAAGTCCTATCATTTTTCTTTTTCTTCCTCTTAGAAGAACTAGGTACATCAATATTATTTCTCTGAGAATCTTGCTCGATTCTCTAAGGGTGGCCTTCAGGATACAAAGGTTCCTGAGTCATTCTACCAGTTCTAGTAGCCATTCTAACAGCATAATCATTTTTCTTACTATTCATTTCATCAACCCTTCTTTCTGAGCTTTAAGTACTTGTTCTACTTGAGTGGTAACCATAGAAGCATGTTTGCTAACAAGTTTAAGTTCACCTCTAATATCAGCCATATAATCACCCAAGCGTTTAATCATAAAGGTATTCTATTTTAATTGTCTACCAAAATAAGCATTAAAGTCATCTTGCTTAAACATAAAGTCATCAAACTCATCCAAGCACTGACTAGCAATTTTAGTAGGAGGGACTTCAGCTTTATCATATCTATAGAGAGAATTTACCTTTACTACGTGTCGGGATCTGGGAGGTTCTTGATAAATAAGTAATTGAGATCATATACTTCTTCAACAAAGTGTAAATTAAGACCATGTATTTCTTCAATAGGAGGTAAATTCTCAACATCTTCAGCTTTAATACCTTTTTCTTTCATAGATTTCTTTGCCTCTTGCATATCTTCGGGACTGAGAAATAGAACACCTCTCTTCTTCGGAGTTGGTTTCAGAATAGGTTCAGTAATTGGCTCTGGAGCTGGCTCAGAAGGTGGCTCAGGAGGTGCCCAATTATTTTCATTTGTCAACATATTATTCAATAGAATTTCAGCTTCATCCGGTGTTCTTTCCCTGAAAAGAGAACCAGCACAACTATCCAGGTAATCTCTAGAAGCATCAGTTAGCCCGTTATAAAAGATATCGAGTATTTCAGGTTTCTTAAGAGGATGGTCAGTCAAAGCATTAAGTAACTTGAGAAGCCTCCCCCAAGCTTGTGGGAGACTCTCTTCTTCAATTTGCACAAAGTTGTATATTTCCCTCAAAGCAGCTTGTTTCTGATGAGCAAGGAAATATTTAGCAGAGAAGTAATAAATCATATCCCGGGGACTTTGCACACAACCAGGATCAAGAGAATTAAACCATATCTTAGCATCACCCTTTAATGAGAACGGAAATATTTTGAGTAAATAAAGGTAGCACAATCTCTCATTATTAGTAAACAGAGCAGCTATATCATTTAACTTAGTAAGATGTGCCACAACAGTTTCAGATTCATAACCATAGAAAGGATCAGATTCAACCAAAGTAATTATATCTGGATCAACAGAAAAATCATAATAATCCTTATCGGGAACACAAATAGGTGAAGTAGCAAAAGCAGGGTCGGGTCTCGTTCTATCTCTAAAAGATTCTTTACTCCATTTAACTAGCAACCTCTTAAGTTCATATCTATCCTAGCAAGCAAAAATAGCTACAGAAGATTCCACATCAAAAAGATAACCCTCAGGAATAGCAGGCATATTTTCATCATAACTATCATCATCGTATTCAGGTGCAATAATTTCTCTTTCTCTAGACCTAGCAATTTGCTCATCAAGAAATTCACCAAGGGACACAGTAGTATCAAGCATAGAAGTAGTTTCATCATAAGTATCATGCATAGCAGAAGTGGCATCATCAATAACATGCGACATATCGGAATTCATAGCAGTAGCAGGTTTAGGAGTTGTCGTGGTTCTAAGTCTGACAGTAGAATAGGGGGGTAGGAATGGAGAGGCAAGACCCTAGCTATGGAGTAGTTGTATACGCAAGATGTTTACGAGTTCAGGCCCTTCTCGGAGGAAGTAACAGCCCTACGTCTCGGAGCCCGGAGGCGGTCTACTGTATTATGTGCGTATGAGTTACAGGGGTGCGAACCCTTTACACTGAGGAGGGGGGGTGGCTTATATAGAGTCCGCCAGACCCCTACGGCCCTCAGTTATGCAGGGTTTAAGGTACATTAAGATCTGGCATTACTGGTAATGCCATACATAAAGTGCTATGATGACCATAAAGACTACTTAATGACATGCCGTTTGTGTGCAGAGGGACTCTAGATCTCCTGATGGTCGAGTGAGTGGCTTCATGGTCGAGTGTCTTCGAGTCCGTCGAGTGAAATCCTTCTAGGTCGACTGAAAGGTAGTTTCTTCTAGAGATGTCCTTGGGGAGGGTATCTTGGACGGGTCCATGACCCTACCCTAGGTACATGGCTTCATCATTAGCCCCCGAATGGATCGAGGTTTGAGTGGGGAAGGAGTTGAGAACTCTTCCGACCCATTTTTCGTGTTATGAGTATGTCTTGTTCTGGATCAATGAATTTAGGTGACGGCACCAACTTCTTTTTCAGTCGCCTTGATCCATTCTTTGTATCCGTCGAGTGAATTTTCTGTACTTGGAGATCTCCGAATGACAGAGCGGAGGAAATCTCCAGTCTGACAAGTTGCTCTGCAGTTCGCGGATTTAGCGGGATCTGAATTTCAGGAAGCGCGCAAGGCGGAGGAGGCCGCGGTACTCGGATGGGATAAGGCAGGAACGCCTCGATCTCTGTGTCACCTTTTTCGCCACGTTCGCGCGTGCGACTGTTGCAGGATTTGACAGGATCGTTCGGGCCTACCAGTCAGTCACTCGGAAGCATCCCCATATAAGGCGCCGGACGGGGTTTTTTGAACAGTGCGCCCTCATTTTCCTCTCCCTCTTCCTCAGACTCATTCACCGCGTTCACCTTCATCCCAGTGCTGCTGCTCCGTGCGTGCTTCGCCGGTGACGATGGTGAAGGAGAAGACGGCGGCTTTGGAGCGGGCGAAGAAGGCGACGGCGAAGGCGAAGGGAAGGGCGACCAGTCGGGGCGGATCCTCGTCACGGGCCGGTCTGCCGCAGGGCTGGATCCAGGGCAACTGGATTCGCTCGACTATCCGTCAGAAAGATCTTGACGACCTGGCCCATGAAGGACTGATCCCCCATGGATCAACGAGGCTCCCGGGGAAGGAGTGGCAGCCACAGCCTCAGGAGGGTGAGTGTGTCCTCTTGGCCACCCATGTTGACCGCGGGTTTTCTTTGCCGCCCCACCCTTTCTTTCGGGGATTTCTGAACTTCTTTGGGGCACAACTCCACCACTTCACACCCAACTCCATCGTGTATCTCGCTGCTTTCGTGTCCTTGTGTGAGAATTTCTTGGGTTGCCGGCCTCATTGGGGCCTTTTCAAACACATTTTCACCTGTCGCTCCCAGACGGTGAAAAAGGCCAATCCAGTGACGAAAACCCAAGTGATTCAGATGTGTGGGGTCTTGGGGTTCAAATGAGGGAAGAAGTGCCTTTCCAGCCATGGTCCTTCCCGAAGTCGGTCCGAGGGTGGCGATCGACCTGGTTCTATCGCCAAGACCAGCCGGCCTTGAGCGATCGATTGGACTCCTCCTTTTCCATGGACCGAGTGAGCAAGCCGTCCTCTTTGAAGGTTGTCCCGGAGGAGAAGGCGCAGGTTAAGGTGCTGGTCGAGCGTGTAGTCCAGCCTATCCGTGACGGGGCGACCGACATGGATCTCTTGGAGGTCTTCCTCCGACGACGCATCCGGCCGCTTCAATATCGAGACCATCCGATGTGGATGTATTCTGGCACTGAAGACACCACTCGGATCCACCCGGAGGAGGTCGAGGATGCCACGCTGGAGAGGTGGATGACTGCCATCACAGGGAACAAGGATAACCCTCGAGGAGCTAGGAGGATTCCTCCACTCGACCAGTCATATGAAGTAGACAACATCCAATCTTGTATCTTTAACCGTGATCCTGCTTTCTCCATCATGTTTGCTTAACATCGGTCGACTGACTTTTGTCTTGTTTGTTGTCTTCCAGGTCACTACCGAGATGTATTCGATGCCCAACGGGGCGCAAGAACAGATCGAGGAGGAGGAGGGGAGTGGAGGTGAAAGTCAGGAGGAGTGGCAATCTGATGGTGAGGAGGATGAAGAAGACGACGGCTCTGGTGAAGAGGAGGAGGAGGAAGAGGAGGAGGAAGTCGACCCTCCCCACACTGAAAGGCGATCCAAGCTTGCCCATGACCCTGTAGTCGAGCGTGGCAAAGCGACTGTGCCTATTGGGCAGTCGACGAAACGCCTTCAGACGACATCTCCGGCGCCGACTGAGAAAGCGCCAAAGCAACCCCGAGCGACGTCATCAAAGCCGACGAAGGCCCTGCCGAAGATGAGGATGGTGATTCCCACTATTTCCGGGTAATAGCAGAACTTGTGTTTTCTTGTTTGGCTTGGATAAACTCTTGGTCGACTCATTGCCAAACCGACTGATTTCTGAAATCTGCAGTGCTGCTACCTCTGAGACCTCGGCCAAGAACAAGGACCAAGAAATGGAAGATGCTGACACCTCCAACCTTGGTATGATCTCTGTAGTTTCGCTTTTGGTCGATTGGGTCTTCATTTTTAACTTTGAATCTTTCCTGTAGCCCCACCTCATGTCATTGATCTCCCTGATGATGAAGATGAGGCGCCGCTGAGGCCGAGGAGGAATAAAAAGGCGCCTGCTGGGAAGACTGCTCAAGTTGTGTCAGCACCTGAGACGCTGGTTCAGGAGAGTGGCAACGTCACTCGGACTTCGGTGTCCTTCATTGTGCCGCTGACGAGTGCTCGACCTTCATCATCGGTTGCCGATCCTCCGTCCCTTTTCGCCACACACCACGTCCCAGAGGACCAAGCGGGTGCTGCTAAGGAGGCTATACGCCAGGCGGGGGTCATGATGGAGCAGGTGAAGGTGATCCGGGACGCCAGCCAAGCGGCTGACGATGCAAGCTCAGCTCTTCAGAGCAACGTCCAGGTCAGTTGGTCACCGCTTGTTCTGGTAGGATATGGTATCTGAAAACTCTTCTTTCTGAAGATCTTTGTATGTATACACCCGCTAGGTGTGTCGATTGATTTTTTGGATCGGTGCGGGCATGCTGAGTGCACCCACTCGGTGTAGTCCCCGAGACTATGGTGGACTGCTGGCAGTCGACTATAGTCTTTATACTTTGAATTTGTTCACTCTAACTTCTCCACTCGGTCTGGTCGAATGGAATCTTGGAACCAGTGGGGGCACGCTGAGTGCACCCACTGGGTGTAGTCCCCGAGACCATGGTCGACTGCTGGCAGTCGACTAAGGTCTGAAGAACATCTCTCTTCTTTTTTTGATGATATTGTGGCTAACTGCTGGCAGGTAGCTATGGTTTAGGATCATAACCTTTTTGTCTCTTTCGGTCGACTGATCGAACTGAGTCGGTAGAACCAGTGGGGGCACGCTGAGTGCACCCACTGGGTGTAGTCCCCGAGACTACTGTTGAATATTTTGATTCGGCTGTAGTCTTAGAAATGCTATGATTTTTTCCCTTAGTCACTCGGAAGTGACCTATCTTTGATGTCTGTCGACTGACCTTTCGCAGAAATCTTGCGAGCTTGTGGCTCGCTATACTAAATTGGAGAACAAACATATCCATCTCGAACTTGACTTGAAGCTTGTCTAGGAGAACTTCACGAATGCGAAGGAGGAAGCAAAAGGTATGTTTGGTGAGAATCTTGACGACTTCCTTTATCTTTTTGTCCATTCCTGATTCTGATCTCATTGTCACTTTGCAGATAAACTGAAGGAGGCTCTAAAGAAGAAGCACCAAGACCTTGCTGAGGCGCAGAAGACAGCTTCGGACAAAATGAAGCTTGCAGAAGAAAAGCTGGCTTTAGTCGGAAAACTTGAAGAGGAGAATACCAATCTGAAAGCTACTCTCGATGCAACCAACAAGGAGGTCAGTCGTCTGAAGAATGACAAGATTGCTCTGAGTGACAAGGCTAGCGAACTGGTGGGAAAGAAGAACGATCTGGAGGCTTATCTGGAAGGTCTCGTCAAGAAGTTATTCCTCATGCTTGAAGGTAATCTATTTTATCCAACTGACTAGTTATCATTGACTCATCGTAGAACTGTTGGCTTAACTTCAAACTGTGCTTACAGAATTCTGCCAAAACTTCGAGGAGGAGACCAATCGACTGGAGACAAACTTGGACCCCATTAACTCTCCTGTGAAGGACGAGGCTGCTATGAACATGTTCCGACTGGAGTCTCGCGTTGCTGGTGTGGTGGACTACCTCGCTCGACTGAAGGTTGCGGTGTTGCGGATCGACACGACACTCTGGCCAAGAGAGACGCTTCAAAATGACCTCGAGTCTTTCATGACTCGACTGAATGATGTTCCAGGTCGAGTGCAGGAATGGAAGAAGTCTTCCGCCAGGTGTGGTGCTGACGTTGCTCTGTCCCTGGTACGTGTTCACTGCAAGGATGCTCGAGAGGACACGCTGGCGTCCATCAAAGTGGCCAATACCAAGAAGCATGATTTCCAATCTTTCATGGAGACCTTCATTGCTGCTGCCACTCGGATCGCTGATGGAATCGACTTGGACCAGTTTGTCGCGCCCTCCGGTCCTCCACCTGAGGAGTAAGAAAATTTTTTATGCCTCACCTTAAATTTGCCTCGGTTTGCCGAGTGGTTTTGTAAACGATAACTTTTACAGGCTTGACGCCTGAGCACTTCTGAATCTGTTATCTGAACTTTGCTTATCGTTGAATATGCTTGCATTTTCCTTTGAGTGAACTTTGTTCTCCACTCAGAATATACTTTAATGCTTGAGACGCAGCCCTGAGGTGGAAAGTCCAGTCGACCTGCACTTCATCGCTTGAGATGCAACTCTGAGATGGAAAGTCCAGTCAACCTGCGTCCCTGCGGATCAGGATGGAGTGCACATTGTATTTGTGGCGTAGCTCAGAAGGAGGAGGTAGCAGTCGACCTACCCCTCGTCATCCTTGCAGAGCGGAATAGATTAAGTACTTAGGCGAGCACTGGGTTGCAGCTAAGCACCCGAGTGGGAGGATTGCTCTCCACTCGGTGGGATTTTCAAATACTTAGGCGAGTACTGGACTGCAGCTAAGCCCCCGAGTGGGAGGATTGCTCTCCACTCGGTGGGATTTTCAAATACTTAGGCGTAGTCTTGGATGCAGCTAAGCCCCGAGTGGGAGGTTTGCTCTCCACTCGGTGGGATTTTCAAATACTTAGGCTAGTCTTGGACTGCAGCTAAGCCCCAGTGGGAGGTTTGCTCTCCACTCGGTAGGGTTTTCAGATACTTAGGCGAGTCTTGGATGCAGCTAAGCCCCGAGTGGGAGGTTTGCTCTCCACTCGGTAGGATTTTTAGATACTTAGGCTAGTCTTGGACTGCAGCTAAGCCCCCGAGTGGGAGGTTTCCTCTCCACTCGGTAGGGTTTTCATATACTTAGGCGAGTACTGGACTGCGGCTAAGCCCCCGAGTGGGAGGTTTGCTCTCCACTCGGTAGGATTTTTTGTGACATAGCTCCGAAGGAGAAGGTATCAGTCGACCTGCACCTCGTCATCCTTGCAGAGCGCACGTTGTATTTGTGGCGTAGCTCGGAAGGAGAAGGTAGCAGTCGACCTGCGCCTCACCGTCCTTGCAGAGCGCACATTGTATTAAATACTTAGGCGAGTACTGGACTGCAGCTAAGCCTCCGAGTGGAAGGCTGGCTCACCACTCGGTAGGATTTTAAACACTTAGGCGAGTACTTGGACTGCAGCTAAGCCTCCGAGTGGGAGGCTGGCTCACCACTCAGTAGGATTTTAAACACTTAGGCGAAACGGATTCGCAGCTAAGCCTCCGAGTGGGAGGCTGGCTCCCCACTCGGTAGGGATTTTTTTACAAACTTAGGCGAAACGGATTCGTAGCTAAGCCACCCACTGGGTTTTTTTTATGTAAACAAAAAGTAATAACAATCACTGGGAAAATTATAACATTCTTGTCTTTGATAAACAAACTACAGAGGTACTTTTTATTACATCTCATCCGAGTGAGTACTTAAGTATAAAAGGGGCGGAGCAACTCCGCGTTCCAAGCTCGTGGCTCGTCAATCTGGCGATCGACATTGTAAAGGCGGTACGCTCCATTGTGGAGAACCTAGGTGATGATGAAGGGGCCTTCCCAAGTAGGAGCGAGTTTGTGTGGCTTTTGTTGATCTATTCAGAGGACCAAGTCTCCTTCTTGGAAGGCTCGACTCTTCACGTTTCTGGCATGGAATCGACGCAAGTCCTGCTGATAAACAGTCGATCGGATCATGGCCATCTCTCTTTCTTCTTCTAGAAGGTCGACTGCATCCTGTCGGGCTTGTTCAGCTTCATCTTCAGTGTAGAGCTCGACTTTGGGGGCATTGTGAAGCAGGTCACTCGGCAAGACTACTTCAGCTCCATAGACTAGGAAAAATGGAGTTCTTCCAGTCGACCGATTAGGAGTGGTCCTCAATCCCCAAAGAACCGACGAAAGTTCATCGACCCATGCGCTTGCTGCGTGCTTGAGATCGTGCATCAGTCGGGGTTTCAGTCCTTTGAGAATTAGACCATTTGCTCGTTCTGCTTGTCCATTTGACTGGGGGTGAGCGACTGAAGCATAGTCGACTCGCGTGCCTTGAGAGGCGCAAAAGGCTCTGAATTCGTCGGAATCAAAGTTTGACCCATTATCAGTGATGATGCTGTGCGGAACTCCATATCTGAATACCAACTCTCGATGAAGGCGATAGCGGTGCGGCATCCAGTTCTTGATAGGCTTAGCTTCAATCCATTTGGTAAACTTGTCGACTGCTACTAGCAGTGAGTGAAGCCGCTCCTGCTAGTTCTCAGTGGTCCAACCATATCTAACCCCCAACAAGTGAAGGGCCAGACGAGTTGAATGGTCTTCAAGGCTGAGGCAGGTTTGTGCGATAGATTGGAATAAAACTGACACCCTTCACACTTGTCGACTATTTCCTTTGCCATTTCATTTGCTCTTGCCAAGTAAAATCCCGCACGGTATGCTTTAGCCACAATGGTCCGAGAGGACGCATGATGACCATAGGTCCCCGAGTGGATATCGTCAAGGATTATCCGACCTTCTTCTGGTGTTATAAATTTCTGACCGACTCCAGTCGCGCTTTCTCTGTATAACTGTCCCTTTATCACGGTAAAGGCTTTGGATCGACGGACGATCTGTCAAGCCTCTTCTTCATTCTCTGGGAGCTCTTTCCTTAGGATATATGCGATGTACGGCTCTGTCCAGTCGGGAGTGATGACCAAAACTTCCATGATCAGGTCGACCACAGCTGGAACTTCAACTTCAGTCGGATCTGTGACACTTTTTGGCTGTGGAGCTTCTTCGGTGAAAGGATCCTCTTGAACTGATGGAGTATGGATGTGTTCCAAAAACACATCACTGGTAATGGCTTCTCTCTTGGAACCTATCTCTGCCAAATCATCAGCTGCTTGATTTTTCGGTTGGGGTATATGATGGAGCTCTAACCCCTCAAATTTCTTCTCTAGCTTTCTCACTGCATTGCAGTAACCAGTCGTGGCTGGACTTCTGACGTCCCACTCCTTCATCACCTGATTAACCACCAAATTTGAGTCGCCATAGACCATGAGGCGACGGACGTTGAGTGAAATGGCCATACGCAGCCCATACAAAAGTGCTTCGTATTCTGCTTCGTTATTGGAGGAATCAAAGTGGATCTGGAGCACATATCTGAGCTTATCTCCTTGGGGGGAAACCAACACTACCCCAAACACGGAACCATTCAGCATCTTAGAACCATCAAAGAACATGGTCCAAATGCTCGAGTGAACTGAGTCGGTAGTTGTTGTTCAATCCACTCGGCGATGAAATCAGCTCTTGCTTGGGACTTGATGGCTTTCTTTGCCTCGAACTTGATATCAAGGGAAGGAGTTCAATCGCCCATTTGCCACTCAACCGTTGCATCTCTGTTGTGCGAGAATCTCTCGATAATGGGGCGTCACGGCGATTGTAATGGAATGATCGAGAAGTAATGAGCAACCTTCTTGAGGTCATATAAATCCCATATACAAGCTTACGATAATGAGGGTATCTTTGCTTTGATGGGGTCAATACTTGGAAAGATAATATCTTTGGCGCTGAACTTTGAAGGCTTTTCCTTCTTCTTCCCGCTTGACCGTAAGTACTGTACTGACGACTTGTCCTGTGGCTGCAATGTAAAGCAGCAAAGGCTCTTTGCTAATTGGGGCAGCAAGCACCGGCTGGGTGGAGAGCAGAGCTTTTAGCTCTGCAAATGCTGCATCGGCTTCGGGAGTCCACTCGGACTTGTCTGATTTCTTCATCAGTCAGTAAAGAGGCAATGCCTTTTCACCGATGCGTGAGATGAATCGACTTAAAGCGGCCAAGCATCCAGTAAGTTTCTGAACATCGTGCACACGCACAGGGCGTTTCATTCGGAGTATAGTACCAACTTTTTCTGGGTTGGCATCGATTCCTCGTTCGGAAACGAGAAAACCGAGTAACTTTCCGCCGGGAACTCCGAATGTGCACTTTGATGGGTCAAGCTTGATATCATACCTCCCGAGGTTGGCAAATGTTTCAGCAAGGTCAGTCAACAGGTCGGAACCTTTCCATGATTTGACCACAATATCATCCATGTATGCTTCCACATTCCGACTGATTTGAGTGAGCAAACACTTCTGAATCATCCTCATGAACATGGCTCCGGCATTCTTGAGGCCGAATGGCATGGTGACATAGCAGAAGCACCCGAATGGAGTGATGAAAGCTGTTTTGATCTCGTCGGGTCCATACATACGGATTTGATGGTAACCGGAGTAAGCGTCTAAAAAAGACAGGCGCTCACATCCCGCAGTCGAGTCGACTATTTGGTCGATGCGGGGGAGAGGAAAATGATATTTCGGGCATGCTCGATTGATATGTTTGAAATCAATGCACATGCGAAGTGACTTGTCCTCCTTGGGGACCATGACAACATTGGCGAGCCACTCGGAGTGGTAAATCTCTCGGATAAACTCTGCTGCTAAGAGCCGAGCTACCTCCTCGCCAATGGCCTTTCTCTTCTGGACGACGGACCGTCGAAGATGTTCCTTGATAGGTTTCACCTATGAGTCGACTCGTAGACGATGCTCAGCCAGCCCCCTAGGAACACCCGGCATGTCAGCAGGCTTCCATGCGAAGATGTCCCAGTTCTCATGGAGGAACTGGATGAGCGCTTCTTCCTATTTGGAGTCGAGTGTTGTGGAGATATGAGTCGGAGCCGCACTGGGGTCGGTCGGGTGAATGTGAACCGGCTTTGTCTCACCGGACGACTGAAACGCTGATTCTGTAGCGGGCTTCTTGGCTCGCAACAAATCACTCGGATCTGCAGTTTTCTGGTATTCCTGCAGCTCTACCACTACAATCTGAGCATCGGCGATCTTTGAGCCTTTCTGAAAGCACTCTTCCGCCTTCTTCCGATTGCCAGTAATAGTGATCACACCTTTGGGACCAGGCATCTTCATTTTGAGATACACATAGCATGGTCGAGCCATGAAACGTGCATAAGCTGGCCTGCCCTAAATAGCGTGATAAGCACTCTGGAAATCCACAACTTCAAACGTCAACTTTTCTTTTCGGAAATTCTTAGAATCACCGAAAACCACATCAAGAGCAATTTGGCCGAGTGACTCAGCCTTCTTTCCAGGAATGACTCCATGGAAACTCATGTTGCTGGTACTGAGTCTGGACATCGGAATGCCCATCCCTTTCAATGTCTCTGCATATAATATATTCAGGCCACCGCCTTCGCCATCAAATCCGTCAGTGCGGGGAAAACCGGGAGGACTGCGTGGTCCATTGACCATCAGAACCTCCACCGCCGGATCATCTTTGTCGCACTTTTCAGAATCTGATCTCTCGGAGCCGATCGGCCAGTCGAACAGGTCGTAGAGAGATTCGTCAGGCTCAATCACCGCGACTTGGGGAGTGGCCGACTAGCGAGCCACCGCGTGCCTCACCCACCGCTGAAGCCTCGACCGACCGGAGTGCTTGCGCCGGTAGGAGACAGGGAGGGAGGACGACACAGGGGTCGACCGATACTGGGTCGACGGTTGTCGCAGGAGGACGCTGCGGATGCATGCGCGGAAGTGCGTCGCCCCGCGGATGGGGAGCGCGTCGATGTCGAGTGGAGCCTCCTGAAGCCAAGCGGAGTCGTCGGCGATGAACGTGAGCGCGCCGAGACGGATCTCGCGGCCCTCAACCAAAACTCCGCCTGAAACCATGATGAAGGAGATCGGAAAAATCGCAACTTCTCCAATAAGTCGCTAAGACATCTGCCCCACGGTGGGCGCCAACTATCGTGGTTTTAAGTCGGCAAAGAGAATAGGGGGTAGGAATGGAGAGGCAAGATCCTAGCTATGGAGTAGTTGTATCGCAAGATGTTTACGAGTTCAGGCCCTTCTCGGAGGAAGTAACAGCCCTACGTCTCGGAGCCCGGAGGCGGTCGACTGTATTATGTGCGTATGAGTTACAGCGGTGCGAACCCTTTACACTGAGGAGGGGGTGGCTTATATAGAGTCCGCCAGACCCCTCCAGCCCTCAGTTATGCAGGGTTTAAGGTACATTAAGATCTGGTGTTACCGGTAACGCCATACATAAAGTGCTATGATGACCATAAAGACTACTTAATGACAAGCCATTTGTGTGCAGAGGGACTCTAGATCTCCTGATGGTCGAGTGAGTGGCTTCATGGTTGAGTGTCTTTGAGTCCGTCGAGTGAAATCCTTCTAGGTCGACTGAAAGGTAGTTTCTTCTAGAGATGTCCTTGGGGAGGGTATCTTGGACAGGTCCATGACCCTACCCTAGGTACATGGCTTCATCAGGTGTCGCAAGCTTACTTATAACAGAAGGAGAATCTAGTGCAAGGCTAGATGGCAGTTCCTTACCTCCCCTCGTAGTTGAGGGCAAAATAGTAGTTCGATCGTCTTTTACGTTCTTCATAGTGTCCAGCAGATATAAATCCCAAGTGACTCAAAGAATAGAGCTATGCTCCCCGGCAACAGCGCCAGAGAAAGGTCTTGATAACCCACAAGTATAGGGAATCGCAACAGGTTTCGAGGGTAGAGTACTCAACCCAAATTTATTGATTCGACACAAGGGGAGCCAAAGAATATTCTCAAGTATTAGCAGCTGAGTTGTCAATTCAACCACACTTGGAAACTTAGTATCTACAACAAAGTGTTTAGTAGCAAGTAATATGATAGCGGTGGTAACGGTAATAAAAGTAAAGACAACAAAAGTAATGTTTTTGGTATTTTGTAGTGATTGTAATAGTAGCAACGGAAAAGTAAATAAGCGAGAACCAGTATATGGAAGACTCGTAGGCACCAGATTAGCGATGGATAATTATGCCGGATGCGGTTCGTCATGTAACAGTCATAACATAGGGTGACACAGAACTAGCTCCAGTTCATCAATGTAATGTAGGCATGTATTCCGTATATAGTCATACATGCTTATGGAAAAGAACTTGCATGACGTCTTTTGTCCTACCCTCCCGTGGCAGCGGGTTCCTATTGGAAACTAAGGGATATTAAGGCCTCCTTTTAATAGAGAACTGGAACAAAGCATTAACACATAGTGAATACATGAACTCCTCAAACTATGGTCATCACCGGGAGTGGTCCCGATTATTGTCACTTCGGGGTTGCCGGATCATAACACATAGTAGGTGACTATAGACTTGCAAGATAGGATCAAGAACACACATATATTCATGAAAACATAATAGGTTCAGATCTGAAATCATGGCTTTTCGGGCCCTAGTGACAAGCATTAAGCATAGCAAAGTCATAGCAACATCAATCTCAGAACATAGTGGATACTAGGGATCAAACCCTAACAAAACTAACTTGATTACATGATAAATCTCATCCAACCCGTCACCGTCCAGCAAGCCTACGATGGAATTACTCACGCACGGCGGTGAGCATCATGAAATTGGTGATGGAGGATGGTTGATGATGACGATGGCGACGAATCCCCCTCTCCGGAGCCCCAAACGGACTCCATATCAGCCCTCCCGAGAGAGATTAGGGCTTGGCGGCGGCTCCGTATCGTAAAACGCAATGATTTCTTCTCCCTGATTTTTTTTCTCCCCGAAAGCCAATATATGGAGTTGGAGTTGGTGTCGGAGGGCCACCAGGGGGCCCACGAGGTAGGGGGGCACCCCCCACCCTCGTGAGCAGGGTGTGGGCCCCATGGTCTTCATCTTTGGCGAGTATTTTTTATTGTTTTTTCTAAGGTGTTCCGTGGAGTTTCAGGTCATTCCGAGAACTTTTATTTTCTGCACATAAAACAACACCATGGCAATTCTGCTGAAAACAGCATCAGTCCGGGTTAGTTCCTTCCAAATCATACAAGCTAGAGTCCAAAACAAGGGCAAAAGTGTTCGGAAAAGTAGATACAACGGAGACGTATCACATCGCATCCCCAAACTTTCAGAAATGACAACTTAGGTTTCTTTCCAAACCATAATTCACACGGTGTCGTCTCAACGGATTTCGACGGAGCCCTATTTAAAGTGAATGCGGCAATCTCTAAAGCATAACCCCAAAATGATAGCGGCAAAACGGTAAGCGACATCATAGATCACACCATATCCAATAGAGTGTGATTACGACGTTCGGACACACCATTACACTGAGGTGTTCTAGGCGGCGTGAGTTGTGAAACAATTCCACATTTCCTTAAGTGCGTACCAAATTCTTGACTCAAATATTCTCCCCCACGATCTGATCGTAAGAACTTTATTTTTCTGTCACGTTGATTCTCTACCTCACTCTAAAATTCCTTGAACTTTTCAGAGGTCTCAGACTTGTGTTTCATCAAGTAGACATACCCATATTTACTTAGGTCATCAGTGAGGGTGAGAACATAACGATAGCCACCGCGAGCCTCAATGCTCATTGGATCGCACACATCAGTATGTATGATTTCCAACAAGTTGGTTGCTCGCTCCATTGTTCCGGAGAACGGAGTCTTGGTCATCTTGCCCATGAGGCATGGTTCGCATGTGTCAAATGATTCATAATCAAGAGACTCCAAAAGTCCATCTGCATGGAGTTTCTTCATGCGTTTGACACTAATGTGACCAAGGCGGCAGTGCCACAAGTATGTGGGACTATCATTATCAACCTTACATCTTTTGGTATTCACACTATGAATATGTGTAACATCACGTTCGAGATTCATTAAGAATAAACCATTGACCAGCGGGGCATGACCATAAAAATATCTCTCATATAAATAGAACAACCGTTATTCTTGGATTTAAATGAGTAGCCATCTCACATTAAACGAGATCCAGATACAATGTTCATGCTCAAAGCCGGCACTAAATAACAATTATTGAGGTTTAAAACTAATCCCATAGGTAAATGTAGAGGTAGCGTGCCGACGGCGATCACATCGACCTTGGAACCATTCCCGACGCGCATTGTCACCTCGTCCTTCGCCAGTCTCCGCTTATTCCGCAGCTCCTGTTTTGAGTTACAAATATGAGCAACCGCACCGGTATCAAATACCTAGGAGCTACTACGAGTACTGGTAAGGTACACATCAATAACATGTATATCACATATACCTTTGGTGTTGCCGGCCTTCTTGTCCTCTAAGTACTTGGGGCAGTTCCGCTTCCAGTGACCGTTTCCCTTGCAACAAAAGCACTCAGTCTCAGGTTTGGGTCCATGCTTTGGCTTCTTCCCGGCAACTGGCGCGGCAACTCCCTTGCCGTCCTTCTTGAATTTCTTCTCACCCTTGCCTTTCTTGAAACTAGTGGTTTTATTGACCATCAACACTTGATGTTCCTTTTTGATCTCCACCTCCGCTGATTTCAGCATTAAATATACCTCAGGAATGGTTTTCTCCATCCCCTGCATATTGAAATTCATCACAAAGCTCTTGTAGCTAGGTGGGAGCGACTGAAGGATTCTGTCAACGACCGCGTCATCTGGGAGATTAACTCCCAGCTGAGACAAGCAGTTGTGCAACCCATACATTTTGAGTATGTGCTCGCTGACAGAACTATTCTCCTCCATCTTACAACTGTATAATTTGTCGGAGACTTCATATCTCTCGACCCAGGCATGAGCTTGGAAAACAGTTTTCAGCTCTTGGAACATCTCATATGCCCTGTGCTGCTCAAAATGCTTTTGGAGCCCCGGTTCTAAGCTATAAAGCATGCCGCACTGAACCAGGGAGTAATCATCACTACGCGACTGTCAGGCGTTCATAACGTCTTGAGTTGCTGGGAAAACGGGTGCTTCACCTAGCGGTGCTTCTAGGACATATGCTTTCTTAGCAGCTATGAGGATGATCCTCAAGTTCTGGACCCAGTCTGTATAGTTGGTACCATCGTCTTTCAGCATGGTTTTCTCTAGGAACGCGTTGAAGTTGAGGGCAACATTAGCGTGGGCCATTTGATCTACAAGACATATTGCAAAGATTTTAGACTAAGTTCATGATAATTAAGTTCATCTAATCAAATTATTTAATGAACTCCCACTCAGACAAACATCCCTCTTGTCATCTAAGTGATACATGATCCGAGTCAACTAGGCCGTGTCCGATCATCACGTGAGACGGACTAGTCATCATCGGTGAACATCTTCATGTTGTTCGTATCTGCTATACGACTCATGTTCGACCTTTCGGTCTCTTGTGTTCCGAGGTCATGTCTGTACATGCTAGGCTCGTCAAGTCAATCTAAGTGT
The DNA here is from genome assembly GCA_021437245.1 of Aegilops speltoides. Lineage (NCBI taxonomy): Eukaryota > Viridiplantae > Streptophyta > Magnoliopsida > Poales > Poaceae > Aegilops > Aegilops speltoides. The sequence continues at coordinate 378,413,535 of CM038142.1, forward strand.
TTTGCTTGTGTAAATCTGGCTTACACCCGTTGTATTCGAACGTTAGAATCTATCACACCCGATCATCACGTGGTGCTTCGAAACAATGAACCTTCGCAACGGTGCACAGTTAGGGGGGAACACTTTCTTGAAATTTTAGCGAGGGATCATCTTATTTATCCTACCGTCGTTCTAAGCAAATAAGATGTAAAAACATGATAAACATCACATGCAATCAAATAGTGACATGATATGGCCAATATCATTTTGCTCCTTTTGATCTCCATCTTCGGGGCGCCATGATCATCATCGTCACCGGCATGACACCATAATCTTCATCATCATGATCTCCATCATTGTGTCTTCATGAAGTTGTCTCGCCAACTATTACTTCTACTACTATGGCTAACAGTTTAGCAATAAAGTAAAGTAATTACATGGCGTTATTCAATGACATGCAGGTCATACAAAAAATTAAGACAACTCCTATGGCTCTTGCCGGTTGTCATACTTATCGACATGCAAGTCGTGATTCCTATTACAAGAATATGATCAATCTCATACATCACATATATATCATTCATCACATCCTTTTGGCCATATCACATCACACGGCATATGCTGCAAGAACAAGTTAGACGTCCTCTAATTGTTCTTGCAAGTTTTTACGTGGCTGCTATAGGTTTCTAGCAAGAACGTTTCTTACCTACGCCAAAACCACAACGTGATAGGCCAATTGTTATTTACCCTTCATAAGGACCCTTTTCATCGAATCAGATCCGACTAAAGTGGGAGAGATAGACACCCGCTAGCCACCTTATGCAACTAGTGCATGTCAGTCGGTGGAACTTGTCTCACGTAAGCGTATGTGTAAGGTCGTTCCGGGTCGCTTCATCCCACGATGCTGCCGAATCAAGATAAGACTAGTAACGGCAAGTAAATTGACAAAATCGACGCCCACAACAACTTGTGTTCAACTCTTCCATAGAAACTACGCATAGACCTAGCTCATGATGCCACTGTTGGGGATCGTTGCAGAAATTAAAAAACTTCTACGCATCACCAAGATCAATCTATGGAGAGACTAGCAATGAGAGAGAGGGGAATGCATCTTCATACCCTTGAAGATCGCGATGCGGAAGCGTTACAAGAACGGGGATGAAGGAGTCGTACTCGCAGCGATTCAGATCGCGGTTGATTCCGATCTAAGCGCCGAACAACGGCGCCTCCGTGTTCAACACACGTACAGCCCGGGGACGTCTCCTCCTTCTTGATCTAGCAAGGGGAGAGGAGAAGTTGAGGGAGAGCTCCGGCAGCACGACGGCGTGGTGGTGGAGCTTGCAGTTATCCGGCAGGGCTTCGCCAAGCACTACTACGGAGGAGGTGTTGGGGAGGGAGAGGGCTGCGCCTAGGGAAGGGTTGCGGCTCCCATGCGCCTCCCCACAATATATAAGGGTGGAGGGGGCTGGTTTCTTACCCTCCAAGTCCATTGGGGCGTTGGCAAAGGTGGGGGAAAGAAATCCCATCATTTCCCTTCCCCACCGATTGTTATCCCCCCTTTTTAGGGATCTTGATCTTATCCCTTCGGGATATGATCTTATTCCTTCTAAGGGGGGATCTTGGTGCGCCTTGACCATGGGTGTGGGGCCTTTCCCCCACTACGCACGTTCATGTGGCTCCCCCCATGCAGGTGGGCCCCACTCCGGAACCTTCTAGAACCTTCCTAGTACAATACCGAAAAATCCCGAACATTTTCTGGTGGCCAAAATAGGACTTCCCACATATACATCTTTACCTCAGGACCATTCCAGAACTCCTCGTGACGTCCGGGATCTCATCCGGGACTCCGGACAACATTCGGTAACTGCACACTAATTCCCATAACAACTCTAGCGTCACCGAACCATAAGTGTGTAGACCCTACGGGTTCGGGAATCATGCAGACATGACCGAGACAGCTCTCTGGCCAATAACCAACAACGGGATCTGGATACCCATGTTGGCTCCCAACATGTTCCACGATGATCTCATCGGATGAACCATATGTCAAGGATTCAAGCAATCCCGTATACAATTCCCTTTGTCAATCGATGCGTTACTTGCCCGAGATTCGATCGTTGGTATCCCAATACCTCGTTCAATCTCAAGCACCGCAAGTCACTTTACTCGTTCCGTAATGCATGATCCGTGACTAACTACTTAGTCACATTGAGCTCATTATGATGATTCATTACCGAGTGGGCCCAGAGATACCTCTCCGTCACACGGAGTGACAAATCCCAATCTCGATTCGTGCCAACCCAACAGACACTTTCGGAGATACCCGTAGTGCACCTTTATAGCCACCCAGTTACATTGTGACGTTTGACACACCCAAAGCATTCCTACGGTATCCGGGAGTTGCACAATCTCATGGTCTAAGGAAATGATACTTGACATTAGAAAAGCTTTAGCAGACTAACTACACGATCTTGTGTTATGCTTAGGATTTGTCTTGTCCATCACATCATTCTCCTAATGATGTGATCCCGTTATCATTGGCATCAAATGTCCATGGTCAAGAAACCGTAACCATCTATTGATCAACGAGCTAGTCAACTAGAGTCTCACTAGGGACATGTTGTGGTCTATGTATTCACACATGTATTATGATTTCCGGATAACACAATTATAGCATGAACAATAGACAATTATCATGAACAAGGAAATATAATAATAACCATTTTATTATTGCCTCTAGGGCATATTTCCAACAGATAGAAACAAGCTTCAACGGCTGGGCATACTCCTTGATGAAGATTAGTTTTTTAAGTAGCTAGCTAGTTCATCTTATTAGTTGATGATGATCGAGTAACTAGACTACTTGAGTGAGCAACTTAATTTTGTGAAGTTTAATATCAACTTCTTGAGTTCATGAGCCTCTTATGTAATGATTATCTATTAAGTTAGTAGCTAGTGTTGATGAGCATATTGTGTTCAGTAGTATCTATTAAGTAAGTAGCTAGTGTTGATGAGCAATTTTTTTATTACCAAAAAACCATTTGTTGGCGTTGGACAAGTAGGCACGCCAGAGATATGATGTACTTAGTGCTGGCGTTGGACTGGTGATATGCCAGCACGATCTAGGATACTGCTGGCGTAGGCACCAAGGCCACCACTATTTCTTAACAATGATGCCACGCTGGTGGCGTGGAGCTTCTACGTCAGCAAGGCTGCTTTTGGCATGACATAGCTAGGCTTTTCTCAACTAGTGCATAACTACACAAAATATACGTCGTCCGTGTCGCCATCACTTTCGAGGATCATGCATGCCATCGCCACCACCAGAAGCAAAATTAGTAGTAGTGCTTGCCCAGCCAGGTCCTTAACAAGAGCACCCTGTGGGTGTCTCCCATGGCAACAAACCCAACACCCTAGGCATTGTTGTCCAGCAGGAGGCTAAGATCCACCATAACCTAGGCTTTGTTGTCCATCATTAGGCTAAGAGCCACCATGAGAGACTCTAGGCTGAAGCCACCTTACACCACGACGGCGCCATAGAGGTCAGGGTGAACGTCGACCGTCTTGCTCTCCCTAATGGTAGTTACCACCTATTTCACTACCTGAGTCATGTTGTTGAAGACGGCCAACTCCTCCATGAAGCCTCCCCGCTCCCTCTCCCTATCAAGCACAGGAACTTGCTCACCATCCTTCTCACGAGCATCAACGTTGATGGTGTCTGACTCGTGGGTGTTTGAATACCCGGGCATCGGCAAGCCCAACTGCTGACCGGAGCCCATGGCATGCTTGCCGGTTGCCAGCCTGAAGGAGAAGATCTGCTGCATTTGATGGTAGTTCTAGATAGGTGCATTGAGGAACTCTGCGTCCTTGGGGTGAGCCTAAGAAATAAACAGGGCAGAGTGGTTAGTTAGTATGGCAATGGTTCATAGGCTTAACTGCTGGTTAGTTAGAATGGCATGATATCTGAGCTAACGCGATGTGGCCTTGGTAGTGCTCTGCCTCTAAAAGGATCGATCAGGTGTCCTCATCCCACGAAGCACCGCCCAGGTCTCCAAGCTTGGACGCGGTGATTGTTGGGAAACGTAGCATGCAATTTCAAAAAAATTCCTACGCTCACGCAAGATCTATGTAGGATATGCATATGAACAAGAGGGGGAGAGTGTGTCCACTTACCCTCGTAGACCGAAAGCGGAAGCGTTTGCTTAACACGGTTGATGTATTCAAACGTCTTCTCATTCCGATCGATCGAGTACCGAACGTACGGCACCTCCGAGTTCTGCACACGTTCAGCATGATGACGTCCCTCGAGCTCTTGATCCAGCAGAGGGTCAAGGAAGTAGATGAGTTCCGTCAGCACAACGGCGTGGTTACGGTGATGGTGATGTGCACAAGGCTTCGCCTAAGCACCGCGAGAATATGACCGGAGGCGTAAACTGTGGAGGGGGGCGCCGCACACGGCTTGGAACAATTGATGTGTGTTCTAGGGGCGCCCCCCCGTATATAAAGGAGGGAGGGAGAGGAGGCCTGCCCTAGGCGTGCCCCAAGTAGGAGGAGTCCTACTTGGGGTCCTAGTAGGAGGAGCCAATCTTTTTTTAATCCGTAGTCCCTCTTTCAAGTTACAAATATGAGCAACCAAACCGGTATCAAATACCCAGGCACTACTATGAGAATTAGTAAGGTACACATCAATAACATGTATATCAAATATACCTTTGTTCACTTTGCCATCCTTCTTATCCGCCAAATACTTGGGGCAGTTCCGCTTCCAATGACCAGTCCCTTTGCTGTAGAAGCACTCAGTTTCAAGCTTGGGTCCATCTTTGGTTTTCTTCCCGAGAGTGACAACTTGCTTGCCATTCTTCTTGAAGTTCCCCTTCTTACCCTTGCCCTTCTTCTTAAAACTAGTGGTCTTGTTAACCATCAACACTTGATGCTCCTTCTTGATTTCTACCTCGCAGCCTTGAGCATTGCGAAGAGCTCGGGAATAGTCTTTTCCATCCCTTGCATATTGTAGTTCATCATGAAGCCTTGTAGCTTAGTGACAGTGATTGAAGAACTCTGTCAATGACACAATCATCTGGAAGATTAACTCCCAGCTGAGTCAAGTGATTATGGTACCCAGACATTCTGAGTATGTGCTCACTAACAGAACTATTCTCCTCCATCTTGCAGCTATAAACTTGTTGGAGACTTCATATCTCTCAACTCGGGCATTTGCTTGAAATATTAACTTCAACTCTTGGAACATCTCATATGGTCCATGATGTTCAAAACGTCTTTGAAGTCCCGACTCTAAGCCGTAAAGCATGGCACACTGAACTAATGAGTAGTCATCAGATCAAGCTTGCCAGACATTCATAACATCAGCTTCTGCTCCTGCAGCAGACCTTTCACCCAGCGGTGCACCAAGGACATAATTCTTCTATGCAGCAATGAGGATAATCCACAAGTTACGGACCTAGTCCGTGTAGTTGCTACCATCATCTTTCAACTTAGCTTTCTCTAGGAATGCATTAAAATTTAAGGGAGCGGTAGCACGGGCCATTGATCTACAACATAGATATGCAAAAAAACTATCAGGACTAAGTTCATGATAAATTAAGTTCAATTAATGATATTACTTAAGAACTCCCACTTAGATAGACAACCCTCAAGTCATCTAAATGATACATGACCCAAATCAACTAAACCATGTCCGATCATCACGTGAGATGGAGTAGTCATCAATGGTGAACATCTCTATGTTGATCATATCCACTATATGATTCACGTTCGACCTTTCGGTCTCCAGTGTTCCGCGGCCATGTTTGTACATGCTAGGATCCTCAAGTTTAACACGAGTACTCTGCATGTGCAAAACTGGCTTGCACCCGTTGTATTTGAACGTAGAGCTTATCACACCCGATCATCACGTGGTGTCTTAGCACAAAGAACTTTCGCAACGGTGCATACTCGGGGAGAACACTTATACCTTGAAATTTAATTAAGGGATCATCCTATAGTGCTACCATCGTACTAAGCAAAATAAGATGCATAAAGATAAACATCAGATGCAATCAAAATATGTGACATGATATGGCCATCATCATCTTGTGCTTTTGATCTCCATCACGAAAGCAACGTCATGATCTCCATCATCACCGGCTTGACACCTTGATCTCCATCGTAGCGTCGTGGTCGTCTCGCCAACTATTGCTTCTACGACTATCGCTACCGCTTAGTGATAAAATAAAGCAATTACATGGCGTTTGAATTTCATACAATAAAGCGACAACCATAAGGCTCCTGCCAGTTGCCGATAACTTTTACAAAACATGATCATCTCATACAACAACGTATATCACATCATGTCTTGACCATATCACATCACACCAAGCCCTGCAAAAACAAGTTTGACGTCCTCTACTTTGTTGTTGCAAGTTTTACGTGGCTGCTACGAGCTTCTAGCAAGAACCGTTCTTACCTACGGCACAAACCCACAATGGTAATTTATCAAGTTTGTTGTTTTACCCTTCACAAGGACCGACCGCAGTCAAATTCGATTCGGCTATAGTTGGAGAAACAGACACCCGCCAGCCACCTTTTGCAAAACTAGTTGCATGTCTGTCGGTGGAATCGATCTCATGAATGTGGTCATGTAAGGTTGGTCTAGGCCGCTTCATCCAACAATACCACCGAATCAAAATAAGACATTGGTGGTAAGCAGTATGATGATCACCGCCCACAACTCTTTGTGTTCTACTCGTGCATATCATCTACACATAGACCTGACTCTGATACCACCGTTGGGAAACGTAGCATGCAATGTTAAAAAAATTCCTACACTCACGCAAGATCTATCTACGAGATGCATATCAATGAGAGGGGGAGAGTGTGTCCACGTACCCTCGTAGACCGAAAGCGGAAGCGTTTGCTTAACACGGTTGATTTAGTCGAGAGTCTTCTCGTTTCGACCGATCAAGTACCGAACGTACGACACCTCCGAGTTCTGCACACGTTCAGAGCGATGACGTCCCTTGAGCTCTTGATCCAGCAGAGGGTCGAGGTAGTAGATGAGTTCCGTCAGCACGACGGCGTGGTGACGGTGATGGTGATGTGATCTGTGCAGGGCTTCGCCTAAGCACCGGAGGCGTAAACCGTCGAGGGGGCGCCGCACACGGCTTGGAACAATTGATGTGTGTTCTAGGGGCGCCCCCCATATATAAAGAGGGAGGGAGAGGAGGCCGGCCCTAGGCGCGCCCCAAGTAGGAGAAGTCCTACTTGGGGTCCTAGTAGGATTCGCCCCCCCCCCCTTCCATTTACCGGAGGGGGAAAGGGGGAAGGAGAGGGAGAGGAAGAAGGAAAGGGGGGCGCCGCCCCTCCCCTTGTCCAATTCGGACTCCTCCCTGGTGGGGGGTGCGCCACCCCTTTGTGGGCTGGTGTGCCTCCCTCCTATGGCCCATATGGCCCATATCTTTCCCCGGGGGGTTCTGGTAACCCCTCCGGTACTCCGATATGTACCCGATACATTCCGAAACACTTCCGGTGTACGAGTACTACCTTCCAATATATCAATTTTTATCTCTCAACCATTTCGAGACTCCTCGTCATGTCCGTGATCTCATCTGGGACTCCGAACAAAATTCGGTCACCAAAACACATAACTCATATAATACAAATCGTCATCGAACGTTAAGCATGCGGACCCTGCGGGTTTGAGAACTATGTAGACATGACCGAGACACCTCTCTGGTTAATAACCAATAGCAGAACCTGGATGCTCATATTGGTTCCCACATATTCTACCAAGATTTTTATCGGTCGAACCGTTATGTCAACATACGTTATTCCCTTTGTCCTCAGTATATTACTTGCCCGAGATTCGATCGCCGGTATCTTCATACCTAGTTCAATCTCATTACCGGCAAGTATCTTTACTCGTTCCGTATTGCATATTTTCGTAACTAACTCATTAGTCACATTGCTTGCAAGGCTTCATATGATGTGCATTACCGAGAGGGCCTAGAGATACCTCTCCGATACTCGGAGTGAAAAATCCTAATCTCGATCTATGCCAACCCAACAAACACCTTTGAAGATACCTGTGGAGCATCTTTATAATCACCCAGTTACTTGTGACGTTTGATAGCACACAAGGCATTCCTCCGGTGTCCGGGAGTTGCATAATCTCATAGTCGAAGGAATATGTATTTGACATGAAGAAAGTAGTAGCAATAAAACTGAACGATCATTATGCTAAGCTAACGGATGGGTCTTGTCCATCACATCATTCTCCTAATGATGTTCATGTTCATCAAATGACAACACATTTCCATGGCTAGGAAACTTAACCATCTTTGATCAACGAGCTAGTCAAGTAGAGGCATACTAGGGACACGGTGTTTTGTCTATGTGTTCACACATGTATCAAGTTTCCGGTTAATACGATTCTAGCATGAATAATAACATTTATCATGAATAAGGAAATATAAAATAACAACTTTATTATTGCCTCTAGGGCATATTTCCTTCAGTGATCCACCTCGCTCTCCACGTCCTCGGGTGGTTGTAGACCTGGGTCGAGGTGACCTTTTGTCCACAAAACTCGAATATTTGCTTTGCAACAGCGTTCAAGTGCACCTTCTTGAATCCCTTGTCAGTCCTCACTCCACTAGCTATGATCTCAAACATCTTGTTAAGCACGAAAGTGGAGAGGAACGACTGCTATTTCATGTCGTTCCCCCTGCCACCCTTCTTTGCGGCTGCCTTTTGAGCAGCAACATGAGCTACAACATTGGGATAAGCCAACACAAATGGAGGAACTGTAGGCGACACCTCGAAAACATCTAAATCATGAGGCATATGATCGATGGTAGGTTGGGAGTCCTCGACGTAGGACTACGGCAGGAACTGGCTCTCGAACAGCATGATGGCCTGACTAAACTCTTGCGTGCTCATCTCCTACAAACGTAAGTGTCATCAACACTAAAACACACTACACATCGACAGTAGAAACTACCAGTAAAACATGGACAGATCGAACTAGCAGTAACACATGCACACATAGATGATCTAATTCAAGACAATACTACCAAATTCATCAATGCATACCACAACTCAACGCAACAGAACACAACACTAATCATGGACACATGGACGATCTTGTTCAACACTTGCACACTAGCATACTACACATCTAAGCATACTGTCAATCCATCCATGACCACTAGCTATCAATGCTTGCCAACATGGAAACAACCCTAGCATGCTTCAAATCCATCACAACTAGCTAGTACAACTTCACAGTCAAACAGATCGGAAGATCTAACCCTACCACATCGACAAATCTAGTTAGAACTAGTACAGAGGAGGGGGTGATTGAACTTACATAAGCCATCGGAGGAGCCGCGGAGGAGGTGCATGGCACGTCAGAAAGGAGAAGCAGTCGATTCGCCGCCGCAGTCAACCGGTCGCCGGAGTAGTTGCGCCGCTTACCTCGTCGTCAAAGTGGATCCGCGTCGGAGGGAAAGCTCGAGAGGGGGAAAAATGGTGGCGGGAGTTTTGCCGCGGCGGTCACCCTAACTATATAGGGCGACCGAATCGGCGGGCGACGACTCGAATTCTTCCCGCCGCTTTTTCGGAGACGCGCCATCGCTCCCACCATTTCCTTGCCCGCAGCTGCGCAACGCTGTGTTCCTGGCTCGCTGGAAACTGCCGGTTAGGACGTTTCTAGCAGGCCTTGCTAAGCACTGCTTTAAGATTCGTGCGGGCCAGACAAACAAATAGGCCGAAAATTGCCCGCGCGGGCCTGACTGGGCCTAATGCAAGCAACCAAACACATCCATATGTGTACGGCTTATTCGTTCTGGGACACAATTTAGCTGAACCTGGTGCTCTCACGCCTTGGCATCAGCTTATGGGAGTATCGTAATTCAGATGCTTGGCATGTACACGCTGCAAAGACGTAATGTCTAACTGTTGTTGCTCCCTAGGATTCAGCGAGGCGTAATCTAATCTTATTCGGGCATGTGCCCCCCCCCCCCCTTGTTTCTCGGTTGGACAGGAATGCCGGTTTGGAAGATCCAAAAGAGGAGGATTCGGCGCATTCTCGCCGTGACCTAGGCAAAATCTTCTTCGGGGTCCTTGTTTCTTGGATGGGGAGTGCCCGGTTTGGAAAGATCCAATGGCGGAGAGGACGGCAGTGTGTGCAGGATGCAAATGGGGTTACCCACCAGCAGCATTTTCGTGCTCGTCTTGCCATATTTTTCAAAGGAATTAACAAGTGCTCCTACACGCTTTCAAAAGGGATCTCTCCGTAAGTAGACTTGGACCAAGCGTGGCTGCCCTAGACTAGTAGATATCATGAGCTCAGTCGCCCCCCGACGCGGGATCAGAATCAAATCAAGCCATGAACCAGTTCACACCGCCTGTCTCGACGATAAGACGACGCCGACGTGGGTGGTACGAACGAAGATAGCCGTCGACCTCTAGCGTCCCTTCGCGCCCAAGGAAGACCTGAACGAGTAAGCCAAGTCCAGGTCTTCAAGTCTCCTCGGCTGCGTGCGTGCCTTTATTTTTTTGTCATTTCCTGTACGGCACATCAGTACAACACACGCGCATGCAGGAAACTCAAGACTTGTTTTAGCGCAGGGATTCGTCGAGGGCACGGGCGGATCCTATACGTTTTCGATCCCGTCAGTTGCTTTCACTTTTGCCTCTTTCAGGGGTTTTTATTCCTATGATGAATAATGGTATGGCACAAGTGGATGAATGGATGGGATGCACAGACATAGTTATCCTGCAATCCTGCTCCGGTGCCCAAAAGCTAATATACTGAACCTCACACTAATTCTAGTAATGGTAACCAGAGCAACGCTTCTTTCTCTAAAAGAAGGAAGACGCCGGTCGAAGAAGCGATCGTGCGTTCCAGCTTTTGCTTATGCGCACTCGCCCCGGAACATTTTCCTCCCGCGAATGAATCGGTACTGCCTAGCTAGCTAGAGGTTTAATATTCCGCTGGCGGGCGCGCGGATTTTATTCCGGGAACAAAATATCCTCACTCTATCGTGTCATCCTATCTGGTCGAAATGCAAGCCGAGAAATTCTGCACCCATGGATGGCTGCTTACACGTATAGTGCTCCGAGTTGATTAAGGCGCTCGGGTTTCTTTTCGCTGCAGCAGCCGGATATGTTGATCTTTTCCTCGATTTTTTTTCCTTTCGAAAAGGAGGATAGACCCCCGGCTTCTGCATCTAGACGATACATGCGACCATTTTATTAATTATTCACAAATACCAAACAAAATAATACATCGGTCGACCTGAAGCCACCATTTATGCAACACCTGTTGCTACTCCTATCCCATTGAGGCCTTCCTCAGATGATGTGGATTCAGGCCCTGATTGGTTCATAAGTTTTAGGACTTTTTCTAGTCCCAACTAAAAAGTCCCTAGTCCCTAAAAAATCCCTCCCTTTTTGTTTTCTGGACTAAAAAGTCTCTAGTCCCTCCCTAGAGGTTATTAAATGACCATGTTACCCCTAGTATTCAGAAAAATAATAATCAAACAACACCATGGGGTGGCGGGGCAATGGGTGCAGGGAGGGGCATTGTTGGAAAAGTCCCAAAAAGTCCCCAAAAAAGACTCTCCTTGAGAGTCTGCTTCTTTTAGTCCCAAAAGGCAACTTTTAGTCCCTAGTAGTCCCTCCTGTTTGGTTAAAAAGTCTCTTAAAGGGACTTTTTCTAGTCCCTACACCCAAAAGTCCCTGGAAACAAACACCCCATCGATCCCCTAGTGGATTCAATGCACGCTGAGGTTGGGTAACACCCACCCCTCACCCAATCCCCATTATTCCCTTTCCTTCAAATCCCTGTCAGTTTTGATTCATTTGGTTAAACCACAAGAACCCTAACCTTACAAATTCCTAGAGTGTGAGAGGGGAAGGAAGATGAGAGAATGGTAGGGGCGCTTCAGCTATCCGAAGAGGGGAGGGACGCCGGAGATGGTGAGGCGCTTCAGCTATCGATCTTGCGTCGGGTCGCCGTAGTCTCCTCCGAGCCATTGTGGCGTAATAGAGGGGAGGGAATCTGCCACACGCGAGAGACGAATGCTTGATCACGCCGCTGCCACCGCCGTTGTCGTCGACTCGCAGGAGAGAGGGGTCGAGCAAAGGCTCCTTTTACTCTCTTTTTTATCTGTTCCGTCTTGTTCCCTCAGGCAGGGTTAGGTTCCACAGGATGGGAGGAGAGGGTTTTTCCCCGTTGGTTTTAACCGAACACACCTATATGACTGACCCGGATCTAACCCCGGCCGGGCCGAACCCATGTGGATCGGCGGGGCTTGGCCCAATCCCGGTGCGGTTGGGATTAAACGAACAAGGCCTGATGAAGGTGTGCCGAATATCCGGGCCTAATACCAAACAAACATCGCGCCAAACCCTAACATCTAAAACCGGATGCCCCAGCCCAGCCACACCGGGACCGGGTCCCATACCGGACCAACGCACTCTCAGAGGTTGCCGCCGCCATCTTCCATCGGTCCATCTCCAGAGCAGTAACTGACCCATCGACCTTGCCTCGCCTGCCGTCGGCGCCACCACGATGCCAGACAACTCCACCATGCTGCGTGTATCCGTCCACACGCGCCCGTAATCAACACTTGCTCCTAAACGATTCTCTTAGGAGGGACAACGACGTCAAAGGTACCATCATCGTCCGACCCGGTAGATCCAGATTGTAACGCCCCGGACACACCCGCCGGTGGTCGTTACTCCTGGCGGGATCTAGACTGGCCCCACAGATCAATACTAGTCTTTTCTGCGCACTTTGTCCTCACTCATGCGCACCGGAGCAACTTCGGTCGGTCACCCATCCCGAGACTACTCCAAGCCGAGCACGCTTAACTTTGGAGTTCGTCGAATGGGCTCCGGAAAAGAAGGAATTCCTTATTGATATGAGTAGTCTATCATCCCTAATAAGCCAAAGCTATTACATACACCCCCACTCGGAGGAACCGGCGTCCTCGTCGGGCCACAGAACGTTCCTCTTGGCACAACCGTCAGTGCATCCGGTCCGTACATGTGCCATGCCGTGTGCCACGACGGGTCACAAACGTCATGAACAACATGACCACAAGACTGTCGCAACCATCCGTAACCGCGAGGGTCGGCTCGATACCAACTTGTAACGCCCGGACACACCCGCCGGTGGTCGTTACTCTGGCGGGATCTAGGCGGCCCCACAGATCAATACTAGTCTTTTTGCGCACTTTGTCCTCACTCATGCGCACCGGGAGCAACTTCGGTCGGTCACCCATCCCGAGACTACTCCAAGCTGAGCACGCTTAACTTTGGAGTTCTGTCCGAATGGGCTCCCGGAAAAGAAGGAATTCCTTATTGATATGAGTAGTCTATCATCCCTAATAAGCCAGGCTATTACACAGATCTAGGGTTCCCCCGGAGCATTATGAGTAGGGTGTCACGACCTGCAACAACGATGACTCGAGAAGGGAACGACGTCATAGATGCCGCCATGACCGAAGTCGGCGCGATTTTCAGCGGAAGTCGCGTCCCCCCAACCTCGCAGCTGGCTGGAACCGAATGGAGCCTCGCCGTGGAGACGAGGGCCGCCGTCGGCATGCCACAAAGAGCCTCCGGCCTCCCCTCCTCCTCGCGCCACCAGCCAGCCAAGGCCGAATCGAGACGGATCTGGATAGGACGCCGGATGCGTAGCCATCGGAGCCACATATGCGCACGCAGCCGCCACACCGCCGGCCATGAAGGCTCCCATCGCCGCCCAAAGCAGGGCGCGTCTGACCGCCGCCCGGCCGGCCTCGCATGAGACGCCGCCCGACTCACGAGGTCCGCCATGCAACCACCGCCTGGATCTGCAGTCTGTGGTGTCACATCATGACCCTTGCCGGCGATAGCGGCGGCTGGGGATGGAGCAACAAGGAGGGACTGGCGGCTAGGGATCGGGGGACCTTGGTGCCGCCCAAGGGGAGGCGATGCGAGGGGACGGGAGGGGAGCCATGATGTTGATGTTTTTCTCGATAAAGGGTGTTTTTATTAACGCAACAAGTAGCATCAAGAGGATACAAATCGAATTGAGAGGCACCCGGTCTCTAGGTTGCTAAGATGCATTCACACAGCCAAAGGCAACAAGTCTAACGTAAAAAGAAAATAAAACGACAAGTCAGCAGCAGTAAAGATGAAAATAAAACGACATAGCCGGAGATGTTGATCTATTCTAACCAGCCATGATGATGCAGTGCAATGAGCCGTCCTTGTCGCTAGCACCGAATCGTCAATGTCGCTGGTTGTCTCCAACCAGCCGAGGTGGCCGGAGCGACGCGCCATTCCATCGCCCATCGGGATCACACGGCAGGACGAACAGACACATGACGGACGCATGGGTCCCCTCATCAGAAAATGAAAATAAACCACAGCCCTTAATTGCAGTCTTGTCCTCAGTCCACGGTAGCCATTCACATTCATCTCTCTCTCTCTCGTCAGAGAGTCCTTGGGTCTATATAAATAGGAAGGCCACCTCGTCTCCCACTCCCCCCTCTCCAACCCTACCCCCGTGCTCTACCTCACGAAAGCTGCCCAGGTACGCCCCGCAACCATAAACGCGACGCCTAGAGAAGATGTGAGTGCGTTAATGCCTAGGCTCGCACGCTACGAGCATCTACATATCTACTGATACACCCCGGACCTTTCTCCCGGCCTCGGCCGTCTCACTTCATCCCATCCACCTGCAGCCGGCGTAAGCTTCCATGGAGCCGCCACTTTCTCCGCTGGGCGCCGGCGCTGTCTGCTGCATGTGCGGCGATCGCGGCCTGCCGCACGAGCTGCTCCGCTGCAAGCTCTGCCGCGTCCGCCTGCAGCACAGGTGCGTGCCGGCGTGTGTGCCTTGCGCGCTCGCTCGAGCTATCCTGTCGATCGATCCATCTCACCTGGCCGTGTGTTTGTTATGTGTATATCTAGATACTGCAGCGATCTGTACCCGAGGGCCACGGCGTACAGGAGGTGCAACTGGTGCCTGAGGGAGCCCGCAGAAGCCCACGCCCAACCCCACGCTCAGCCGGTGGCTAACAAGAAGGCGGAGAAACGGAAGATGGTGGCATCAACGGAGACGTCCACCTCCGACGAGGAGGGGCGGCGGCAGCACGAGGCCGGATGCGCCACTGCTACGAGGTCCAGGAGATCGGCTACGGAGGTTGGTAAGCCGGTCAAGAAGCCCAAGGTCGACGAGAGGCCACCGCTGCCCCCGTCGCCGGGCACGACAGCGAAGGGGAACAGCGGTGACAAGAAGCCCAAGGTCGACGAGAGGCCAGCGCTGCCCCCGTCGCCGGGCACGGCGGCGAAGGGAAACAGCGGCGAAAAGAAGCCTAAGGTCGACGAGTGGCCGGTGCTGCCCCCGTCGCCGGGCGCGGCGGCGAAGGGGAACATCGGTGACAAGAAGCCCAAGGTCGACAAGAGGCCAGCGCTGCCTCCGTCGCCTGGCACGGCGGCGAAGGGGAACAACGGCGACAAGAAGGCTAAGGTCGACGAGTGGACGGCGCTGCCCCCGTCGCCGGGCACGGCGGCGAAGGGGAACAACGGCGACAAGAAGGCTAAGGTCGACGAGTGGACGGCGCTGCCCCCGTCGCCGGGCACGGCGGCGAAGGGGAGCAGCGGCGACAAGAAGCCGATGCAGGCGGGGAAGCTGGCGCGGCCGGGTAGGGTCAAGGTGAGGAGGTACAAGCTCCTGGCAGAGGTGATTAGCTGCTAGCTAGGATCACGGAATCAAAAGGGGAAGTAGCTGGCAACTAGCCAAATAGCTTAGCCACCGTCGACATTGTATGTATGTAAATTTCGTTTGCCCGTCGTGTACGGGTTTTTCCTCTCTTTTTTGGGAGAGAGTCGACTACCGTGCTAGTGCTGTACAAATCTTTAAGCCGTCAGTTTTATATACCAGTTGACGTGCATAGAGGGGGCGGTTTGACTTTACGTCGGGGCGGCGATGAGCTGGTGCGACTGCTTTAGTATGCATATTGCATACGGTTGCTCCGTGAAGCATAGATTGGAGGTGGTAGTGAGCGGTGGTATGTGGGGGCGATGGCCACCTTCAAGAGATGAGTCAGTGCAACAATCATGGTCTGCGAACGATTACCCTTCGCAACCTAGGTTGTAGGTGGTTAGGCCGTGCGGCAATGTAACTTGAGAGTGAGTGGTGGTATGTCGGAGCAGTGGCCCTAGAAAGTGAGGTCGGTAAGCCGGTCAAGAAGCCCAAGGTCGACGAGAAGCCAACGCAGCCCTTGTCGCTGGGGATGGCAGTGAAGGGGAACAACAACGACAAGAAGCTGATGCAAGCAATAAAGTTGGCACGGCCAGGTAGGGTCAAGGTGAGGAGGTACAAGCTCTTGGCAGAGGTGAGAATAAAAGGGGAAGTAGCTAGCCACCATCGACATTGGTGTCACACGTCTATACATGTTTTCTTCCCTCTTTGTTTTTGAGAGAGAGAGAGAGAGAGAGTCGACTATGTGCTAGAGATGTACAAATCTAAGAGTTTCCGGTAAATTAAGTCGTTTTTAACTTATATACACCATGGGTTTGTGTGCAAGATTCCCCACACACACACACACACACAGAGAGAGAGAGAGAGAGAGAGAGAGAGATAGATTTGACTTTATATAGGGGCGGCAACCGACCACCGTAGTCTACGGACGGTTGGCCCATGAAGCATAAGATGTAGGTGGTAGAGAATGGTGGTATGTCAATGGCTAACTTGGAAGGTGGTGTTGGTGGACCATGCGTAGGGGCGGCGGAGCGGTTGGAAGTCAGGGTGGTGGCCTTGAGAGTTTAACAATATCGTGGTTGTGTGAGTGACGAGGTAGCGCGTAGTGCTAGTTATCGATGTATTGGGCGTCGCATTATGCACAAATCCTGTGTGGCTTGTCAAGTGCATGCATCTTCATTTCCGTGAGAACATCCCGAGTTTGCTCATTCGATAGCAATCACGACTTCTATCCGGCAATGATGGGGGGCCTTTGATGGAGTGGGTTCGGGTTGATTTGTGTGTGTTCGGTTGGCGCATTTTTGTTGTATTTATTGCACCGCCGACATGCGTGAGTTTAGCCCTTATTGGACGTTTGAGGCTTTGAGTGGGTTGGCCATGCATGTATCAGTTTTACCTGTTTCCCTAATTTTAACAAGATTGTAATACTTTCTTAGTTACTACAAAGGAAAAATATTTTAAATTGGTATTAAAAATGGATGGAGGCATGGAAGATTATTGCATGGGTGTATTCACTGCTCATTAAGATCCCTCGCTCATGAAATTACATGCTAGCTATTTAGGGCTCACTTAAACCCCCAAAGTATCACTTCAGAGCACTTTTCCCTGAGTTTGGACTCTCCATTCGACGATGTGGATGATGCCACCTTCTTCCTCCTCTAACTCATCTCGAGGGTTGTTTTGATGATATCGGTGTTCACCTCTGTCGCCTCCACTATATCATTAGTGACGTTCCCAACACCAAGCCTTTGAAAACCTATGTCCTTGATCCATCCTTCTGTGTCGAGGGATGAGGACTTGAGAGGGGCGTTGAGGTGAGGGAGTGGGGAAGGTGATGTGCGATGTGCAGCTTAACATAGACGGGCGGGCGCCCTTCTTAGATATGGGACACGCTGGCACTATAGTTTTTATGTACAAGATATATCTAGCTTGCATTAACAATTTAGTTAATTTTTTGGTTAAAATTTGACACAAATTACAAAGGGACCAATGAACCACGACGGAGATAGTATCATCCATATTCATTCTCCAAAACTATTGAAGGGCAATACTAGTTAGGCAATCAAAATTGGTGCCACACTTGAGGTACCATTGCTACATTTTTATGAGTCAATGACATGTGAGGTGTAATTTGCATGAAAGAAATCTTGTCACAACCAACCATGGCCGCACATCAAACAACGGTTAACCCAGTTAAACTTGTGGTGTGTCACCATACGAAGTAAACACGCCTTAGGATACGGGAATCGGCGGCACTAGAAGCGCGTGAGAGCAGAGTGACTGAGCTGAGGTTGCACTGGACTTGGAATCCGATTTGGTCATACGCATGGACAGGACCGCTTTGCAAACCCGTATGGCCAATCTGTCAAAAAGTTGGACATTAGTGCCCGATCAGAGAAGTTCAACACCAGATGTCACATCGTATCAGTCCTGTAGGTATTCCATCAAACGGCATGGCGGGAGCCACGCAAAAAGAGAGAAAAAGAAAGACGGCATGGGGGAGGATTCGATCGATGCCGTGTCGAGGCATGAAAGCCGACGTGGTTGGCCGCGGGTTGCCATCCGCCAGGGCCGAGGTGCAGCATGCATGACAGGATGATGCATCCGCGACGGATCAAGCTCCCGTGCGACCCGGCGGAGAGGCGCGAGTACGTAGGTTGGTGGTATGGTTGTCCTGGTGTCCCACGCGACAGACAAAACGAACGCGCTGGCGCTGGCGCCGCAGTGCAGCGGATCCGTTGAATTGGGCCAGACGAGGTGATCCACGGTGCGCTTCTCCGATCTTTCCCTCCAATCATTCTGATCGGGAGAATCATTCCGTTTCAGCGTCGCGTCGGTCGCGAGAACAGGGCGATCGCGAGATGATCTAGCACAGTATTGATCAATTTATGGAGCAGGGCGAAGGTGAGGCCTGTGCGGCTAGGTGGCGTCCAGGTAACGACGCGCCCAGCGGTTTCGGACGCCCAGAGAATGACCTGTCTCCGCAAGACGTGCACGTACAGGTCCCAAGGTCGACTCCCACCAGGCTAATGCAAACAAACCTATGACGCGTCCAGTTAGACAACTGTTATCGTACGGAAAATGGGCGGCCAAGTACGTACTCCTACCAATTAGGTAGACGCGCGCGTTGATTCGTGAGTGGATGCATCCTAGTAGTATTAGTACATGGCATCGAGCATGCAGTGGCGGAGCTTCAACGTAGTAGAGTACGAGATTTGTAGAGGGGCCTAAACAAGCTTTGAACAGAGTTTAGACTGCTGATCTAGAGTATTATACCAAGTTCAGCCAAGAATAGTCTAAATGGTCTGACCCTAACTAAACTCCGCTGCTGTGAGCACGAGTCAGAATTGTAATTCCTGCAAAAGTCGTCGAACCGTGATCCCAGCTTGCCAAGATAGCTTCCCTAAAAAATGAAAAGAACTTGCGAAGGAAGCAAGATGGATTTTTTTTCCTTTTTTTTTTTTTGCGGGTAAGTAGCAAGATGGATTATGGCACCCAAGTTTGTACACTAGTTTGGACGACGCCGGTCTGGGCCGGTTGTTGGCTAGCATGGAGTGGGAGTGTGCAAACAGTCGAGTGGGCTTTTGTTCCCTCTGAAAAACATAATACGGGGTTTCTCAGGAAACAGAAGAAATGTATAATGGTGAAAGTGCTATAGAGCTCAAATGCACCTGCCATGAATAATACAATATAAGAAGTAAAACAAAAACAAAGATGAAATAATGCCCTCGACAAATCATGCAAATTTTTGAGAAGTAAAAACATTCATAATGCCCTTGGAAAATGAAATAAAACAAGTGTTACAAAATGCTTTCAAAAGGAGTCTTTTTGGAGCATTGATTTTGATTTTTTTTTCTTCACGAAAATTTGCACGCATGTACAACATCCATCAATTTCTATTGCCAAACAATACCAGATATCTTGAATTTATTTACTTTTTTATTTTACTATTCACAAGAGTGCATTTGTGCTCGGATTAGAAACTCCATGTTTTGTATGATGGACATAAGGCTGCAGGCAACTATGGTACGCTAGTTCTGGGTTTTTCTTCTTGGTGCTTTTATAGATCTTCCTTCTCCTTCTTTTAGACTATCTCACGAGGCTCTTTCTGGCTCTGTTAGTTTCGGTGTGGACCTACTTCATGTTCAGCTGAGGGAAATTTCCGATGTGAGCACGTGCTCGTAAATCGTAATTGTTGACATATAAATGTATTGCCTAGTCTCTTTCGTAAGATCGGTCCTTTGGTTGCATTGGCTAAAACATGCACTTCTACATGCAAATTTATAACTATGGTTTTATAGAAATGCGAATTTTTAAATGTTCATGTTTATTTGAAATAGATATAAATGTTAAGAATATTAAGATTGTATAGTTAAAAAATTAAAAATATTCACAAACGTTAAGAATATTTTTGAATGTAACACTCTTACAGACGATTCCCCTAGCAGCCCCCATAGCCCTGATGTATGACTCCAAATCTAGGGAGCTTAGTATTTGAATAGACTTACGATGCAAAAAACCTAGATGGTGCAAAAGTTTTAAAAAATGTTTATAAAATTTTAAAACTGTTTGTACCATTTTTAAAAATGGTCAGGCCATTATAAAAACTTTTTTGTGTTTGAAATTGTTGATGGTAATTTTAGGAAAATATTCATGAAATGTAAAAGATTTGTTCATTGAATTTCTGAAAGAATGTGCATAACATATGAAATGAACATCGTCTATTTAAAACATGTTCTTCATATATTTAAAAATTGTTCATTGTGTACTAAAAAGATCAATTTATATTTTAAAAATGTCCAAACATTTAACTAAAAAATGTTCAACTTTTATTTAAAAAAGTTCAAGTGTATTCAAGAAATGTTCAATTTTTATTCAAAACAAGTTCAGGTGTATTCCAGAAATTTTCAGTTACAATTGTGTTTTTAAAAATGGGAAAAGAAAGTAAACATGAAAACAAAATGGAAAAATAAAAATACTAGTAATCAGCCCGAACATTTCCAAAACCAAGCTGAAGGCTCCGAAAACCGCACGAAACTAGCGAGTTGTCCGCTATTGAGCAATGACCCATGTTGCATCGCCAAAGGCGAATGCTATGTGTGCCTCGCAATAAGCGCGACATAGCATTTGCGGCAACGGGATGCCTAGGAGAGCCTGTATTCGTGTTCCCTCAGTTCTGTTGCAGGTAGACTCGCACGTACTGTTTGCTTCTCTTGCACCAGATGTCCGATTCTCGTGTCCAATCTCTGCTTACGATCTCGGGTAGCAGATAACGATCATTTTCGGAGGGTTGGCAGCATTAAGCACACGAGAGATGAATTTACCTACAGCTACAGTACAGATGGTCGGGTGGGTGATGGTCACGTGCACATCAGCGCAGGCAGGGAGTAAATTAAGTAGGTCTCAGAGACAAACATCACGTTCCAACCGGCAACGGCCATCCACCAAATTAACCTAACACAACTACACAGAAGCGCAGGCAGGGAGGGCCACATAACGAGTCAGCAATTCAAGCTAACTTACCTGCGCGACGTCGACTTGCATTAACAAGACTAGGAAAACAAAGATGTCACATCAAACATTTTGGATATTTCAGTACGAACTATATATAGACTAAAATGAATAAACAAGCACACATTAATGCTTTGATTCATCCTTGTTATTTCTGTTTCAGTGAAATTTTTGTTTAGATGTTTCTTCCTATGTAGATCGATTTTACAATATAATTCTAAATCATATTAGAGCAAACCTAGGGTAACTCAATGCTGTCACATAAGGGTGTGTTTAGTTCAAGTCATGTAGTGGAATGTCATAGGTCGGACCCGTTCCTGGGCCTGGTTCTCGTGTTTGGTACATACACGGAACGGTGACCAACTCGTTCCCGTGGACCGAATATTCGACCCAGATGCGGAACGAGGCGAGACCTCGAAATCGAGCGGACCGCGCGGAACCGTCTCCCCCTCCTCTCGCTCGCCCGACAAACCTTCTCCCTCGCGGCCGTCACTCCTCTTTCATCTCTCCCTCAGGCCGGGGACAATGCTTCAATGCCTTAAGGCACCTACCTTTGTGTCCATGACATGTGGGTCCAACAGGTGGCTGACCCACATGTCAATGACCCAAAGGCAGGTGCCTTTAAGGCACCGAAGCTGTGTCCCAGGCCGGCGGCTCTCCTCTCTCTGCCTTTCCCTCAGGCCGGCGACTCTCCTCTCTCGTCTCTCCCTCAGGCCGGCGACTTTGGTCAGTCAACCCCCTCATCCCTGCAGCCCTCGACCCTGCTGGTGGCGGTGGCGCCACACCACAGATCTGGACAAGGGTTGGTGCGTGGAAGCGGCAGTCGCGTCGGAGCAGCGGGAAACCGAGGATTGGCGCCGTATTCATCTCTGCATGCCTCGTCGCCGTTTCCTACAGCAGCCACGTCCTTGCTTGCTGGAGGCTTGCCACGGGCAACAACGACCTTGCTTGCTGGAGTGCAGCGACGATGCGGTCTCCCTGTTGGAATTGGCAGGGGCCACTCCCAATTCTTCCTCTAATCTGATGCAGTCTTCCTCTAAAATTCTGATTTTTTTTTTGAACTGGTGGCACACTTTATTCAACTGAAAGAAGGGATACATCAGAAATAAGTTCAGCTAGAATAAACTGTGGAGGATCATTATCCCACGAGATTATAGAATTAGAATCGTAACAACATCTAGCTAACTTGTGTGCCACTTGGTTTGCCCCTTCTGAATTTAGTGAATTTTTTTTCCGGGTGTGAATTTAGTGATTAGAGTCAGCTAGTTATTCTTTTGACTGTAGGTATGTTCACATACAAAAGAGATAATTGTTTATTTACCAGACTAAGCAGTGTATGTTTCATCTGCAAATCACTGTAAGTGCTCAAGAAAATGTGGATTGAAATGAACTTCTGAAATATCGCTACTCTGTTATGTTTGTGAGTGAATTTATAACTTATTTGTCCTACAAATACAATTGAAATGCCATATAATTTGTTATTACAAATAAAACTATAATGTCACCACTTAGTTCCATCTCACCAACCAAACACTGAACTGTCACCGTTCCATCCCACCTATCTTCCTCAACCAAACACAAGAACGGAACCGACACATTACACTGGAATGGAACCATGACATTCCATTCCACTTCGTTCCCCAACCAAACACACCCTAAGATTCCCCCCGGTAGATCAATGTGCCTTACCGATCACTATGAATTACTCCCTTCGTTTTTTTAGTCTGCATATAATATTTAATCGAAGTTAAACTTTGTAAAGTTATTGAAAAAAATATCAACATCTACAATACTAAAGCTACTAAAGCTATATGGTATGAAAATTAATTTCATGATGCATCTAACAATATTGATTTCATATTGTGAATCTTTATATTTTTTTCTATAAACTTAGTCAAAGTAGACAAAGCTTGACTTTGACCAAATTTTATATGCAGACTAAAAAGAAATGAAGGGAGAGTACAATCATGCTGAAGAGTGTCAGCAAGAAAAGGAGGAATATAACTGAGCCAAAGGCATCAATGTCTAGACTCGTTTGCCTCTTTAGCACAAAGATGTGTTAGGGCATCTTCAACGTTGATCCTCAAATCTAAACTCCAATGATCACTTGCCACTCTCGCAAACGACCAACCATGATTTTCAAGCTTGAATGCAGGAAGGCCTTCGATTCGGTTGCTTGGACCGCCTTGGACAAAATCTTGGCTGTCCGCGGCTTCTCCCAATCTTTTCGCACCTGGATTCAAAATATCCTCCACACGGGCAAGACTGCCATCCTCCTAAATGGCATTCCAGGCCACTGGACACAATGCAAGAATGGACTGCGATAGGGCGACCCGGCCTCCCCTACCTTTTCCTAATCGTTGCCAATCTGCTTTAGCAGCTCATCCTCCAGAACCCCGAGCCTGCTCTCCACCACCCCATCTTTACTCACCTGCCCCCTACCGTTCTCCAATATGCCGATGATATGCTGATCATCGCAGCCGCCTCTCCCTCCGCCGCTACAACACTCAAAACAATCCTAAAGAACTTTTCACAAGCTACTGGCCTCACCATCAACTTCTCCAAAACCACCCTGGCAACCCTGCACACTGATGAAACATTAGCTGCCACCACTGCTCTCGCCATGGACTGCACACGCGCCCCTCTCCCTCAAACCTACCTTGGACTCCCCCTCGCCCCAACCAAGCCTCCCTCCAATGCCTTCGCTCCGTTGATAGAACGATCTCGTAAATTACTAACTGGCTGGCGTGCCAAGCTTCTAGACAGAGGTGATCGGCTTATTCTCATCTCCGCGGTCCTCGACTCCCTCCTTACCTACTTTATGTCTGTCTTTCGTATACCCAAGAAAACCCTCAAAATCATTGACTCTTTGAGAAGGTCATTTTTTTGGGTCGGAGAAGATGCCTGCTCGGGTGCTCAATGCCTGGTTGCGTGGAAAAATGTTTGTACACCAAAAAAATTGGTGGTTTAGGTCTCAAAAACCTGCATGTTCGAAATAATTGCCTCCTAATGAAGTTTGCTGCCAAAGCCCTCTCCTCCGCACAGTCACCCTGGCTAGATTGGGTAGATCTCCAACACCCCAACGCCTTAGTCTCCTCGGCACCCCAAACCTCTTTCTTGTGCCGCACGATATCTCAACAAATCCCAACCCTACAGTCAATTTACTTTGTGCTAACAAACAGTGGAACACACACATATTTCTGGATGGATACCTGGCTCACCCCAAAACCCCTAGCTACCACCTTCCCGCACCTCTTCTCACACTCAACTCTACAGCTGGTAAAAGTGGCTAACATCTTGCATTTTGGTATTGAGGCTAACCTTCGTAATCCGTCTCTCTCTTACTGCAGAAATAGAGCTTGTCTCGCTTTTGGCTATTTTGCAGGACTTCGCGCCTTCGACAGAGGAAGATCAATGGTTCCTACTTCAGGGTCATGACTTCTCCACCAAGCAAGCATACGGCACCCTCATGACCAGGCCAGACAGGGATCTCATTGCCCCCCTCATTTGGGGCACCAAGGTTCCTCGCAAGATAAAGATTTTTGCTTGGCTTCTCTTCAAAGACCACCTCAACACTAGTGCGAATCTTGCACACAAGCATATAATCTCCTCCGATGTATGCCCATGTTGTGCTACATTACCTGAAGACTCCATTCATCTCTTCATCACATGTCCTCTCGCCAACAGGATATGGCAACGTGTAGGTTTCTGATACGTCTCCAACATATCTACTTTTCCAAACACTTTTGCCCTTGTTTTGGACTCTAACTTGCATGATTTGAATGAAACTAACCCGGACTGACACTGTTTTCAGCAGAACTGCCATGATGTTGTTTTATGTGTAGAAAATAAAAGTTCTCAGAATGTCCTCGAAATCCACTGAGGCACTTTTTGGAATTAATAAGAATTTTTGCCAAAAGAATCAACACCAGGGGGCCCACAGGCTGTCCACGAGACAGGGGGGCGCCCCCCCTAGGGCGTGCCCTCCTATCTCGTGGCCCCCTGGACCTCCACCGACCTCAACTCCAACTCCATATATTCACGTTCGGGGAGAAAAAAATCAGAGAGAAAGTTTCATCGTGTTTTACGACACGGAGCCGCCGCCAAGCCCTAATCTCTCGGGAGGGCTGATCCGAGTCCGCTCGGGGCTCCGGAGAGGGGGATTCATCGTCGTCGTCATCATCAACCATCCTCCATCACCAATTTCATGATGCTCACTGCCGTGCGTGAGTAATTCGATCGTAGGCTTGCTGGACGGTGATGGGTTGGATGAGTTTTACCATGTAATCAAGTTAGTTTTGTTAGGGTTTGATCCCTAGTATCCACTATGTTCTGAGATTGATGTTCCTATAACTTTGCTATGCTTAATGCTTGTCACTAGGGCCCGAGTGCCATGATTTCAGATCTGAACCTATTATGTTTTCATGAATATATGTGTGTTCTTGATCCTATCTTGCAACTCTATAGTCACCTATTATGTGTTATGATCCGACAACCCCGAAGTGACAATAATCGGGATACTTCTTGGTGATGACTGTAATTTGAGGAGTTCATGTATTCACTATGTGCTAATGCTTTGTTCCGGTTCTCTATTAAAAGGAGGCCTTAATATCCCTTAGTTTCCGCTAGGACCCCGCTTCCACGGGAGGGTAGGACAAAAGATGTCATGCAAGTTCTTTTCCATAAGCACGTATGACTATTTACGGAATACATGCCTACATTACATTGATGAATTGGAGCTAGTTCTATATCACCCTATGTTATAACTATTGCATGAGGAATCGCATCCGGCATAATTATCCATCATTGATCCATTGCCTACGAGCTTTTTATATATTGTTCTTCGCTTATTTACTTTTCCGTTGCTACTGTTACAACTACTACAAAACCCAAAAACATGTATCTTTACTTTTGCTACCGTTACCTTTATTATTATACCACTTTTGCTACTAAATACTTTGCTGCAGATACTAAGTTATCCAGGTGTGGTTGAATTGACAACTCAACTGCTAATACTCGAGAATATTCTTTGGCTCTCCTTGTGTCGAATCAATAAATTTGGGTTGAATACTTTACCCTCGAAAGCTGTTGCGATCCCCTACACTTGTGGGTTATCAAGACTAATTTCTGGCGCCGTTGCCGGGGAGCATAGCTCTATTCTCTGAGTCACTTGGGATATATATCTGTTGATTACTATGAAGAACTTGAAAGACAACAGAACTACTATTTTGCCCTCAACTACGAGGGGAGGTAAGGAACTGCCATCTAGCTCTGCACTAGATTCTCCTTCCATTATTTGTAAGCTTGCGACACCTAAACCTGCTACTGCTATGAATTCTGATATGTCGCATGTTATTGATGATGCCACTTCTGCTATGCATGATGAAACTACTTCTGTGCTTGATATTACTTTGCCATTAGGTGAATTTCTTGATGAACAACTTGCTAGAGTTAGGGGGAATGAAATTATTGAAGATGCTATTATTGATGATAGTGATGACGATGGTTCTCCTAATGATTATGTATTGCCTGTTGTTCCTAAGGGTTATGTTATGAATGAAGAAGCTGCTAGGGAAATCTTTGCTTGCAATGATAGATATGATCTTAAGAAATTATTAGCTAAATGGAAGTTGCAGTCTCTTAATGCTAGAATGAAACCTGACCCTGCTTTTGCTACTTCACCTATCTGTGTTACTGATAAGGATTATGAATTCTCTATTGATCCTGAAATTATTACTTTAGTTGAATCTGATCCTTTTTATGGCCTTGAATCTGAAACTGTTGTGGCACATCTTACCAAGTTGAATGATATAGCTACCCTATTTACTAATGATGAGAAGTCTCACTATTTTCATATCCTTAAGATATTTCCGTTTTCATTAAAGGGTGATGCTAAGACTTGGTATAATTCTCTTGCTCCTGGTTGTGTGCGTAGTCCCCTGTGATATGATTTATTACTTCTCGCTAAATATTTCCTGCTAATAAGAAACAAGCTGCCTTATGGAAATATATAATTTTGTGCAAATCAAAGAAGAGAGTCTCCCACAAGCTTGGGGAGGCTTCTCCGATTACTTAATGCTTTGCTCGATCATCCTCTTAAGAAAAACGAAATACTTGATATCTTTTATAATGGACTAACCGATGCTTCCAAGGACTACTTGGATAGTTGTGCTAGTTGTGTTTTCAGGGAAAGAACAATGATTTAAGCTGAAATATTATTGAATAATATGTTGACTAATGAAAATAATTGACTCTTCCCGAGCAGTTCTGAACCAATTGAGCCAATTTCGAGCCTATTCCTAAACCCACTCAAGAAGAGAGGTGTTTTATTTCTCATCTCAAGATATGCAAGAGGCAAAGAAATCAATGAAAGAAAAAGGTATTAAAGTGAAGATGTTAAGAATTTACCTCCTATTGAAGAAATACATGGTCTTAATATACCGCCTGAAGAACCATATTGTCTTGATAACCCGACACAGGTAGTAAAGGTAAACTCTCTCTATAGATATGATAAATTTGAAATACCCTCTACTAAATTTCATAGCCCATGCTTGGATGAATTTGATGACTTTATGGCTAAACAAGAAAGTTTTAATGCTTATGTTGGTAGAGAGTTAAAGAATAATGCTTTCGATATAGGACGTGTGGGCGATAATATAGCTAGAGTTAAAGATGAACTACACCTCGTTAGCAAATATGCTTCTATGGTTGCTACTCAAGCTGAGCAAGTACTCAAAGCTCAAAATGATTTGCTTGATGAATTAAATAATAAAAATGACTTTGCTGTTATAGTGGCTACTTGAAAGTGCAACTAATCCCTGGGTGGTTTTGGTAATTAATAACAACATATATATCATTGAACTAATTATTTCTTGAGAATATTTCAGAAAGTTCAGTGATATGGGTATGGCAATGACTGATGATGTGGACCCCTCAAAATGCTAAGGAAAACATTGGCAAAAGATCAAGACTCTATTTTTGGTTTAGTGATCCAAGATCACATTGAGTCCATAGGAAAGCCAATACTATTAAAAGGGATGAGGTTATGATGATGATCCGTTGCTCAAAGTGCTTAGTGATTTATCTCTCAAACTATCAGCAATCTTTCATTCCAACATAAACCCATAAGTAATCTCGGTCCCACCGATTCCATAAACTCACCACACCGAGATGAACCACCTCACCATATACCCAAACCCTAAGAATTTCGGATTTTCCGATTCCAAACTCGGTCATACGAAATTGGTGTTGCCAAGCTTCAGAACCTTCAGACTCAAATCGGTGTCACCGAGATGAGAAAGTCGGTCCCACCGAGATTGGCAAACCCTAGACTTTGGAAGAATCGGACTCACCGAGATTGTATTTTCGGTCCCAAGAAAATCCCAACGCTCACAAGATTTGAACTTTCGGTCTCACCGAGTTGTCAACTTCGGTCCGACCGAGATTGGTCAAATGTGTGTAACAGTTGGATTTTGTGTGGAGGCTATAAATACCCTCCACCTCCTCTTCATTCGTGGAGAGAGCCATCGAAAGAACTACCACTCCTACCTTACATTTTCGAGAAGAAAACTACCTACCCTTGTGTTGAGATCAAGTTGCTCCACTCCCACCATATGAAACTTGATTTCTAGCCTTCCCAAGTTGCTTTCCACTCAATCCTTTCTTCCACCACAGCCAAATCAGTGAGGAGAGTTGAGTGTTGGGGAGATTATCATTTGAAGCACAAGAGCAAGGAGTTCATCATCACCAACACCATCTATTACCTTTTGGAGGGTGGTGCCTCCTAGATTGGTTAGGTGTCGCTTGGGAGCCTCCACAAGATGTGGAGTTGAACCAAGAAGTTTGTAAGGGCAAGGAGATCGCCTACTCGTGAAGATCTACCCGAGTAAGGCTAGTCCTCCGTGGACGTAGGCCATGATGGTATAGACAAGGTTGCTTCTTCGTGGACCCTTTGTGGGTGGAGCCCTCCGTCGACTCTCGCAGCCGTTACCCTCCGTGGGTTGAAGTCTCCATCAACGTGGATTGACGATAGCACCACCTATCGGAACCACGAGAAAAATCCCCGTGTCTCCAAATTGTGTTTGCTCTTCTCCACCTCTTATTTACTACATGTGCAATTTACTTTCCGCTGCCATAACTCTAGAATTGCATGTGTAGGGTGATACTTGACTTGGTCATCATTGTGAACTTGCTAAAAACTTGCCCTAATCAAAAGGCTAAACCTTTAAGTTGTCAAGTAGTCTAATCACCCCCTCTAGACATACTTCCGATCCTACAAGTGGTATCGAGCTTTGGTCTCCATTGGATTGGTTTCCATTGCATTGATTCCATAAGCTTGGTTTCACAACCTAGGAGAGTATGGCGCCTAGTGAGGGTAATCTCCGAGAGGTCCTTACTTTGATGGTTCAAACTTTGCTAGTTGGAAGCATAAAATGAAAATGCATATTCTTGGACATAACCCGCCGCATGGGGCATTATTTGTGTTGGCTTGCAAGGTGAGTTCTTCGAGGAAGGAAAAGTTCGGATCGCGAAGCTATAGTGGATGAGTTGCGGATGTTACGTAACAATGCTCAAGCTTGTGACATTCTCTTCAATGCTTTGTGTCCCGAGGAGTTCAACAAGATCAGCCGCCTTGAGAATGCAAAAGAGATTTGGGATACTTTGGTCGAAATGCACGAAGGTACCGAGTCCGTGAAGGAATCAAAGCTAGATGTTCTTCAAGGTCACTTGACAAGTTCAAGATGAAGGAAGGTGAAGGAGTCGCTGAAATGTACTCTAGGCTTGCTCTCATCACCAATGAGATGGCAGGCTTAGGAAGCGAAGAAATGACCGACCGATTCATCATCAAGAAGATTCTCGAGCTTTGATGGAAAGTATGACACCGTGTGCACTTTGATCCAAATGATGCCAAACTACAAAGATCTCAAGCCTACCAAGTCATTGGAAGGATTGTTGCTCACGAGATGACACTTAAAGACAAGGAAGAGCTTCACAACAAGTCAAGTGGTGCTTACAAAGCTGCAGTTGAAGCTCCCACAACCTCAAGTGACAAGCTAGTTTCCAATGAAGAGATAAGCCTAATGGTGAAGAACTTCAACAAATTCTACAAGAGTAGAAGCAAGGAAAGAAGCTCAAAGTCTAGATCATATGATGAAAAGAGATCTTCTAGTCGTGATCGAAACTGCTACAATTGTGGAAGACCGGACACTACTCAAATGAGTGTTCGACTCCCCACAAGAGAAGAGAAGAATCTCCAAGAAGAAGAAGCTCAAGAGAAGAGTCGCCTCGAAAAGAGAGAAGGAGTAGAGATGATCGTTATGAACGAAGATCCTCTCGGAGAAGCAAGGATTCGGAAAGGAAAGACAAGTCATCAAGGAGCTACACAAGAAGAAAACATCAAGCTCATGTTGGTGAATGGGTTTCGCCCGACTCCGACAATCACTCCAAAGAAGCTATCACTCCAACTCCGAATCTGATCAAGATGAAGGTGTTGCGGTCTTGCTCTCGTGTCCTCCAACTCCAACTCCTATGACATATTTGATTCACCAAATGAGGGAAATGGAAGATGCTTCATGGCAAAAGGCCCCAAGGTATCACACCTGAGTTTATTGACTTTGATAGTGATGAGGATGACTTGCTTGGTGAAGATGAGCTTTTACATGACAAATCTAGCGAGCTTAGTAATGATGAACATGCTAATAGTCTTTATAGTCGAGAAGAGTCGAATGACAATGCTATGAAGGAGATTGAGCGCCTAACTAAAGA
Organism: Aegilops speltoides; assembly: GCA_021437245.1. Classification (NCBI taxonomy): domain Eukaryota; kingdom Viridiplantae; phylum Streptophyta; class Magnoliopsida; order Poales; family Poaceae; genus Aegilops; species Aegilops speltoides. Next base: position 378,444,547 of record CM038142.1, read on the forward strand.
ACTAAACACTCTTAAGTTAGCTCATGAAACAACTCAAGAAGATCATAGAGAGCTCCTAAGATCTCATGAGAAGCTACGCTCGAGAAGCTCAATCTAGAGCAAGAACATGAGTTTCTAAGAGCTATCAATGACGATCTTGAAAGAAGAGTTCTTCATATCTTGCCAAACGACTTCTCTTGTCTAATTTCTTGCCACCTATTAAAACTAAGCATGACAAGCATAAGAAAAATTCTTCATCTAGTAGTAACAATAATCATGCTAAATCAAATGTTGTTACTTCTAGTAATTCTCTTGATTCCACTAACAATGTTTCAAGCCAAGTTTCACTTGAGCAAGAAAATAGTCTATTGAAAGGGATTATAGAGAAAGGTGTCTACAAGAGTCTTGCGGAAGCAAGAGCTTTGAGGAAATTGTTCGCAAACAAGGAAGACACCGGAAGAATCAAGGAATTGGTTTTGAGCGAAAGTTCAACGCCGAGGGTGTTGAATGGGAAGAAGGTCAATATCCCACTCCAAAGTTTGTTTCTCAAGAGGAGAAGTATGATCCTACTTCTTTCAATAAGGAACAAGCTCAAGATGACCTTCCACCACAAGACCACAAGCTAAAAGGCAAGGACAAGCTTCAAGAGGAGATTGATGCATTCATTGAAGCACCCAAGGCCATGGTCAAGTGGGTTCCCAAGGCAACGTCAAGTTCTACTTCGACAAGCTCAACTACTACCCCAAGGATTCCCATCAAGATGATGTGGATCCCGAAGAAGATGAACTAGAGAGTTCTTGAGGGTGACTCCGCCAACATACTTCACTCACATTCATTTTGGCAAAGAACTTGTGCAATCAACTTCCACATCTTGCACTCGTTCATGGAGTCACAAACCCTCATGTTGGTAAGTCAAGGGACAAGGTAATCATTGCTTTCATGGACATCATCTATTGTGTACTTCAATCTATGTCCATGGATATCCTTGTTTGTTCCTTGTGGGACTAACCCATGTAGGTATTGAAAGTGCCCGAATCCAAAGGATTGCTCCCAACTCTTGATGATCTTCATCAACATTGAGCACCCACATCTTCAACATCTACATGAAGTCTTCAACGACAACCCAAGGTTAGTTTGACCCTTTAAAAGGGGTTCTCACATCAAGGGGGAGCTTTGCTCTAAAGAAATGAGCTAAAGCATCTTCAAATGATGTGAACACATTAATGCTTTATGGAAAAGTGGTAACCCCACTTGTGCTTAAACGATGAGTATGACCTATGATCAAATGTTCTCATTTGACTCCTAAGTCAATATACTCATATATAGATGACCTAGTCATCGCCAAATTGTGTGCTAGTAGCTAGTGTTTTGTTTGTGCATGTTTGACACATATTTTATTTGCTATCTTATTGTGTGAGCATGTTGGATGCATGATTTTATCCATTCGAGGACATCCATTTGTTGCTTTGGTCTTTTGGATTTTTCTTTTTGACCAAATGGATGGACAAGAATGCCTAAGTTCCTCCCCTAGCTATCTATGCTTTCTTGTCTCAAACTCTATTCATGCTTATATCACAAACTTTGAACAAGACTTTTTGGACGGACGCATCGAGTGAGGAGCACTGAGCCACCGATCCGTCAAAAGCCTAACTTCCAAAACCTTCTAAGTACTTTCGGTCAAACCAATATACTCAAATCGGACAGATCAAATTACTTGGATTGATCTAGGTTTTCACTCGGTGAAACCGAAGTTACAAATTTCGGCGTGATCAAGTGAGTAATCGCACGCAGCTAACCATCTCGGTCCCACCGAAGTTTTCCAACTCGGTCCCACCGACACCGAAGGGTATATATACCCGAGGGCAGCGCGCTGATTATTCCTTCAAACACCTCGCCCCAAACCCTTTCGCCGTCGCCGTGGTCTCCGGATCGTCTCCGCCGTCGCTCAGGCACCTCGCGCTGGTCTCCATCGCCGTCAACGGTCAATCTCGTCGCGCCGTTGTCCGCCAGAGTGAAGCTCCACCAGATTGGGTGAGTTTCATCCTCTCGTGCTTCAACCTCGATTCTATGCACGATAGGTTTTGCCTAGTTTCTTGCCAAGATTGAAATCTTCCATCCAGCAGATTAGATCATAGAACAAAATTCGAGTGAAAATTTTAGGTTAGGTTTCGCGAACACATCTCGGTGTGACCGATTCTACATTCTCGGATCGACCGATTTGGCTTCTAGCCATTGACCGCACTTTTCGTTAAACCGAAGTTGTGCAAATCGGTAAGACCGAAGTGAGGATTTAGTGAAACCCTAGTGCTCTCGGCTAGATCGAAACCCATTTCGTCCAACCGAAAGTGGTGTGTATGGTCTGTTTAGGCACTCGGATTCACCGAATTTTTAGACTCGGTCGATCAAATGCATTCTGTGAAAACCTAAAACTAATGTTTGAACTCATTTATTTTGCAAAATCCTCTGCAGTTTGTGATAACTCTTCTATTCGCCTATACCTATTCTTTTCACAGGTTGTCGGTCATGTCCGATGCAAGTGACAGCGAACAGGTCGAATCACCAGTTGAGATTCCAGAGGCGCTACAAGTCCCAAGCAAGCAGTTTTTCAGATGATGGAGAGAGGAGCACTCCAAGTGGATTGCCTCCACTGCCACTGGCCAAGAAGAAGAGGAATTCGATGAGGAAGACTCGACTTTGTTGCAGATGAGGAGATAACTTCCAAGCCTAAGAGGAAAGTGGTTGCCAAGGGCTATCAAGGGCAACAAGCAAAGAAAGGCACCAAAGAAAGAGAAGAAATCCACAGTTGCAAAGAAGCTGAGCATGGAAGAAGAAACCTCCAAGAAGATCAAGAAAACTTCCAAGAGGAAGAGGCTAGTTCATGAAGAAGTCGATGATGATGACTCGATGAGGAAGCACCCCAGCCTCCTCGAAGCAAAAGTTGATGGGAGATGCCATCGTAAGGCAGGAGCACCCACAAAATCTAAGCCATCAGCTCAAAGAAAGGCAGCCCAAGCCAAACCTGCCGCCAAGCCAAAGAAAACTGTGAGAAACATACCGCTTCAGAGAAGAAGAAGGACAATGTGCCACCGCTGAATCGATGAAGAGGCACATGTTTTGGTCAAGCTCGCATGTAAATTGCCGCTCATAATGATGCTCATCCTCGAGCTGAAAATATGAAGGAAAGGAAGGACAAAGGTCTCGTGCTATGGAGGCAAGTTGATCCATATGCCACCAGAGAAGGACAGCTGTTGACTCTAGGTTCCACACCGAGAGCAACAAGATTTCTATGAGACAGTGCTCATGGATAAGAAGCCAATTGTTGCCGACACCAGATATGTAGACCGGGATTACATCGACAAGTGAAGAGCACAGAGACTATTTCCCACATGTGCATGAGAGCTTCACCGCATGTGGAGTTGCTGAGTTTGTTGGTCGGGTCGACCGCTTGGAATGATGAGATGATCATGCGTTCTATGCCACCGCACACTTCTATCCAGATGGCGTAATTGTATGGATGATGTATGACGTAGATTCTCCTCAACTATTGAGGAATGGAGAGCGTTCTTTGAATGCACCAAAGATCAAGGGACGATGATGTTGATGTCTATGGCATTCCAAAGAAGAATCACGAGTCTATGAAGAACATGTACAATGAGGTACCGACAAGGATGTTGAGATATGGAAGCTTGGATCAGTTTATCATCTTCAGCAGGTCTCCCAACCACTAACACCATTTCGAGGCATACTTTGATGCCCAAGTCAGAGACCATCGCATGATAAGAGGCTACTCTATCAACATGCTGCACATTCGGATCAAGACACCTTTAAGGTGATGGACACGATAGTAGAGACTATCAAGAGGACAGCAGCAGACTGTAAGAGGTCGTGTGGGTTTGCTCGCATATTCAGATGCTCATTAATGCCAAGTTTGGCACGGACACCTACCGTTGGATAGACCCCACTTGCCACCGCAGCCTGAACATGAAGATAATGAAGTTGTGATGACCGAGGATGCTCCCACATCCGCTGAAGGACACGCTAAGTCCGAAGCTGCCAAACAAGCTAAAGCTGAGAAGGAAGAAGAAGAAAGCCCAAGAGCGTTGGAGAACAACTTGAAGCCACTCAGAGAATTGAACTACGCTGGCCAGATAGTGCGCCTCGGGAGAGTCTTGAGAGGATAGTTGAAGATAAGTTCCATGCTCTCGATGTCAAGTCGATCAAGTGCGTGTCACCGTCAACAAGCTTGAGGCGACATTGAGGAAGCGAAGAGGAGAAGGCAGAGCTCATGAAGGAGATGGAAGGTGATCTAGTCCAGATGACTATGAGCAGCCTGCAAAGGCCCACAAAGCCCAGATCACCGCTATTCCAAAGGATGCACCCTGTGGCTACTACATCAAGACCTCCCACAGCTCCATCGGCCCAAGACCAGCTCCAAGATCCACTCCTCCAGCTCCACAGACTTCAGCAGAAGCTTTCGCAGATGCAGCTATCTCCACTCCATCGACGCAGACAGGAGCCGCCAGCAGAGTCCCTAGTGACGATTAGCTCTATACCTTTCGAACTTTTTGGTAACTTGTTGCCAAAGGGGGAGAAATTGTATAGATCATAGGACTTCGAGAGAGAGTGCTCGCGTTTTGCTCTTTCGCTTATGCGGTTTTCCTTGAGATACTTTTGAGTTCTTTGAGACATTGCGTGTGTTTGATACTACGCTTGTTTCTATCTTGATGAGTGCTTGATCATACTATGCTTAATGTGTGCTTAATGCTTATCATATTCTATTCACACCTTGTATGATCACTTACTCATGTCTTGGTGATTGGGTGCATGCTATTCATTCTTATCATTTTGTGCGCTCCACCAAGATGTATGTGACATGGAAGAGTGACCCATGATCCTAATCGATTGTGCATTTGCATTCAAACGCAAATCTTAAATAATGCACAAATTTAGGGGGAGCTCTTGCTTATCACATACTTCTCAAAGCGACGATGTTATTCATTGATTATATCATTTGTCGAAGCTTTGATCTATATGTTGTCATCAATTACCAAAAGGGGAGATTGAAAGTGCAACTAATCCCGGGTGGTTTTGGTAATTAATAACAACATATATATCATTGAACTAATTATTTCTTGAGAATATTTCGAAAGTTCAATTGATATGGGTATGGCAATGACCGATGATGTGGACCCTCAAAATGCTAAGGAAAACATTGGCAAAAGCTCAAGACTCTATTTTTGGTTTAGTGATCCAAGATCACATTGAGTCCATAGGAAAGCCAATACTATTAAAAGGGATGAGGTTATGATGATGATCTGGTTGCTCAAAGTGCTTAGTGATTTATCTCTCAAACTATCAGCAATCTTTCATTCCAACATAAACCCATAAGTAATCTCGGTCCCACCGATTCCATAAACTCACCACACCGAGATGAACCACCTCACCATATACCCAAACCCTAAGAATTTCGGATTTTCCGATTCCAAACTCGGTCATACCGAAATTGGTGTTGCCAAGCTTCAGAATCTTCAGACTCAAATCGGTGTCACCGAGATGAGAAAGTCGGTCCCACCGAGATTGGCAAACCCTAGACTTTGGAAGAATCGGCTCACCGAGATTGTATTTTCGGTCCCACGAAAATCCCAACGCTCACAAGATTTGAACTTTCGGTCTCACCGAGTTGTCAACTTCGGTCTGACCGAGATTGGTCAAATGTGTGTAACGGTTGGATTTTGTGTGGAGGCTATAAATACCCCTCCACCTCCTCTTCATTCGTGGAGAGAGCCATCAGAAAGAACTACCACTCCTACCTTACATTTCTCGAGAAGAAAACTACCTACCCTTGTGTTGAGATCAAGTTGCTCCACTCCCACCATATGAAACTTGATTTCTAGCCTTCCCAAGTTGCTTTCCACTCAATCCTTTCTTCCACCACAGCCAAATCAGTGAGGAGAGTTGAGTGTTGGGGAGATTATCATTTGAAGCACAAGAGCAAGGAGTTCATCATCACCAACACCATCTATTACCTTTTGGAGGGTGGTGCCTCCTAGATTGGTTAGGTGTCGCTTGGGAGCCTCCGTCAAGATGTGGAGTTGAACCAAGAAGTTTGTAAGGGCAAGGAGATCGCCTACTTCGTGAAGATCTACCCGAGTAAGGCTAGTCCTCCGTGGACGAGGCCATGATGGTATAGACAAGGTTGCTTCTTCGTGGACCCTTTGTGGGTGGAGCCTCCGTGGACTCTCGCATGGCCGTTACCCTCCGTGGGTTGAAGTCTCCATCAACGTGGATTGACGATAGCACCACCTATCGGAACCACGAGAAAAATCTCCGTGTCTCCAAATTGCGTTTGCTCTTCTCCACCTCTTATTTACTACATGTGCAATTTACTTTCCGCTGCCATAACTCTAGAATTGCATGTGTAGGGTGATACTTGACTTGGTCATCATTGTGAACTTGCTAAAAACTTGCCCTAATCAAAAGGCTAAACCTTTAAGTTGTCAAGTAGTCTAATCACCCCCCCCTCTAGACATACTTCCGATCCTACACTACTAGAACTGGTAGAATGACTCAGGAACCTTTGTATCCTGAAGGCCACCCTAAGAGAATCGAGCAAGATTCTTAGAGAAATAATTTAGAGGCACCTAGTTCTTCTAAAAAGAAGAAGAAGAAAGACGATAGAACTTTGCATGCTTCTAGTGAACCTACTGTAGACACACCTGAGAATCCCAATGACATTTCTATTTCTGATGTTGAAACTCAATCAGGTGATGAGCATGAACCTAGTGATAATGTTAATGATAATGTTCATGTTGATGCTCAACCTAGCAAAAACAATGATGTAGAGATTGAACCTGCTGTTGATCTTGATAACCCACAATCAAAGAATCAACGTTATGATAAGAGAGATTTTGTTGCTAGGAAGCACGGTAAAGAAAGAGAACCATGGGTTCAGAAACCCGTGCCCTTTCCTCCTAAACCATCCAAGTCAAAGGATGATGAGGATTTTGAGCGCTTTGCTGAAATGATTAGACCTATTTTCTTACGTATGCGCTTAACAGATATGCTGAATGTAAATCCTTATGCTAAGTATATGAAGGATATCATTACAAACAAAAGAAAGATACCGGAAGCTGAAATTTCCACCATGCTTGCTAATTACACTTTCAAGGGTGGAATACCAAAGAAACTTGGAGATCCGGGTGTACCAACTATACCATGCTCCATTAAAAGAAATTATGTTAGAACTGCTTTATGTGATCTTGGAGCTGGTGTTAGTGTTATGCCTCTCTCTTTATATCGTAGACTTGAATTGAATAAGTTGACACCTACTGAAATATATTTGCAAATGGCTGATAAATCAATTGTTATACTTGTCGGTATCGACAGGATGTGCCTGTTGTGGTTGCAAATGTCACTGTGTTAATGAACTTTGTTATTCTTGATATTCCCGAGGACGATAGTATGTCTATTATCCTTGGTAGACCTTTTCTTAATACTGCAGGGGCTGTTATTGATTGCAACAAAGGCAATGTCACTTTTCATGTTAATGGTAATGAGCATATGGTACACTTTCCGAGGAAACAATCTCAAGTTCATAGCATCAATTCTATTGGACAAGTTCCAACTATTATTATTGGAGGTTTTGAATTTCCTCTCCCTATTGTCAAGGAAAAGTATGATATTCTTATTGTTGGGGATTTTCATATCCCCGTTGAGGTCACTTAGTGTTATTCGAAATTTCTCCGGTTCCGTGTTATTCGGAATGAGTTTGTTAACAAGACTTGATCAACCTTGTTAGTGGATTCATTTTGATGATCACGAGATGGATGAAACTAGAAGGCACAACCTTCTGTACCCTCTTTTTACTTTCTGTTATTTAGAATAAATAAAGCAAAAATAGTATTACCTGTCCGTTTTCTGAATTATCCGTGCATTAAAAAATAGTCCGAAAATAAAAGTGCTCCAAATGCCCTGCAAATTTAGTATGATTTTTTCTGAAATATTTGAGGATTTTAGGCACTGAAAACACTGCAGGAGGGGCAAGCACCAGGCCACGAGAGTGGAGGGCGCGCCCCCCTATAGGGTGCGCCCCCTGTCTCGTGGGCCCCTGGTGGCCCCCCTCCACTTATGCCAGCACCCACACACTTCATCTTCTACCCAAAAAAATCCCCATCCAGCTCAAGCACGAGTTCTAGCTCGTTTTGCTGCGATTTTCGATCTCTTAGCTCAAAGCTCCATTCACTAAACTGCTTTGGGAGATTGTTGCTTGGTACGTGACTCCTCCATTGGTCTAATTAGTTTTTGTTCTACTGTTTTATTCATTGCAAATTTTTGTTGCATAGGTGACCATGTTCTTGAGCTTGCATGTTCAATTTTTGAGGTCTCAAGCAATTCCAATGCATGATATAGGCTCTAGGAACTTGTAGGAGTAGTTGCTATCAATCTTGTTTAGTTTTATTCACTTTTATTTTGAAGTTACTAAAATTTCATAAATTTTCAGAAAATGTTAAGGAAACTTTTTAGGGGCTCTTCTAGCCAAAGCTCTGAGGAAAAACAAAACAAAGAGAAGGAAAAAGCCAAGTATAATCTTCCTCGCTTAGCGGAAGTACGGTCATGTGAATGGCCATGTGAGGATTTCTTGAAAGAAGCTGGAATTCATGAAGACTTTTATGCTTTAATCGAGACTGCAGGCCTCACCGGTTTCATCAACGACCGAATCGATCAGTATCTCTTACTTACCAATACTTTCGTGCAAAACTTTTATTATTATCCTAAGAAGTCACCGCCTGCAGTATCATTTCATTTATATGATGAATTCAAAGAAATGTCTTTACGTCATTTTTGCGCGGTATGTAGGATACCTTATGAGGTAGAATTAGAGGAACCCCATCGTGAAGAAGTGGGTGGCTTCGTTAATACAATTGCTGTAGAGGAGCCAAAGAAGGGCTCTGAGGCAAAAGTCTCTAGCATACACTTTCCTGTTTTACGCTACTTTGCATATTAGTGAAGGAAATATGTCCTAGAGGCAATAATAAAGTTTTTATTTATTTCCTTATTTCATGATAAATGTTTATTATTCATGCTAGAATTGTATTAACTGGAAACATAATACATGTGTGAATACATAGACAAACATAGTGTCACTAGTATGTCTCTACTTGACTAGCTCGTGAATCAAAGATGGTTAAGTTTCCTAGCCATAGACATGAGTTGTCATTTGATTAACGGGATCACATCATTAGGAGAATGATGTGATTGACATGACCCATTCTCGTTAGCCTAGCACTTGATCGCTTAGTATGTTGCTATTGCTTTCTTCATGACTTATACATGTTCCTCAGTAACTATGAGATTATGCAACTCCGCTTTTGGAGGAACACTTTGGTGCTACCAAACGTCACAACGAATCGGGTGATTATAAAGGAGTACTACAGGTGTCTCCAAAGGTACATGTTGGGTTGGCGATTTCGAGATTAGGTTTTGTCACTCCGATTGTCGGAGAGGTATCTCTGGGCCCTCTCGGTAATGCACATCACTATAAGCCTTGCAAGCAATGTAGCTAATGAGTTAGTTACGGAATGATGCATTACGTAACGAGTAAAGAGACTTGCCGGTAATGAGATTGAACTAGGTATTGGATACCGACGATCGAATCTCGGGAAAGTAACATACCGATGACAAAGGGAACAAAGTATGTTGTTATGTGGTTTGACCGATAAAGATCTTCGTAGAATATGTAGGAGCCTATATGGGCATCCAGGTTCCGCTATTGGTTATTGACCAAGAATAGTTCTAGGTCATGTCTACATAGTTCTCGAACCCGTAGGGTCCGCACGTTTAAGGTTTCGATGACAGTTATATTATGAGTTTATGAGTTTTGATGTACCGAAGGAGTTCGGAGTCCCGGATGAGACCGGGGACATGACGAGGAGTCTCAAAATGGTCGAGACGTAAAGATCGATATATTGGACGACTATATTCGAAGTTCGGAAAGGTTCCGAGTGATTCGGGTATTTTTCGGAGTACCGGAGAGTTACGGGAATTCGCCGGGGAGTATATAGGCCTTATTGGGCCATACGGGAATAAAGGAGAGAGGCCAAAAAGAAGGAGGCCTGCGCCCCCCCTCTGGTCCGAATTGGACAAGGGCGAGCCCCCCTTCCTTCTCTTCCTCTCCCCTCTTTCCCTTCTCCTACTCCAACAAGGGAGGTGGAATCCTACTAGGACTAGGGAGTCCTAGTAGGACTCCACACTTGGCGCGCCCCCTCCTAGGGCCGGCCTCTTCCCCCCTTGCTCCTTTATATACGGGGGCAGTGTTGGGGAACGTTGCAGAAAATTAAAATTTTTCCTACGGTTTCACCAAGATCCATCTATGAGTTCATCTAAGCAACGAGTCAAGGGAGTGAGTTTGCATTTACATACCACTTGTAGATCGCGTGCGGAAGCGTTCAAGGGAAGGATGATGATGGAGTCGTACTCGCCATGATTCAGATCACCGATGACCAAGTGCTGAACGGACATCACCTCCGCATTCAACACACGTACGGGACGGTCGACGTCTCCTCCGTCTTGATCCAGCAAGGAGGAAGGAGAGGTTGAGGAAGATTGCTCCAACGACAGCACGACGGCGTGGTGGCGTTGGTGCAGCAGTACTCCGACAGGGCTTCGCCAAGCACATAACGGAGGAGGAGAGGTGTTGGGGAGGGGAGGGGCCGCGCCTTGGGTTGTGTCTAGCAGCCCTCCCCTCACCCCTCTATTTATAGGGGAAGGGGCAAGGGGGGCCGACCCCTCTAGATGGGATCTAGAGGGGGGCGGCGGCCAGGGAGGGGGGACTTGCCCCCCAAGCAAAGGGGGCGCCCCCCTTAGGGTCCCCCCCCCCAACCCTAGGCGCATGGGCCTAAGGTGGGGGGCGCGCCCAGCCCTCCAGGGGCTGGTTCCCTGCCCCTTGCGGCCCATGTGGCCCTCCGAGAGGGGTGGCCCCTCCCGGTGGACCCCCGGAACCTCTCCGGTGGCCCCGGTACAATACCGATATGCCCCCGGAACTTTCCGGTGTCCGCATGACAACTTCCCATATATAAAACTTCACCTCCGGACCATTCCGGAACTCCTCATGACATCCGGGATCTCATCCGGGACTCCGAACAACATTTGGTAATCACATACAAGTCTTCCTAATAACCCTAGCGTCACCGAACCTTAAGTGTGTAGACCCTACGGGTTCGGGAGACATGCAAACATGACCGAGACGACTCTCCGGTCAATAACCAACAGCGGGATCTGGATACCCATGTTGGCTCCCACATGTTCCACGATGATTTCATCGGTTGAACCACGATGTCGAGGATTCGCCAAACCCCATATACAATTCCCTTCGTCAATCGGTATGTTACTTGCCCGAGACTCGATCGTCGGTATCCCAATACCTCGTTCAGTCTCGTTACCGGCAAGTCACTTTACTCGTACCGTAATGCATGATCCTGTGACCAACGACTTGGTCACTTTGAGCTCATTATGATGATGCATTACCGAGTGGGCCCAGAGATACCTCTCCGTCATACGGAGTGACAAATCCCAGTCTCGATCCGTGTCAACCCAACAGACACTTTCAGAGATACCTGTAGTGCACCTTTATAGTCACCCGATTCGTTGTGACGTTTGGTACACCCAAAGCACTCCTACGGTATCCGGGAGTTACACGATCTCATGGTCTAAGGAAAAGATACTTGACATTGGAAAAGCTCTAGCAAAACGAACTACACGATCTTGTGCTATGCTTAGGATTCGGTCTTGTCCATCACATCATTCTCCTAATGATGTGATCCCGTTATCAACGACATCCGATGTCCATAGCCAGGAAACCATGACTATCTGTTGATCAACGTGCTAGTCAACTAGAGGCTCACTAGGGACATATTGTGGTCTATGTATTCACACATGTATTACGATTTCCGGATAATACAGTTATAGCATGAATAAAAGACAATTATCATGAACGAAGAAATATAATAATAATACTTTTATTATTGCCTCTAGGGCATATTTCCAACAGTCTCCCACTTGCACTAGAGCCAATAATCCAGTTACATTGTGATGAATCGAACACCCATAGAGTTCTGGTGTTGATCATGTTTTGCTCGCGAGAGAGGTTTAGTCAACGGATCTGCGACATTCAGATCCGCATGTACTTTGCAAATTTCTATGTCTCCATCTTGAACATTTTCACGGATGGAGTTGAAGCGACGCTTGATGTGCCTGGTCTTCTTGTGAAACCTGGGCTCCTTGGCAAGGGCAATAGCTCCAGTGTTGTCACAGAAGAGTTTGATCGGCCCCGACGCATTGGGTATGACTCCTAGGTTGGTGATGAACTCCTTCACCCAAATTGCTTCATGCACTGCCTCCGAGGCTGCCATGTACTCCGCTTCACATGTAGATCCCGCCACGACACTCGCTTGCAAATGCACCAGCCATCGCTCCACCATTCAACATATACACGATCCGGTTTGTGACTTAGAGTCATCCAGATCTCGTGTCAAAGCTAGCGCCGACGTAACCCTTTACGACGAGCTCTTCGTCACCTCCATAAACGAGAAACATGTCCTTTGTCCTTTTCGGTACTTCAGATATTCTTGACCGCTGTCTGTGTTCCTTGCGGGATTACTTTGGTATATTCCTACCAAACTTACGGCAAGGTTTACATCAGTCCGTACACAAGATGGCATACATAATTGATCCTATGGCTGAAGCATAGGGATGACACTCATCTCTTCTTTGTCTTTGTCGTGGTCGGGATTGAGCCAAGCTCAATCTCACACCTTGCAATCTGAGCAAGAACCCTTTCTTGGACTGATCCATTTTGAACTTCTTCAAAATCTTATCAAGGTATGTGCTTTGTGAAAGACCTATGAGGCGTCTCGATCTATCCCTATAGATCTTGATGCCTAATATGTAAGCAGCTTCTCCAAGGTCCTTCATTGAAAAACACTTATTCAAGTAGGCCTTAATGCTGTCCGAAGTTCTATATCATTTCCCATCAAGAGTATGTCATCTACATATAATATGAGAAATGCTACTGAGCTCCCACTCACGTTCTTGTAAACGCAGGCTTCTCCATAAGTCGCATAAACCAAACGCTTTGATCATCTCATCAAAGCGAATGTTCCAACTCCAAGATGCTTGCACCAGCCCATAAATGGATCGCTGGAGCTTGCATACTTTGTTAGCGTTCTTAGGATCGACAAAACCTTCCGGCTGCATCATATACAACTCTTCCTTAAGATGTCCGTTAAGGAATGCCGTTTTGACGTCCATCTGCCATATCTCATAATCATAGTATGCAGCAATTGCTAACATGATTCGGACGGACTTCAGCTTCGCTACGGGAGAGAATGTCTCGTCGTAGTCAATCCCTTAAACTTGTCGATAACCCTTAGCGACAAGTCGAGCTTTATAGATGGTAACATTTCCATCCGCGTCCGTCTTCTTCTTAAGGATCCATTTGTTTTCTATCGCTCGCCGATCATCGGGCAAGTCTGTCAAAGTCCATACTTTGTTTTCATACATGGATTCTATCTCGGATTTCATGGCTTCAAGCCATTTGTTGGAATCTGGGCCGCCATTGCTTCTTCATAGTTCGAAGGTTCACCGTTGTCTAACAACATGATTTCCAGGACAGGGTTGCCGCACCACTGCAGTGCGGAACGTGTCCTTGTGGACCCACGAAGTTCAAGTAGCAACTTGATCCAAGTACCTTGATCATCATCATTATTATCCTCTTGGTTGGTGTAGGCATCACAGAACATTTTCTGAGCTGCACTACTTTCCCGCTCGAGAGGTAGTACTTCATCGAGTTCTACTTTCCTCCCACTTACTTCTTTTGAGAGAAACTCTTTTTCCAGAAAGCATCCATTCTTGGCAACAAAGATCTTGCCCTCGGATCTTAAGTAGAAGGTATACCCAACGGTTTCCTTAGGGTATCCTATGAAGACGATTTTTCCGACTTGGGTTCGATCTTTTCAGTTGAAGTTTCTTGACATAAGCATCGCATCCCCAAACTTTTAGAAACGATAGTGAGGTTTCTTCCCAAACCATAATTCATACGGTGTCGTCTCAACGGATTTAGACGGTGCCCTATTTAAAGTGAATGTAGCTGTCTCTAGAGCGTATCCCCAAAATGATAGCGGTAAATCGGTAAGAGACATCATAGACCGCACCATATCCAATAGAGTGCGATTACGACGATCGGACACACCGTTACGCTGAGGTGTTCCAGGCGGCGTGAGTTGTGAAACGATTCCACATTTCCTTAAGTGTGTACCAAATTTATGACTTAAATATTCTCCTCCACGATCTGATCGTAGGAACTTTATTTTTCGGTCACGTAGATTCTCTACCTCATTCTGAAATTCCTTGAACTTTTCAAAGGTCTCAGACTTGTGTTTCATTAAGTAGACATACCCATATCTACTCAAGTCATCAGTGAGAGTGAGAACATAACGATATCCTCCGCGAGCCTCAACGCTCATTAGACCGCACACATCGGTATGTATGATTTCCAACAAGTTGGTTGCTCACTTCATTGTTCCGGAGAACGGAGTCTTGGTCATTTTGCCCATGAGGCATGGTTCGCATGTGTCAAATGATTCATAATCGAGAGACTCTAAAAGTCCAGCAGCATGGAGCTTCTTCATACGCTTGACAACAATGTGACCAAGGCGGCAGTGCCACAAGTATGTGGGACTATCGTTATCAACTTTACATCTTTTGGCATTCACACTATGAATATGTGTAATATTACGCTCGAGATTCATTAAGAATAAACCATTGACCATCGGAGCATGACCATAAAACATATCTCTCATATAAATAGAACAACCATTATTCTCGGATTTAAATGAGTAACCATCTCGTATTAAACGAGATCCTGATACAATGTTCATGCTCAAACTTGGCACAAAATAACAATTATTGAGGTTTAAAACTAATCCCGTAGGTAAATGTAGAGGTAGCGTGCTGACGGCGATCACATCAACCTTGGAACCATTCCCGACGCAAGATCGTCACCTCGCCCTTCGCCGATCTCCGCTTATTCCGCAGCTCTGTTTGTGAGTTACAAATATGAGCAACGGCACCGTATCAAATACCGGGAGTTACTACAGTCTTGGTAAGGTACACATCAATTACATGTATATCAAATATACCTTTGGTGTTGCGGCCTTCTTATCCACGAAGTATTTGGGCGATTCGCTTCAAAGGACCCTTCCCTTGCAATAAAAGCACTCGGTCTCGTGCTTGGGTCCATTCTTTGACTTCTTCCCAGTAACTAGCTTGCGGGCGCGCAACATCCTTGCCGTCCTTCTTGAAGTTCTTCTTGCCCTTGCCCTTCTTGAACTTAGTGGTCTTATTGACCATCAACACTTGATGTTCTTTCTTGATCTCAACCTCTGCGACTTGAAGATTGAAAATACTTCAGAATGGTCTTCACCATCCCCGCATATTGTAGTTCATCACAAAGCTCTTGTAGCTTGGTGGGAGCGATCAAGGATTCTGTCAATGACCGCCTCATCGGGGAGGTTAATGTCCACTGGGTCGGCGGTTGTGCAACCCGGACATTTTGAGTATGTGCTCACCGATGTAACTGTTTTCCTCCATCTTACAACTATAGAACTTGTCGGAGACTTCATATCTCTCGACCGGGCATGAGCTTGAAAAACTAGTTTCAGCTCCTCGAACATCTCACATGCTCCATGATGCTCAAAACGCTTTTGGAGCCCCGGTTCTAAGTGTAAAGCGCCGCCTTGACCGAACGAGGGAGTAATCATCAAGACGAGACCGCCAAGCGTTCATAACGCCTTGGTTCTCAGGGACGGAGCGTCACCTAGCGGTCCTTCTAGGACATATTGTTTCTGGCAGCTATGAGGATGATCTCGGGTTCGGACCCGATCCGTATAGTTGCTGCCATCATCTTTCAGCTTGGTTTTCTAGGAAGCGTTGAAGTTCATGTTGACATGAGCGTTGGCCATTTGATCTACAAGACATATTTGCAAAGGATTTAGACTAAGTTCATGATAATTAAGTTCATCTAATCAAATTATTACAATGAACTCCCACTCAGATTAGACATCCCTCTAGTCATCTAAGTGTTACACGATCCGAGTCGACTAGGCCGTGTCCGATCATCACGTGAGACGGACTAGTCATCGTCGGTGAACATCTTCATGTTGATCGTATCTTCCATACGACTCATGTTCGACCTTTCGGTCTCTGTGTTCCGAGGCCATGTCTGTACATGCTAGGCTCGTCAAGTTAACCCTAAGTGTTTTGCATGTGTAAAACTGTCTTACACCCGTTGTATGTGAACGTAAGGATCTATCACACCCGATCATCACGTGGTGCTTCGAAACGACGAACTTTAGCAACGTTGCATAGTTAGGGGAGAACACTTCTTGAAATTGTTGTAAGGGATCATCTTATTTACTACCGTCGTTCTAAGTAAACAAGATGCATAAACATAATAAACATCACATGCAATTATATAGTAGTGACATGATATGGCCAATATCATATAGCTCCATTGATCTCCACCTTCGGGGCTCCATGATCATCTTGTCACCGGCATGACACCATGATCTCCATCATCATGATCTCCATCATCGTGTCTTCATGAAGTTGTCACGCCAACGACTACTTCTACTTCTATGGCTAACGCGTTTAGAAATAAAGTAAAGTAATTTACATGGCGTTCTTCAATGACACGCAGGTCATACAAAAAAAATAAAGACAACTCCTATGGCTCCTGCCGGTTGCCATACTCATCGACATGCAAGTCGTGATTCCTATTACAAGAAAATGATCTCATACATCACAATATATCATTCATCATTCATCACAACTTCGGCCATATCACATCACATGACAATTGCTGCAAAAACAAGTTAGGCGTCCTCTAATTGTTGTTGCATCTTTACGTGGCTGCAATCGGGTTCTAGCAAGAACGTTTTCTTACCTACTGAATAACCACAACGTGATTTTGTCAACTTCTATTTACCCTTCATAAGGACCCTTTTCATCGAATCCGCTCCAACTAAAGTGGGAGAGCAGACACCCGCCAGCCACCTTATGCAACTAGTGCATGTCCATCGGTGGAACCGATCTCACGTAAGCGTACGTGTAAGGTTGGTCCAGGCCGCTTCATCCCACAATACCGCTGAAGCAAGAAAAGACTAGTAGTGGCAAGCAAGTTGACAAGATCCACGCCCGCAACAAAATTGTGTTCTACTCGTGCAATAGAGAACTACGCATAGACCTAGCTCATGATGCCACTGTTGGGGAACGTTGCAGAAAATTAAATTTTTTCCTACGGTTTCACCAAGATCCATCTATGAGTTCATCTAAGCAACGAGTCAAGGGAGTGAGTTTGCATCTACATACCACTTGTAGATCACGTGCGGAAGCGTTCAAGGGAAGGGTGAGGATGGAGTCGTACTCGCCGTGATTCAGATCACCGATGACCAAGTGCTGAACGGACAGCACCTCCGCGTTCAACACACGTACGGGATGGTCGACGTCTCCTCCGTCTTGGTCCAGCAAGGAGGAAGGATAGGTTGAGGAAGATTGCTCCAACGGCAGCACGACGCAGGCGTGGTGGCGTTGCAAAGAAGATCTCGGCGTGGCTTCGCCAAGCACGTAACGGAGGAGGAGAGGTGTTGGGGAGGGGAAGGGCTGCGCCTTGGGTTGTGTCTAGCAGCCCTCCTCTCACCCATCTATTTATAGGGGAAGGGCAGGGGCCGACCCTCTAGATGGGATCTAGAGGCGGCGAGGAGGGGACTTGCCCCCCAAGCAAAGGGGGCGCCCCCCTTAGGGTTTCCCCCCCCAACCCTAGGCGCATGGGCCTAAGGTGGGGGGCGCGCCCAGCCCTCCAGGGGCTGGTTCCCTGCTCCTTGCGACCCATGTGGCCCTCCGAGAGGGGTGGCCCCTTTCGGTGGACCCCCAAAACCTCTCCGGTCGCCCCGGTACAATACCGATATGCCCCCGGAACTTTCCGGTGTCCGCATGACAACTTCCCATATATAAAACTTCACCTCCGGACCATTCCGGAACTCCTCGTGACATCTGGGATCTCGTCCGGGACTCCGAACAACATTTGGTAATCACATACAAGTCTTCCTAATAACCCTAGCGTCACCGAACCTTAAGTGTGTAGACCCTACGGGTTCGGGAGACATGCAGACATGATCGAGACGACTCTCCGGTCAATAACCAACAGCGGGATCTGGATACCCATGTTGGCTCCCACATGTTCCACGATGATTTCATCGGTTGAACCACGATGTCTAGGATTCGATCAAACCCCATATACAATTCCCTTTGTCAATCGGTACGTTACTTGCCCGAGACTCGATCATCGGTATCCCAATACCTTGTTCAGTCTTGTTACCGGCAAGTCACTTTACTCGTACCGTAATGCATGATCCCGTGACCAACGACTTGGTCACTTTGAGCTCATTATGATGATGCATTACTGAGTGGGCCCAGAGATACCTCTCCGTCATACGGAGTGACAAATCCCAGTCTCGATCCGTGTCAACCCAACAGACACTTTCAGAGATACCTGTAGTGCACCTTTATAGTCACCCAGTTACGTTATGACGTTTGGTACACCCAAAGCACTCCTACGGTATTCGGGAGTTACATGATCTCATGGTCTAAGGAAAAGATACTTGACATTGCAAAAGCTCTAGCAAAACGAACTACACGATCTTGTGCTATGCTTAGGATTGGGTCTTGTCCATCACATCATTCTCTTAATGATGTGATCCCGTTATCAACGACATCCGATGTCCATAGCTAGGAAACCATGACTATCTGTTGATCAACGAGCTAGTCAACTGGAGGCTCACTAGGGACATACTGTGGTCTATGTATTCACACGTGTATTACGATTTCCGGATAATACAGTTATAGCATGAATAAAAGACAATTATCTCGAACGAAGAAATATAATAATAATACTTTTATTATTGCCTCTAGGGCATATTTCCAACAGGCAGGGGGGCACCCCATGACACACAAGTTGATCTACGGATCGTTCCTTAGCCATGTGCGGTGCCCCCTGTCGGTGTCAAAACCGACGGATCTCGGGTAGGGGGTCCCGAACTGTGCGTCTAGGCGGATGGTAACAAGAGACGAGGGACACAATGCTTTTACCCAGGTTCGGGCCCTCTCGATGGAGGTAAAACCCTACGTCCTTCTTGATTAATATTGATGATATGGGTAGTACAAGAGTAGATCTACCACGAGATTAAGGAGGCTAAACCCTAGAAGCTAGCCTATGGTATGATTGTTGAGATGTATGTTGTCCTACGGACTAAAGCCATCCGGTTTATATAGACACCGGAGAGGCTAGGGTTACACAGAGTCGGTTACAATGGTAGGAGATCTACATATCTGTATTGCCAAGCTGGTTTCCACGCCAAGGAAAGTACCTTCCGGACACGAGCCGGAGTCTTCAATCTTGTATCTTCGTAGTCTGGGAGTCCGGCGGATATTGATAGTCCGGCTGTCCGGACACCCCCTAGTCCAGGACTCCCTCAGTAGCCCCTGAACCAGTCTTCAATGATGATAAGTCCGGCGTGCATAATGTTCGGCATTGCTAGGCGGGTTCCTCCCTCGAATAATCCAGAGAAGATCATGAACACCAGGATAGTGTCCGGCTCTGCAAAAATAATTTCCACGTTCCACCGTAGAGAGAATAAAACATATACACTGACTCAATCTGCTGACGTATTATGCGGCGTGACATCACACCGCTACCAAGCCCTCGTTTGAATCGTTTTTTACTATTCCACCTCAGCACGTTTAGCGAAGCGGTTTCCTTGGCACGTCTTGTCGAAGCAGAGATCGTGTTCCCCTTTATTCCGGGATTCTCATCAATACGGACGTGGGTAACCCAACCGCGCCATTGATCGTGGCGCTTGGGAGGTAAGCGAGTTTTACCAGGCTGGCGGGGGACGTATAGTTTTGTCCGCCTATATATAAGGGATAAGGATTCACCTTCTCACCTACGCCTTCTTCCTCCTTTGCTTATCCATCTCCGCGCACTCAAGCTCAAACGCCCAAGCTTGCGCATCTCGCCTCGACCTTCTCCGAATATGTCCGAAGCGGGAGGTAAATGGTTAGCCTCCACCGCCAAGGAGGAGGACATCACCAAGCTGCACGACGCCGGATACCTTTCCAGCGATATCGCGCATTGGCTGCCCGATGCGGGGCAGCTCATCCCTGCCCCCGTGCCTCATGAGTGGGTCATCTTCCTCCCCCACTTCCTCCACAGACTGGGCTTTCCGCTCCATCCATTTGTCCGGGGGCTCATGTTTTACTACAGCCTGGATTTCCACGATCTGGCGCCGAACTTCATCCTCAACATCTCGGCGTTTATCGTCGTGTGTGAGGCCTTCCTCTGCATCCAGCCCCACTTCGACTGTGGCTCAAGACCTTCAACGTCAAGTCGAAGGTTGTGAAGGGCACGCATAAGCGGAATCTTGGGCGCCATGTTGGATAAATTGCCCAACGTCCCTTGGCTAGAAGGGACCTTCGTGGATTCCGTCAAGGGGTGGCAATCGGGGTGGTTCTACATCACCGAGCCGCGCAAGCCCACATGGGCGGCGGCCCCCGAGTTTAGATCTGGTATCCCCACGCAGTTCACCTCCTAGAAAGAGAAGGGCTTGCAGTGGGGCGATCCGGTGGAGGTGACGGGACTCCGAGCATGCATCAAGAAGATGGTGAGCAATAGGCTCCGGCTCGTCGGCGTGGTCCAAGTCATGCTCCTCCGCGGATTCTCCCATGCCAAGAACGGGCATTCAATTTGTGGGAGTTCAATCCGAACAGCACCAGCGCTAAGCGGGCTCTTGACACAACATCTGAAGGCGCTGGAGGGTGCTGTTCAAGGCGCCAAGCCCCGCATCCGAGACGAAAGATCGCGGATTCGTTGTGTGATGTCCAACTGACGTGGTAAGTGATTCAACCCCATTACGGGACACTTGTGATAATTAGATTGACTCTAGTGAGGTTTTAATCTACCTCTTCCTTTGACAGGAATGGATGGAGAAGGCCAAGCTGCTTATCAGCCCGACTCCCATGCCGAAGACCAGTGGGCGCCCGCTTAGCGGGGCTCTTGGTTCCGCACCGCGCGTGGGTGCCGAGAAGAAGGCCAAGAAGGTGACCGCGGGGACTCGAAAGAGTTCCTGCAATCAGGCGTCTGACGACGACGAGGACTAGTCCCCTGAAGACGAGGAGGAGGAGTATTCTCTCCCGGAGGAGGGAGAGAAGAAGAGGAAGGCTTCCCCAATCGGGAGGCGAAGGGTCAAGAGGGGAGAACTATCCCCCCGGACAGTTTCGCCAACATTAGCGTTGGCGAGGATGAGTGGCCTCCAAGGGCCAGGCGTCCGGCAGGATCGTAAGTATCTGGATCATTTATATGCCGTACTTTTCATGTCACGTAGCATCCCTCCAACGCCACATTCTGTCCGTAGTCCGGCCAGGGATGATCTCCCCGACTCGATGAGCGGGTCCTTGGCCTCGTCGGACGTAAATTCCATCCCGACCGCCTCTACCTGTGACGCCCCCGATTCAATCGTACACTAGTCATGCACGCAAACGTGTATGATCAAGATTAGGGACTCACGGGAAGATATCACAACACAACTCTAAAAACATAAATAAGTCATACAAGCATCATAATACAAGCCAGGGGCCTCGAGGGCTCGAATACAAGTGCTTGATCATAGACGAGTCGTGAAGCAACAATATCTCGAGTACGACATAAGTTAAACAAGTTTGCCTTAAGAAGGCTAGCACAAACGGGATACAGATCGAAGAGGCGCGGGCCTCCCGCAGGATCCTCCTAAACTACTCCCGGTCGTAAATCGCAGCCTTTGCACATAGTAGTAGGCACCTCCAGTAGTAGTAAATGCCGACGGTGGCGTCGCTCTGGGCTCCGGCATCTGGTTGCGACAACCGAGAAAAAGAAGGAAATGGGGAAAAGGGGAGAAAGCAACCGTGAGTACTCATCCAAAGTACTGCAAGCAAGGAACTACACTACATATGCATGGGTATATGTGTAAGGAGGCCATATGAGTGGGTGAAGCTGCAGAATGCCGAGAATAAGAGGGGATAGCTAATCCTATCGAAGACTACGCTTGGCAGCCTCCGTCTTGCTTGGCAGAGTAGAAGAGAGTAGGTGAAGTCCTCCAAGTAGCATCGCCAAGTAGCAACTCAAGTAGCATCTCCAAGTAGCATCTCCAGAGCATCGCATAGTATAATCCTACCCGCGATCCTCCCTCGTCGCCTGTGGAAAAGCGATCACCGGGTTGTTCGTGGAACTTGGAAGGGTGTGTTTTATTAAGTATCCGGTTCTAGTTGTCATAAGGTCAAGGTACAACTCCAAGTCGCCCTGTTATCAAGATCACGGCTATTGAATAGATTAACTTCCTGCAGGGTGCACCACATAACCCAACACGCTTGATCCCATTTGGCGGACACACTTTCTGGGTCATGCCCGCCTCGGAAGATCAACACGCCGCAGCCCCACCTAGGCACAACAGAGAGGTCAGACGCCGGTCTAAACCTAAGCGCGCAGGGTGCAGGCCCATCGCCTCGAAAGCACACTCAGACGTTCGCGTGGCGGCCGGAAGCGAACTAGCCCCTAATACAAGCGCAGCTTACGTTCCAATCCGCGTAGCGCCCGCCGGTTCTTGACGTCAAGAAGGCTTGGTGATACCACGACGTCGGGATACCCATAACTACTCCAGCGTAGATGGTTAGTGCGTATAGACCAAATGGCGGACTCGGATCAAATACCAAGATCTCGTTAAGCATGTTAAGTATCCATGAACGCCAACAGGCCAGCCCACTGTCTCCTAGGTGGTCTCAACCTGCCTGCCGCCGCTCGCATAACAAAGTAACAATCGGGGCCGCGGGAACCCAGGCCCACCTCTACGGGATGGAGCCACTGTCCTTTCGGCCCCTCATCGTAATCACTTGCGGGTACTCCTCGGTGACCCGACTTTAGTCACCATCTGTATAGTATGTATGTATGTATAGTATATACCGTGATCACCTCCCGAGTGATCACGGCCCAATAGTATAGCAAGGCGATCGACACGAATGTAGGGCCAATGATGATAAACTAGCATCCTATACTAAGCATTTAGGATGCGGGTAAGGTATCAATGATTGTAGCAACAATGACAAAGCTATGCAATGTAATAGGAGTAATCAAACGGTAACATGCTACACTACTCTAATGCAAGCAAGTATAGAGAAGAATAGGCGATATCTGGTGATCAAGGGGGGCTTGCCTGGTTGCTTTCGAGACAAGGAGGGTCGTCGGTGACGTAAGTCGACCACGTGGGCATCAAGATAAATCACGGGTCTCACCGGAAAGAAGTAACGAGGGGGAACACAATAAATAACAGAGCAATCAAAGCATCACAAAGCGTAACATGGCAATACGCGGTGCTAGGTGTGCCCTAACGCGCGATGAGGTGGTACCGGCGAAGGGGAAACATCAGGAAAGTATCCCGGTGTTTAGCGTTTTTAAGCGAGAGGAGCGGAGGGGAAAGTTGCGAGTTTGCTATGTTACGGACGCGTGGCGGATGAGCGGGCTGCGATCCGGATCCGTCTCGTCGTTACGAGCAACTTTCATGTACAAAGTTTATCCATCCGAGCTACGGTTTATTTTATATTAATTTTAAAAGATTTAATTCATTTTTAGGATTTATTTAATTATTTAAATTCAACATTATCCAGAACAGTGTATGCTGATGTCATCATGACGTCAGCATGATGTCGGCAGATCAACAGGGACGTTGGTCGGGTCAAACCGACGATGTGGGTCCGTTTGTCATTAACTAAGACTAATTAAATGAGTTAGGTTATCTTAGTAGGTTAATTAGGTTTAATTAGTTAATTAATGATAATTAGCAAGTTAATTGTTAGGATTAATTAAGTTAATCAACTCGTTAATTAATTAATTAATTATTTTTAACTAATTTTATTTCATTTTATCCTCTTTTTAACTATGGGGTGGGCCCCATCTCGTCATAGGCCCGAGGCCTAACGGGCTAACGGATGCGGGCATGGGCACCGGCAACGCCAGGCGTCGGACCCAGCGCGGCTAGCCAGGGAGGCGCCACTGGCATCGACGGACAAGGGCAAGGGCGCTTGCGAAGGTCGGTGTCTTGACGCGACGTTAGGGCGCGCGGCGAAGGGAAGGCGCCCACGGCAGCGGCAAAGAAGCATCATGCGGGCGAGGCCACGATGGATGGGGTCGCGATGAGCGCGTGTGGCATCGCGGCACGCATGGGAGGGCGCCAGGCGAGGCGAGGTGGCCGCGCGCAGTGTGTGGGGCGCAGATGGTCGGGTTGGCGATAGAGAAAGGAGAGGAGGCAGAGGCTAGGGCCTCACTTGCGTTGAAGGGAAGCGGAGGCGGCGAGGCTCGGGTCGGCCGTTGAGGAGGAGGACGGGACGACCGACGGAGACGAGGAGGAGATCCGCAAGGACGCTTCCGCGAGGGGCATTCAAGCGGCGTGGACGGATCCGGGCGACGGGCGGCGGCGTTCGTCGGGGTTAGTCAGAGGCGGAGGGCGTCGCGTGAGGGGGCTCGGAGGAGGCGAGGCCTCGGTGGTGGGGCGGCGGGAAGGCGCCGGTGTCGGGCGTGGTGGGTGTGATCGCCCGGTGGGCGGCGCCCGATCCACATCGGGTCGTGGGGTGGGGAAGAGGGATCGTAAGGGAAGTGGGGATCGGTGGGTAGCTAGGGTTCCGGGAGGGGTTATACAGGGGGCATGGGGTGGGCCTCCTAGAGGCCTGGATGCCCAGTTGGGCCGAATGGCCCAGGGGGAGGGGGGATTTGCCTCTTTTCTTTGGTTTCTATTTTCCTCTTATTTCTTTTCTGTTCTCTTTTAGTTTTTTTTATTTTATTATAGTTTTGTAAAATACCAAAGTTGTACCTAATTTAGTTTTAATAAATATTCCACTGCCCCAATAGTTTTGGGAAATTAAATAACTTAGTTAATATTTTATTAATTGAAAAAGGCATTTATTTATTTGTTTTTGTTATTGTTTAAATCATTTTAGAGTATTCTAACATTTTATAAAAGTGTGATTTCTCCACCATAAATACCTATGTATTATTTGGCACAACTCAAACATTTTAGTTTTAATGTTTGAAAACTTTTACCGTTTGGCCTATTTTGAATTTGACGTTTGAACCGGTTTTGAACTAACGAGAGATTAGCAACAGTAACCGGGGTGACGTGGCATCGTTAACGTGGGATTACTGTAGCTTAATTATCCGGGCGTCACAATTCTCCTCCACTACAAGAAATCTCGTCCCGAGATTTAAGAGGTAGTGAAAGGGGGGAAGGTTTGGTAACGAATCTAGCGGTTCTTCTCATTCTGGCTTGCTCTTCTCGAAGAGGTGGATCCATTACGTTGAAGTCTTCATTTCTCTGCTCCAGGTCATCATGATCAATTCGTCATCCTTTCTTCGGGTTCTCCATCGTCCTTACGAAAGAATAAGGGGGGTATTCCGGGAGAACGAACCTCTACAAGGTTGACTATCTGGTCGATATCATCGGGGAAGGTGGCAGAACGTAACTCTCGAATTGAAACTTAAGAAAATATCGAGAGCAAAGTAATGAGGTTTCATGGGAAGATTCGAGCGAGCAGGCAACCGTTTGATGCCTGAAACAGGGCGTGAAAGGAGCTCAAAGCAATCGGGAATAAGTATTGTGTCCGGTAACAGATTTGATGATCCCTCGGAAGATGGCTTGTGAATTACATACGGGGCCACATGCGAGGAACAACCTTGGGAATAGGGGGTGCAGGAGAGTCAGGTTTCGATCCTGTGGAACTGTGGGTTATGGGCACACCATGTGGTTCAAAGTAGGATGGGGGCCGGCATCTTGCACGGTCACGATAGTAAGGCGTGTCAGAGGGTAGCCTATCAGTTATGTCGGCACCAACATCGATACCAAGGGCGAGGGACGAAGAGAACCATTTTCCTGCTCATTGAACGAGGCGGGCCAATAGGCAAGGTTCTCGTACATCGGTGGCTACCGGAATGTCATCAACAATAGTAACATGGTCTTACTGACAGAGCGGTACCACGAGGTGTTTACATAAGCAGGAGAATATTACTGCTTAGGTCATGTAGATCACAAGAAAGGTTAAACCAAACAATGGAAAGGAAAATATGATTATCACTTTAACAGAACAATGGAAAGGAAAATGTGTTTAAACACATATTTCAAGGGTATATCCTTCCCAAGGACAAGTAGAGCATGATATCCATGACAGGATATAACATAGAAAACCATTTAGGTTAGGGGAGAGTAACTTTAAGACATCACCGAAACAACGGTGTTTGACACATTGTTAAAGGAATTTTAGCATGGTGCTTCAAATGTTCTTGTCGATGATCAGAGTACCACAGACATGCTTCGAGAGAGTATTGACATAGTCTTTAAGCAAAGGTCAGACTTTGGATACAGGAAGGATCCATCAGGAACAACTTGTAGAATAAGTCTTACAATTTCCTCATGGAAGAATGGATAACCTTGCTAATAAGGAAACTATAACAGCAGGTCATCAGGCCACGTGTGCTGGGCATGCCATCACCTTACCGGGTCATAAAAGACCAGTGTTATAACTCTTGGAAAAATGTTCCAACCATCATATCTGACCGAGATTCAGATCTGATCAGTGTTAGGATACCTCAAACTCACGATGCTTGGGGAGAAAAAGTGTGATTCAAATTGACGAGATGACATCGAAGATTCCCGGGAGATGAACCATGGAAGCCAGTTCCGAAACAAGAGTTCATCGGTAAACCAATGAGAGGATGAGGAGGTGGCTGATGGGATCAGCGACAATTCATCGAGATTAACAAAAGATGGATTTCCGCAATTATGTGAACAAGGAGATAACATTTGTCAGATCAAATGGTATAACAATGTATGCTCGAGGAAAAACATGCGCACTTAAACATTGGTTGAAAGTTACACCCGAAATATGGGCTGGGTTGCATGATCAATGTTAGAATGGTGACTTAATGAACAAAGTATTAGACTGAAACTCGACCATTAACTTCAAAGCAATAGGGTTGCTAGAAGTTTTGAATTTGCACGACATAGTTCAATTGTCGATATTCCGGTTAGAAAGAACACGGGTACCAAGACAGAATGGTGAGGGTGAGAAGCATCACTGTATCACAAATTCTTAAGAGGTGTTGTAATTCTCACAACATTGATGACATAAGAGATGGTAATGTTCCAAGGTAAAGAAGAACAAATGCTAGACAGCAAGGAACTCAAGGTATAACACAAAACATGATCATGTTTGTGTTGGAGGTAAGGCAATAAGGTGGTTGATGATAAGGCAAGTCATCGAGGGCAAGGATGGTATTTCTCATCATGAATTCAATAGATATCCAGGAAGGAGTCAAGATGTTGATGCTGATCACGAAAAATTTTGTCGAGAGGCTCCACGAAGATGTAATCCATCGGCGATGACATCAAGTTAAAGGAATTATGAAGCAAAAGGTTATTGGAACCATGGGTACGACACAAACTTGAAATCAAGCTTATTGGTCAAGGTGAAATGATATGATGAGGAAAATCGATGTAAGCTTAGCTCATCGTCGAAAATTGTGCTCCGGGAAGAAAGGACCAGGTAGCATAGTTAAAATTTAGCACAAAATGATATAGCCGATCAGGCTAGGAATGACGGATGGAGTATTAAACTTCTCATCCACAATGTACTAGGAGTACTGAATCACAGGGGCGATTCGATTCGCTAATCGGTGTTCTCGGTTGACGACAACCCGTAACCCGTGGAGTGACTACGACGGGAGAGGCACTACTTCATCGTAAATGCATAAGATGTAGTGCAATCGGTTGATATCCTCGAGATACTAGGGGTTAGTACTCAAAGGTAGATCAAAATAGAGGTTGGATGGGTGTATTGATCTGTAGAGGACAAGTGATTTAAATTGTCCGAGAAATGGAATCAAGTAGAAAATATGGTCGGATCCATGATTGCAAAGGATCAATTCACAGATTCCAAATGATATTATAACAAGGAAATAGTTATTATTACAAGAAGCTTCCATGATAGGATCTACATCGTGTCCATGGGCATGAACACAAAGTTCAAGGTCGACTCCCACTTCTTCAATGTATAACCTTCCATTCACTTCTCGCTTTGATAAAGGCATTAGTGTTGAAAGTTTTTACCTGGTGAAATACCAGATGAGTATGACTCGTGAAAACTTCCGAGTTCACACATAGTAAGGAAGGCATATGTTCAACCCATCAGGGCATCTTAGGAACACATACCACAAGCTTCAAGAGTAAATATCACCAGCTCGAAAGCAGAGCATGGTTGGCAAAAGGAGAGGATACAATTTTCCAAAGGCATTATGTATCGAAGAAAGAACTCACAAGGTGATTAATTATGAAGGACAACGCCGGATAATAATCCAACAAAGGATATGGCGATCCAAAATGGAGTTGATGTGAGTATCGATACCCAATCAAAGGAAGAAAGAATGCAAATGCATCGATTTATAGAACATCTGAATAATTCAACATTTAAATAACAAAGGAATTATGATTTTCAAATAAAGGATCAGAGCAAACACTCGATCAAGGATGGATAAGTTGAATAGACTTAGGGTACAATCGATGGCAATCTGATTGGCGAGAACCAGCTCATGTTCGAAAGACGTCTGAGCCGGAAAGATACTTTATAAGGATCAACTGATGATTGCGTGCATTCGCAACATATTGAATCAACAGACTCAAAATGACAATGACAAGGGATGCCATTAAGATTACGAGACTTATGGGATTAACCATAATGCAAGTAAGCAAGAATTTCAAGAGCAATAGGCTGCTTAGGATTTTCGGAAGATCGGGTAGTATTTGAATGTATTTTTGTGAAACACATGAACAACTTTGGACAAACGGATACTCGGCAAGCACGAGTAATTATCCGTAGGGGTAATCATGCAGCAAGGAACTGCAGGGCAGTAAGCATAAAGAATTCTCGGAATATCGAAAAGTATTTCAGGACATCTTGTAATAACAAGAGCAACTGGGGATGAAAATATGAACGATAGGTGTAAGTAGTTATCCAGAGGGATTTATCGATGGAAGTGAATTGCAAAAGCGACGGCACATAGTCTCGAGAGCACATCGTAGAGTATCTTCGGAATCTTCTGGTGCAGCAGGCGGTCATCGGTAACAAGGGGCTCTCCGGGAGGAAGTACTTGCGAGAACCTAAAGTTAGTTTTGTTTTTAGCAAAATCATTTAACCCGAATAGAAGAGAGCTCAGAGTCCTAGAGTAAAGACGAGGAATAAAAGATCCTACTACCACCCAATGGCGACGTGGGCCCATGGGCCGCACAGCCATGTTAGTAAAAGTTTTGTAAAGTCTAGACTCGACTTCGCCAAGGAGTTGGAAAGGATTCCACAGCAATCAGCTCGATATTAACTTGTGACGCCCGATTCAATCAGACACTAATCATGCACGCAAACGTGTATGATCAAGATCGAGACTCACGGAAGATATCACAACACAACTCTAAAAACATAAATAAGTCATACAAGCATCATAATACAAGCCGTGGGCCTCGAGGGCTCGAATACAAGTGCTTGATCATAGACGAGTCACGGAAGCAACAATATCTGAGTACGGATATAAGTTAAACAAGTTTGCCTTAAGAAGGCTAGCACAAACTGGGATACAGATCGAAGAGGCGCAGGCCTCCCGCTCGATCCTCCTAAACTACTCCCGTCGCCGCCGCCAGCACCGCACGTAGTAGTAGGCACCTCCGAAGGTAGTAGTCGTAAATCGACGGTGGTGTGTCGCTCTGGGCTCCAAAGATCTGGTTGCGACAACCGTAAAGAAGAAGGAAATGGGGAAAAGGGGAGAAAGCAACCGTGAGTACTCATCCAAAGTACTGCAAGCAAGGAACTACACTACATATGCATGGGTATATGTGTAAGGAGGCCATATGAGTGGACCGAAGCTGCAGAATGCCGTAATAAGAGGGGATAGCTAATCCTATCGAAGACTACGCTCGCAGCCTCCGTCTTCAAAGCAGTAGAAGAGAGTAGATCAAGTCCTCCAAGTAGCATCGCCAAGTAGCAACTCAAGTAGCATCTCCAAGTAGCATCTCCAAGAGCATCGCATAGTATAATCCTACCCGGCGATCCTCCTCGCCGCCCGGAAAAGCGATCACCGGGTTGTTCGTGGAACTTGGAAGGGTGTGTTTTATTAAGTATCCGGTTCTAGTTGTCATAAGGTCAAGGTACAACTCCAAGTCGCCACATTATCAAGATCACGGCTATTCAATAGATTAACTTCCTGCAGGGTGCACCACATAACCCAACACGCTTGATCCCATTTGGCCGACACACTTTCTCGGTCATGCCCGCCTCGGAAGATCAACACGCCGCAGCCCCACCTAGGCACAAGAGAGAGGTCAAGACGCTGGTCTAAACCTAAGCGCGCATGGGTGCGGGCCCATCGCCTACGAAAGCACACACTCAAGACGTTGCGTGGGCGGCGGAAGCGTAACTAGCCCCTAATACAAGCGCAGCTTACGTTCCAATCCGGTAGCGCCGCTCGATTGCCGACGCCAAGAAGGCTTTTGCCGATACCACGACGTCGGGATACCCATAACTACTCCCGCGTAGATGGTTAGTGCGTATAGACCAAATGGCCGACTCGGATCAAATACCAAGATCTCGTTAAGCGTGTTAAGTATCCGCGAACGCCGAACAGGCCAGCCCACCTGCCTCCTAGGTGGTCTCAACCTGCCTGTCGCTCCGCAACAAAGTAACGATCGGGGCCGTCGGGAACCCGGGCCCACCTCTACCGGGATGGAGCCACCTGTCCTTTGGCCCCCTCATCGTAATCACTTGCGGGTACTCCTCGAGTGACCCGACTTTAGTCACCATCTGTATAGTATGTATGTATGTATAGTATATACCGTGATCACCTCCCGAGTGATCACGCCCAATAGTATAGCAAGGCGATCGACACGAATGTAGGGCCAATGATGATAAACTAGCATCCTATACTAAGCATTTAGGATCGGGTAAGGTATCAATGATTGTAGCAACAATGACGGGCTATGCAATGTAATAGGAGTAATCAAACAAGAATATGCTACACTACTCTAATGCAAGCAGATAGAGAAGAATAGGCGATATCCGGTGATCAAGGGGGGCTTGCACGGTTGCTCGAGACAAGGAGGGTCGTCGGTGACGAGTCGACCACAGGGCATCAACATCGTCACGGGGTCTACCGGAAAGAAGTAACGGAGGGGGAACACAATAAATAACAGAGCAATCAAAGCATCACAAAGCGTAACATGGCAATACGCGGTGCTAGGTGTGCCCTAACGCGGCAGTAGGTGGTACCAGCGAAAGGGGGAAACATCCGGGAAAGTATCCCCGGTGTTTCGCGTTTTTGGGCAGAGGAGCCGGAGGGGGAAAGTTGCGAGTTTGCTATGTTACGGATGCGTGGCGGATGAACGGGCTGCGTATCCGGATCCGTCTCGTCGTTCTGAGCAACTTTCATGTACAAAGTTTATCCATCTGAGCTACGGTTTATTTTATATTAATTTTAAAAGATTTAATTCATTTTTAGGATTTATTTAATTATTTAAATTCAACATTATCCAGAACAGTGTATGCTGACGTCATCATGACGTCAAGATGATGTCGGCGATCAACAGGGCGTTGATCGGGTCAAACCGATGTGGGTCCTGTTTGTCATTAACTAAGACTAATTAATGTAGTTAGGTTATCTTAGTAGGTTAATTAGGTTTAATTAGTTAATTAATGAGATAATTAGCAAGTTAATTGTTAGGATTAATTAAGTTAATCAACTCGTTAATTAATTAATTAATTATTTTAACTAATTTTTATTTCATTTTATCCTCTTTTTAACTATGGGGTGGGCCCCATCATCATAGGCCCGGGGCCTAACAGGCTAACGGATGCGGGCATGGGCACCGGCAAACGCCGGCGTCGGACCCAGCGCGGCTAGCGGGGCAGCGCCACGGCATCGACAGGACAAGGCGCGGTGCGCAAGGTCAGTGTCTTGGGGACGACGCCTTGGCCGGCGTGTGGCGAAGGAAAGCGCCAAGACTGCAAGCGGCAAAGAAGCATCAGCGGGCGAGGCCACGATGGATGGGGTCGCAGAGCGCGTGTGGCATCGCGGGCACGCATGGGGGCGCCAGGCGAGGCGAGGTGGCCGAAGCGCGGTGTGAAGCAGATGGTCGGGTTCGGCGATAGAGAAAGGAGAGAGGCAGAGGCTAGGGCCTCACTTGCGTTGAAGGGAAGCGGAGGCGGCGAGGCTCGGGGTCGGCCGTTGAGGAGGAGGACGGGGACGACCGACGGAGACGAGGAGGAGATCCGGCGAGGACGCCTTCCGGCGAGGGGCATTCCAAGCGACGGTGACGGGATCC
This sequence comes from Aegilops speltoides, assembly GCA_021437245.1. Lineage (NCBI taxonomy): Eukaryota > Viridiplantae > Streptophyta > Magnoliopsida > Poales > Poaceae > Aegilops > Aegilops speltoides. The sequence continues at coordinate 378,477,063 of CM038142.1, forward strand.
GTGGGCGACGGGGCGGCGTTCGTCGGGGTTGGTGCAGAGGCGGGAGGCGCGCATGACGGGGCTCGGGAGGAGGCGAGGCCTCGGTGGTGGGCGGCGCTGGGAAGGCGCCGGTGTCGGGCGCTGGGCGGCGTGATACCTGTGGTCGGGATGAGCGCCCGATCCATCGGGTCGTGGGGCAAAGGGAAGAGGGATCGTCTTGGGGAAGTGGGGATCGGTGGGTAGCTAGGGTTAGGGAGGGGTTATCTGAGGGGCATGGGGTGGGCCTCCTAGAGGCTGGATGCTTGATTGGGCGAATGGCCTGTGGGGAGGGATTGCCTCTTTTCTTTGGTTTCTATTTTCCTCTTATTTCTTTTACTCGTTCTCTTTTAGTTTTTTTATTTTATTATAGTTTTGTAAAATACCAAAGTTGTACCTAATTTAGTTTTAATAAATATTCCTTTGCCCCAATAGTTTTGGGAAATTAAATAACTTAGTTAATATTTTATTAATTGAAAAAGGCATTTATTTATTTGTTTTTGTTATTGTTTAAATCATTTTAGAGTATTCTAACATTTTATAAAAGTGTGATTTCTCCACCATAAATACCTATGTATTATTTGGCACAACTCAAACATTTTAGTTTTAATGTTTGAAAACTTTTACCGTTTGGCCTATTTTGAATTTGACGTTTGAACCGGTTTTGAACTAACGAGAGATTAGCAACAGTAACCGGGGTGACGTGGCATCGTTAACGTGGGATTACTGTAGCTTAATTATCCGGGCGTCACACTACCCCACGCGCCGACGAGGACGCCGAGGTGGGATCCCAAGAGGGGACCCATCAGGAGGAGGCTCCAGAGGCGCCGTCAGGCGACCTCCCGGACTTTGCGCCGGACTCTACATCGGAACCCATAGTGGTTCCAGAGTCCGGCAAGCGGCCCCTTCGAAAGAAGGGCAGGACCGTGACGCCGGTGGCCTCCGTCCAACCAGAGGTGCCGGATAACCTGTTGGAGGCGCTTAAAGGCGCTTCCATCGAGGAAGAACACCGCACTATCATGAGTGCGGTGATTGAGAAGGTTCGGCTTCGCCAAGAGCGGGTGACCGAAGCTCTGCAGCAGCCTTCTAACGAGCTTTGAGGTAAGAAGTTAAAATTATGTAATGTAATATCAAGATAGACAAGTAGCCCCGATGCTTAGTTCGGTGTTGGAAGGAAAAGCCGGACTAAGGATCTAACAAGATATACGCAGGTTACTAAAAATATGTCAATATGGGTTTGCAGGCTGCTGCGACTGACCTCTCTTTGCGTGCTGGCGGAGGTCGAGGTGATGAAGAAGGATCTCGGCGGTCCGAGCAAGAGCTCGCCATGCCAAGAGGCAGCTCGAGGAAAAGAAGGTGAATAACACCACTTTAAATAAGTACCTTACAGAAAAGGGTTTTGGTTGCAAATAAAATTAACAAGGATAATATGTGTATTGCAGGGGCCACTAACGAGGTGGCAGCCTTGAAGGATGCTGTGTCTACGGCCGAACGCAGTGTGGCCGCGGAACGGGCTGAGCGAGAGAAGCAAGAGGCACGGGTGGCGGAAGTTCGGCAAGAGCTCCAAGCTCTCTTGGAAAAGCATGAGAGTTTGGAGCGTGACTCCAAGACTCGAGAGTCCGAGCTTGCCTCGGCTCTCGAAAGTGCCAAGTCTGCCAAGGCCGAGGCCCAGAAGGCCCTTCAGGAGGTTGAGGACATAAAGAAGATAGCGGCGGGTAAGGCGTTTTTCATGCAAAGCAGGCATGTTAATGTGAATTACCGCATACTTACCCGAATTCGGAGCTCTCCAGGGGCGTTTGCAGATTTTCCGTGTAGTGCGTCTGATGCCGCCGCATTCTATCGTGGCGAGGAGGGGAGCTCGACGGAGAAGGTCTTCGGTCTCAAGACTCGAGGCCGGCCATCCGGTGCCCCAAGCGACCAGTGAAGCGGTGGTCGAACTCCTAAGGTAGCCGAGGAGGCCATGAAGGGTCTTATAGTCCGGTGTGGCTCGACAGGCCATGCCTGGGAGCTACTTTGGCCTCGTGCGGCGGCTGGTGGATGCATGCCCCAGGCTGGATGTAGTCAAGCGCTCCGCTTGTATTGAAGGCGCTCGTCGGGCCCTTGCCCGCATAAAGGTGCAATGGGGCAAGCTGGATGCGAGAAGCTTCTCACGGATCCGCCGCCCGCGAGCAAGGAGCATCGCCTGCTGGAGCGATATTATAAAGTTGTCTGAAGGGAGCTGCGATATTGCGAGATGAGTGCCCCGAGATGTAATCTTTGAGTGAACTCGCTGTGTATTTATCTGGCGCTGAAAACTTCGTTCATATGCGCCATGAGCAACGCTTGTTTAATTTAAAATATTACCTTACATGCGGCCGTTTATAAAATCGAGAGATGGCAAGTCGTTGGCTTCAGCCCCCAAGCCGCTAGTTTGGGGTGTTGGGATAAACATGAGCACTCTTGTTCCCATTGTTGGGTCCATCGAGGAGGCGCCAACACAACGAACGTGCAACCGGACTTATAATGCTTGAACACTCTCACTTAGCCATAGAATTCTATAATTTTAAATTTGGTGAAGCCCTCGGTATTCGAAGACCGAATCCGGGGCACTATCCACGCCTTCATCGGACATTATCAGAACTTCGCTCAAGCGGCGTGAGTCTTTAGGACCGAAAAAACCTCTCGAACAGCGACAGGTCTCTTGCCATATCATGCCGATCGGTTTAGCTTTTCCATCGAGGCATTAACCCGGCTCAACCGGGCGCAATCGCGATGGTTCTCCCAGTGCTACCTTAGCCGACGGAGCGGAACGTAAGGCACCAAAACATGGGAGCCGGGCAAACCCAACTATTGACCCAAGACATGATTCGAGCCGATTCATATAATGCTATAAGTTCGGGTGCCGCACTTGTGAAAGTGTTCGGACTTAATCACACCATAATCTGGGGAGCGAAGCCCTGGCGATTCGGCCGTACCAAAATGTACGGTGCAAGATGTCATATAATGAACATATAAAAGATAACATAATTGCAATAAAAAGGTGCTGCATTATTTATGAAAGAAAGTCCGCTAGTAGAGCGGATCGATACAAATAGTCTTGATAAGCAAGGGATTTGGACTAAATAAACATGTCCCCTCGAGGATGAGCTCTGAGACTTGGTGTATGTAATCGAATTTAATGCCCGTAATTGAGACCACCTGAGTGTTCGTCGCGGCCTTCTTTAGTCCCTGACTGTTGCATCGTGAGTTCGGCAAGTTCGCCATCGGGCAGGGCTTCTGGTTAACAGAGTCCTGTATACATAAAAGAAGAAAAGATAAAAATAAAAACAAGGGGGCGCTAGTGTGAGCCCCTGGTGTGGTCGAGCCACACTCTTGGTCCCTTGTGATCGTGCCCCTTTCCCTGCGCCCATGGTATCTCCAAAGCGTAATGATGTACGCGGAGTGTTATTCTTGCGATCATGCGCGGGCGAGGGTTGGGGCTGAATTGCTATGCATGCTCTGATCGCGCCAGGTGGTCTTGGTTGGCATTGCTCCGGGCGCGCTTTGCTGTGTCCGGCCTTTTAGCTGCCGGATTTGAGAATTGCCTTAAGAGGCTGCTCTGTACTTCTACCGCGAGCATTGTATGTTCCTCCGTTCGGAGGAGCGCCGTATTCCCATTGACCGTGATGACTCCACGAGGGCTGGCATCTTGAGCTTTAGGTATGCATAACGCGGCACGCGTTGAATTTTGCAAACGCGGTTCGTCCGAAAGCGAGCATGATAGCCGCTATAAACGGGACTATGTCCAAGATTAACTCTTCGCCGGAAATTATCCGGTGATCCGAAGACCACTTCAGTGTGGTGAGCACTGCGATTGGCTTCCACTCTGGGATGACACCTTTAAAGGTTGTCTTTGTAGGTTTAATCCTTGATGGGTCTATGCCCATTTTGCGCCTTATATCTGATAAAGCAGGTTCAGGCTGCTACCGCCGTCCATCGGGACTCTCGTCAGTGGAACCCATCGACGATTGGGTCTAAAACCAGTTGGCGAATCCGCCATGGTGTATGCTGGTCGGATGGTCTCTTCGATCGAAGGTGATCGGGCAAGAGGACCATGGGTTGAACTTTGGGGCGCTGGCTCCATCGCATAGACGTCCGTGAGTCGCGCTTCCTCTCCCTCTTGGGTATATGGGTCGCGTATATCATATTCACCGTCCGCACTTGTGGGGGAAACCCTTCATCCTCTATTGTTCGGCGGTGGGTCTCTTCCTCGTCGTCGCTATTTAGCCCCTTGTCATTGTTTTCGGCAATTAACTTGCCGGCCTGCTTGAACACCTAACAATCTCTATTGGTGTGATTAGCTGGCTTTTCAGAGGTGCCATGTATCTGGCATAAGCGGTCGAGTATTCGGTCCAAATTGGACGGACCCGGAGTGGTTCTTTTAAATGGCTTCTTCCGCTGACCGGGTTTGGAGCCTCGGAATCCGGCATTGACTGCCGTATCCTCCTTGTCATCGCCGTTAATGTGGCGCTTGTTTTTGATTCGACGTGACCTGCCATTGTTGTCCTTAGTATCCGGACTGCCACAATTTTTACGGAGATTGTTGCTGCGAGCTAGCCAGCTGTCCTCTCCCGCACAAAAGCGGGTCATTAGCAATGTGAGGGCTGCCATGGATTTCGGCTTTTCCTGCCCCAGGTGCCGGGCTAGCCATTCGTCCCGGATGTTGTGTTTGAAGGCTGCGAGGGCCTTTGCGTCCGGACAGTCGACGATTTGGTTTTTCTTCGTCAAGAACCGTGTCCAGAATTGTCTGGCCGATTCGTCTGGCTGCTGAATGATGTGGCTTAAGTCATCGGCGTCTGGTGGTCGCACATATGTGCCTTGGAAGTTATCAAGGAATGCGGCCTCCAGGTCTTCCCAACATCCAATTGACTCGGCGGGCAAGCTGTTAAGCCAATGCCGAGTTGGTCCTTTAAGCTTGAGTGGGAGATACTTGATGGCATGGAGGTCATCACCGCGGGCCATATGAATATGGAGAAGATAGTCTTCGATCCAAACCGCGGGGTCTGTTGTGCCATCGTAGGATTCGATGTTTATGGGTTTAAACCCTTCGGGGATCTGATGATCCATTACTTCGTCAGTGAAGCATAGAGGGTGTGCGGCGCCCCTGTATTGCGCAATATCGCGACGCAGCTCGAGAGAGCTGTCTGCTGTGTTCGCCCGGCCGGGTTATTGTATCCGCACGACGGTATTAAATGCGTGGGTCGTAGGGCGCCCACGTGATCCATAAATGGATCTGGATTGCCTTGCTTTGTCCTCCAATATGTCTCGCAAGTCCGGCGCGTTCCCTCTTGGCTTCGTACTTTTGGAGCGATGCCGGGGTATGGTATTGGCTGGTGGCCTAGATGCCTCTCTGTCACGACCACGTGGTGGTCGGTCAGCCATATCGTGCGCTGGTGATGAAGGTATGTGTGCTTCCTCCTCTAATCGGGGGAGCAGCTTGCGTCTTGGGTAACTTTTGGAGGGACGTTCGAGTTTATACTCTTTGGCCGCGAGGACCTCGGTCCATCGATCGGCAGCAGGTCTGATCAGCTTGAAGCTGCTGCTGCTTTTTCTTTAGGCTGTTTCTTTGTGGCGATAAGCTGCGCTTGAAGCGCTCTTGTTCGACGGGATCTCTCAGTGCGATTTAATTCATCATCGTTGAGGCTTGCCGTCTTCCGAGGGAGGCATATAGTTATCATCCTCAACCCCTTAAATGCGCCGCCGCCTCGTGGGGGCTTGCTTACATCCTCCCGCGCTGAGTCATCTTTGGAGGGATTGTCTTCGGCGCTTTCGGAGTATTATTGTCTCTGTGCCGGAATCTCCATTCTTCTTTGTGGCGGGATTTAGAGCGGCGCCCGACGCCCGGCGTTTGGGCTGCTTCTTAAAGAGTGCGCCTCGGCGCTTCTTCGCCATCCCCATCTTTTGGGGTGTCCACCATTTATATGTCGACGAGGTGGTCTTCCAGTGCCCTGTAGGCGCTGGTTCCTGTTCGTCTCCGGCATCGTCGTCCATAGCTTCGATGTCGTCGGAGTCGTAGTCTAGCATGTCGGTTAGATCCTCGACAGTGGCTACAAAGTGGGTGGTGGGTGGGCTCTGAATTTCTTCGTCGTCCGAACTCCAACCTTCCTGGCCATAGTCCGGCCAGGATTCTTCTGATAGCGAGAGATGCTTCAGTGAATTCATGATATCGCCAAAAGGCGAGTGTTGGAAAATGTCTGCGGCGGTGAATTCCATAACCGGCGCCCAATCCGGATCGATTGGTAGGGGCGTGGGAGGTTCGGAGTCCGGCGAGGAGTCCGGCGCCTCGGAATCACGGGTTTCGCGGGGGACAAGATCAGTATTCGGCTCCATTGCCGTGGATGTTGAAGCCCCTGTGGCGGCTATCCACCGCCCTCGATATGGGCGATCGGCTCGGGCTAATGGCAAGCGGATCCGTGTCGCGCCACCAAGGCCTTTGTCCCGCGGCAGAGCTAGATCGTGCCCATCGTCACACGGTCTGGCGCGCTTGGCGTGGCTCGAGTCCGTCGAATATCAAGTCCCCGCGACATCGGCCGTGAAGTTTAAGCTCCGAATCGACTGACGGCCGGGCGTAGCTTCGATCTGCTCGGATGGCCAAGAGAATTGCCCGCAGTGCAAAGTCGCCGAATACGAAGATCTGTCCGGGAGAAAAGTCTCACCGGGACAGCGTTGCTGGTTGAAGATGCCATCAAGCCTATCGGTGGCGACACGGAGGAACTCTCAATGAAAGCACCAATGTCGGTGTCAAAACCGGCGGATCTCGGTAGGGGGTCCCGAATCTGTGCGTCTAGGCGGATGGTAACAAGAGACGAGGACACAATGCTTTTACCTGTGTTCGGGTCCTCTCGATGGAGGTAAAACCCACGTCTGCTTGATTAATATTGATGATATGGGTAGTACAGAGTAGATCTACCACGAGATCAAGGAGGCTAAACCCTAGAAGCTAGCCTATGGTATGATTGTTGAGATGTATGTTGTCCCACGGACTAAAGCCATCCGGTTTATATAGACACCGGAGAGGCTAGGGTTACACTGAGTCGGTTACAATGGTAGGAGATCTACATATCCAGATTGCCAAGCTTGCCTTCCACGCCAAGGAAAGTACCTTAGGACAAGAGCCGGAGTCTTCAATCTTGTATCTTCGTAGTCTTGGAGTCCGGCGGATATTGATAGTCCGCTGTCCGGACACCCCTAGTCCAGACTCCTCACCCCCTCCACCATATTCCACCTCGGTAATATCGTCGCGGAGTTTAGGCGAAGCCTGCGCCGTAGAACATCATCATCGCCACCACGCCGTCGTCTTGTGGAACTCATCCCCGACGCTTTCTTTGGATCGGAGCCCGGGATCGTCATCGAGCTGAACGTGTCTGAACTCGGAGGTGCCGACGTTCGGTACTTGGATCGGTCGGATCGTGAAGACGTACGACTACATCAACCGTGTTGTCATAACGCTTCCGCTTACAGTCTACGAGGGTACGTGGACAATACTCTCCCCTCTCGTTGCTATGCCATCACCATGATCTTGCGTGTGCGTAGGAAATTTGTTGAAATTACTACGTTCCCCAACAGTGGCATCCGAGCCAGGTTTTATGCGTAGATGTCATATGCACGAGTAGAACACAAGTGAGTTGTGGTCAATACAAGTCATACTGCTTACCAGCATGTCATACTTTGGTTCAGCGGTATTGTGAGATGAAGCGGCCTGGACCGACATTACGCAGCGTCTGCGACTGTGAGACTGGTTTCACTGTTACGAGCACTCGTGCTTAAAGGTGGCTGGCGGGTGTCTGTCTCTCTCACTTTAGCTGAATTGAGTGTGGCTACGCCCAGTCCTTGCGAAGGTTAAAACAACACTAACTTGACGAACTATCGTTGTGGTTTTGATGCATAGGTAAGAACGGTTCTTGCTAAGCCCGTAGCAGCCACGTAAAAATTTGCAACAACAAAGTAGAGGACGTCTAACTTGTTTTTGCAGGGCATGTTTTGATGTGATATGGTCAAGACGTGATGCTATATTTTATTGTATGAGATGATCATGTTTTGTAACCGAAGTTATCGGCAACTGGCAGGAGCCATATGGTTGTTGCTTTATTGTATGAAGCAAGCATACAGTAATTGCTTTACTTTATCACTAAGCGGTAGCGATAGTCGAGAAGCAATAGATGGCGAACGACAATGATGCTACGATGGAGATCAAGGTGTCGCGCCGGTGACGATGGTGATCACGACGGTGCTTCGGAGATGGAGATCACAAGCACAAGATAGTGATGGCCATATCATATCACTTATATTGATTGCATGTGATGTTTATCCTTTATGCATCTTATCTTGCTTTGATTGATGGTAGCATTTTAAGATGATCTCTCACTAAAAATTATCAAGAAGTGTTTTCCCTGAGTATGCACCATTGCCAAAGTTCGTTGTGCCCAGACACCACGTGATGATCGGGTGTGATAAGCTCTACGTCCATCTACAACGGGTGCAAGCCAGTTTTGCACATGCAGAATACTCAGGTTAAACTTGACGAGCCTAGCATATGCAGATATGGCCTCAGAACACGGAGACCGAAAGGTCGAGCGTGAATCATATAGTAGATATGATCAACATATTGATGTTCACCGTTGAAACTACTCCATCTCACGTGACGATCGGACATGGTTTAGTTGATATGGATGACATAATCACTTAGAGGATTAGAGGGATGTCTATCTAAGTGGGAGTTCTTAAGTAATATGATTAATTGAACTTAAATTTATCATGAACTTAGTCCAGGTAGTATTTTGCAAATTATGTTGTAGATCAATAGCTTGCGTTGTTGCTTTCATATGTTTATTTTGATATGTTCCTAGAGAAAATTGTGTTGAAAAATGTTAGTAGCAATGATGCGGATTGGATCCATGATCTGAGGTTTATCCTCATTGCTGCACAAAAGAATTATGTCCTTAATGCACCGATAGGTGACAGACCTATTGCAGGAGCAGATGCAAACGTTATGAACGTTTGACTAGCTCAATATGATGACTACTTGATAGTTTAGTGCACCATGCTTAACGGCTTAGAACCGGGACTTCAAAGACGTTTTGAACGTCATGGACCATATGAGATGTTCCAGGAATTGAAGTTAATATTTCAAGCAAATACCCGAGTTGAGAGATATGAACTCTCTAACAAGTTCTATAGCTAAAAGATGGAGGAGAATCGCTCAACTAGTGAGCATGTGCTCAGATTGTCTGGGTACTTCAATCGCTTGAATCAAGTGGGAGTTAATCTTCCAGATAAGATAGTGATTGACAGAGTTCTCTAGTCATCACCACCAAGTTACTAGAACTTCATGATGAACTATAGTATGCAAGGGATGACGAAAACGATTCCCGAGCTCTTCGTGATGTTGAAATCAAGGAAGGTAGAATCAAGAAAGAGCATCAAGTGTTGATGATCGACAAGATCACTAGTTTCAAGAAAAGGGCAAAGGGAAAGAAAGGGAAACTTCAAGTAGAATGGCAAACAAGTTGTCACTCTCGTGAAGAAGACCAAAGCTGGACCAAAGCCTAAAACTGAGTGCTTACACTGCAAAAGAAGTGGTCACTGAAAGCGGAAATGCCCTGAATATTTGGTGGATAAGAAGGATGGCAAAGTGAACAAGAGTATATTTGATATACAGGTTATTTATGTATGCCTTACTAGTGTTTATAGTAGCCCCTGAGTATTTGATACTTGTTCGGTTGCTAATATTAGTAACTCGAAACAGGAGTTACAGAATAAACAGAGACTAGTTGAGGGTGAAGTGATGATGAGTGTTGGATGTAGTTCCAAGATTGATATGATCATCATCGCACACTCCCTATACTTTCGGGATTAGTGTTAAACCTAAATAAATGTTATTTGGCGTTTGCGTTGAGCATGAATATGATTTGATCATGTTTATTGCGATACGGTTATTCATTTAAAGTTAGAGAATAAATTGTTATTCTGTTTACATGAATAAGACCTTCGATGGTCATACACCCAATGAACATAGTTTGTTGGATCTCGATCGTAGTGATACACATATTCATAATATTGATGTCAAAAGATGAAAAGTTAATAATGATAGTGCAACTTATTTGTGGCACTGCCGTTTGGGTCATATCGATGTAAAGCGCATGAAGAAACTCCATAAAGATGGATTTTCGAAATCACTTGGTTATGAATCATTTGATGCTTGCGAACCATGCCTTTTGGGCAAGATGACTAAAACTCCGTTCCCCGGAACAATGGAACGAGCTACTGACTTATTGGAAATAATACATACCGATGTATGCGATCCAATGAGTATTGATGCTCGTGGCAAGTATCGTTATTTTCTGACCTTCACAAGATGATTTGAGCAGATATGGGTATATCTACTTGATGAAACATAAGTCTGAAATAGTTGAAAGGTTCAAAGAATTTCAGAGTGAAGTGGAAAAATCATTGTAACAAGAAAATAAAGTTTCTGCGATCGATCATGAGAGCGAATATTTGAGTTACGAGTTTGGTCTTCAATTAAAACAATGTGGAATAGTTTCACAGCTCACGCCACCTGGAACACCACAACGTTATGGTGTGTCCGAATATCGTAACCGCACTTTATTGGATATGGTGTGATCTATGATGTCTCTTACTGATTTACCACTATTGTTTTGGGGTTATGCATTAGAGACAGCTGCATTCACGTTAAAAGGGCACCATCTAAATCCGTTGAGACGACAGCATATGAACTGTGGTTTAGCAAGAAACCAAAGTTGTCATTTCTTAAAGCTTGGGGTTGCGATGCTTATGTGAAAAAGTTTCATCCTGATAAGCTCGAACCCAAATCGGAGAAGTGCGTCTTCATAGAATACCCAAAGGAAATTGTTGGGTACACCTTCTATCACAGATCCGAAGGCAAGATATTCGTTGCTAAAAATGGATCCTTTCTAGAGAAGGAGTTTCTCTCGAAAGAAGTGAGTGGGAGGAAAGTAGAACTTGATGAGGTAACTGTACCTTCTCCCGAATTGGAAAATAGTTCATCACTGAAATCAGTTCCAGTGATTCCTACACCAATTAGTGAGGAAGCTAATGATGATGATCATGAAACTTCAGATCAAGTTACTACAGAACCTCGTAGGTCTTCCAGAGTACAGTCCGCACCAGAGTGGTACGGTAATCCTGTTCTGAAAGTCATGTTACTAGACCATGATAAACCTACGAACTATGAGGAAGCGATGATGAGCCCAGATTCCGCAAAATGGCTGGAGGCCATGAAATCTGAGATAGGATCCATGTATGAGAACAAAGTGTGGACTTTGGTGGAGTTGCCCGATGATCGGCAAGCCATATTGTATAAATGGATCTTCAAGAGGAAGACGGACGTTGATAGTAGTATACTATCTACAAAGCTCGACTTGTCGCAAAAAGGTTTTTGACAAGTTCAAGGTGTTGACTACAATGAGATTTTCTCAACTGTAGCGATGCTTAAGTCTGTCCGAATCATGTTGGCAATTGCCACAATTTATGAAATCTGGCAAATGGATGTCAAAACTGCATTCCTTAATGGTTTTCTTAAAGAAGAGTTGTATATGATGCAACCAGAAGGTTTTGTCAATCCTAAAGGTGCTAACAAAATATGCAAGCTCCAACAATCCATCTATGGACTGGTGCAAGCATCTCGGAGTTGGAATATACGCTTTGATGAGTTGATCAAAGCATATGGTTCTATACAGACTTTTGGAAAGGCCTGTATTTACAAGAAAGTGAGTGGGAGCACTACAGCATTTCTGGTAAGTATATGTGAATGACATATTGTTGATCGGAAATAATGTAGAATTATTCTGGATAACATGAAAGGATACTTGAAAAAGAGTTTTTCAAAGCAAGACCTCGGTGAAGCTGCTTACACATTGAGCATCAAGATCTATATAGATAGATCAAGACGCTTGATAAGATTTTTCAATAAGTACATACCTTGTCAAATTTTTTGAAATAGTTCAAAATAGAACAGTCAAAGAAGGAGTTTTTGCCTGTGATGCAAATGTGTGAAGTTGAGTAAGACTCAAGACCTGACCATGCCAGAAAATAGAAAGAGAATGAAAATTCATTCCCTATGCCTCAGTCATAGGTTCTATAAAGTATGCTATGCTATGTACCAGACCTATTGTATACCATGCTCTTTATTTGGCAAGGAAGTACAATAGTGATCTAGGAGTAGATCACTGGACATTGGTCAATAATATCCTTAGTGAGGACTAAGGAAATATTTCTCGATTATGGAGGTGATAAAAGAGCCCGTCGTAAAGAGTTACATCGGTGCAAGCTTTCACACCAATCCAGATGACTCTAAGTCTCAATCTGGATACATACCGAAAGTGGGAGCAATTAGCTAGAGTAGCTCCGTGCAGAGCATTGTAGACATAGAATATTTGCAAAATACATGCGGCTCTGAATGTGACAGAACCGTTGACTAAGCTTCTCTCATGAGCAAAACATGATCATACCTTTGTACTCTTTGGGTGTTAATCACATAGCAATGTGAACTAGATTATTGACTCTAGTAAACCCTTTGGGTGTTGGTCACATGAAGATGTGAACTATGGGTATTAATCATATACAGATATGAATATTTGTATTAAATCACATGGCGATGTGAACTAGATTATTGACTCTAGTGCAAGTGGGAGATCAAGGAAATATGCCCTAGAGGCAATAATAAAGTTATTATTTATTTCCTTATTTCATGATAAATGTTTATTATTCATGCTAGAATTGTATTAACCGGAAACATAATACATGTGTGAATACATAGACAAACATAGTGTCACTAGTATGCCTCTACTTGACTAGCTCGTGAATCAAAGATGGTTAAGTTTCCTAGCCATAGACATGAGTTGTCATTTGATTAACGGGATCACATCATTAGGAGAATGATGTGATTGACATGACCCATTCTGTTAGCCTAGCACTTGATCGTTTAGTATGTTGCTATTGCTTTCTTCATGACTTATACATGTTCCTGTAACTATGAGATTATGCAAATCCCGTTTGTCGGAGGAACACTTTGGGTGCTACCAAACATCACAACGTAACTGGGTGATTATAAAGGAGTACTACAGGTGTCTCCAAAGGTACATGTTGGGTTGGCGTATTTCGAGATTAGGTTTTTGTCACTCCGATTGTCGGAGAGGTATCTCTGGGCCCTCTCGGTAATGCACATCACTATAAGCCTTGCAAGCAATGTAGCTAATGAGTTAGTTACGGAATGATGCATTACGTAACGAGTAAAGAGACTTGCCGGTAACGAGATTGAACAAGGTATTGGATACCGACGATCGAATCTCGGGCAAGTAACATACCGGTGACAAAGGGAACAAAGTATGTTGTTATGCGGTTTGACCGATAAAGATCTTCGTAGAATTTGTAGGAGCCAATATGGGCATCCAAGTTCCGCTATTGGTTATTGACCAAGAATAGTTCTAGGTCATGTCTACATAGTTCTCGAACCCGTAGGGTCCGCACGCTTAAGGTTTCGATGACTGTTATATTATGAGTTTATGAGTTTTGATGTACCGAAGGAGTTCGGAGTCCCGGATGAGATCGGGGACATGACGAGGAGTCTCGAAATGGTTGAGACATAAAGATCGATATATTGGATGACTATATTCGGAGTTTGAAAAGGTTCCGAGTGATTCGGGTATTTTTCGGAGTACCGGAGAGTTACGGGAATTCGCCGGGGAGTATATGGGCCTTATTGGGCCATACGGGAATAGAGGAGAGAGGCCAAAAGGAAGGAGGCCTGCGCCCCCCCCCCCTCTGGTCCGAATTGGACAAGGGGCGCAGCCCCCCTTTCCTTCTTCCTCTCCCCCTCTTTCACCTTCTCCTACTCCAACAAGGGAGGTGGAATCCTACTAGGACTAGGGAGTCCTAGTAGAACTCCACACTTGGCGCGCCCCCTCCTAGGGTCGGCCTCCTCCCCCCTTGCTCCTTTATATACGGGGGCGGGGGCAACCCATGACACACAAGTTGATCTACGGATCATTTCTTAGTCGTGTGCGGTGCCCCCCTCCACCATATTCCACCTCGGTCATATCGTCGCGGAGTTTAGGCGAAGCCCTGCGCCGGTAGAACAATATCATCGTCACCATGCTGTCGTGCTGACGGAACTCATCCCCGACGCTTTGCTGGATCGGAGCCCGGGGATCGTCCTCGAGCTGAACGTGTGCTGAACTCGGAGGTGCCGTACGTTCGGTACTTGGATCGGTTGGATCGTGAAGACGTACGAGTACATCAACCGCGTTGTCTACGAGGGTACGTGGACAATACTCTCCCCTCTCGTTGCTATGCCATCACCATGATCTTGCGTGTGCGTAGGAATTTATTTGAAATTACTACGTTCCCCAACAATTTGCTAGTAGATGCTTGATTGGTCATGGAAATAGTGGAAATTTGAGCGTTCCTGATATTATCATTCTTCAACATGCTTTGCTTGGAGACAATACTTTTAGCATGGGTGCCATCGTTGCTAAACGGCTAGCCCTGAATCGTACAAAAGCCCCATATTTGGAGGTATCTATGTTGCATGTCTTGCTAAACATTTTCAGATACCCATTAGGCACCATGAGGAGGAGGAGATAAAATTGCCTCCTCACATTTTAGATTACAAGAGCATGGTAGCACACAAGTTTATTGTCGACAACGAAGAAAAGATGCTCTTGTATAAACTTAGATTTAATAAGAAACACTTTGAGATTATTATTTTGCTTGCGCCTCTGTTGTTTGATTTGCTTGCAGAAAATCGTCTTGTCATGCCGGAAGCGGTGAACAATCATCGAGCTCAAGCTTTTACTCTAGAACCTGAACCTGAGCTGGAACCTGAGCTGGACCCTTATCGTGCATCATCTGTCCAGTGGGATCCGGAGATGACCAGCCAGTGGTATCCTGATTACACCCCCCATTACACCGGGGAGAGAAGCGTGGTCCTTGGTACTATACCAACTTAGGCCAAAAGCCTAAGCTTGGGGGAGTACGTATTTCTCACCGGCTTTACATTCATATTCACACACTAGTCGTCGGTGCTCATACTCTTTCATTGTATTATCCATGATAGTTTAAATTTCTTTTTCTAGCTTTCTTCTTGTGTGTTTGATAAACTTAAGAAAAAACCAAAAAAATAGTTAGTTTAATTTCTTTGCTTGTAGTAGAAATTAAAATGAAAATCCAAAAAGATTTCTCTTTCTTCTTCTTGCTTGTTGGGAGCTTTCCCGTGTAAATAGTTTTATTTTCTTTTCTTTCTTTTGGGGGTCGAGAAGACCTTATTGAAAATGTTTAGTGGCTCTCCTATGCTCGATTGTCTATTTAATTTAGAGCCCATATTACCTGTCTTCTCTCTTGAGTTGAATGCTTGCAGATTCCAGCTTAGTCCAATGCACGTGCACTCTTATTATTATACACATCGTTCGGTCGTGCAAGTGAAAGGCAATAATGACGATATATGATGGACTTATTGAGATGAGAAAAGCTGGTATGAACTCGACCTCTCTTGTTTTTGTAAATATGATGAGTTCATCGTTTCTGAGTCAGCTATTATGAAGTAAACATATTTGCAATGACATTTAGAGATTATTGTTGCTTGTGCCATGCTTGATTAGCTATGAGTTATAATGGTTTACCTTGCGTGCCAACATGCTATTAGAATGATTATGATGTGATATGATGGGATGGTATCCTCCTTTGAATGTATTGAGTGACTCGACTTGGCACATGTTCACGCATGTAGTTGAATCAAATCAACATAGCCTTCATGATATTTATGTTCATGGTGGATTATATCCTACTCATGCTTGTATTCGGTGTGAATTAATTTTAATGCGTGTTTATGACTGTTGTCGCTCTCTCAGTTGGTCGCATCCCAGTCTTTTGCTAGCCTTCACCTGTACTAAGCGGGAATACTGCTTGTGCATCCAAACTCCTTAAACCCCAAAGTTGTTCCATATGAGTCCACCATACCTTCCTATATGCGGTATTTACCTGCCGTTCCAAGTAAATTTGTATGTGCCAAACTCCAAACCTTCAAATGAAATTCTGTTTTGTATGCTCGAGCAGCTCATGTTACAACTAGGGCTGCCTATATCTTTCATGCTAGGTGGGTTATTCTCACAAGGAGTGGACTCCGCTCGTCATTCACGAGAAAGGGCCGGTAACCGGGATGCCCAGTCCCATGATCCAAAAGATCAAAGCAAATCAAAATAATTAAGCAAAACTCCCCCAGGGCTGTTGTATGTTGGAGGCACTCGTTGTTTCGAGCAAGCCATGGATTGATGCTTGTTGGTGGTTGGGGGAGTATAAACCTTTACCATTCTGTTTGGGAACTGCCTATAATGCATGTAGTATGGAAGATACAACCATCTCATAGTTGTTGCATTGACAATGAAAGTATGCCGCTCAAAATGTTATTCACTCTCTATTTTAAAATCGAGCTGTGGCACCTCTACAAATCCCTGCTTCCCTCTGCGAAGGGCCTATCTATTTACTTTTATGTTGAGTCATCACCCTTCTTATTAAAAGCACCCGCTGGAGAGCACATTGTCATTTGCATTCATTACTATTGGTTTATATTGGCATGACTTGACTGGATCTCTTTTACCACGAATTACAATGTTTAGTCAGTCCTTGATCTTTAGAGGTGCTCTGCATTTGTGTTTTGCAGTCTCAGACAGGGCTAGAGAGATACCATTTTGTTATATCATGTTATGATTATTTTGAGAAAGTGTTGTCATCTGAGTTTTATTATTATGGATCGCTAGTTGATTATGTTATTGATACGAGTAATTGTGAGACCTAAGTGTTATTGTGAGTATGGTTAGTTCATAATATTTGCTGAAACTTGAATGCTGGCTTTTCATGTTACAACAACAAGAGCAAACATAGTTTGTAAAAGTTTTTCTTTATCACTTTCAGTTTATCAACTGAATTGCTTGAGGACAAGCAAAGGTTTAAGCTTGGGGGAGTTGATACGTCTCCAACGTATCTACTTTTCCAAACACTTTTGCCCTTGTTTTGGAGTCTAACTTGCATGATTTGAATGAAACTAATCCGGACTGACGCTGTTTTCAGCAGAACTGCCATGATGTTGTTTTATGCGTAGAAAAGAAAAGTTCTCGGAATGTCCTGGAAATCCACGGAGGCACTTTTTGGAATTAATAAGAATTTTTGGCAAAAGAATCAACACCAGGGGGCCCACAGGCTATTCACGAGACAGGGGGCGCGCCCCCCTAGGGTGCACCCTCCTATCTCGTGGGCCCCCTGGACCTCCACCGACCTCAACTCCAACTCCATATATTCACGTTCGGGGAGAAAAAAATCAGAGAGAAAGTTTCATAACGTTTTACAACACGGAGCCACCGCCAAGCCTAATCTCTCTCGGGAGGGCTGATTTGGAGTCTGTTCGGGGCTCTAGAGAGGGGGATTCGTCGCCGTCGTCATCATCAACCATCCTCCATCACCAATTTCATGATGCTCACCGCCGTGCGTGAGTAATTCCATCGTAGGCTTGCTGGACGGTGATGGGTTGGATGAGATTTACCATGTAATCAAGTTAGTTTTGTTAGGGTTTGATCCCTAGTATCCACTATGTTCTGAGATTGATGTTGCTATGTGTAGGATCGAAGAAGGTGAGAGTGTCTAGAGGGGGGGTGATTAGACTACTCGACAAGATAAAAATTCAGTCTTTTATCAAGGACAGATTTTGGCAGATTTTGCATAACACACACAAGTCAAGCATCATACTACACATGCAATTCTAGAGTATGGGCAGCGGAAAGTAAATTGCACAAGTAGTAAAGAGAAGTGGAGAAGATCAAACGCAATTTGGAGACGCGGTGATTTTTCTCGTGGTTCCGATAGGTGGTGCTATCGTACTTCCACGTTGATGGAGACTTCAACCCACGTAGGGTAACGGCTGCGAGAGTCCACGGAGGGCTCCACCCACGAAGGGTCCACGAAGAAGCAACCTTGTCTATGCCATCATGGCCTACGCCCACGGAGGGCTAGCCTTACTCGGGGTAGATCTTCACGAAGTAGGCGATCTCCTTGCCCTTACAAACTTCTTGGTTCAACTCCACATCTCGACGGAGGCTCCCAAGCGACACCTAACCAATCTAGGAGGCACCACCCTCCAAAAGGTAATAGATGGTGTTGATGATGATGAACTCCTTGCTCTTGTGCTTCAAATGATAATCTCCCCAACACTCAACTCTCCTCACTGATTTGGCTGTGGTGGAAGAAAGGATTGAGTGGAAAGCAACTTGGGAAGGCTAGAGATCAAGCTTCATATGGTGGGAGTGGAGCAACTTGATCTCAACACAAGGGTAGGTAGTTCTCTTCTCAGAAATGTAAGGTAGGAGTGGTAGTTCTTTCTGATGGCTCTCTCCACGAATGAAGAGGGGGTGGAGGGGTATTTATAGCCTCCACACAAAATCCAATCGTTACACACATTTGACCAATCTCGGTGGGACCGAAGTTGACAACTCGGTGAGGCCGAAAGTTCAAATCATGTGAACGTTGGGATTTTCGGTGGGACCGAAAATACAAACTCGGTTAGTCCGATTCGTGCAAAGACAGGAGCTTGCCAATCTCGGTGGGACCGACTTCATCATCTCGGTGACACCGATTTGATGACATAAGGTTACAAAAGCTTGGCAACTCAAATTTCGGTGAGACCGAGTTCAGAATCGGAAAATCCGAGATTTCTAGGGTTTGGCTTTATGGCTAAGGTGGTTCATCTCGGTGTGACTGAGTTTGGAATATCGGTGGGACCGAGATTACTTATGAGTGTATATGGCAGTGAAAGTTGCTGATAGTTTAGGAGATGTATCACTAAGCACTTTGAGCAACCAGATCATCATCATAACCTCATCCCCTTTTAATAGTATTGGCTTTCCTATGGACTCAATGTGATCTTGGATCACTAAACCAAAAATGGAGTCTTGAGCTTTTGCCAATGCTTGCCTTAGCATTTGAGGGTCCACCTCTTCATCCTTTTGCCATGCCAATGTGATTGAATTTCTGAAACATACTTGATAAAAGCATTAGTCCAACCACAAAGTATGTTGTCATTAATTACCAAAACCACCCAGGGAGCAAATGTGCTTTCAATCTCCCCCTTTTTGGTAATTGATGGCAACACACAAATTAAGACATCAAAGCTTACTGAAAGAAATACAGAATTATCATGAAAGCTTTGACAAACATGTAGTACACAGGCTCCCCCTACAAGTGTGCAAGATTTTCATAAATTATGGTTTTGGACTACCACAAGCACACAAGAGAGAAAGGAAAGATGTGCTACATGCAGCTTGGCTATATGCATCAGAGCAGATGAAAAGAAGTGAGTGATAATGCATATGTGCATGGTGATTTCTTGCAAACAAGTATTTACAAGCAAGTCACCATCATGCACATTCTGCAAAGTGCATATACTTACCTTGAGGTTCCTTGGCATTGTACCTGAAGAAATAAAGCTTGGGAAAACAAGGTTAGATAACACAAGAGTATTTCTTCAACCAACTGCAAGAACATCAAGAGTACCAAGCCAGGGATGACATGTGTAAAGAGTGTCTCATATTGAGCACAAGCTTGAATCAGCAAACATGTCTCCGAAACTAAAAAGATTTTCAATGAACTCTGAGAGATTTTGCTTTCCATAAGATATCAATTGTGAAGGTTCCTCTCCCTTTGAGTTGTCTCAGATTAAGGGGTTTGATGGAAAGAGCAAAATCAAAAGAATGATGCCAAATGAAATATCCAATGTGGAACACGGCAAAGCTTTGATGTGATTCTCTCCCCCTTAAGGTAAGATTGCTCTTCTTCTCCCTCTGAATCTTCTCTTCTCCCCCTAAGTCTTCTCCCCCTTTGACATCAAGTGCCGAAAAGGACAGCAAACTAGGAAGGTCAGGGAAGATGGAAAGAAGTGGGATCCTTAAGAATCACAACAGGGCAATAAACTCAGTGAGGCTGCAGAAGATGATATCCTGAAAGAAGTAAATCGGTGACACCGAAATAAGATGGATCGGCGGGTCCGAAAGTCAGAGACTTAGGGCAGATCCTTTTCGGTCAGACCGAAATTTTTAAGTCGGTGACGCCGAGTTTAATTCCAAGGAAATACAGAAATAATTCAGCTCACTTTGCAAGGAATGTTTTAAAGGGTTTGCAATGAATTTGGAAATGATTTTCGAGGAATTGATCAAAGCCAAAAAGGATATTCACAAAGACAGAAGAATAGAAATGAAAAAGATTTCTAGATGAAGTTTTTTTAAGAAAACTTAATGAGAGAACATAAGAGAAAATAGAAAAACTCCAAAACATATGTACTTCATCTAGATAAGGGTCGGCGACAAGGTCACCTATGTTTGAGTATTTTGACTTAGGAGTCAAATGAGAACATTTGATCATAGGTCATACTCATCGTTTAAGCTCAAAATGGGGTTGCCATTTTTCGATTAAGCATTTGATGTGATCACATCTTATGAAGCTGCTTGTACTCATGTCTTTGAGCAAAGCTCCTTAAAGATGTGAAGAACATACCTTGGGCTTGTTGTTGCTTTGCTCATGTAGGTGAACTTGATGTAGGTGCTCATTGAATGTGAAGTTGGAGCGCCATTTCCACTTGTGTAGTTCATCTTCCTACATGGGTTAGGCAAGCAAGGAAATACTCAAGGATATCCAAGATGACAAGAGTGAAATACTAGATGTATAAGATGTCAAAAAGGATATGTGGAATTTTGTTCCTTGAACTCAACATCCCAAAGGGGTAGATACTTGGTCAATGACAAGATTACTCAAGATTTGAGTGTGTGGTAATCTTGTGGAATGTAGATCATCCAAGTACCTGCAAGGAGTTAGATGCAATACAAGGGGTGCAAATGTGTCCAAGACATATGATCATCATCATAAGAGAAATATCAAGGATTAGTCAAGTAGGCTCATGCCTTGCATGCATCAATGGAGTTTTCACTCCAAGTTTGAAGCATCAATGATGTTCAACTCACTCCTTAGCGACAAAACACCTTCTCATCAAGAGGTTTTGTAAATATATCATGAAGTTGTTTGTCAGTACGAACATGCTTAAGATTGATGTCACCCTTGGCAATGTGATCACGAATAAAATGGTGACGAACTTCAATATGTTTCGTTCGAGAGTGTTGCACGGGATTGTGTCCAATCTTAATCGCACTCTCATTGTCACAAAGCAAGGAACATGTCTCACATGTATCCCATAATCCTTAAGCGTTTGTGTCATCCATAGCAATTGAGCACAACATGAACCAGCAGCTATATATTACGCTTGGCAAAGTGGATAATGATACGAATTTGGTTTCTTGGAGGACCAAGATACAAGGGATCGACCAAGAAATTGACACGCCGAAGTTGACTTTCTATCAACCCATCCACCGCATAGTCCGAGTCGGAATAGCCAACAAGGTCGAAAGAGGCCCTCTTAGGATACCAAATGCCAAAGTTTGGTGTGTGTATCAAATATCTCACAATTCTTTTAACAGCTTTAAGATGACATTCTTTAGGGGCTGCTTGATATCGAGCACACATGCATACACTCAACATTATGTCAGGACGAGAAGCACAGAGATATAATAGAGAACCAATCATAGATCGGTAAACCTTTTGATCAACGGGTTCTCCATCTTTTGTCAAGTCATTATGTCCACTAGTAGGCATGGGGGTTCTCATACCTTTGCTTTCTTGCATGTTGAATTTCTTGAAGAGATCCTTGGTGTACTTTGTTTGTGAGACAAAGGTACCCTCCTTAGATTGCTTGATTTGTAACCCAAGGAAGAATTTGAGTTCACTCATCATGGACATCTCATACTTCTCCGACACGAGCTTTCCAAACTTCTCGCTAAAATGAGGGTTAGTTGAACCAAAGATAATATCATCAACATATATTTGGCACACAAATAGTTCACCATCAACCCTTTTCGTGAATAGTGTTGAGTCTATTTTTCCAATCTCAAAGCCTTTTTCAAGAAGAAAGCTAGTCAAGCATTTGTACCAAGCTCTAGGAGCTTGTTTAAGACCATAAAGAGCTTTGTGCAACTTGTAAACATGATTAGGCTTTTTAGGATTCACAAATCCGGGAGGTTGTTTCACAAATACTTCCTCCTCAATTTCACCATTTAGGAAAGCACTTTTAATATCCATTTGATAGAGAGTAATATCATGGTGATTGGCATAAGCAAGAAGAATGCGAATGGACTCAAGTCTAGCAACGGGGGCATAGGTCTCACCATAGTCCATACCTTCGACTTGTGTGTAACCTTGAGCTACGAGACGAGCCTTGTTGCGGATGACTTGTCCATCTTCATCTTGCTTGTTCCGAAACACCCATTTAGTTCCAATGACGTTTTGATCATCCTTGGGCTTTCTACCAAAGTCCATACATTGTTCCTCTCGAAGTTGTGTAGCTCTTCGTGCATAGCGTTCACCCAATCCGGGTCTTCAAGTGCTTCTTCTACCTTCATAGGTTCAATACTAGAGATAAATGAGTAATGCTCACAAAAGTTAGCTAAGCGAGTTTTAGAGCGAGTAATTCTCCCGGAGTCGATGTCGTTCATCATTTGTTCCACGGGATGATTTTTCTTGACTCTTGCTCGGACTCGGGATAGCTTTTGTTGTGGTTGTGGCTGAGCTTCCTCATCATCCTCATCTTCCTCTTCTTCTTCATTGTTGTTGGTGTTGTCTTGAGGCGGTAGATAAGGAGGTTGTGGTGGATCTTCTTGTTGCACTTCCTCATCTTGGTGAGTTCCACTTGTGGAGGCCTCCATGTTGCCTTGAGGTTCATCTTGCCGTGAGGTAGGGGGCTCCACATATGTAGATGAGGTACTCTCCTTCACTTCCATGGGACGAATCTTTCCAATAGATAAATCTTGGATGGCTTCCGATGGGTCCTTGTCTCCTACATCAATAGGCATTTGCTCTACTTGCGAGCCATTAGATTCATCAAACTTCACATCTACCGTGTCTTCAACCTTTCGGGTGAAATTATTGTAGACACGGTAGGTGTGGGAGTTTGATCCATAACCAAGAAAAAAACCTTCATGAGTTTTAGGAGCAAATTTAGACCGACGATGCTTATCAAGGATATAGCATTTCGAACCAAAGACACGAAAGTATCCCACTTGGGGTTTGTTACCGGTGAGGAGCTCGTATGATGTCTTGCCGAGAAGCTTATGAAGATAAAGCCTGTTGATAGCATGACAAGCTATCTTGACGGCTTCCCCCCAAAAGTGCTTCGGTGTCTTGTATTCATCAAGCATCGTTCTCGCCATCTCTATGAGCGTTCGGTTCTTCCTCTCAACAACTCCATTTTGTTGAGGAGTGTACGTAGCCGAGAACTCATGTAGAATCCCTTCCTCATCGAGAAAAGAGTCTACATTGGCGTTCTTGAACTCCGTTCCATTGTCCTCCGAACTTTCTTGATCTTCACCTCAAATTGATTTTGGGCCTTTCGCAAAGGTTTTGAAGATTCTCTCGAACCTGCGATTTGTCATCAAGGAAAAATACCCACGTAAATCTGGAATAATCATCAACTATAACTAGACCAAAGGAGTTACCACCAAGGCTTTTGTAAGCATTGGGACCGAAGAGATCCATATGAAGAAGCTCAAGCGGTCTCCTTGTGGTCATGATGTTCTTCACGGATGACTTCCACCTACTTGTTTTCCCCGCTTGACAAGCACTACAAAGTCTATCTTTGTCAAAGAAGACATCTTTAACACCAAGAATATGATCACCTTTGATTAGCTTGTCTAGATTACGATACCAACATGTCCAAGCCTTCTATGCCATAACCAACCTTTAGCGGATTTAGCAATGAAGCAAGTTCTAGGTTGAGCTTTCTTAGTGAAATCAACAATATATAGATCACCTCTACGGATACGGTAAATGCCATGTTATGATTGTCACGACGAAAGACTTGGCAATCTACTTGATGAATAGCACATTGAATCCAAAGTCACTAATCTAGACACGGAAAGTAAATTGTATCCAAGTGATTCTACAAGCATGACATTTTGAATAGAGCTATCATGAGATATGGCCACCTTACCAAGGCCAAGTACCTTACCCTTGGAATTGTCCCCAAAAGTCACATACTTGCGTGGACTATCGTTCTTTGCAAGCTCTCGAAACATGTCTTCGTCTCCGGTCATGTGATCGGTGCATCCACTATCAAGAATCCACTCTTTTCCACTGGATATGTAGTCTCTCAGATTTGCCATAAGATTGAGACTCTTCATGATCTTGTCTAGCTCGGTGTCCGAATCGGAGTAATCATCATCATGCTCATGCTCATCATCATATTGACCCATAGATTGTTCATCATCAATACCTAGGTCAATTTGACAACAACTTGCATTAGTTTTGTCAATGTGACAATAATCATCGGAATGCAATACAAGAGCATTTCTAATTAGAGTATTGATAAGACAAGGATCACCCTTCTTTTTCATGAGATCACGAAGCTCAAAGAAGCATTTATCAAAGTTGGGATCATTGGGGCGCATCATATCAAATTCAATAGTCTTGTATAGAATTTCATCAAGACCTCTCAAAGAGTAGTCCGGATAAAGTTCTTCCAAGAACTTCCACATAGCATAGGCGCATTCAAAGTTTGTAACGAGCTTAAGCAAGTTATCGGGTAACCCTCTAATGATAAGATTTACAGTTCTAAGGTTCTGAAGCAAATCAAGCTCTTCATCCATGGTAGGGTGCAAGGGGTCAAATGGAGGCACATAGGGGTTTCAACATATTTATGCAAGTTATACATCTTAAAGATAATAAGCATTTCAATCCTCCACGAGTTATAGGACACTCCATTAAGAATAGGCACTCTATGGCTAACACTCCCAAGCGTGAACCGTCCATCTTCCTCCAATGGTGTGTAAACCAAAGCAATGGAGACCAATGCTCTGATACCAATTGTAGGATCGAAGAAGGTGAGAGTGTCTAGAGGGGGGGTGATTAGACTACTCGACAAGATAAAAATTCAGTCTTTTATCAAGGACAGATTTTGGCAGATTTTGCATAACACACACAAGTCAAGCATTATACTACACATGCAATTCTAGAGTATGGGCAGCGGAAAGTAAATTGCACAAGTAGTAAAGAGAAGTGGAGAAGATCAAACGCAATTTGGAGACGCGGTGATTTTTCTCGTGGTTCCGATAGGTGGTGCTATCGTACTTCCACGTTGATGGAGACTTCAACCCACGGAGGGTAACGGCTGCGAGAGTCCACGGAGGGCTCCACCCACGAAGGGTCCACGAAGAAGCAACCTTGTCTATGCCATCATGGCCTATGCCCACGGAGGGCTAGCCTTACTCGGGGTAGATCTTCACGAAGTAGGCGATCTCCTTGCCCTTACAAACTTCTTGGTTCAACTCCACATCTCGACGGAGGCTCCCAAGCGACACCTAACCAATCTAGGAGGCACCACCCTCCAAAAGGTAATAGATGGTGTTGATGATGATGAACTCCTTGCTCTTGTGCTTCAAATGATAATCTCCCCAACACTCAACTCTCCTCACTGATTTGGCTGTGGTGGAAGAAAGGATTGAGTGGAAAGCAACTTGGGAAGGCTAGAGATCAAGCTTCATATGGTGGGAGTGGAGCAACTTGATCTCAACACAAGGGTAGGTAGTTCTCTTCTCGAAATGTAAGGTAGGAGTGGTAGTTCTTTCGATGGCTCTCTCCACGAATGAAGAGGGGTGGAGGGTATTTATAGCCTCCACACAAAATCCAACCGTTACACACATTTGACCAATCTCGGTGGGACCGAAGTTGACAACTCGGTGAGACCGAAAGTTCAAATCATGTGAACGTTGGGATTTTCGGTGGGACCGAAAATACAAACTCGGTTAGTCCGATTCGTGCAAAGACAGAGCTTGCCAATCTCGGTGGGACCGACTTCATCATCTCGGTGACACCGATTTGATGATGAAGGTTCTGAAGCTTGGCAACTCAAGTTTCGTGAGACCGAGTTCGAATCGGAAAATCCGAGATTTCTAGGGTTTGGCTTTATGGCTAAGGTGGTTCATCTCGGTGTGACTGAGTTTGGAATATCGGTGGGACCGAGATTACTTATGAGTGTATATGGCAGTGAAAGTTGCTGATAGTTTAGGAGATGTATCACTAAGCACTTTGAGCAACCAGATCATCATCATAACCTCATCCCTTTTAATAGTATTGGCTTTCCTATGGACTCAATGTGATCTTGGATCACTAAACCAAAATGGAGTCTTGAGCTTTTGCCAATGCTTGCCTTAGCATTTGAGGGTCCACCTCTTGATCCTTTTGCCATGCCAATGTGATTGAATTTCCTGAAACATACTTGATAAAAGCATTAGTCCAACCACAAAGTATGTTGTCATTAATTACCAAAACCACCCAGGGAGCAAATGTGCTTTCACTATGACTTTGCTATGCTTAATGCTT
Source organism: Aegilops speltoides (assembly GCA_021437245.1). Classification (NCBI taxonomy): domain Eukaryota; kingdom Viridiplantae; phylum Streptophyta; class Magnoliopsida; order Poales; family Poaceae; genus Aegilops; species Aegilops speltoides. The sequence goes on from CM038142.1 coordinate 378,503,592, forward strand.
GTCACTAGGGCCCGAGTGCCATGATTTCAGATCTGAATCTATTATGTTTTCATGAATATATGTGTGTTCTTGATCCTATCTTGCAAGTCTATAGTCACCTATTATGTGTTATGATCCGACAACCCCGAAGTGACAATACTCGGGATACTTCTCGGTGATGACTGTAGTTTGAGGAGTCCATGTATTCACTATGTGCTAATTCTTTGTTCCGGTTCTCTATTAAAAGGAAGCCTTAATATCCCTTAGTTTTCGCTAGGACCCCGCTTCCACGGGAGGGTAGGACAAAAGATGTCATGCAAGTTTTTTTCCATAAGCACATATGACTATTTACGGAATACATGCCTACATTACATTGATGAATTGGAGCTAGTTCTATATCACCCTATGTTATAACTATTGCATGAGGAATCACATCCGGCATAATTATCCATCACTGATCCATTGCCTACAAGCTTTTTATATATTGTTCTTCGCTTATTTACTTTTCCGCTGCTACTGTTACAACTACTACAAAAGCCCCAAAACATTTATCTTTACTTTTGCTACCGTTACCTTTATTATTATACCACTTTTGCTACTAAATACTTTGCTGCAGATACTAAGTTATCCAGGTGTGGTTGAATTGACAACTCAACTGCTAATACTCGAGAATATTCGTTGGCTTCCCTTGTGTCGAATCAATAAATTTGGGTTGAATACTTTAACCTCGAAAGTTGTTGCGATCCCCTACACTTGTGGGTTATCAGTTTTCTGCCCTCGGCCGATGACCTCAACAAGCTTTGGGACACTCCACTGCCTCAACACCTCCCCAAGAATGCATGGTCCTTCGTTCTCCTCGCACTACTCTCGAAGATTTGGGCGGCACGAAATGACATGCTCTTTAGGAATATTGATCAATGCTCTGTAATAACCCTTAAAAACCTTGTCTCGGACTTAGACCTTTGGTCACACCGCCTTATTGATACGGGTGACAAGGAGGACGTCTTCTCATGGCGTTCCTACCCGCTGTTTTCTACAGCCGTTTGAGCAATATATTCAGGTGGGGGAACTCCCCCCTGGTGATTCTAAAAAAAAGACTTTTTGGAGCATCAATTTTTTCACACCTCGACGTATGTGATTTCATCGTGAAAATTTGCACGCATCTATAAAACACATCAATGTTTCCCGACCAACAATTTCAGTTTCTCTAACTTTTTTGCTTTTTTTCAAATTTACTGTTCACTCAAGCTCATGTGAGCTCGAGCTCACAAACTCCATGTCCTGCACGCACACCCTTCTATTGCCTGTAGCCTTATGCCCATTATACAGGACATGGAGTACATAATCCGAGCTCAAATGCACTCTCATGAACAATATAATAAAAAAGTAAAGAAATTTAAAAAAATGGTATTATTTGGCAACAAACATAACATGAAATATAAACTCCTCAACACCATAGTCATGATGTCACATAAGATAATTAAAATTTACTAGAGAGATAAATAGAAGAAAAAAATGAGTGCTCTATTGTACTCCCTCGTGTCCCTTTTAGTCAGTGTATAATTTCTTTTTCCCAAAGATTCTGCAATGCTCTGCTGTTGAAATATTTCGATTCTTTCTAAGAATACTCCTTCATGCCCGCACATGCAAAGCCCGCTTGGGTAGGGTACAACGAGGAGTCGGGGGTGGAGAGCCAATAGGCTGCTTGCACATTAATAGGTGCTAGCTCATCTCATCCATGCACGCAGGGGCCATTATGTCACACGTCTTGGTATGCAGGTCTGCTCTTTTGCACAGAGTAAAAATGGTCGAAAGGAGTACTAAACCGCTTCTCTTAATTAAAAAATGTTCCAATTAAATTTGAAATTACTACATAATCTTGGGGCATACAAAGGTTAATTATTAGAGTGGGTACTAAAACATATTCTATTTTATAATATGTTTTACTGTTATCTTCAGATGACGTGCCTCACTAAGAGAAGGCACCCAAAGATGAGGGAAGAACACATCGTCATATGTGGTCTATTTTTAGTTTTCACTAGCGAAAGAGCCAGTGCATTGTAACAGGAGAAACAATACGACATATGCCTGTAACCCAATAATCATGACTCAAGACCCCAATAGATCCATGTCCTTTATTTGAACACGGCATCCCATCTCTCTCTCCCTCCCTTCCTCTCTCTCTCTCTCTCTCTCTCTCTCTCTCTCTCCATAAGATGAACATCAACTTTCCTTTTTCGATGCGATGTTTTGCTGAGGCATGCATGTGTGGTTATTGATGGTTTCTTTTGTCTTCAATCTGATTTTCATGAGGTGTTCATTTGCAATACGGATCGGCCTCGGTATGGAAAAAGACGGATTGTGCGCCATTGATTAAAATTGCACCACAAATAGAATTTTAAAAAAGTTAAGTAGGTAAAATAACATCATATTCAGATTCTACACATTTTTATAATCAAATTTCATATATGACAATTTAGAATTGGAGTTACAGTTTAAAAGATATAATTTTAAAAGCATTTATCATTTATAGTTTAACTGTGGAGTACTTAATAAAAATGGTAGGGGATTTTCTAGAAAATATGAAAAGGACTCATTTTTTTTTACTTAATTCTGGACTGCGGGTTTATTTCACGAAAACACAAGGGGATTTCTAAAAAATACAAAAAAAGATTCTTTTTTGTCACTTGAGTCCGGACTCTGAGTTTATTTCAGAAAAACACTGGCGGCCAATAGTAGTCCTCTCTTTATTATTAGTTACAACTTTGTGTTGGATTTCCATATCCTTGGTGCCGTGTCCATCGTGGCCAACACCAAGGATAATGTGGCGTTTTACTCCCGTGAATTTATGTCTTATAATCTAGCGGATTGTCGTCCGGTGCCTTGGCACAACCATGGTGTTGTGCGAATTTGTTTTAGTTTTGTGGTGCTCAGGTTTTATTCTCCCTATGATCTTGGTCTTCAACCCCAACCGTACAATGAAGAAGCGTTGGTTCAACACCTTGGTTGTGTGACCCTGGCCACAATGTATCAAACAATGTAACCTTCTTCTATATTGAGATGGGAGGTTCATGTGGCTATTTTCAAAACGTTAAGTACAGTCCCCATTGTGTTGATTTTTTCGTCACAAGTACGGAGAAATTCGATATGCAACACAAAAATGTTATGCTATTATGTTGCTGAAAAGCGAGAGATGACAACTTTGGACTAACTTGAAGTAACTTTTTGTTTTATGTGGAATATTCTTGTTTAGGGGGTTTGGTATGTTTGCTATTCGTGTTGGTTCCAGTATATTGCATTTTTTTTTTTGCTTGGGCCAATATACTGGACTTGATGTAATTCATTTGTGTAGTCTATCAAATTAGACACCCCAAAGATAAAAAGGGTGATGTGGATGACTGAGAAAATATTGTTTCTCCACCATAATGTACGATTATATCATGACCTACCATGCCATGTATTTTTTGAATTTCAGCAAGGCTGCACGAAGCAACTTGGAAGTAGAAAGCAAAAGATATGTTTTTATTTTTTCAAGGTACATGATACGTTTCTTTGCCTATCTTCTGCATGAAAACACCGATGAACATGGGTTCACACACACACACATGATTGAATTGTTATATCCAAAAAATATTAACCGAATTCGTTTTTATTTTGTGACATATATACTACTAGAGGGTAACTCACGCTTTGTTACACCGTCCTTCGGTCTTAGAATTATTCTAATTCCCTCTAAGGATTATTATAGCATTCACATTCCACGCATAGCGTAGAGGTTATAGAGCAAACTCGAATCTTAGCAGACGCTATTAGGTTGGCCATGTAGGCCGGTCCTTCCGGTTTTGAAAAGGTTTCGTTAGGTTTTTTCTTCTTTTTGTCTCTACCTTTTTTATGTTTTATTTTTCCTGATTGCCTATATATATTTTTTCCATTCACGAATATATTTTTCAAAATCATAAATATTTCAGTAAAATTATGAATATTTTTAAATTTTGGGAACATAATTTTAATTCTTGAACATATTTTCAGAATCATAATTATTTCACTAAAATGGAGAATATTTTGCAAGTTACAAACATTTTAAAATATATGCAATTTTAAAAATAGTGAATATTTTTAAAAAAATAAATAATCATAAAACTCATGAGCATATTTTAGAATTCATGAATATTTTGTATATTTGCGAAGTAGTTTAAATTGAAGAACATTTTTAAAATTCACAAATGGTTTTTAAAAAATTGTATATTTTTGGGAATTCACAAGAAAAATCTGAATGTTTTCCTTTTGAAAAATGTTTTAACAATATTTCGGTTCCGATATTGTCATCTGGGACCCACAGCCCGACCAGATCCGTACAGGTGGAGTCCACTTCGAGTTGAAAACTTTGGGGCTCTCCTAGTTCCCAATTCACACGGAGCTTAGTAAATGACATCCGCGATGAATTGCACGGCAAAAAAAAAATCAGACCTCTAAAATCTTTTTAGAGCATCAATTTATCTTTTTGTCTAGAACACCATAAATGTTATTTCTTCGCGAAACCTCACACGTGGGATAGAACACTCGATCACTTTTGTTAAGAAAAAACAGTTTATCTCCTCAAAAGAAAAGAAAGAAAAAGGGGGGAAATCAGTTTTTTTTCTCAGAGCGTGCCATTCATCCGGTGCATGTGTACGCAGGTTCACCGAGCCCCCTCCGCCACTTGTGCTGCGAGTACAATCCATGTGCTTCCGTTTCAAGTTTTCTAATTATCGAATCACGCGGAATCCATGGGTTTCTGTTGGCCCTCCTGTCCCACGTGCGGCACAAATCACTCGCCGCCTCGCGGGCCCGCACGCCCAGAGGCGTACTGACGTAGACACTCGCCTCACGGCTCACGGTTCACCCGCGTCGTGCAGACGTGCGGCGCGCGCGCACCACTCGCTTCGCCAACCCCCACGACACCGGCGGCAAGGCAAAGCGCAGCGGGCCCCACCGCAGCTTGCCTTCCCCTCCAGCCTCCAGGCTCCAGCGTCCACGCGGTCCACGCTCCCACCGAACAGAATAAAAACCGTCGGGCACGGCACGGACGGCCACCAGCGCCCCTCCCCGAGCGCCGGCCTCCAACAACAAAAAAACACCAGCCGACGCGTGCACGCAGGCGGTCCAGACGCCAGACGCCGATGGGCAGCCTCGCCGGCGGGGTCGGGGCCAGGCGGCCGCGGTTCCTGTGCCTGCACGGCTTCCGTACCAGCGGCGAGATCATGCGGAAGCAGGTGGTGGGGAAGTGGCCCGCCGAGGTCACGGCGCGCCTCGACCTCGTCTTCGCCGACGCGCCCTTCCCCGCCGAGGGCAAGTCCGACGTCGACGGCATCTTCGACCCGCCCTACTACGAGTGGTTCCAGTTCGACAAGGTCCGCCCCGCCCGCCTCCACTTCCCCTTCCTCCCATATCCCCATTGCCTCATCGATCTGTTTTTCCCAATCTCTCTCGTGCGTCCAAGTTCGGTGGAGCCAGTGGTACCACCTTTTGTTAGCTTTTTTGTTTTTGAATGTCGAGTTAGCTTTTTTGTTACTTCTTCTCCCCAGAATGTCGGCCCTGCGGATCTGAGTTTATTTTTTCCCCCTTATATATTCACGGAACTATTTTTCTCTTTGAAAACAGGGATTCACGGAGTACAGGAATTTCGACAAATGCCTGGCTTACATCGAGGAGCTGATGATTAAAGAAGGTCCCTTTGATGGGCTGATGGGTTTCTCCCAGGTAATAACACTGGGATCACCTCTTCCCTAAACATATTTGTTGTCACTAAATTGTCAATTAACGATTGCAAATTGTCATGGTAATACCAGGGTTCGATTCTATCTGGCGCACTTCCGGGGCTCCAAGAACAAGTAAGCTGATAGATTCTGATAACCTTACCACATCAACTCCAGTTTGATTGTTCCGGTAGTAGTTCTTCCTAAGTTAGAATATGCTGAATTGCTGGTAGAGCTGCAACGTTCTTTAGCTCATTGTTCTGTGTTTTGTTGGCAGGGATTGGCCTTGACTAGAGTTCCTAAGATCAAATACCTCATAATCATAGGCGGCGCCAAGTTCCGCTCACCTGCAATAGCCGATAAGGCGTACGCCAACATGATCAAAATCCCCTCGCTTCACTTCCTCGGTACTTCAATATGTTCTTCACAGATTAGTCCTTTACAGTTGCCATGCTGGTTGTGGTTGGTTGTTGGCTAGCGTATGTTCTCTCAGTTGCTTCCTAGGCGGTGTGTGCGTATGGCTGTCTCCTTGTCATATTTATTTTCCAGCCGGCATGTCTACCTCATGTGCAGTTATGTTCTAGTGTTTATTATGTGATTAGGCAATGCACTTAAAGTAGTCACACCAACTGTGTGCTTCTTTTGTATCATACTTATAAAAAAACTTCCATAGGCTTTATGTACTCTAACGATAGTACTCATGAAAAACTTCCAAGAGCTCGATGTATTCTAGTGATGGTAAACAGCATATTATTAGGGGATAATTTACAGAGGAAGGACATACCATAGGATCATCCATGACATGGTTTACACTCCGAACAATATATATTGTGGGAGATCAAGCTTTGACATATCATCTGATGACACCATTTCTAGGGGTATATTATTCCCATTGGTTACTCTAGTCGATAGTCAAATTCTCATATCATTCCATGTTGAGTGTTTATTTTGGAAGATTTGAAGCCTTCTTAGGTCAACTGAGTAGTGAGCAAGTAACACAGGGCCATTCACACACCGGTTTAATTGATGTGCAGGCGACAATGACTTCCTTAAACCCCATGGTGAACAGCTCATAGAGTCATTTGTGGATCCATTCATCATACGTCACCCAAAGGGCCACACGGTCCCAAGGCTTGTTGGTAAGCTCTCATATTTCCATTTACCAAAGCTCCTCTGAACTGCGTAAATTTAGGCAGTGAGTATCGATCCAGTTGTAGTGCTAATTTTGGTATTAAAAAGTTTAGAAGAGATCAGTAGGTATACAGTAAACATGAGATATTTGTGATTGGGAGGCCATAGGATCACAAACTTTAGCTGGAAAATAAACCTCGGTATCGCTCTTTTAATCTGACTCAGGGTTTGATATCTGTACATGCTAAACATATTTCTTGACGGAAGAACTTCAAATAGCCCAAAGAGTTCAAACGACCTATCAATTTCTTGGTTCACCATTCTGCATCGACATGAACGCCCTAAACATTCTAACGTAAAATCACGCTTGTTGTTGTATGCAGATGAGACGAGTTTGGAAGTCATGTCCCGTTTCCTTGACAAGATGGAAAAGGAGATATCTGAACTTCCATCTGTTAAGGCCGAGGCCGAAGCAGCCGCTGATGTTGACGAAAAAGAAGTGTGCATCTGATAGCACCTCAAGGATTAGTGCCTGAATACACATCAAATACGCATATAGGCAAATCACACAGCTGTGACCTCCTTAGTTTTGTGTTGTTGCAAGTGTGTGTGATTATTATTATTCAATAATGATAGCTATCGTCTAGCTCTTTGCCACTACTCCTTCACATCCTATGGACCTAGTAGTATATTTTCTCGTGTTGATACTGTATCTCTATAGTACTGTATTAACAAATAACATGAGGAGAGAGATAAAAAAACAGAAGTACGAGATCCGTGTAAATACATGTAGAATAAGCTAAGCTAAGGAAGAGAGAACAGTAGAACACTGTGCTTTCCAAGAGAGAACATCTCATATTATTGCTTTCCAAGCCAAACAAAAATCGAGGCATGCAATCGGCCGATTGGCAGAATCATACAGAAGCAATAGCGCGGCGCAAGCTACACCATATACGTACAAACCAGAGGAGCGCAGCAGCGATCCAAACTCCAGCGAGATGGCCGCGGCAGCTCACCTCCGTTGTCACACCGTCTTCAATTCGGCGAGCAACGCCCGGCGTCACACGCAGGCCTCCGCCCCGTCGCTCTCGCGCGGTCGCCTCCCAACGGCTCGAAAGCCGCCCGTGGCCGGCTGCCAGCGCCACGGCGTAGGGGCCTTGGAACTAGACGGCGGAGCGACGAGGCGGCCGGCGCCGCGGTTCCTGTGCCTGCACGGGTTCCGCACCAGCGGGGAGATCATGCGGAGGCAGGTGGCCGACAGGTGGCCCGCCGACGTCACGTCCCGCCTGGACCTCGCCTTCGCCGACGCGCCCTTCCCCGCCGAGGGCGACTCCCCGGTGCGCGGCGTCTTTCGACCCGCCCTACTACGAGTGGTGCCACTTCGTCGGCGAGGTCAGTCCGGCCTCCGGCGGGCCTCCGTCAGGCTAGGTAGTGCGCAGTTGACTTTCCAGTTAGACTGACAAGATCCCTCGATCTCGGGACAGGATTTCCTCAAGTACAAGAACTTCGGCGAGTCCCTGGCCACCATCGAGGAGCTGATGGTGAGACAAGGGCCGTTCGACGGACTGTTCGGTTTCTCTCAGGTCGTAAACTACTTCAACTTGGGTTCCATTAGCTTCGAGCTTCGTTGGAGACATCAATCATCATATTCATACCACTCCGATGAACTGATGAGTACTACTGTGATCATCATATTCATTATTCAGGGCGCCCTCCTGTCGGCCGCGCTTGTTGGGCTCCAGCAACAAGTGAGTTGCTAATCGTCCTCGTCGTCTCCTGCAGTTCATGCTACTACTTTGGATCGACTGCGGCTAAATCGACCTGAACATTTTGTTCTTGCGTTCTATGGCAGGGGCTGGCCTTGAACAGGGTTCCTAGGGTGAAGTACGTTATGATCATATCCGGTGCGAAGATCCGGTCGCCGGCATTGGCTGCCAAGGCGTACGCCAACAAGATCAATTGCACTTCGCTTCACTTCATTGGTAATTGCCATGTTATCTTCGTTAGCAATTATTGTCGGCAGAAGTGAAGGGAGCAACTGCAATGCCTGAAGTTGCAGTTCCTTGCGCGCAGGCGACGGTGACTTCGTGAAAGCCCACGGCGAGGAGCTGGCGGACTCGTTCGTGGATCCACTTGTCATACGCCACCCTGCCGGGCACACGGTCCCCAGACTCGGTAAGCGCGCCTAGCCTGTAAATTTGAAAGGAGCAAGACAAGGTTATTGACTGAGTTTTGCTAGTTTACATTTTTTTTTTGTGTGCGCTCGCTTTTGCAGACGAGAGGGGCCTCCAGGCGATGCTCAGCTACCTTGACAAGATTGAAAGGGATCTGGCGAGAGATTAATCAATTCTGCTGACCACCACTCTGTTTCATGAGTTTATGGCATAGTAGTGGTCACATCCACAGTAACATGGATGGCTGACATTTGAAGACCATGATAACCGTTTAACACAAGGCCGCGGAAAAGTATTAGGTTGTCACTATTTTCATTCCTATGAATAAGAAGCGGTCGCATTTCGAGATTTAACGAAATAGTGGGGATCGTGAAGCCATTTTTCATTTGGCAGGAGGCAGTTCTGAAGATCAAAAAGGTGCGAGGGGGCATGGCTCATGGCTGGAAGCCTATGGCTAGGAGGATCTGCTTGAGCTCTATTCTTTTGCGTGCTCTGGGTGTGTGAGCTCAAATATGAACTTCCGGTTTTTGCTGAGGACTGGCAGAGCTGTGTTTCAAGCTATCTACGTGTAGTTGCTGTCTGTCTGCCGCATATGTTCCCAGGCTTTCTTTTTCTTTTTGCCCTCTCTACTCTTTAGTTTCATGTAATAAATGAAAATTGATGACGAGGCTCATTGTTTCAAAGAAATTTGGCGCGAGACAATGTTCTTATCTATAATTGTGTAACTCAAAACATCGATAATTGTTTAACTCAAACTTGATGCTTCACCTACGGCTCTAGTCATTTTTTTTGAGACAATCTAGTCTTCAGATGTGCGTGTGTATAGTGGCGTGCATGTGTGCGTGTACTCGGTGATTCTAAAACGTTAAAAATAATATTAATTACCTCCTTAGATTGAATCAGTAGTCAAACAATCAAGCAGAAAAGTTTTTTTTTTGAATTTTATAACATTTTCTTGAGCATTTCTTTTGCGGCATTAAAACACTCCCCACAGTGGTTTACTACCCGATTTTGACTATCCATCACCGTCGACGTCGAGCTTCATCGTGCATCATCAACGGTCGTCACTTGCCACCGCCCACCATTGTTCAATTTGTTTTTTTATGGAAAAAGGGAAGAGACAGAGAGGATTTGGGAGCTATGGTTGGAATGCCATGTAAAAAAGAGGGCCTCGAAGTCCCCCCCCCCCCCCACCCCGCGTCGTCCACTCCTGGGCGGCACGGGGGCGAATCCCTAGATCCGGCGCCAGGCCACCCCACCTGCCTCGTCCTCCCTCCGCCGTCGTCGGCGGCCGTCCCGGGCTTCGCCCATGCGGTTGTTGGCGGCGGCGGGGCGTCCCTGCGAGCTCCCCTGCCCGGCTACGCGCCCCATCTCTCCTCCCGACGGCGACCCCTCCTCTCCGACATCCTCTCCTGGCGCCGTGCTCAGCCCGGATCTGGCCTCTGCGGCGTCGGCCTTGGCGGCCGCCGTCCCGGCCGTGCTTCAGGGTGGCCTGAGATCCAGCCGCCCGTATGGCCGCCATGGTGGCTTCCCTTCCAGACCCACGTTGGTGGCGGCATGTGGTCCTTCTCCTGACCGGCGGGAGGACGACTAGGGGATGTGGCCCCTCTGCTCGGCTTGGGCGTGCTGCCCCTGCTCCGGTTGTTGGGGTTGCCCCCCGGCTGGATCTGGGGTGTTTGAGCGCCATACACCCCCTTCCCCGGTGGATATCGTGGTGGTCTGGTCCGTCGTTATGGCGTGGTGCTGGGGCTGCTCCCTGTGTTGGTGGAGATGCTCGTGGTGGGTGGATGATGTCTACTACACAACCTTCTTCTTGTAGATGTTGTTGGGCCTCCAACTGCAGAGGTTTGTAGGACAGTTGTCGTGGTACTAAGACTGACAGTAGAATAGGGGGTAGGTATGGAGAGGCAAGATCCTAGCTATGGAGTAGTTGTATACGCAAGGGATTTACGAGTTCAGGCCCTTCTTGGAGGAAGTAACAGCCCTACGTCTCAGAGCCCGGAGGCGGTCGACTGGATTATAAGCGATGAGTTACAGGGGTGCCCACCCTTTTGCCAGTGGAGGGGGGTGGCTTATATAGTGTCTGCCAGGACCCAGCCAGCCCACGTAGCGGAGGGTTTAAAGTACATTAAGGCCTGGCGTTATAGGTAACGCCTTACATAAAGTGTCATCATGGCCATAAAGACTACTTAATTACAGACCGTTTGGATACAGAGTGGCCTTTGGACTCCTGGTGGTCGAGTGAATCTTCATGGTCGAGTGTCTTCGAGTCCGTCGAGTGGAACCCTTCCAGGTCGACTGGAAGGGAGTTTCTTCTAAGGATGTCCTTGGGAAGGGTACATTGGACAGGTTCATGACCCTACCCTAGGTACATGACTTCATCATTAGCCCCCGAATGGATCGAGGTTTGAGTGAGGAAGGAGTTGATAGTATTTCCGACCTGATTTTTGTGTTGCGAGTGTGTCTCACTATGGATCAATGACTTCTTAGTGATGTCGTCAACTTCTCTTCCAGTCGCCTTGATCCATTCTTTATAATTGTTGAGTGAACTTTATGAACTTGGAGATTTCCGAGCGACGAATCGTGGGAGATCTTCCGTCTGACAAGTTGCTCTGCTGTTAGCGGATTTAGTGGGATCCAAATTTTGGGAAGCGCGCGAAGCGGAGAAGACCGCGACACTCGGATGGGATAAGGCAAAGACGCCTCGATTTTCGCGCCGCCTTTTTCGCCACGTATCGAGCGCGCGACTGTTTCGGGATTTGACAGGATCGCCCGGGCCTACCGGTCAGCCACTCGAAAATGACCTTATATAAGGTGTCAGACGGGGGCTTTTTGAACACTGCGTCTTCATTCCCCTCTCCCCCTTCCTCAACCTCGCCCGCTGCGCCTGCTTTTATCTCCGATCATCTGCTCCTCGCGCGCCTCGCCGGCGACGATGGTGAAGGAGAAGGCGGCGGCCTTGGAGCGAGCGAAGAAGGCGACGGCGACGGCGAAAGCGAAGGGGAGAGCGACCAGTCGGGGCGGATCTTCGTCGCAGTCCCGCCTGCCACAAGGCTGGGTCCAAGGAGACTGGATCCGCTCGACCATCACCCAGAAGGACCTCGACGATGTGGCCCATGAGGGACTGATCTCCCATGGGTCAGCAAGGCTTCCGGGGGCGGAATGGCAACCGCAGCCTCAGGAGGGTGAGTGCGTTCTCTTAGCCACCAATGTCGATCGCGGGTTCTCTCTGCCGCCGAATCTTTTCTTTCGAGGGTTTCTGAACTTCTTTGGGGCATGACTCCATCATTTCACTCCAAACTTCATTGCCTATCTCGCCGCTTTCGTGTCTCTATGCGAAAACTTCCTGGGTTGTCGGCCGCACTAGGGTCTCTTCAAGCACATATTCACTTGTCGCTCTCAGACGGTGAAAAAGGCGAGTCCGAATGACGAGAGGACCAAAGTAATCCAGATGTGTGGGGGTCTTGGGATCCAAATGAGGAGTAAGAGTGCTTTTCCAGCCATGACCCTTCCTGAATCGGTTAGAGGTGGGCAGTCGACCTGGTTCTACTGCCAAGACGAGTCGACCCCGGGGCAGTCGACTAGTTTCCCTCCGTTCTCCATGGACTGAGTGAACAAGCCATCTTCCCTGAAGGTACTTCCGGAGGAAAAGGCTCAGGTTAAATTGTTGGTGGAGCGTGTAGTTCAACTCATTCGCGACGGGGTCACTTGCATGGATCTTTTGGAGGTTTTTCTTTGACGGCGCATTCAGCCACTCCAGTACCGAGGCCACCCGATGTGGTTGTACTCTGGTACCGAGGACACCACTCGGGTCCACCCAGAGGAGGTCGACGACGCCACACTGGAGAGGTGGATGGCTGCCATCACGGGGAACAAAGACAACCCTCGTGGGGCTAGGAGGATCCCACCGCACGACCAGTCTTATGAACCGGATACGGTATGACCACTTATCCCCAGTTGTGATTCTGTTTCATTCATTTTGTTTCACTGCAAATCGGTCGATTGACCTTTGTCTTGTTTTGTTGTCTTCCAGGCTACCACTGAGTTGTATTCGATGCCCAACGGGGCGCAGGCACCGACTGAGGAGGAGGAAGGAAGTGGATGTGAAAGTCAAGAGGAGTGGGAATCAGATGGCGATGAGGGCAATGAAGATGATGGCTCCGAGGAGGAAGAGGAGGAGGAAGTCGTGCCTCCCCGTTCCGAAAGGAGATCCAAACTTGTCCATGATCCTGCAGTCGAGCATGGCAAAGGAGTCGCGCCTGTTGTTCAGTCGACCAAGCATCCTCGGACGACCTCTCCGGTGCCGACTGAGAAAGCGCCGAAGAAATCTCGAGTGGCGCCGTCAAAGCCGACGAAGGCCTTGCCGAAGATGAAGATGGCGATTCCCACTATCTCTGGGTAATGACGTAACTTGCATCTCCTTGTTTCTCATGGATTTACACTTGGTCGATTCGTTAGTTGACCGACTAATTTCTGAAACTGTAGTGCTGCTACTTCTGATACCTCGACCAGACCTGAAGACCACGAAATGGAAGATGCTGTCACTTCCAACCTTGGTATGACCTTTGTAGTTCCGTCTTCAGTCGGTAGGATCTTTGTCTTTAACTTTGACTCTTTTCTGCAGCTCCAACTAACATCATCATTGACCTTCCTGACGACGATGACGAGGAACCACTGAGGCAGAGGAGGAATAGGAAAGCGTCTGCTAGCAAGGCAGCTCAGATCGTGTCAGCACCCGAGACATTGGTTATGGAGGGGGACAACATCACTCGGCCTACCGTATCCTTTGCGGTGCCGCTGACGAGTGCACGCCCTTCGTCGTCGAGTGCTGATCAGCCTTCACTTTTCTTGACCCACCACGTCCCAGAAGACCAAGCAAGCACTGCCAAAGAAGCCATACGCCATGCCGGGGTCATGATGGAGCAAGTGAAGGCGATCCATGTTGGGGAACGTAGTAATTTCAAAATTTTCCTACGCACACGCAAGATCATGGTGATGCATAGCAACGAGAGGGGAGAGTGTTGTGTCACGATCCTCGAGACCCGAAGCGAAGCGATCACAACGTAGAGGAAGTAGTCGACGTTCTCCTCGCGATCCGACCGATCGGCGCCGTTACTCCGGCACCCCGAGTTCTTGACACACGTACAGCTCGATGACGTCCCTCGTACTCGATCCAGCCGAGTGTCGAGGGAGAGTTCCGTCAAGACGACGGCGTGGTGACGATCTTGATGTTCTATCAAGCAGAGCTTCGCTTAAGCTTCGCGACGATATGACCGAGGTGGAATATGGTGGAGGGGCACCGACACGGCTAAGGAACGATCCGTAGATCAAACTTGTGTGTCCTAGGGTGCCCCCTGCCCCGAGATATAAAGGAAGGAGGGGGAGGTGCGGCCGGCCCAAGGAGGGAGGCGAGGAGTCCTACTCCCACCGGGAGTAGGACTCCCCTTCCTAGTTGGAGTAGGATTGGGGGGAGGGGGAAGAAGGAAGGGGGCGCCGCCTCCTTGTCCTATTCGGACTGGGGGGGAGGGGGCGCGCGGCCACCCCTGGCCGGCCCCTCCTCTTCTCCCTCGAGGCCCACTAAGGCCCATTTAGTTCCCGGGGGGTTCCGGTAACCTCCGGTACTCCGATAAATTCCGCTTTCACCCGGAACCATTCGAACTCCAAATATAGGCTTCCAATATATCAATCTTTATGTCTCGACCATTTCGAGACTCCTCGTCATGTTCGTGATCACATCCGGACTCAACTTCTTGTACATCAAAATACATAAACTCATAATAATTGTCATCGAAACCTTAAGCGTGCGGACCCTACGGTTCGAGAACAATGTAGACATGGCCGAGACACGCGTCTCGGTCAATAACCAATAGCGGGACCTGGATGCCCATATTGGTTCCTACATATTCTACGAAGATCTTTATCGGTCAGACCGCATAACAACATACGTTGTTCCTTTGTCATCGGTATGTTACTTGCCCGAGATTCGATCGTCGGTATCCAATACCTAGTTCAATCTCGTTATCGCAAGTCTCTTTACTCGTTCCGTAATACATCATTTCACAGCTAACTCATTAGTTGTAATGCTTGCAAGGCTTGATGATGTGTATTACCGAGAGGGCCCAGAGATACCTCTCCGACAATCGGAGTGACAAAACCTAATCTCAAAATACGCCAACCCAACATCCGCCTTTGGAGACACTGTAGTACTCCTTTATAATCACCCGATTCGTTGTGACGTTTGGTAGCACCCAAAGTGTTCCTCCGTAAACGGAGTTGCATAATCTCATAGTTACAGGAACATGTATAAGTCATGGATAAAAGCAGAGCAACATACTAAACGATCGTGTGCTAAGCTAATGGAATGGGTCATGTCAATCGATCATTCTACTAATGATGTGACCTTGTTAATCAAATAACAACTCTTTGTTCATGGTTAGGAAACATAACCATCTTTGATTAACAAGCTAGTCTAGTAGAGGCATACTAGTGACATGTTGTTTGTTTATGCACTCACACATGTATCATGTTTCCGGTTAATACAATTCTAGCATGAATGATAAACATTTATCATGAAATAAGGAAATAAATAATAACTTTATTATTGCCTCTAGGGCATATTTCCTTCATCTCCCACTTGCACTAGAGTCAATAATCTAGATTACATAGTAATGATTCTAACACCCATGGAGTCTTGGTGCTGATCATGTTTTGCTCGTGGAAGAGGCTTAGTCAACGGTCTCGCAACATTCAGATCCGTATGTATCTTGCAAATCTCTATGTCTCCCACCGACTAAGTCCGGATGGAATTGAAGCGTCTCTTGATGTGCTTGGTCCTCTTGTGAAATCTGGATTCCTTCGCTAAGGCAATTGCTCGAAGATTGTCACGAAGATTTTCATTGGACCCGATGCACTAGGTATGACACCTAGATCGGATATGAACTCCTTCATCCGCACTCCTTCATTAGCTGCTTCCGAAGCTGCTATGTACTCCGCTTCACATGTAGATCCCGCCACGACGCTTTGTTTAGAACGCACCAACCGACAGCTCCTCCGCTTAGTGTAAACACGATCCGGTCTGCGATTTAGAATCGTCGGATCGGTGTCAAAGCTTGCATCAACGTAACTGTTTACGATGAGCTCTTTGTCACCTCCATATACGAGAAACATATCCTTAGTCCTTTTCGTATTTCAGATGTTCTTGACCGTTGTCCATGATCCACTCTGGATTACTTTGGTACCTCCCTACTAAACTTATAGCAAGGCACACATCAGTCTGGTACACAAGATTGCATACATGATAGAGCCTATGGTGAAGCATAGGAACATCTTTCATTTTCTCTCTATCTTCTGCAGTGGTTGGGCATTGAGTCTTACTCAACTTCACACCTTGTAACACGTGCAAGAACCCTTTCTTTGCTTGATCCATTTTGAACTTCTTCAAAATTTTGTCAAGGTATGTGCTTTGTGAAAGTCCAATTAAGCGCCTTGATCTATCTCTATAGATCTTAATGCCCAATATGTAAGCAGCTTCACCGAGGTCTTTCATTGAAAACTCTTATTCAAGTATCCCTTTATGCTATCCAGAATTCTATATCATTTCCGATCAGCAATATGTCATCTACATATAATATCGAAATGCTACTGAGCTCTCACTCACTTTCTTGTAAATACTGAGCTTCTCCAAAAGTCTCAGACAAACCCAAATGCTTTGATCACACTATCAAAGCGCTTATTCCAACTCCGAGATGCTTGCACCAGTCCATAGATGGATCATTGGAGCTTGCATACTTTGTTAGCTCCTTTGGATCGACAAAACCTTCGGTTGCATCATATACAACTCTTCTTCCGTAAATCCATTCAGAATGTAGTCTTTACATCCATTTGCCAAATTTCATAATCATAAAATGCGGCAATTGCTAACATGATTCGGACAGACTTAAGCATCGCTACGGGTGAGAAGGTCTCATCGTAGTCAATCCCTTGAACTTGTCGAAAACCCTTTGCGACAAGTCGAGCTTTGTAGACGATAACATTACCGTCGGCGTCGGTCTTCTTCTTGAAGATCCACTTGTTTTCTATTGCTTGCCTACCCTCGGCAAGTCAACCAAAGTCCATACTTTGTTTTCATACATGGATCCCATCTCGATTTCATGGCCTCAAGCCATTTTATGAATCTGGGCTCACCATCGCTTCTTCATAGTTCGAGGTTCATCATGATCTAGTAGCATGATTTCCGAACAGGATTACCGCACCACTCTGGCGCGGATCTTACTCTCGTTGATCTACGAGGTTCTGCGGTAACTTGATCTCAAGTTTCATGATCAACATCATCAACTTCCTCACTACTTGGTGTAGATGTCTCAGAAACCGGTTTCTGCGACAAACTACTTTCAAGTAAGGAAGAAGGTACTATTACCTCATCAAGTTCTACTTTCCTCCCACTCACTTCTTTCGAGAGAAACTCCTTCTCTAGAAAGGATCCATTCTTAGCAACGAATGTCTTGCCTTCGGATCTGTGATAGAAGGTGTACCCAACTGTCTCCTTTGGGTATCCTATGAAGACACATTTCTCGATTTGGGTTCGAGCTTATCGGGTTGAAGCTTTTCACATAAGCATCGCATCCCCAAACTTTAAGAAACGACAACTTTGGTTTCTTGCCAAACCACAGTTCATAAGGTGTCGCCTCAACGGATTTCGACGGTGTTCTATTCAGTGTGAATGCGGCCGTCTCTAGAGCATAACCCCAAAACGATAGTGGTAAATCTGAAGAGACATCATAGATCGCACCATATCTAGTAAAGTGCGATTCTGACGCTCGGACACACCATTACGCTGTGGTGTTCCGGGTGGCGTGAGTTGCTAAACTATTCCGCATTGTTTCAAATGTAGACCAAACTCAGAACTCAAATATTCACCTCCACGATCGATCGTAGAAATTTAATTTTTCTTGTTACGATGATTTTCAACTTCACTCTAAAATTCTTTGAACTTTTCAAATGTTTCAGACTTATGTTTCATTAAGTAGATATACCCATATCTGCTTAAGTCATCTGTGAAGGTGAGAAAATAACGATATCCGCCACGAGCTCAACATTCATCGGACCACATACATCTGTATGTATGATTTCCAACAAATCTGTTGCTCTCTCCATAGTACCGAGAACGGGTTCTAGTCATCTTGCCCATAAGGCACGGTTCATAAGTGCCAAGTGATTCATAATCAAGTGACTCCAAAAGTCCATCAAGATGGAGTTTCTTCATGTGCTTTACAATCGATATGACCTAAACGGCAAGTGCCACAAATAAGTTGCACTATCATTATCAACTCTGCATCTTTTGGTTTCAACATTATGAATATGTGTATCACTACTATCGAGATTCATCAAAATAGACCACTCCTCAAGGGTGCATGACCATAAAAGATATTACTCATATAAATAGAACAACCATTATTCTCTCGATTTAAATGAATAACCGTCTCGCATCAAACAAGATCCAGATATAATGTTCATGCTCAACGCAGCACCAAATAACAATTATTTAGGTCTAAAACTAATCCCAAGGTAGATGTAGAGGTAGCGTGCCGACCGCGATCACATCGACTTTGGAACCATTTCCCACGCGATCGTCACCTCGTCCTTTGCCGTGTTAAGCAATCCGTAGTCCTGCTTGAGTTGCAAATATTAGCAATGTAACCAAGATCAAATACCAGTGCTCTGCGAGCTCTAGTAAGGTACACATCAATAACATGTATATCACATATACCTTTGTTCACCTTGCCATCCTTCTTATCCGCCAAATACTTGGGGCAGTTCCGCTTCAAAGGACTAGTCGCTTGCGAGAGAAGCACTCGATTTCAGGCTTAGGTCCGGACTTGGGTTTCTTCTCCGAGCAAAGAACTTGCTTGCTGTTCTTCTTGAAGTTCTCCTTCTTCTTCCCTTTGCCTTTCTTCTTGAAACTAGTGGTCTTATTGACCATCAACACTTGATGCTCCTTCTTGATTTCTACCTCCGCAGCCTTTAGCATTGCGAAGAGCTCGGTATAGTCTTTACTAACCCTTGCATATTATAGTTCATCACGAAGCCTTTGTAGCTTGGTGGCGGTGATTGAAGAATTTCATCAATGACACAATCATCCGGAAGATTAACTCCCAATTGTGTCAGTGATTGTAGTACCCGGACATTACGAGTATGTGCTCACTAATGTAACTATTCTCCTCCATCTTGCAGCTATAGAACTTATTGGAGACTTCATATCTCTCAATCCGGGCATTCTGTTGGAATATCAACTTCAACTCTTGGAACATCTCATATGCTCCATGACGCTCAAAACGTCGTTGAAGTCCCGGTTCTAAGCCGTAAAGCATGGCACATCGAACTATAGAGTAGTCATCGCTTTGCTCGCCAGACGCTCATAACATCCGGTGTTGCTCCAAAGAAGAGTCTGGCACCTAGCGGTGCATCCAGACGTAACTCTTACGGCAAAGCAATGAGGATAATCCTCGAGTTACGGACCCAATCCGTGTAATTGCTACCATCATCTTTCAACTTTGCTTTCTCAAGGAACGCATTAAAATTCAACGGAACAACAAAGACGAGCCATCTATCTACAAACAAACATAAACAAGCAAGATACTATCGGTACTAAGTTCATGATAAATTTAAGTTCAAATAATCATATTACTTAAGAACTCCCACTTAGACAGACATCCCTCTAGTCATCTAAGTGATCACGTGATCCAAATCAACTAAACCATAACCGATCATCACGTGAAATGGAGTAGTTCTCAATGGTGAACATCTTATGTTGATCATATCTACTATATGATTCACGCCGACCTTTCGGTCTCCGTGTTCGAGGCCATATCTCGCATATGCTAGGCTCGTCAAGTATAACCCGAGTATTTTGCGTGTGCAAAACTGGCTTGCACCCGTTGTAGATGGACGAGAGCTTATCACACCGATCATCACGTGGTGTCCGGGCACGATTTAACTTTGGCAACGGTGCATACTCGTGGAGAACACTTCTTGATAATTTAGTGAGAGATCATCTTATAATGCTACCGTCAATCAAAGCAAGATAAGATGCATAAAGGATAAACATCACATGCAAATCAATATAAGTGATATGATATGGTCATCATCATCTTGTGCTTCGTGATCTTCATCTCCGCAGCACCACCATGATCACCATCGCCACCGACGCGACACCTTGATCTCCATCATAGCATCGTTGTCGCCTCGCCAATCTTATGCTTCTACGACTATCGCTACCGCTTAGTGATAAAGTAAAGCATTACAGTATGCATTGCATTGCATACAATAAAGCGACAACCATATGGCTCCAGCCGATTGCCGATAACCGGTTACAAAACATGATCATCTCATACAATAAAATATAGCATCACGTCTTGACCATATCACATCACAACATGCCCTGCAAAAACAAGTTAGACGTCCTCTACTTTGTTGTTGCAAATTTTACGTGGCTGCTACGGGCTTAAGCAAGAACTAGTCTCACCTACGCATCAATAACCACAACGATACTTCGTCAAATAGACTCCGTTTAACCTTCTCAAGGACCGGCGAGCCACACTCAGTTCAACTAAAGTGAGAGAGACAAACACCCACCGGTCACCTTTAAGCAACGAGTGCTCGTGGCGGTGAAACCAGTCTCGCGAAGCGTCACGCGTAATGTCGGTCGGGCCGCTTCATCTCACAATACCGCTGAACCAAAGTATGACATGCTGGTAGGTAGTATGACTTGTATCGCCCACAACTCACTTGTGTTCTACTCGTGCAAAACATCAAACCATAAAAACCTAGGCTCGGATGCCTTTGTTGGGGAACGAGTAATTTCAAAATTTTCCCACGCACACGCAAGATCATGGTGATGCATAGCAACGAGAGGGGAGAGTGTTGTCTACGCACCCGAGACCAAGCGAAGCGATCACAACGTAGAGGAAGTAGTCGACGTTCTCCTCGCGATCCGACCGATCCAGCGCCGTTACATCTCGGCGCCCCGAGTTCTTGACACACGTACAGCTCGATGACGTCCCTCGTACTCCGATCCAGCCGAGTGTCGAGGGAGAGTTCCGTCAGCACGACGGCGTGGTGACGATCTTGATGTTCTACCGGCGCAGAGCTTCGCCTAAGCTTCGCGACGATATGACCGAGGTGGAATATGGTGGAGGGGGCACCGCACACGGCTAAGGAACGATCCGTAGATCAAACTTGTGTGTCCTAGGGTGCCCCCCTGCCCCCGTATATAAAGGAGGGAGGGGGGAGGTGCGGCCGGCCCAAGGGAGGCGCGCCGGAGGAGTCCTACTCCCACCGGGAGTAGGACTCCCCTTCCTAGTTGGAGTAGGATTGGGGGAGGGGGGAAGAAGGAAGGCGCCGCCTCCTGTCCTATTCGGACTAGGGGAGGGGGCGGCCACCCCTGGCCGGCCCCTCCTCTTCTCCCTCGAGGCCCACTAAGGCCCATTTAGTTCCCGGGGGGTTCCGGTAACCTCCCGGTACTCCGGTAAATTCCCGTTTTCACCCGGAACCATTCCGAACTCCAAATATAGGCTTCCAATATATCAATCTTTATGTCTCGACCATTTCGAGACTCCTCGTCATGTCCGTGATCATATCCGGGACTCCGAACTTCTTCGGTACATCAAAATACATAAACTCATAATAACTGTCATCGAAACCTTAAGCGTGCGGACCCTACGGTTCGAGAACAATGTAGACATGGCCGAGACACGTCTCCGGTCAATAACCAATAGCGGGACCTGGATGCCCATATTGGTCCTACATATTCTACGAAGATCTTTATCGGTCAGACCGCATAACAACATACGTTGTTCCCTTTGTCATCGGTATGTTACTTGCCCGAGATTCGATCGTCGGTATCCAATACCTAGTTCAATCTCGTTACGGCAAGTCTCTTTACTCGTCCGTAATACATCATTTCACAGCTAACTCATTAGTTGTAATGCTTGCAAGGCTTGATGATGTGTATTACCGAGAGGGCCAGAGATACCTCTCCGACAATCGGAGTGACAAAACCTAATCTCGAAATACGCCAACCCAACATCGCCTTTGGAGACACTGTAGTACTCCTTTATAATCACCCGATTCGTTGTGACGCTTGGTAGCACCCAAAGTGTTCCTCCGTAAACGGAGTTGCATAATCTCATAGTTACAGGAACATGTATAAGTCATGGATAAAAGCAAGTAGCAACATACTAAACGATCGTGTGCTAAGCTAATGGAATGGGTCATGTCAATCAGATCATTCTACTAATGATGTGACCTTGTTAATCAAATAACAACTCTTTGTTCATGGTTAGGAAACATAACCATCTTTGATTAACAAGCTAGTCTAGTAGAGGCATACTAGTGACATGTTGTTTGTTTATGCACTCACACATGTATCATGTTTCCGGTTAATACAATTCTAGCATGAATGATAAACATTTATCATGAAATAAGGAAATAAATAATAACTTTATTATTGCCTCTAGGGCATATTTCCTTCAATCCGAGACGCCAGTCAAGCGGCTTATGACGCCAGTTCAGCTCTTCAGAGCAATGTTCAGGTTAGTCGATCACCGCCTGTTCTGATAGGATATGATACCTGAAAACTTTTCTTTCTGAAAATCTTAGTATCTGTCGTACACCCAGTGGGTGCGTCGATTGAAATTCTGGATTGGTGGGGGCACGCTGAGTGCACCCACTAGGTGTAGTCCCCAAGGCTATGGTGGACTGCTGGCAGTCGACCATAGTCTTTATGTCTTAGGCTTTTTCTTTACTCGACCAGGTCAAATGGAATCATAGACCGGTGGGGGCACGCTGAGTGCACCCACTGGGTGTAGTCCCCGAGACTGTGGTCGACTACTGGCAGTCGACGACAGTCTAAAGAACACCTCTTTTTTTGTGGCTATCTGCTGGTGGTTAGCCTTTCTGTCCTTTTTTGGTCGACTGATCGACTCTAGCTGATAGAACTAGTGGGGGCACGCTGAGTGCACCCACTGGGTGTAGTCCCCGAGACTACAGTCGAATGTTTAGATTCGGCTGTAGTCTTAGAAATGCTATGATTTTTCCTTAGTCACTCGAAAGTGACCTATCTTTGACGTCTGCCGATTGGTTCTTCGTAGAAATCTTGCGAGCTTGCAGCTCATTATACTGAGTTGGAGAACAAGCATATCCAGCTCAAACTTGATCTGAGGCTTGTCCAGGAGAACTTCACGAAGGCGAAGGAGGAGGCAAAAGGTATGTTTGGTGAGAACCTTGACGACTGCCTTTGTTTCTTGTTCATTCCTGATTCTAATCTCACTGTGATTTTGCAGATAAACTGAGGGATTCTCTCAAGAAGAAGGATCTTGACCTCGCTGAGGCGCAGAAAGCAGCTTCAGAGAAAATCAAGCTCGCAGAAGAAAAGCTGGCCTCAATCACCAAGCTTGAAGAGGAGAATACCAATCTGAAAGCTACTATTGATGCGGCCAACAAGGAGGTCAGTCGACTAAAGAATGACAAAGATTGCTTTGAGTGACAAGGCCAGCGAGTTGGCGGGAAAGAAGAATGATCTGGAGGCTTATCTGGGAGGACTCGCCAAGAAGCTATTCCTCATGCTCGAAGGTAATCCTTTGTATCATACAGGCCTTTTAACTATGATCTTGCCATCAAACTGTTGTCTTAACTTTGGGGTTGTGTCTGCAGAGTTCTGCCAGAATTTTGAGTAGGAGACTGGTCGACTGGAGATGAGCCTAGATCCCATTAACTCTCCTGTGAAGAACGAAGCCGCCATGAATGTGCTCCGACTTGAGTCCCGCGTTGCTGCTGTTGTCGACTATCTTGCAAGGCTGAAGGTTGCAACTTCTCGCATCGACACAACACTCTGGCCAGGAGAAACACTTCAGAATGACCTTGAGTCTCTGATGACTCGACTGAACGATGTTCCAAGTCGAGTGCAAGAATGGAAGAAGTCTTCTGCCAGGTGCGGTGCGGACGTTGCTCTATCTCTGGCCCGTGTTCACTGTAAGGAAGCACGAGAGGACAAGCTGGCAGCTCTCAAAGTGGCCAATACCAAGAAGCATGACTTCCAATCCTTCATGGAGACCTTCATCGCTGCTGCCACTCGGATCGCAGATGGAATCGACCTGGACGAATTCGTTGCACCTTCCAGCCCTCCACAGGAGGGGTAAAAAACTTCTATGCTTGATGCTTTAAATTTCCCTCGGTATGCCGAGTGGTTTTTGTAACCGATAAACTTTAACGGGCTTAGCGCCCGAGCACTTCTGGTTCCGTAAGACGTTATCTGAACTTGGATTCGACGTTGAATATGTTTGCATCTGGTTTGAGGTGTCTTTTGCAGGCTAGGATGAAGCACATATTGCAATCGACTTGTACCTCATCACTCTTAGGCAAGCACTGGGCTGCAGCTAAGCCCCCGAGTGGGAGGTTTGCTCTCCACTCGGTAGGATTTTCAAAAACTTAGGCGAGCACTGGGCTGCAGCTAAGCCCCCGAGTGGGAGGTCTGCTCTCCACTCGGTAGGGTTTTCAGATACTTAGGTGAGCACTGGGCTGCAGCTAAGCCCCCGAGTGGGAGGTCTGCTCTCCACTCGGTAGGGTTTTCAGATACTTAGGCGAGCGCTGGGCTGCAGCTAAGCCCCCGAGTGGGAGGTCTGCTCTCCACCCGGTAGGATTTTCAAAAACTTAGGCGAGCGTTGGGCTGCAGCTAAGCCCCCGAGTGGGAGGTCTGCTCTCCACTCGATAGGATTTTCAAAAACCTAGGCGAGCACAGGGCTGCAGGTAAGCCCCCGAGTGGGAGGTTTGCTCTCCACTCGGTAGGATTTCTGTGGCGTACCTCTGAAGAAGAAGGCATCAATCGACCTGCACCTCGTCTTCCTTGCGGAGCGCACATTATACTTGTTGCGTAGCTCGGAAGGAGAAATAGCAGTCGACTTGTACCTCGTCTTCCTTGCAGAGGGCACGTTATACTTGTGACGTAGCTCCGAAGGAGAGGGTAGCAGTCGACCTGCACCTTGTCTTCCTTGCGGAGTGCACATTATACTTGTGGCGTAGCTCGGAAGAGGAGGGTAGCAGTCGACCTGCACCTCGTCTTCCTTGCGGAGCGCACATTATACTTGTACTTAGGCGAGCGCTATGCTACAGCTAAGCCCCCGAGTGAGAGGCTGGCTCACCACTCGGCAGGATTTCGTTGAAACTTAGGCGAGTACCTGGACTGCAGCTAAGCCTCCGAGTGGGAGGCTGGCTCACCACTCGGTAGGATTTTATTTAAACTTAGGCGAGTACCTGGACTACAGCTAAGCCTCCGAGTGGGAGGCTGGCTCACCACTCGGTAGGATTTTATTGAACTTAGGCGAAACGGATTCGCAGCTAAGCCTCCGAGTGTGAGGCTGGCTCACCACTCGGTAGGACTTTTACAAACTTAGGCGAAACAGATTCGCAGCTAAGCCACCCACTGGGGAGATCTTTGTGTAAACAAAAGTAACAACAATCACTGGGAAAATTATAACACTATTGTCTTTGAAAAATGAACTACAGAAGTACTTTTATTACATTTCCGAGTGCATACTTAAGTGTAAAAGG
This sequence comes from Aegilops speltoides, assembly GCA_021437245.1. Lineage (NCBI taxonomy): Eukaryota > Viridiplantae > Streptophyta > Magnoliopsida > Poales > Poaceae > Aegilops > Aegilops speltoides. The sequence goes on from CM038142.1 coordinate 378,529,213, forward strand.
GGCGGAGCAGCTCCGCGTTCCAAGCTCGGGGCTCGTCGATCTGGTGCTCAACATTGTAAAGACGGTATGCTCCATTGTGGAGAACCTTGGTGACGACGAAGGGGCCTTCCCAAGAAGGAGCAGGCTTGTGTGGCTTCTGCTGATCCACTCGGAGAACCAAATCTCCTTCCTGGAAGGCTCGACTCCTCACATTTTTGGCGTGGAAGCGACGCAAGTCTTGTTGGTAAATGGTCGATCGGATCAAGGCCATCTCCCTTTCTTCTTCTAGAAGGTCGACTGCGTCTTGCCGGGCTTGTTCTGCTTCAGCTTCGGTGCAGAGTTCGACTCGGGGAGCGTTGTGAAGCAGGTCACTCGGCTAGACCGCTTCAGCTCCGTAGACCAAGAAGAACGGAGTTCTCCCAGTCGACCGGTTAGGTGTGGTCCTTAATCCCCAAAATACTGACGGAAGTTCGTCGACCCATGCACCAGCTACGTGCTTGAGGTCGCGCATCAATCGGGATTTCAACCCTTTGAGAATCAAGCCATTTGCTCGTTCTGCCTGTCCATTCGACTGAGGGTGAGCGACTGAAGCATAGTCGACTCGTGTGCCCTAAGATGTGCGAAGGCTCTGAATTCCTTGGAATCGAAGTTTGACCCATTGTCAGTGATGATGCTGTGTGGAACTCCATATCTGAATATCAACTCTCTGATGAAGCTGACAGCAGTGCCGGCATCAAGATTCTTGATGGGTTTAGCCTCAATCCATTTGGTGAACTTGTCAACTGCCACCAGCACATGGGTGAAGCCGCTTCTGCCTGTTCCCAGAGGTCCAACCATATCCAATCCCCATAAAGCGAAAAGCCAGATGAGTGGTATGGTCTTTAAGGCTGAGGCGGGCTTGTGTGACATATTGGAGTAAAATTGACATCCTTCACACTTGTCGACTATCTCCTTTGCCATTTCATTCGCTCTTGGCCAGTAAAATCCGGCTCGGTATGCTTTGGCCACAATGGTCCGAGAGGACGCATGATGGCCACAGGTCCCCAAGTGGATATCGTCAAGGATTATCCGACCTTCTTCTAGCATTATACATTTCTGACCAACTCCAGTCGCACTTTCTCTGTACAACTGTCCCCTTATCACGGTAAAGGCTTTAGATCGATGGACGATCTGTCGAGCTTCTTCTTCATCCTCTGGGAGCTCTTTCATTAAGATATACGCGATATACGGCACTGTCCAATCGGGAGTGATCACCAACACTTCCATGATCAGGTCTACCACTGCTGGAACTTCAACTTCAGTTGGATCTGTGACACTTTTAGGCTGCGGAGCTTCTTCGGTAAAAGGATCTTCTTTAACTGATGGAGTGTGGATATGTTCCAAGAACACGTCACTGGGAATGGCTTTTCTCTTGGAACCTATCTTCGCCAAATCATCAGCCGCTTGATTCTTCAGTCGGGGTATATGATGGAGCTCGAACCCTTCAAATTTCTTTTCAAGCTTTCTCACTGCATTGCAGTATCCAGTCATGGCTGGGTTCTAACATCCCACTCCTTCATCACCTAATTGACCACCAAATCTGAGTCGCCATAAACCATAAGGCGACGGACGCCGAGTGAAATGGCCATGCGCAACCCATATAAAAGTGCCTCGTATTCTGCTTCATTATTGGAGGAATCAAAGTGGATCTCGAGCACATATCTGAGCTTATCTCCTTGGGGGGAAACCAATACTACCCCAGCACCGGAACCATTTAACATCTTAGAGCCATCAAAGAACATGGTCCAATGCTCCGAGTGAACTTGAGTCGGCTGCTGTTGTTCAATCCACTCGGCAAGGAAATCTGCTATTGCTTGGGACTTAATGGCTTTCTTTGCCTCAAACTTGATATCAAGGGGAAGGAGCTCAATCGCCCATTTCGCCACTCGACCAGTTGCATCTCTGTTGTGCAGAATCTCTCGACGATGGGCGTCGTCCGACGATCGTAATGGAATGATCAGAGAAATAATGAGCAACCTTCTTCGTGGTCATGTAGATCTCATACACGAGCGTCTGATAATGAGGGTATCTTTGCTTCGATGGGGTCAAAACTTCGGAAAGATAATATACTGGGCGCTGAACTATGAAGGCTTTCCCTTTTTCTTCCCGCTCGACCGTAAATCTTGATCGACGACTTGTCCTGTGGCTGCAATGTAAAGCAACACAGGCTCTTTGCTGATCGGAGCAGCGAGCACCGGCTGGGTGGATAGCAGAGCTTTTAGCTCGGCAAATGCTGCATCAGCTTCTGGAGTCCACTCGAACTTGTCTAACTTCTTCATCAGTCGGTAAAGAGGCAATGCCTTTTCACCGAGGCGAGAGATGAATCGACTTAATGTGGCCAAGCATCCAGTAAGTTTCTGAACATCGTGCACACGCACAGGGCGTTTCATTCGGAGTATAGTGCCAATTTTTTCTGGGTTAGCGTCGACTCCTTGTTTGGAAACGAGAAAACCGAGTAACTTTCCACCGGGAACTCCGAATGTGCACTTTGATGGATTGAGCTTGATATCATATCTCCTGAGATTGGCAAATGTTTCAGCGAGGTCAGTCAGCAGGTCGGAACCCTTCCGTGATTTGACCACAATATCATCCATGTACGCTTCCACGTTCTGACTGATTTGAGTGAGTAAACACTTTTGAATCATCCTCATAAACGTGGCTCCGGCATTCTTGAGGCCGAATGGCATGGTGACATAGCAGAAGCACCCGAATGGAGTGATGAAAGCTGTTTTGATCTCGTCGGGTCCATACAGACGGATCTGATGGTACCCGGAATAAGAGTCTAAAAAAGACAATCTCTCACATCCCACAGTCGAGTAGACAATTTGGTCGATGCGAGGAAGAGGAAAATGATATTTTGGGCAGGCCCGATTGATATGTTTGAAATCGATGCACATGCGAAGTGACTTGTCCTTCTTGGGGACCATGACAACATTGGCGAGCCACTCGGAGTGGTAAACCTCTCGGATAAACTCTGCTGCCAGGAGCCGAGCCACCTCCTCGCCAATGGCCTTTCTCTTCTGGACGGCGGACCGTCGAAGATGTTCTTTGACATGTTTTGCTTTTGGGTCAACTCATAAGCGATGCTCAGCCAGCCCCCTGGGAACACCCAGCATGTCAGCAGGCTTCCATGCAAAGATGTCCCAGTTCTCACGGAGGAACTGGATGAGCGCTTCTTCCTATTTAGAGTCGAGTGTTGTGGAAATATGAGTCGGAGCAGCACTCGGGACGGTCGGGTGAATGTGAACGGTTTCGCCTCACCGCACGAATCGAATGACGACTCTGTGGCGGGCTTCTTGGCTCACAATAAATCACTCGGATCTGCATTTTTCGGTATTCTTCCAGCTCCACCATCGTTATCCGAGAATCGCAATCTTTGAGCCCTTCGAAAACACTCTTACGCTTTTTCCGATTGCGGTGATGGTGATCACACCCTTGGGGCCAGACATCTTCAGTTTGAGGTATACGTAACATGGTCGAGCTATGAACCGTGCATAAGCTGGCCTGCCCAAGATAGCGTGATAAGCACTCTGGAAATCCACGACTTCAAATGCCAGCTTCTCTTTACGGAAATGCTTCGAATCACCGAAAACCACATCTAGAGCTATTTGGCCGAGTGACTCAGCCTTCTTTCCAGGAATGACTCCATGGAAACTCATGTTGTCGGGCGAGTCCGACATCGGAATGCCCATTCCTTTTAGCGTCTCTGCATACAATATATTCAATCCACTGCCGCCATCCATCAGAACCTTAGTCAGTCGAGTGCCTTCGACGACTGGGTCGACCACCAAAGCTTGCCTCCCAGGGGTGGCTATGTATGTTGGGTGATCAGACTGGTCGAATGTAATGGCGGTCTGAGACCATTTCAGATAGCTGGGTGTCGCCGGAGCAACCATATTCACCTCACGGTTGATAACTTCCAACCGACTTTTGCTCTCCACATCAGCAAAGATCATCAGGGTGGAATTGACATGGGGGAACCCTTCGTCACTGTCCTCTTTGTCCACAGCCTTGTTCGACTCTTTCTCCTTATCCTTAGATTGTTTTCCTTGAAACTGCTGGATTAAGAGCCGACACTAGCGAGTGGTATGTTTTGGGTAGATGAAGTTACCCTCGTCGTCTTTCTTCATGTGGATGTGACATGGCAGATCCATCACGTCATTTCCTTCCTTATCCTTTACCTTCTTGGGGTTCCAGGATCCTTTGGGCTTCCCTTTGAATTTTCCCTGAGTCACGGCCAGGGCCTCTCCAGGAGCAGCTGGCTCGGCTTTCCGCTTCTGCTTCCGACTGGAGTTTCCTTTTTTCGACTGACTCGGCTTGTACTTGCCACTCCGGAGTCGATCCTCTTCTTCACCGTTGGTGTATTTGGTGGCGATCTCCATCATTCGACTCAGGGTCATATCCCCGGTCCGACCAAACTTCAAACTTAACTCTCTGTTCTTAACGCCATCCTTGAAGGCACAGACTGCTTGATGATCAGATACGCTTTCCACCGTATGATGCAAGGTGATCCATCTCTGGATGTAATCTCTCAGGGTCTCATTCGACTTTTGCACGCAGACCGCAGCTCATCGACCCCGCTGGTCGCTTGCAAGTTCCCTCAAATGTCCTGACGAACACTCGGGAAAGATCTTCCCAAGTGTAAATGCTGCTAGGAGCTAGCTGATTCAACCAGGCCCTGGCCGAACCCTCCAACATGAGTGGTAGGTGTTTCATGGCCACCTCATCATTGTCACCGCCAATCTGTACAGCCACTCGGTAGTCTTCGAGCCAAGTTTCGGGCTTGGACTCACCAGTGAACTTACTTGCCCCAGTCGCCAACCTGAAGTTGGGAGGGATCACCGCGGCTCTGATGGCTCTGCTAAAACATTCTGGACCTGAAACATGGACTCGGCTGCTGGTGGGCGCATCTCTATCGTGGCCTTCTCGATGAGCTCTGTTCCGGTCGACCAAACCTTGCACGATGATGGATCTCGCGTCAAAGCCTGGTTCCCTGGGGTCGACCGGAGCTCTCCGCCCAACACTATGCTGGCGCCTGTCATCTTGCTGCTGAGGGGCATAAGACCCACCTCTTTGGGGGAGGAGTGGGCACTCGACGCTGATCATCACGATCGAATCGGTCATCATACTGATCACGTCGACCCCCACGTCCCTCACGCCGCGGAGGCGATCTTGGGCTATGAGCCGACTGGACTGTATTTGTAGCGACGGATCGACTGTGAATCCTCTTGTGTGACTATGACACAGCTGAATTCTGATCTCCTGCTGCCCAGAGCAAATCTCGAATCTGCATCAAGCCTCTGCCAGCCTCCGACTGAGAGGGCTGAATTGATTCGGCTATACGAGCTGCAGCTGCTAGATTCTGAATTGGGGTTCGATATACCTGAGTCGGCGGTGGAAAGAGTTGACGTCGACTGGAGTCTGGTACTCATTGCGCTGCCATTGCCGAAAGTGCTCGTTGGAGATTCTCCAGTCGAGTGCGCTCAGCCAAGTTGGCCAAACGCGCATCTTCCAAGGCACGAGCCTCAGGGGTTTCTCCTACGATGGGAGTATGTAGAGCATCCATATTCCGGCGGCGAAGATCTTCCCTTTGCAGGGAAGTGAGTGGCTCGGGTTGATATTCCTTGTGGACCTGAGCGGGGTCACCTCCGCCGTCCGCCCCGTCAGTGCGAGGGAAGCCGGGAGGACTACGAGGCCCATTGACCATCAGGACCTCCGTCGCTGGATCACTGCTGTCGCACTCGGATGCAGTCTCTACGGAGCCAGTCGACAGATCGAACAGGCCGTAGAGAGACTCGTCGGGCTCGATCGCCGCGACTTGGATGGTGCCCGATTGGCGAGCCACTGCGTGTCTCACCCACCACTAAAGCCTCGACCGACCAGAGCACTTGCGCTGGCGGGAGAGAGGGAGGGAGGACGACAGAGGAGTCGACCGATACGGAGCCGACGGTTGCCGCAGCAGGACGCCGCAGACACATGCACGGAAATGCGTCGCCCCGCGGACGGGAAGCGCGTTGATGTCGTGTGGAGCCTCCTGGAGCCAAGCGGAGTCGTCGGCAATGAACGTGAGCGCGCCGAGACGGATCTCGCGACCCTCGACCAGAACTCCGCCAGAAACCATGATGAAGCCGATCGGAACAATTGCAACTTCTCCAATAAGTCGCTAAGACACCTGCCCCATGGTGGGCGCCAACTGTCGTGGTACTAAGACTGACAATAGAATATGGGGTAGGTATGGAGAGGCAAGATCCTAGCTATGGAGTAGTTGTATACGCAAGGGATTTACGAGTTCAGGCCCTTCTCGGAGGAAGTAACAGCCCTACGTCTCGGAGCCCGGAGGCGGTCAACTGGATTATAAGCGTATGAGTTACAGGGGTGCCCACCCTTCTGCCAGTGGAGGGGGGTGGCTTATATAGTGTCTGCCAGGACCTAGCCAGCCCACGTAGTGGAGGGTTTAAAGTACACTAAGGCCTGGCGTTACAGGTAACGCCTTACATAAAGTGTCATCATGGCCATAAAGACTACTTAATTACGGACCGTTTGGATACAGAGTGGCCTTTGGACTCCTGGTGGTCGAGTGAATCTTCATGGTCGAGTGTCTTCGAGTCCGTCGAGTGGAACCCTTCTAGGTCGACTGGAAGGGAGTTTCTTCTAAGGATGTCCTTGGGAAGGGTACCTTGGACAGGTTCATGACCCTACCCTAGGTACATGACTTCAGCAACAGTAGCAAATTTCCCTCAAGTGGATGACCTAAGGTTTATCAATCCGTGGGAGGCTTAGGATGAAGATGGTCTCTCTCAAACAACCCTGCAACCAAATAACAAAGAGTCTCTTGTGTCCGCAACACACCCAATACAATGGTAAATTGTATAGGTGCACTAGTTCAGCGAAGAGATGGTGATACAAGTGCAATATGGATGGTAGATATAGGTTTTTGTAATCTAAAAATATAAAACAGCAAGGTAACTAATGATTAAAAGTGAGCGTAAATGGTATTGCAATGGTAGGAAACAAGGCATAGGGTTCATACTTTCGCTAGTGCAAGTTCTCTCAACAATAATAACATAGATAGGTCATATAACAATCCCTCAACATGCAACAAAGAGTCACTCCAAAGCCACTAATAGCGGAGAACAAACGAAGAGATTATGGAAGGGTACGAAACCACCTCAAAGTTATTCTTTCGGATCGATCTATTCAAGAGTTCGTACTAGAATAACACCTTAAGACACAAATCAACCAAAGCCCTAATGTCACCTAGATACTCCATTGTCACCTCAAGTATCCGTGGGCAGGATTATACGATATGCATCACACAATCTCAGATTCATCCAACCAACACAAAGTACTTCAAAGAGTGCCCCAAAGTTTCTACCGGAGAGTCAAGAAAACGCGTGCCAACCCCTATGCATAGGTTCATGGGCGGAACCCGCAAGTTGGTCAATGAAACATACATCAAGTGGCACGTGATATCCCATTATCACCACAGATAAACACGGCAAGACATACATCAAGTGTTCTCAAATCAAAGACTCAATCCGATAAGATAACTTCAAGAGGGAAACTCAATTCATCACAAGAGAGTAGAGGGGGAGAAACATCACAAGATCCAACTATAATAGCAAAGCTCGCGATACATCAAGATCATGCCATAGAGAGAACATGAGAGAGAGAGAGAGAGATCAAACACATAGCTACTGGTACATACCCTCAGCCCCGAGGGTGAACTACTCCCTCCTCATCATGGATAGCACCGGGATGATGAAGATGGCCACCGGTGATGGGTTCCCCCCAGGTGCCAAAGCGGCTCCGAGAGGTTTTGGTGGCTACAGAGGCTTGCGGCGGAACTCCCGATCTATCTTCTCAGATCGATGTTTTTAGGGTACGTGAGGCTTATATAGGCAAAACAAGTCGGTTGGGGAGCCTCGAGGCCCACGAGAGGTAGTAGGCGCGCCAGGGGGGGCGCCCCTGTCTCGTGGCTTCCTCGATGCTCCCCCGGCTTGCACTCCAAGTCTCCTGGATCATAATCTTTCCAAAAATCATGCTGTCGAAGGTTTCATTCCGTTTGGACTCCGTTTGATATTCCTTTTCTTCAAAATTCTGAAACAGGCAATAAAACAGCAATATGGGCTCGGCCTCCGGTTAATAGGTTAGTCCCAAAAATGATATAAATGTGTAATATAAAGCCCATAAACATCCAAAAGGGGTAATATAATAGCATGGAACAATCAATAATTATAGATACGTTGTAGACATATCAAGCATCCCCAAGCTTAATTCTTGCTCATCCTCGAGTAGGTAAATGATAAAAACAGAATTTTTGATGTGGAATGCTACCTAGCATAATTCTCAATGTAATTTTCTTTATTGTGGCATGAATGTTCAGATCCAAATGATTTAAAATAAAAGTTCATATTGACATAAGAAATAGTGATACTTCAAGCATACTAATCAAAGTAATCATGTCTTCTCAAAATAACATGGCCAAAGAATGTTATCCCTACAAAATCATATAGTCTGGCTGTTGCTCTATCTTCATCACACAAAGTATTTAATCATGCACAACCCCGATGACAAGCCAAGCAATTGTTTCATACTTTAATAATCTCAAACTTTTTCAACTTTCACGCAATACATGAGAGTGAGCCATGGACATAGCACTATATGTGGAATAGAATGGTGGTTGTGGAGAAGACAAAAAGGAGAAGATAGTCTCACATCAACTAGGCGTATCAATGGGCTATGGAGATGCCCATTAATAGATATCAATGTGAGTGAGTAGGGTTTGCCATGCAACAGATGCACTAGAGCTATAAATATATGAAAGCTCAACAAAAAGAAACTAAGTGGCTGTGCATCCAGCTTTCTTGCTCACGAAGACCTAGGGCATTTTGAGGAAGCCCATCATTGGAATATACAAGCCAAGTTCTATAATGAAAAATTCCCACTAGTATATGAAAGTGACAACATATGAGACTCTCTATTATGAAGATCATGGTGCTACTTTGAAGCACAGGTGTGGAAAAGGAGATAGTAGCATTGTCCCTTCTCTATTTTTCTCTCATTTTATTTATTTATTTATTTATTTTCTTTTTTCTTTTCTCTTTTTTTTTCTTTGGCCTTTCTTTTTTTGGCCTTTTTCTTTTCTTTTTGTAAAGTCTGAAGTCTCATCCCGACTTGTGGGGGAATCATAGTCTCCATCATCCTTTCCTCACTGGGACAATGCTCTAATAATAAAGATCATCACACTTTTATGGATTTACAACTCAAGAATTACAACTCAAAGCTAGAACAAGATATGACTCTATATGAATGCCTCCGGCGGTGTACCGGGATATGCAATGAATCAAGAGCGACATGTATGAAAATTATGAAGGTGGCCTTGCCACAAATACAATGTCAACTACATGATCATGCAAAGAGCAATATGACAAGAGTAATGCGTGTCATATGAACGGAACGGTGGAAACTTGCGTGGCAATATATCTCGGAATGGCTACGGAAATGCCATAATAGTAGGTATGGTGGATGTTTCGAGGAAGGTATATGGTGGGTGTATGGTACCGGCAAAAATTGCGCGGCACAAGAGAGGCTAGCAATGGTGGAAGGGTGAGGGTGCGTATAATCCATGGACTCAACATTAGTCAAAAGAACTCATGTACTTGTTGCAAAAATCTAGAAGTCATCTAAAACCAAAGCACTACGCGCATGCTCCTAGAGGGATAGATTGGTAGGAAAAGACCATCGCTCGTCCCCGAACGCCACTCATAAGGAAGACAATCAATAGATAAAATTGTGCTCCAACTTCATCACAAAGCGGTTCACCATACGTGCATGCTACAGGAATCACAAACCTCAACACACGCATTTTTCATAATCCCCCAACTAGCATGACTTTAATATCACTACCTCCATATCTCAAAACAGTTATCAAGTATCAAATTGATCATGGCATCCAATTCACTTTCTATGATAGTTTTTATTATACCCAACTTGGATGCTCATCATTCTAGGACCAACTTTGTAACCATAGCAAATACCATGCTGTTCTAAAAGACTCTCAAAATAATATCAGTGAAGCATGAGAGACTAGCAATTTCTACAAAATATAACCACTGCCGTGCTCTAAAAGATATAAGTGATGCACTAGAGCAAATGACAAACTACTCCGAAAGATATAAGTGAAGATCAATGAGTAGTCGAATAATTGTGCAACTATGTGAAGACTCTCTAACATTAAGGAATTTCAGATCTTGGTATTGTATTCAAACAGCAAGCAAAACAAAATAAAACGACATTGCAAGGATAGCACAACTCATGTGAAGAAGCAAAAACTTAGGCTCAACCGATACTAACCGATAGTTGTTGAAGAAGAAAGGTGGGATGACTACCGGGGCATCCCCAATCTTAGATGCTTGAGACTTCTTGAAATATTATCTTGGGGTGACTTGGGCATCCCCAAGCTTGAGCTTTTGTGTCTCCTTAATTCCTCTCATATCATGGTTTCTCTATTTCTCAAAAGCTTCATCCACATAAAACTCAACAAGAACTCGTGAGATAGGTTAGTTTAAACCAATGCAAAACCTTATCATTTTCTACTGTAACAAATCACTAATATTATTATTCAACATTGCATACTAAATGTCTCTGCATATTTAATACTCCTATCCTCAAATAGAATCATTAAACAAGCAAACATATGCAAACAATGTAAACATAACATCAATATGCCAAAACAGTACAGTCTGTAAAGAATGCAAGATTCATCATACTTCCCTAAAACCAAAAATTATGAGAAAAATACTACGCTGTAGAATATTTATCATAGCTCAATATTCAAAAGGTTTCAACATTATATCATTCTCTGACTTTTCTAGGGAATTTTTGCAACAGCGGTAAACTTTCTGTTTTCAAACAGCAACATGTATACTAGCAAAATAACCATGGAAAAGGCTACCCTTGACTTTTTTATTGAAACTAAACATGAAAAACATTATTCTAAATAACAGCAAGCAAATACTAACAATAGAAAATGATGCTCCAAGCAAAACACATGTCATGTGGTGAATAAAAATATAGCTCCAAGTAAAGTTACCGATGAACGAAGACGAAAGAGGGGATGCCTTCCGGGGCATCCCCAAGCTTAGGCTCTTGGTTGTCCTTGAATATTACCTTGGGGTGCCTTGGGCATCCCCAAGCTTAGGCTCTTGCCACTCCTTATTCCATGGTCCATCGAATCTTTACCCAAAACTTGAAAACTTCACAACACAAAACTCAACAGAAAACTCGTAAGCTCCGTTAGTATAAGAAAATAAAACCACCACTTAGGTACTGTAGTGAACTCATTCTAAATTCATATTGGTGTAATATCTACTGTATTCTAACTTCTCTATGGTTCATACATTCCGATACTACTCATAGATTCATCAAAATAAGCAAACAACACATAGAAAACAGAATCTGTCAAAAACAGAACAGTCTGTAGAAATCTGTATCAAACGTATACTTATGGAACTCCAAAACTCCTACCAAATTAGGAAGTCATACGAAATTCATGTACAAATCCATATCAAAAATAATCAGATCAATAGCACGTTTATGTGAATTAACAAAACTAATTTACTGGATGCAAAAGTTTCTGATTCTCAGCAGGATCAACACAACTATCACCGTAAGCTATCCTAAAGGTCTTACTTGGCACTTTATTGAAACAAAAGCTCTAAAACATGATTACTACAGTAGCATAATTATGTGAACACACAAAAACAGTAAGGGTAAATATTGGGTTGTCTCCCAACAAGCGCTTTTCTTTAATGCCTTTCTAGCTACGCATGATGATGACAATGATGCTCACATAAAAGATAAGAATTGAAACGTAACGGGAGTATCATGAAGCATATGACTAGCACATTTAAGACTAACCCACTTCCTATGCATAGGGATTTTGTGAGCAAACAACTTATGGGAACAATAATCAACTAGCATAGGAAGGTAAACAAGCATAGCTTCAAGATTTTAAGCACATAGAGAGGAAACTTGGCATTATTACAATTCCTACAAGCATATTTTCCTCCCTCATAATAATTTTCAGTAGCATCATGAATGAATTCAACAATATAACCAGCACCTAAAGCATTCTTTTCATGATCTAAAAGCATAGAAAATTTACTACTCTCCACATAAGCAAATTTCTTCTCATGAATAGTAGTGGGAGCAAACTCAACAAAATAATTATCATGTGAGGCATAATCCAATTGAAAACTAAAATCATGGTGACAAGTTTCATGATTTTCATTGTTCTTAATAGCATACAAGTCATCACAATAATCATCATATATAGCAACTTTGTTCTCATAATCAATTGGAACCTATTCCGAAATAGTGGAATCATCACTAAATAAAGTCATGACCTCTCCAAATCCACTTTCATAATTATCACAATAATATTCAACATCCTCTAAAATAGTGGGATCATTACTTTCTAAAGTTGACACTCTTCCAAACCCACTTTCATCAATACAATCATCATAAATAGGAGGCATGCTTTCATCATAATAAATATTCTCATCAAAACTTGGGGGACAAAAAATATCATATTCATCAAACATAGCTTCCCCAAGCTTGTGGCTTTGCATATCATTAGCATCATGTATATTCAAGGAATTCATACTAATAACATTGCAATCATGCTCATCATTGAAAGATTTAGTATCGAACATTCTATAGATTTCTTCTTCTAGCACTTGAGCACAATTTTCCTTTTAATCATTCTCACGAAAGATATTAAAAAGATGAAGCGTATGAGACAAACTCAACTCCATTTTTTTGTAGTTTTCTTTTATAAACTAAACTAGTGATAAAACAAAAAAAAAGTTTCGATTACAAGATCTAAACCTTCAAGCACTCACCTCCCCGGCAACGGCGCCAGAAAAGAGCTTGATGTCTACTACACAACCTTCTTCTTGTAGACGTTGTTGGGCCTCCAAGTGCAGAGGTTTGTAGGACAGTTGAAAGGGCATTTCCCTACCTTATGTTTTGGATGATGATGACAACCCTTTGTTGGTCTAATCCTGTGCTAAATGTTTCAGGTTCTCGATGATTAGGCTTACATCGGTTAGTGGTTCTCTCTCGAAGGAATCGATTGAAGACGGAATCCTCTATGCTTTTTATCTCTTTGGTCGTAGGGAACCCGTACTATCAAGAGGGAATCCACTTTGGAAAGAATAGGGGAATCCATTCACGTACACCTCCATCACCCCTCTTTTGTCGAGAGAGTGCCTCCCTTTTAATTTAATCTCTGCTGTGTTTTCCCAGCGGTTGTACCGCTCGTCCGAGCGGTTGTACCGCTGGCTCTTGGTGCTTCCCTGCCTTTGTTGAGCGGTGGTACCGCTGCCTCCGGGCGGTGGTACCGCCACCAGGCTCTGCAAAGACCAGCAGCGGTTGTTCCGGCCATGCACCACCCATGTACCGGTCAGGCTTCTGTTTTGATGCGGTGGCTGGGAGGTGGTGGCCCGGTTGGTCCGGTTGTTCCTCATCAACCGGTACAACCGGAGGTTCAAGCGGTTCTTCCACTCATACCTTAGCCGCTCAAGCGCTCAAGGCCAGTTGTTGCAGATCGGCCAGATCGCCTAACTACCGCCCTCAAGGGTGACTCCGTTCTGTTTCGGTGCGGTAGTTGTGCGGTGGCTGGGCGGTTGGTCCGGTTATTTTCTAATGATCGGTACTACCGCTCGGTGGCCCGGTTGTACCGCCTGGTAGGGTTCTGCCGTTGCATCGTGAGTCCCGGTTGTACCGGGACAAGGAGCGGTTGTACCGCTGCAGTGCTGAAAACGTAGTAACGGTTGGATTTATTAGGGCTGCCATATAAGGTGGTTCTTCCACCTACCACTCTCATCTCTTACCTCTCTCACTCCACCATTAATGCTCTCAAGCTCCCTTGCCCGATCTCTCTCTCTCTAGCCACTCAAACTTGTTGATTTGCTAGGGATTGAAGGAGGAGACCTAGATCTACACTTCCACCAGAGGATATTTGCTTCCCCCACACTTTATAGTGTGGATTTTGTTACTCTTGGGTGCTTGAGCACCCTAGACGGTTGAGGTCACCTCGAAGCCATATTCCACTGTGGTGAAGCTTCGTGGTTTCGTTGGGAGCCTCCAATTGTTGTGGAGATTGCCCCAACCTTGTTTGTAAAGGTCCGGTTGCCGCCTTCAAGGGCACCAATAGTGGAATCACGGCATCTCGCATTGTGTGAGGGCGTGAGGAGAATACGGTGGCCCTAGTGGCTTCTTGGGGAGCATTGTGCCTCCACACCGCTCTAACGGAGACGTACTTCTCCTTAAAAGGAAGGAACTTCGGTAACACATCCTCATCTCCACCGGCTCCACTCATGGTTATTTTGTGCCTTTACTCTTGCAAGCCTACTTGTGTTGTATCCCTTGCTTGCTTATGTGTTAGTTGTTATAACATCATATAGGTTGCTCACATAGTTGCATATCTAGACAACCTATTTTGTTGCAAAGTTTAATTTGGTAAAGAAAAGCTTAAAAATTGTTAGTTGCCTATTCACCCCCCTCTAGTCAACCATATCGATCCTTTCAATTGGTATCAGAGCCTCGTCTCTTTTTAAGGACTTTACCATCCGAAGAGTATGGTTGACATCGTAGATGATGTGGGAGAGCACTCCGGTGCGAATCCGATATCATCTACGGGAGATGGGGGTAACTTGATCTCATGTGAGGAATTCAATGTGGCGTTGGACACATTGAAAACCTCCATGACGACCGAGGTCAAGGACATGTTTAAGGAATTCTTAGAAGGGCTTAAACTTTCCACCGCGCCCGTGAAAGTGAGTGATCCCACTAACACGGTGACGGATGCTAACCCCGAAAAGGGGGAAGCTACTAGTGAGAAAGCTCCTTTGTCTAGTGGTAGAAATGGCACCGCATCTTTGCCCATTTGGAAACCCCAATGTATGGAGGGCCGATCCCCTCCACTCATTTGAATCATGCCGGTCCTCCTCCTAAATATGAGAAACATGAAGATTTTGATTCTTGGGTTTATCGCTTCAAGCGTCATTTAAAACATGTGAACACTAACCTTTGGAGAATCATTGAAGAAGGTTTCTATCCTCATGACCCAAGCAACTTCACCCCTCGAGAAGCCGTGGACAATCAATTCAATGAGAGTGCTCTCTTCATCATCCAAGATGCAATCCTTCCTGAAGATCTTCCTCATCTTCGACCTCATGCCATGGCTAAGGAAGCATGGAAATGTGTTGAGTCTCTCTATCGAGGAAGTGCTAGCATTCAACGCTCCAACTATGAAGTGGTGCAAGATGAAGCCGATGAGTTTGCAATGAAAGAAGATGCAGAACCTCGTGAGCTCTTTCGAAGAGTGACCAAACTCGCGGTCTCACTCCAAGATCATGGAAGCAAGGACATGGATGACAATTGGATCAAGCGCAAGTTCCTCAAGGCCATGATGCCCTACAACAAGGCCATGTCTTCCGTCATTCGTCAAAGACCGGACTTCCACTCCATGACCTCAAGTGAAGTGTTGGATGAGTTCGTTGCAATGAGCATCTTGGACAAGACCGCCGACAATGCGGTGCTCCGTTCTCAAAGGGCAAAGAAGCCCAACCTTGCTTTGAAGGTCAAGGTGATTATGGAAGAAGAGGAAGAAGTGGAAGATGAGGAGAGCAACCCTGAAGACACCAAATATGATTATCATGAGCACATGGCCCTTGCTTCAAGACAATTTTGGAGCAAGAAGAATACAAGACCCAACTTCAACAAGAACAACTCAAGTGGCGTCAAGGGCAAGCAACGAGTTAGAACTTGCTTCAACTGTGGCAATGTGAGCCATTTCGTTGCGGATTGTCCTTACGAGAAGCGGGAAGACAATGGTGGCAAGTTCATCCGAAAAGACAAAGCCAAGTCCTTCCCAACAAGAACAACTTCGCCAAGAAGACTCCCACTCGTGGGTTGGTGGTTCAAGAAGAATACCAAGAGGATGATGATGATGAAAATGAAGAAGCGATGGCCATGGAATCCGTTGCCATTGCTACTACTCCCCGGGTGTCTCTCTTTGATTCGCCCAACGAGAACATCACCGCCAAGTGCCTCATGGCTAAAGCTTCAAACAAGGTAACCCCCAACATGAAAACCACCATCATTACTAATCCCTCCGTGGAGGATTGCATTGATGAGCATGATGGGTCTAATGAAGAAGTGAATGAATTTGAGTCTTTTATGAGTAAGCTCAAGGGCAAGTCCAAGAAGCATTTTGTTGCTCTCTTGGAACAACTTGGTGAGGCCAATGACATGATCGAGGCTCACGAAGAAACCATCTCTAAGATGGAAGGTCATAGTCGTGACTATGCCGATGAGATATCGGATCTCTCTAATGCTCTTGAGGAAGAGCGTGTGCATCGTTTGACTTTTGAGGAGTCACACAATGATGACCATGCTAAGTTAAAGAAAGATATTGATCATGCTCTTGTCGTGTCTCGTGTGCTAACTTTTGAAAAGGCTAAACATGGGGTTGATCATGCTAGACTCAAAGAGGAGTTTGAGATACTTGACAAGGCCCACAAGGTCTTGAAGGGTGCTAACGCTAACCTCAAGGAGTCTCATGCTCAACTCCAAGTTAAGCTAACCAAGGAAAAGGCCACATTTCCTCACATGGTATTAATTGATAATGCATGTGCTACTAACCCGTGTTGTGAGCATGTGCATCTTGTGGAGGAGAATGCCAAGTTGAAGGATCAACTTGAGAAAGGCCTTGTGACATGCATTCAAGGTGAGAAGAGCCTCAACGACCTTTTGAGCAATCAAAAGGAAGTTGTGGCCAAGGAAGGAATTGGGTTTGCACCCAAGTCCAAGAGCGAGAAGAAGAAGAACAATAAGACCAAACATCCTCCTCCTCTCAAGCAAACTCTTGTGAAATAGGGAGAGGGTGCTCCTAAGGAGAAGAATGAAAAAGTGAAGGGAGTTGATGTCTCAAAGGGCAAAAGCATTTCCTCAAACAAAGCCGGTGACTTTAACCCGTCATATGTGTTGTGCCGTGCTAGTGATGGACATGTTTATGCTAAATTTGTCGGTTCTCCTTATGAGTACATTGAATGGTCTATTTGGGTTCCCAAGACCCTAGTTACTAACATCAAAGGACCCATTACTAAATGGGTACCTAAAACCAAGCATTGATCTCTTGCAGGTGTTTGCTTCCGGTGGGGGATCATGGTTGCTCGATAGTGGAGCAACAAATCATATGACCGGGAGCAAGGACTTGGTGGTGTACGTGCAAAAGATTCCATCTATGCCCACCAATGTCGAGTGGGGTGATGCATCACATTCTAAGGTATTGGGTCTCGGCAAGGTTGTCATTTCTCATGATCTAACGATCAAGAAAGTCATGCTTGTTGAGTCCCTTGCATACAATTTGCTTTTCGTTCGTCAACATGCACTCATGGGTTTTGCTACTTTCTTTGACATTGATACCGTGGCCCTCTTGTGGAGCAAGACTCTTAAAGTAGCCTTTGTTGGGCATGTCGAGAACGGTCTCTATGTGATTAACTTTTCGGAGCGACCCACTAAGACCGCGACATGCCTAATGGCTAAAGTTGACGTGGGATGGCTTTGGCATCGCCGTTTAGCCCACGTCAATATGAGATCTTTGCAAAGTCTTCTCAAGGGGGACCATGTTCGTGGACTAACAAATGTTAGTTTTGCCAAAGATCGTGCTTGCAGTGCTTGTATTGAAGGAAAGCTTCATGAGAAGGCTCACCCTCCCTCGACCATCATCTACTCGAAGAGACCCTTGGAGCTCATTCACCTGGATCTCTTTGGGCCTCCATCCTTTGATAGTCTTGGAGGAAGAAAGTAATTCTTGGTGATTGTGGACGATTATTCAAGATACACTTCGGTATACTTCTTCAAGAGGAAGAGTGAGACTCAACAAACCGTCATCGACTTTGCAAATGAAGCTCAACGTCAACATAATGCAAAGATCTTGACAATCAGAAGTGACAACGGCACCGAGTTCAAGAACTACACCTTGGATGAGTTTCTTAGTGATGAGGGGATCAAGCACCAATATGCTGCTCCATATACCCCTCAACAAAATGGTGTTGCGGAGAGGAAGAACCGGGCGTTGATGGATGCGGCTAGGACCATGATGGCGGAGTTCAAGTCACCATAAAACTTTTGGGCCGAAGCCATCAACACCGCATGTCATGCATCCAATCGGCTCTATCTCCGCAAAGGCTTGAACAAGACTCCTTATGAGATACTCACCGGCAACAAGCCCAACCTCAAGTACTTCCAGGTGTTTGGTTGTAAGTGTTTCATTCTCAAGAAAGGTGTTCGTTTGTCTAAATTTGAGGCTAGAGCTCATGAGGGCATATTTGCTGGTTATGCTACAAACTCTCATGCTTACAGTGTTCTCAACAAGTCCACGGACTCATTGAGGAGACGATGTAACGTGGAGTTTGATTTAAAATAACGGCTCCCAAGTGGAGCAAAGTGGTACTTGTGATGTAGGTGATGAAATTCCTCCCCAAGCCATAAGAAGAATGGGTATTGGTCATATTCTACTCATTGAGGAACCCCTTGTGGCCGAAGGAGAAGGACAATGCTCTACTCAAGTGGAGCCATCACCTCCCCAAGACCCACATGCTTCCTAAGAATAAAGTGAAGGCCCTCATCCTCGTGAACAAGACCAAGGGCAAGATCAACCTCAAGATTGTGGTGAACCTCTAAAAGATGCCCAAGGTCAAGTTCTCCCCCTCGAGCAAGTTCAAGATCATGAGCAAGCTCAAGATGAAGAACAAGCTCAAGACGGCGCTCAAGATGATCAAGTTAACTCTCCTCCTTCCACACCCGAGGAGGAATTAGAGCGTCGTGCCGCAAAGATTGCTTCCAAGCTCACCACCCAAGGCCATCTCATGGAAAACGTGGTTGGAAGCCTAAGAAAGGGGGTAAGCACTCATAGACAATTAGCAAACTATTGTGAACATCACGCGTTTGTCTCTTGTGTTGAACCCCAAAAGGTCTATGAGGCGCTCGAAGACTCGGATTGGCTCAATGCCATGCATGAAGAACTCAACAACTTCGAGTACAACAAGGTGTGGAGATTGGTGCCAAGACCATCGGGGAACCACAACATCATTGGAACCAAGTGGATCTTCAAGAACAAGCAAGATGCTCATGGGAACATCATTCGCAACAAGGCAAGATTGGTAGCACAAGGCTACTCCCAAGTCGAGGGTATCGACTACGATGAAACCTTTGCTCCCGTTGCTCGTCTTGAATCCATTCGTTTGTTGATTGCTTATGCTTCCCATCACAACTTTAAGTTGCAACAAATGGATGTGAAAAGTGCTTTTCTTAATAATCCTATTAATGAGTTGGTCTATGTCAAGCAACCCCCCGGGTTCGAGGACCCCTACTTCCCAGATCATGTGTATCAACTCGATAAGGCGCTCTATGGCCTTAAACAAGCCCCACGTGCGTGGTATGACCACCTTACCGAGTTGCTACAAGATCGTGGATTTGAAGTGGGACAAATCGATCCCACTCTTTTTACTAAGAAGGTCAAAGGGGAGTTGTTTGTATGCCAATTATATGTTGATGATATTATCTTTGGTTCCCCTAACAAAGCTTTCAATGAGGAATTTGCCGCTCTCATGACCTCCAAGTTCAAGATGTCTTCAATGGGAGAGTTGAAGTTCTTTCTTGGTTTTGACATCAAACAAAGAAGACAAGGAACCTTCATCAACCAAGCCAAATACACTCAAGACATGCTTAAAAGATTCAAGCTAAGTGATGTCAAGCCGGCTACTACACCAATGCCTACCAAGTGCCAACTTGACATTGATCCCAATGGTAAAGTGGTGGATCAAAAGGTATATCACTCCATGATTGGCTCCTTGCTTTACCTTTGTGCATCTAGACCGGATATCATGTTGAGTGTGGGGATGTGTGCACAGTTTCAAGCCGCACCGAAGGAAAGTCACTATGTGGCGGTCAAGCGAATCTTTCGATATTTGGCTCATACCCCAAACTTTGGCTTATGGTACCCAAGAGGAGCAAACTTCAAGCTTGAAGGATTTACGGATTCGATTGGGCGGAGACAAAGTGGATAGGAAGTCCACTTAGGAGGGTGCCATTTCTTGGGTGCTCTTTGGTGAGTTGGTCTTCCAAGAAGCAAAGTTGTGTGTCTCTCGTCCATCAAGCGGAATATGTGGCGGCGGTAGTTGTTGTGCACAACTCCTATGGATGAGGGAAACTTTAAAGGAATACGGTGTCATTTGTGACAAAGTGCCTCTTTGGTGTGACAACGAAAGTGCCATCAAGATTTCTCTCAACCCGGTGCAACACTTCAAGACGAAGCATATTGAGATTAGGTATCATTTCATCCGGGATCACATTAGGCGAGGGGAGATCGAGCTCAAGTATGTCAACACTCATGATAACCTTGCAGATATTTTCACGAAGCCCTTGGATGAAGCAAGATTTCGCGAGTTAATGCATGAGCTAAATATCATTGATTCGAGCAATGTGACTTGAACCCTTGCACTCCCCACCACACTCAACTTGTTGTCTAGTTTAGGTGTAGGCATGGACATAGGGGGAGTGTTGTTCTCTCAATGAACTCTCCCTCCCCCATTATGCATAAATCGATCAACTCTTTCACATTAGCCATTTTTGATGGTACTTGTGCTTCAAAGACGAGTTTTGGTCATGGGCCCAAGGATAATTCTTTGCGGTGCCATACCAATTGACTCAAACATAGGTGGCTTCGGCCACCGCCCTCTCTTAAGAGAGAGGACTGAGCTCGCTCTGCTTGTGTGCGGTTGTTTTTGTTTTCCCTTCGTTCTTTTCTCGGTTCCTAGTGTTTGGTTTCTCTTAGTTGTTGTCCTGTTTGTCTTGTTCCCATCTTTTGGTCTGGGCTTTGGTGGTCGGGCGGTACAACCGGTGTCACGGGCGGTTCTACCGCTGATACCTGGTTGTGCTGCCCCGGTAGGGTTGCCTTTCATGCTTGGGCGGTTTTACCGCCCATTTTCATTGGGCCTCCTCCGTTCGTACTACCGGTTTTCTCTGGGCAGTACTTCCGGTGCCCTTCAGGAAACGGAAGTACTGCCCACTACAATCTGTCAGTACCTGACTTGCGGTACAACCGGTCCTTGGAGCGGTTCTACCGCCGTGCGGCTATGGGCCTATTTATATCCGACGGGGTGATTCTTCTTTTTCCCCTTCGTCCCCGTTCGCCTTTTCCTTGCCCTAGCCGCCGGTCACCTCTGCCTCGCCCCGGAGTGCGCCCCGAGCTTCGGATCCGTGGGCTCTCCGTGGATTCTCTCCGTGGAGGCCTTCCGATCTTCTCCCATGGATGGTGGTAATGCCCTTGTTCTTTGTTCTTAGTTCTAGGGTTTCTTCTTGTTTTAGGGCATTACTTTACCCTCCTAGTTTAGTGTTTGTTCTTTGGTTGGGAGAGATCGTTGTTTTACTTTTATCTATGCAGTACCTAGAAATCCGAATATTGCTTGTGTGATTCGCACGTCTTGATTAGATCTAACTACCCTGGTAGTGCCACTGTCAGCGGTTACAACCGATGGGGCGGTTCTACCGCCCATACGGGCGGTACAACCGATGGGGCGGTTCTACCGGTGGGAGATCCGGTACAACCGGAATGTATGAACCACACAACACTGTTCTGGTTTCTATGTTGTTGCATTTTTTTCGTGTGCTTTCCTCTCATTCTTGGTGGTTTTCGTGTGTTCCCTTCGTGTGTGTGTTCAGGTGGCTCTAGTTCTCGCTCTGCTCCTTGCAAGACCAAGAAGAGGGCTCGAAGGACTCCGCGCCCGGCTGTGTTTGCTAATGAAGAGGAAGTTGTGATCCCCACCAAGTCCACTCGCCGTGAAAAGTCTGCCGCTGCAAAGCAACGTGTGGTAATGCCACTCCACCATTGGAAAGCCAAGGATTGGGAAGCCTTTCGCTCAAAGAATCCTTATGTGGTTCCCGTAGCTCCTCGTTGGACCACGGTTCAGTTTCGGAATGAGATGCAAGTACGGATTGTTCATGAACTCTTTGAGCACAACAAGAACAGATATGCCAAGCAGTGGACCATCGATCTTGATCATTGGAGGAACAACCTGGAGTATTTTGGTGAGGCTTTGGCTCTTTGTGAGGAGTTTGATCTTGTCAAGCTCATGTCTGTCAACTGTGACTTTGATGTTCAACTCATCCATCAGTTCTATGCCATCGTTCACTTTGGAGAAGATGACGCACGCACCCTCACTTTCATGTGCCGTGGTGAGCTCTTTCAAGTTCCTTGGAGGACCTTTTGCAATGCTATTGGGTACGATGATACCGATCTGGAAGGAAGGGGTGTCATTCGCCCCCATGATCATCCTGACTCCATGCCTAAGGAGAAGCTTGCCCCTCTGTACATTCGGGGCCGTGGTATTATTGGTGAATCTAAGGATTTGGTGAAGGTCTATGACATCATGCATCGCGTTTTTCGCAATGTGCTTCTGCCCAAAGTGGGGAATCAAGATGAAATCCATGGCTATCTTGTTGACTTGATGGTTGCTATGAAGACCAAGGTGGGCACTGGGGAGACGTTTTATGTGTCCAACTGGCTGTGGCACGAGATGTACAACATGGTCATCTACAGGAAGGTCCCCATTTATGCTTCATTTGTCATGTGCTTTCTGAACTCCGTTTGGGAAGTTCGCCGTCCTGGAGAGCCTCACCTCTCCTGACAATCTTACCATTCATGAAGTCAAGCTCCTTAAGAAGAAGAAGCACGCCGAGCCACGTTTCCCTGCTGATGCTCCTGAGGATGTCTATGCCACTTCTAATGATGAGGATTTTGAGTTGGAGCCAGGGGCCAAGCCCTCGTGGGTGGACAAGCTCGCTGCCAAGGTGAAGAAGACTTTCTGCCTTCAGTCTGACATCCAGAAGAGGATGTATGAGGCACATGTCAATGAGAAGCATGCCCTGCGTCGCCAAATTGCTATGATGAGGCACCTCAACATGTCGGTTCAGAGTGGTTCTGAGAAGAGCATCACACCGGAGGAGCGTTGGATATCTTCCCACAAAGACCAGATCGATGATGAAGCCCCCCCTCAGCCCTCCACCACCTTTACTGCCGCTGATGATATCATGGAGGACTCAGATCAGGATGATGATGAAGTTTCTTATAATGGTGAAGATTCTGACAATGATGAAGATCCAGATGCTACCGAGGAGTCAGAGGAGGACGACTGAGCCTGGGGCGATAGCTTCGCTCTCTTCCTTTTTGGTGTCCTGATGCCAAAGGGGGAGAGAGTGTGATAGGACTCGGGAGTTGCATGAGTGGTTGCGTAGTGTGTGTTTCATGTTGAACTTTGTCTGTGGTCTCCAGTTGAACTTTGGTCATTCTCGGTTTGCTTTGTGAGGATTTTGTGCCACTCCTGCTATCTTATCTTTATGCTTGTTGATAATTTTTGGTAGTTTTGCTCTTGTTGCATTATGTTGGCTACCTTCAAGTTACGTGCTTTGAGTGGCGAGCCTATAAAATCTAGGGGGAGTCTCGACCTTGAAGTATGCCCATGCTCTCTAACAACTAGTTCAACTTGGGGCACACATCTAGGGGGAGCTCCGACTAGATTCTATAGACTTCTATCTTAAATCGTGTTGTTGTCATCATCCACCAAAAAGGGGGAGATTGAAAGGGCATTTCCCTACCTTATGTTTTGGATGATGATGACAACCCTTTGTTGGTCTAATCCTGTGCTAAATGTTTCAGGTTCTCGATGATTAGGCTTACATCGGTTAGTGGTTCTCTCTCGAAGGAATCGATTGAAGACAGAATCCTCTACGCTTTTTATCTCTTTGGTCGTAGGGAACCCGTACTATCAAGAGGGAATCCACTTTGGAAAGAATAGGGGAATCCATTCACGTACACCTCCATCACCCCTCTTTTGTCGAGAGAGTGCCTCCCTTTTAATTTAATCTCTGCTGTGTTTTCCCAGCGGTTGTACCGCTTGTCCGAGCGGTTGTACCACTGGCTCTTGGCGCTTCCCTGCCTTTGTCGAGCGGTGGTACCGCTGCCTCCGGGCGGTGGTACCACCACTAGGCTCTGCAAAGACCAGCAGCGGTTGTTCCGGCCATGCACCGCCCATGTACCGGTCAGGCTTCTGTTTTGATGCGGTGGCTGGGCGGTGGTGGCCCGATTGGTCCGGTTGTTCCTCATCAACCGGTACAACCGGAGGATCAAGCAGTTCTTCCGCTCATACCTTAGTCGCTCAAGCGCTCAAGGCCAAGCAGTTGCACCGGCCCTGCACAGCCCAACTACCGCCCTCAAGGGTGACTTCGTTCTGTTTCGGTGCAGTAGTTGTGCGGTGGCTGGGCGGTTGGTCCGGTTATTTTCTAATAACCGGTACTACCGCCCGGTGGCCCGGTTGTACCGCCTGGTAGGGTTCTGCCGTTGCATCGTGAGTCCCGGTTGTACCGGGACAAGGAGCAGTTGTACCGCTGCAGTGCTGAAAACGCAGTAACGGTTTGATTTATTAGGGCTGCTATATAAGGTGGTTCTTCCACCTACCACTCTCATCTCTTACCTCTCTCACTCCACCATTAATGCTCTCAAGCTCTCTTGCCCGATCTCTCTCTCTAGCCACTCAAACTTGTTGATTTGCTAGGGATTGAAGGAGGAGACCTAGATCTACACTTCCACCAAAGGATATTTGCTTCCCCCATACTTTCTAGTGTGGATTTTGTTACTCTTGGGTGCTTGAGCACCCTAGACGGTTGAGGTCACCTCGAAGCCATATTCCATTGTGGTGAAGCTTCGTGGTTTCGTTGGGAGCCTCCAATTGTTGTGGAGATTGCCCCAACCTTGTTTGTAAAGGTCCGGTTGCCGCCTTCAAGGGCACCAATAGTGGAATCACGGCATCTCGCATTGTGTGAGGGCGTGAGGAGAATACGGTGGCCCTAGTGGCTTCTTGGGGAGCATTGTGCCTCCACACCACTCTAACGGAGACGTACTTCCCCTTAAAAGGAAGGAACTTCGGTAACACATCCTCGTCTCCACCGGCTCCACTCTTGGTTATTTCGTGCCTTTACTCTTGCAAGCCTACTTGTGTTGTATCCCTTGCTTGCTTATGTGTTAGTTGTTATAGCATCATATAGGTTGCTCACATAGTTGCATATCTAGACAACCTATTTTGTTGCAAAGTTTAATTTGGTAAAGAAAAGCTTAAAAATTGTTAGTTGCCTATTCACCCCCCCCCCTCTAGTCAACCATATCGATCCTTTCAACAGTAGCAAATTTCCCTCAAGTGGATGACCTAAGGTTTATCAATCTGTGGGAGGCGTCGGATGAAGATGGTCTCTCTCAAACAACCCTGCAACCAAATAACAAAGAGTCTCTTGTGTCCCCAACACACACAATACAATGGTAAATTGTATAGGTGCACTTGTTCGGCGAAGAGATGGTGATACAGGTGCAATATGGATGGTAGATATAGGTTTTTGTAATCTGAAAATATAAAAACAGCAAGGTAACTAATGATAAAAGTGAGCGTAAACGGTATTGCAATGGTAGGAAACAAGGCATAGGGTTCATACTTTCACTAGTGCAAGTTCTCTCAACAATAATAACATAGATAGATCATATAACAATCCCTCAACATGCAACAAAGAGTCACTCCAAAGCCACTAATAGCGGAGAACAAATGAAGAGATTATGGTAGGGTACGAAACCACCTCAAAGTTATTCTTGCGGGTCGATCTATTCAAGAGTTTGTGCTAGAATAACACCTTAAGACACAAATCAACGAAAGCCCTAATGTCACCTAGATACTCTATTGTCACCTCAAGTATCCGTGGGCATGATTATACGATATGCATCACACAATCTCAGATTCATCCAACCAACACAAAGTACTTCAAAGAGTGCCCCAGAGTTTCTACCGGAGAGTCAAGAAAACGTGTGCCAACCCCTATGCATAGGTTCATGGGCGGAACCCGCAAGTTGGTCACCAAAACATACATCAAGTGGCACGTGATATCTCTTTGTCACCACAGATAAACACGGCAAGACATACATCAAGTGTTCTCAAATCAAAGACTCAATCCGATAAGATAACTTCAAGAGGGAAACTCAATTCATCACAGGAGAGTAGAGGGGGAGAAACATCATAAGATCCAACTATAATAGCAAAGCTTACGATACATCAAGATCGTGCCATAGAGAGAACACGAGAGAGAGAGAGATCAAACACATAGCTACTAGTACATACCCTCAGCCCCGAGGGTGAACTACTCCCTCCTCGTCATGGATAGCGCCGGGATGATGAAGATGGTGACGGTGATGGGTTCCCCCCGCAGGTGCCTTGAGCAGGCTCCCGAGAGGTTTTTGGTGGCTATAGAGGCTTGCAGCGGCGGAACTCCCGATCTATCTTCTGTATCGATGTTTTTAGGGTACGTAGGCTTATATAGGCGAAAGGAGTCGGTCGGGGGAGCCTCAAGGGACCCACGAGAGGGTAGGGCGCGCCCAGGGGGTGGGAGCGCTCCCCCCTGTCTTGTGGCTTCCTCAATGCTCTCCCGGCTTGCACTCCATGTCTCCTGGATCATAATCTTTCCAAAAATCACGCTGCCGAAGGTTTCATTCCGTTTGGACTCCGTTTGATATTCCCTTTCTTCGAAATACTGAAATAGTTAATAAAACAGCAATATGGGCTGGGCCTCCGGTTAATAGGTTAGTCCCAAAAATGATTTAAATGTGTAAAATAAAGCCCATAAACATCCAAAAGGGGTAATATAATAGCATGGAACAATCAAAAATTATAGATACGTTGGAGACGTATCAGTGGATGCCGGGGCGGCGGCCCCGGGCTGTGCGAGCGGAGATCGTGAGTGTTGTACCGCAACTTCGGTTGTGCGGGCGACAAGGTTGTGGTGGGCGTGCTCTGTCTGGTGAAGATCGATGCCCTCCACTTTTGGATGCACCCACCGGCCTAATCTGGCCATGGCGGCTTTGTCGCGACGGCTCGTGCTCTCAGGTTCAGGTGGTTGGGAGTGGAGTGTGGGACTGGGGGAAACTCTTGGCCTTTGGTGGCCACGGCGAGGCCGTCTGCATTTTTTTGGAGTCGGTCCCCTTCTTGGAGGCCTCGTCGAGATCCCCATTTGCATCCTTCTTCCACGCTCCTACACAGGGCGAAAGTTCTAGTTCCCCCCTGTGGGCGGCGACGACGTGTCGACGTCGTTCCCTCCCTGGAGGCGTCGTCTGGGTTTCGTGGAGGTGTGGATGGTGCTTTTCTGCTTGTTGAGGGTAGTGTGGCGGCGAGTTGTTCAATGTTCTTCGTCTTATCCGCACGGTCTTCATCTTTTGTAGGCGCTCTTCAGCTTGCGTCTGGTTGGGTGGCTGCCCAAGTGGTGGTGAGGTCGTGGGATACCAGCGGAGGTGGTGCTCTGCTCCCTCAAGCCCGAGCTGCCAGGCAACATTGTCCACTCGGCTCTATGGTGAGCACTCTACCTTCCGATGGTTCGACGCCCTTCGAGCCAGGGCAAGAGGATAGTGGTCTTCTTGGGAGGTAGAAGCGAGTGGCTTTTCGATCTTGGCATGTTCTGTGGGAGTAAACGAGGAGATGTTGGTTGTCGATGCTGGTTTCTTGATGCCCTCACCCTGCTGCTGGTGTGGCTACTGCTCTTGGCGTCTGACCTTGGTGATCTTGGCTAGGATCCTATTACTATCTCTTGTTTGCCTGTATCACAAATAGGTCGTAAGCTGCTACAGCTCTCTGTATCTTTGTCGTTTCTTGTTTCTTTACTTGTTGTACTTACTTGTAATCCTGGCCGGTTGATGGCTTTGTTAATTCAAAGCCGGGTTAGGTTCGAGCCTTTTCTCGGGCTCGGCTAACACCTTTTATCTAACAAAAAGAGGGCCTCAAAATAGGAAATGAGAACCCCAAATGGTGTTCAGTGAAGAATATGAGGTTATGTTCTTTTAGACAATGTTTCTTGTTTTTGGTTTTTGAACTAGGTTTATGGTTGAGGTTGCTCTAAAATCGCACATTGTCTGGGCCGGCTCACAGCTGATTGCAGAAATGGCACGTTTACGGCCCAACAATAGCGGCGACTATGCAACCAAAGCTCAGCACGTCGATAAAAATACTTATTTCTTTCATCTAAGGGCAAGTCTCTGGCGCCGGAAAAATCAAATAAAAACTCTCCAACGGCAAGATGGTCAACTAACAGAGAACAAGGATGAGATGGAGGCCATGACCATGAGTTTCTATAAGCAATTATACACATCAGAAGGGGTTCAATATATGGAGCAAGTCCTAGAGACAGTTCCAAGGAAGGTAACTGACGAGACGAATATAACCCTAAATGCTCCTTATAGTGGAAAAGAGGTAAAAAATGCTCTCTTCCAAATGTTTCCCACAAAATCTCCTGGGCCAGATGGGTATCCTGCACACTTTTTCCAACGCCATTGGGAGATTTGTGGGGAAGAGGTCACAAGGATGGTCCTATGGATTATTGACGGAACGGAGTCCGCAGAATGCATCAATGAAACATTTCTGGTCCTAATACCGAAGGTCAAAAACCCCACCTTCTTATCTCAGTTCCTCCAAATTAGTTTGTGCAATGTATTTTACAAGATTGCGTCAAAGGTAATATCTAATCGCCTAAAGCTAGTTTTTCCTGATATAATATCCGAGGAGCAGTCTACTTTTGTGCCTAGAAGGATGATAACTGATAATATCATTATTGCATATGAGTGCTTGCATTTTATTAAGAGAAACTAAGCAAAGAAACGGGGATCGTTTACCCAGGTTCGGGCCGCAAGGATGCGTAATACCCTAGTCCTGCTTGGTGGATGTCTTGAGTGTTCTTGAGCTCTTGAACTAGCTACGGGTGCTGCGTGGTTCGAAAGAGCTGAATCCCTTCCCTGTATGCCACAGGCCTCCTTTTATAGACGAAGGGGCTGCCACAGTGGCACACAGGAGGTGGAAAGGCCTATAGTGTTGCGAGCTTATCGCCCGTATTACCGGACAAGATGCATTAAATGCATGGCTTAGGTGTCCCTCACTTTATCGGGGACGGGGGCGAGGCCCGTCCGTCCGTCGCCGCTCCTCCTCGCTTCGACACGCGCCCTGGCCAGCGATGCATGCGGTGCCATGTAGGCAGGCAAGCAGCTGAGGTGGCGTGGTGGTGGAGCCTCCACGAAGATCTGCATGCCGCCACGCAGGTGCGTGCTGAGTTGGCCTGGAAGCTGCATGTGCCACGCAGGTGCCTGCCCAGCTGGTTGGGCTGGCAGCTGCATGCGAACGGCGACGGGGAGTTGGTTGGTGCGGGCCTGGCAGTGGCCATGCCGTCGCCTCTGGCAAGTGTCTTCTCGGGTGGCCCGGCAAGGGTCTTGCCGGGTCGCCCGGCAAGGGTCCTGCCGTGGCGCGCTGGCGTCCCCGGCAAGGGTCTTGTGGGGGTCTTGTGGATTCCTTCGGTAAGGATCTTGGCTGGGAGTGTTGCCTTCCAATCCTCATATGATCTTGAGCATTCTATGTGTTCACAAAGATCTGCATGCCACCATGGAGATGCCTCCCAAGCCCTGGTCCAACGTGGTTGCTGGCGTTGGAGATCGTGGCTCGAGGGTGGCCCGCTCCGCTGGTGTGGGCGAGCTGCCCCGGCAAGGGCCTTCCCGGGGCTGTTGAGGTCGCCCCCGGCAAGACCCCTGCTTCACCGATCTGCACATTGTGGCCTTGGTCCTTGATGTTCTCTTATTCGTCTTGAGCCTCCGGCTTCTCTCCGGCTTCCCTCCCTTGCCCTGCTATGCGTGGCCACGACGCGTGGCTTTGACTGCCCGTGCACAAGTAAGGGGGTCAAAAGAAGAGCCCCTACTTTTGTACACCGACAGCAGCCCCCGGGCCTAGGCCATACATAAGCGCGACACGTTGTTGGGCCAGGCCCAGAACTGTGCGCGGGCAGGCGGGGCGGATTTTACCATGGTAACTGTTCCGTCCGCTGCGCTTCCCCTCGACCTGCGTTAAACGCCTGACGTGGGGGTTGTGCGCGCGCATGACGGAAGCGTGCTGGTGTCATCCCGTGGTGGACAGTAAAGAGGCGGCTTGCGTGTCTCTTCGAGACCGCAGGGCCGCTGCTCATTTACTGCCCTCACTTGGGAATCTTCGCTCCACGCATTCCACCGCTCCCATCCCTTGCGCCACATTCGCTGCATGCAGTCTGAGCAAATGACAAAAGTCGCGGGATGTGGGAAATCGTCTTGGCGTCGTGGTTGATTCCAGCGCCTTCAATGGAATAGGGAGGGCGGTCGACGACCCCGCTTACTATCACTCCAACAGGCCGGATTGGCTGAGTGGGGGCGGCCGAGCCTCGCCCCCGCCCCTTTATAAAGAGGGGAACGAGAGGAACGGTGCCCCTCAATCCTTCGCCATCTGCCTCTCCTCATTCCCGCTTCCTCCTTTCTTTTGTCATGGTGAGGGTGCGCGGCGATGCTTCATCGATGGCGGCGAGGGTCTCGGCTCGACAACGCATCGCCCCTCCCCAAGAGCTTGTAGTGGCGGAGCCGGCCGCTAGAGGGAGGGGGAGGGGCGAGGTCGAGGTCGGCGTGGTGCTCGAGGGAGAGGAGGACGGGGCGGCAGATCGGCCTCGCCTCTGCCAGCGGCCCCTCCTTCGATGGAGGGCCACGTCGGGGACAATCCTTGCAAATTCTTCGTCAGGCTGCGCCAGCCGCCGCGCCATCGTCTCTGCCTCCCGACTCCATTTGCGCAGGAGATGGAGCTGGATCCGCCATAGGCGTTGCGGCTTCATATGATGGGTTGCAGGAACAGCGACACATTGGCCGACGTCGAGTTCCCCGCCCCTCACGTCATGTATCTCCGCCGGGGGTGGAAGAACTTCACTCGCATCCACAGCTTGACGGAGGGGCTCACTCTCCATTTCAAACTAATGGAGGGTGGCCTCCTCTCTGTCAAGATCTTTGGGCACTTGGGGACTCGCGCGAGGTGCTGCGTGGAGAGCTCTTCTAACGATGAAGATTTCTCCTCGAGCAAGAGTGGCGAGGAAGACAACGGCGGCGACGACAAGGGCATCGGTCGGCAGGATGACGGGTCCGACTAGGCGTCGGGCGCCACTCTGGGTGGCACCGGCGACCCCATCATTCGTGTCGCCGACTCCTTGAACTTCTCAGGGTCATCTCCTTGGGCGGCTGGCGTTGGGAGGCTGCGGAAGAGGAAGATGATGTGCGTCTAGGCCGTCAAGTCAAAGTACGCGGGCACCGACGCCTTCGTCGCGTATTGACGTCCTGCCGCCTCGTCTTCGAGCTCTTCCTCCGGCGCCGCCATCACCATCCAGCCTTTGGACGGGCACTGATATGTTCCCTTGGTGTCTTCTGCCACCCGTAGCTTGCCTAGGCGCCCCTTTTGCCCTTCTGCTTTCTTGTTTCATTTCCTGAGGAGAGGGACAAGAAAGGGATTACATGCATCTTATCTCTTTTTAGTCTTGTAAGCCTTCGAGATTTTTTTTAACTTTAGAACTTGTAATCCCCTTGCTCATGTTTTTCATCTCGTATGAACTGTACCTGTACGGGATGTTTTTTTAATGAAAAAGGGATATTTGCCAGGTTTTTCGTTCGCGGGTGGAACCCATGACAAGGAGTGAATCCTCGTTACTTAAGACAAACATTTTTCGCCCTGCAACAGGCCTTGCCGTCTCCCCACTTCGCTCGACCTTTCTCATGCCCTTGGCGGAGGCAGGGATGAGGTGGGCTTGGGCTCCTCGTTCCTCTTCTTTGCTGCCGCGGCTACGACCAAATTCAGACCCAGGGGATAATCCTTGGGTGCCGAAAAAGGGGAGTACGGTAGCTTAGAGATAAAATGAGGTTTCACGTATCCCAGTCCATAACGAAATGCATGATAGAGGATAGAGAACTTATCTAGATCTGCAGCCCCCAGCGACCTTGTCTTGTCGCGGATGGATCCTTGTCCTTGCAGCCCCCGGCAACTTTGGCTTGCCGGGGCCCGGACGCCGGTCCATCCACCTTCTCCCAAAATAGCTCGACAAGAATACTTATATGCCCTGCGAACCAAAGAAGATAGAGAAGAACAGAGAGACACGCGCTCGACCTCTAAGCTAGGGGTTAGCCGCCGCTAAGCACTATCAACCCTAACCAAGGAAGAGACTCAACCTAGCACACATGTAGGGCTGGGCATTCGGTTTAACCGAACCGTTCGGTTCGGTTATTCGGCTTTTGAAGAAATTCGGTTTTGAGAAAAGGATGACCGGTCGGTCATTGAGAAAACTCCTAACCAAAGATTCGGTGGACCGAGATTTTGGTTCGGTCCTCGGTTGAGACTTAATTGACCGATAGATTAGGGAAAGGCATGAAAGGAAGCGATACTTCAGAAATTGATCTGCAAAGAAACATTGTGTACACATGCAAGGCAAGATCCTATGAGTACAAAATCAGATCATAGTAGCAAGAACTTCAGGTGAGCAAATCAGCAATAAGATGCAAACGCAAGACAATCAAAGAGAAAGCGGGAGATAGGAGGGAAGAGGGATGCGTCTGCCACAGTTCACCACCACCGTTGGTCGTTGCCTGCAGGGGTGGAGGGGAGTAGATGCAGCGCATGGCGGCTAGGGTTAGGCGTTGGGTGGGGGAGGGATCGGGAGTGGAGATAGAAGAGTCGAGGGCTCGAGGCGCAAGTCGGTCGTCTATTGGGCTACTGGAGAAGGAAGCTTACGGAAGAGATATTGGGTTGTGGGTTGGCCCATTACATAGATTGGAGTGCACGTGCATGTCTATTTGGTTTCATCGGTCCATTCAGGTAACTGTTTCATGGCACCGAATTACCCAAATTAATTTCGGTTTTCAAAACGTGCTGACCGAACTATGCACTAAAACTTTCGGTTTCGGTCTTTTCGGCTTCGGTCCTGGGTTTTTCGGTTTGGTAGTTCGGTCCTCGGTTAATATGCCCACCCCTACATGCATGCTATAACTTAGGGCACCAGTGCTTCGTTTATTTATGCTCAGGGTCTGCACCTGGCTTTGTACAAAGGGTTACATGCCTTGCCGGCAAGGCTTGTACAAAAGAGTGGCTTGCCGGGAGGCCCGGTAGCCGCGCCTTATGGGTAAAACTTGCAGAGATGCTCGATGTTCCTGGAGTTGCTCACTGGAACGGCATCTTCGGTCTCCAGCTGGACTGCGCCGAGCCTAGTGACTCGTGTTACCCGATAAGGGCCTTCCCACTTCGGCATCAACTTGTTGGAATTCTTGGCCGACTGAACGTGCCGAAGAACAAGGTCGCCTTCCAAAAAGCTCCGGGCATGAACCTTGCGGCTATGGTAGCAGCGCAAGGCTTGCTGGTAGCGTGCTGCTCTCACAGCCGCCCAGAGACGATCTTCCTCAAGGAGCATCGCGTCACCTTGCCGCAATCGCTCTTGCTCAAGCTCATCATAAGCGAGCACTTGAGGTGACCCGTATATGAGTTCTATGGGGAGAACTGCTTTTGCCCCGTAAACCAGGGAAAAGGGTGTCTGGCTGGTGGCTCGATTTGGAGTCGTTCTAATTGACCAAAGAACCGCCGGCAACTCATCAATCCAGCGCCTTCCACTCTTGTGCAGCCTGTCAAAAGTCTTTGTTCTTAAGCCTCGCAGAACTGCAGCATTTGCTCTCTCCGCTTGGCCGTTGCTCCGTGGATGTGCCACGGAAGCAAAACAGACCCTGCTGCCGAGATCCTCAATGTATTGCATGAAGGCATGGCTTGTGAACTGTGTGCCGTTGTCGGTGATGATCCTGTTGGGCACCCCAAAACGGCACACTAGTCCCTTGAAGAACTTGATGGCTGACTGCGTTGTCACCTTCCTCACTGCTTCCACCTCTGGCCACTTTGTGAACTTGTCGATTGCGACGTACAAGTACTCAAAGCCCCCGACAAAGACGGGGAAGGGCCCACTATCTTGAGCCCCGGGCCGAGAAGGGCGGGGAGGAGACAGGGATAGTTTGAAGGGCTTGGGCTGGTTGATGAAGCTTATTTGAATGGAACTGGCACGCTTCACACTTGGTTACTAGTGCCGTCGCATCCTGGAGGGCGGTGGGCTAGAAGAAGCCTTGCCGGAAAGCCTTGCCGGCAAGGGCCCTCGACCCTGTGTGGGAGCCACATATGCCTCAGTGTATCTCCGCCAACAACTTTAGTCCTTTCTCCCGGGAGATGCACTTTAATTTCACCCCATTCGGTCTTTTTCTGTACAATACGTTATCAACGAATTGGTACAGAGCAGACCGGCGGGCTACTCTTTCTGCCTCTTCCTGCTCCTCGGGAAGCTCTCCTTTTTGGAGGAAACAGACGGTGTGTTGTGCCCATGCCGGAGCCCGTGGCTCGACGACAAGGACCAAAGGTATCTCTTCTGCCACGGGAGCGGCCGTCTCTACGGCCATGACCTGAGGTCCTGCCGAAGTCGGAAGCCCTGCGGCAGGGTCGGCATCCACGGCAACATCTTCATCGGTGGCTCCGGGGATCTCGGTGGGGAAGTACTTGCCGGAGCCTAGCTTCCTCTGTTTGCTCTGCCCGGTTGACGGCTTAACGTACGGTTGAGTTAACTGAAGCACAAAAGTACCTGGTTCCACAGGTAGCTTGAGGGCAACGAGCTTTGCCAAGTAGTCGGCAATGTCGTTCTCCATCCGAGGGACATGCTCCGCTTGTATACCGTCAAAGTGAAAGTGCAACTATCCCTAGGTGGTTTTGGTAATTAATATCAACATATAGCTCATTGAGCTAATGCTATTCCGAGACCATTATTGCAGGAAAGCTCAATGAATGGCATGGCATTCATGTTGAAAGTGGATCCCTCAAAATACTAAGGACAAAGGATTGGCTCAAGCTCAAAAGCTCAAGACTCTTCATTTTACATTTTAGTGATCCAAGATCACATTGAGTCTATAGGAAAAGCCAATACTATCAAGGAGGGATGAGGTGTTGCTTAATGAGCCTCTTGCTTCAATGTGCTTAGTGATATGCTCCAAAACCCTCAACTACTTTCCCACATCCACATATGACCTAAACCCAAAGCCAAAATCGGTCACACCGAAACTTCCTATCCGGCGCCACCGATTCCAAAATTCATAGCCATTGCCACAAACCCTAAGCAAATCGGTCTTACCGATAGGGATCTCGGTCTCACCGAGATGGGGTTGTAATCTCTCTGTTTCCCTTCGTAACGTTTCGGTCTAACCGAAGTGAGCGATCGGTCCCACCGAGATTGCAATGTAAACTCTCTGTTTCCTTTTTGTAACATTTCGGTCTCACCGAAGAGAGCAGATCGGTCCCACCGAGTGAGGGAGTCCTGGACTAGGGGGTGTTCGGACAGCCGGACTATCATCGTCCGCCGGACTCCAAGACTACGAAGATACAAGATTGAAGACTCCGTCCCGTGTCCGGATGGGACTTTCCTTGGCGTGGAAGGCAAGCTTGGCAATACGGATATGTAGATCTCCTACCATTGTAACCGACTCTGTGTAACCCTAGCCCTCTCCGGTGTCTATATAAATCGGAGGGCTTTAGTCCATAGGACATAACCTCCATTACAACAATCATACCATAGGCTAGCTTCTAGGGTTTAGCCTCCTTGATCTCGTGGTAGATCCACTCTTGTAATACACATCATCAATATTAATCAAGCAGGACGTAGGGTTTTACCTCCATCAAGAGGGCCCGAACACAGGTAAAACATCGTGTCCCTTGTCTCTGTTACCATCCGCCTAGATGCACAGTTCGGGACCCCCTACCGAGATCCGCCGGTTTTGACACCGACATTGGTGCTTTCATTGAGAGTTCCTCCGTCGCCACCGATAGGCTCGATGGCTTCTTCAATCAACAACGCCGTCGTGGTGAGACTTTTCTCCCGGAGGTATCTTCAGATTCGGGCGGCTTCGCCGCTGGGCTAACTCACTTGGCCATCTGGAGCAGATCGAAGCTCGCCCACAGCCATCAGTCAGGTTGGAAGCCTAAACTTCACGGCCGACATCGCGGGGACTTGATCTTGACGGACTCGAGCCACCGAAAGCGTGCTGGCTGTCACGATGGGCATGATTTAGCTCTGCCGCCGGATAGTGCCTTGGTGGCCGCACACGAATCCGCTCCGGCCCTCAGTCCGGAGCCGATCGCCCAGATCGAGGACCGGTGGCTGGACACCGCCTCGGGGGCTGCAACTTCCGCGGCGATGGAGCCGAACTCGACCTTGTCCCTATAAAGCTCGTGACTCGAGGTGCGGACTCCTGCGGGACTCCGAACCTCCTGCGCCCCGCCAATCGAATCCGATTGGGCGCCGATCATGGAGTTCACCATGGCGGACATCTTCGGCTTTTCGCCCTTTGGCGACATCCTAAATTCGCTAAAACATCTCTCGCTATCCGGAGAGCCCTGGTTGGATTATGGCCAGGATGGTTGGGATGCGGACGACGAAGAAATTCAAAGCCCACCCACCTCCCACTTTGTAGCCACTGTCGACGATCTAACCGACATGCTAGACTACGAAGACATCGAAGGTATGGACGACGATGCCGGAGACGAACAGGAACCAGCGCCTACAGGGCACTGGAAGACCACCTCGTCATATGACATATACATGGTGGACACCCAAAAAGATGGGGACGGCGAAGAAGCAGCGGAGGCAGATTCCTTAAAGAAACAACCCAAGCACCGGCGTCAGCGGCGCCGCTCCGCCACAGCAAGAATGGAGATTCCGGCACAAGAGATAATAACACCCCAGACAGTGCCGAAGACAATCCCCTCCAGCAAGATTCAGCGCAGGAGGATGCAGAAGCAAGCCCTCGCGAGAGCGGCATTTAAGAGGTCGAGGATGATGATTACATGCCTCCCTCCGGAGACGAAGCAAGCCTCGGCGACGACGAATTCGTCGTGCCCGAAGATCCCGTCGAACAAGAGCGTTTCAAATGCAGGCTAATAGCCACGGCAAATAGCCTAAAGAAAAAGCAGCAGCAGCTTCAGGCTGATCAAGACCTGCTGGCCGATCGATGGACCGAGGTCCTCGCGGCCGAAGAGTACGAACTCGAACGTCCCTCCAAGAGCTACCCAAAATGCAAGTTGCTCCCCCGATTAGACGAAGAAGCATACATACCTTCATCCCCAGCGCACAATACGGCCAACCGACCACCCCGTGGTCGAGACAGAGAGGCATCCAGACCCTCCACCAAGACCGTACCCCGACACCGCTCCAAAAGCACGAAGCCAAGAGGGAATGCGCCGAACTTGCGAGATATATTGGAGGGCAAAGCAAGGCAATCCAGATCCATCTACGGATCACGTGGGCGCCCCACGACCCACAACGAATACCGTCGCGCCGAATACAACAACACCGGTCGGGCCGAACACAGCAGACAACGCTCACTCGAGCTACGTCGTGATATTGCTCAATATAGAGGCGCCACACACCCGCTATGCTTCACTGATGAAGTAATGGATCATCAAATCCCTGAAGGGTTTAAACCCGTAAACATTGAATCCTACGATGGCACAACAGACCCCGCGGTTTGGATCGAAGATTATCTCCTTCACATCCATATGGCCCGTGGCGACGATCTCCACGCCATCAAATACCTCCCACTCAAGCTTAAAGGACCAGCTCGGCATTGGCTTAACAGCTTGCCCGCAGAGTCAATTGGGTGTTGGGAAGACCTGGAAGCCGCATTGCTCGACAACTTCCAGGGCACATATGTGCGACCACCAGACGCCGATGACCTAAGCCACATAATTCAGCAGCCAGACGAATCGGCCAGACAGTTCTGGACACGGTTCTTGACAAAGAAAAACCAAATCATCGACTGTCTAGATGCAGAGGCCCTCGCAGCCTTCAAGCATAACATCCGCGATGAATGGCTAGCCCGGCACCTAGGACAAGAAAAGCCGAAATCCATGGCAGCCCTCACATCATTAATGACCCGCTTCTGTGCGGGAGAGGATAGCTGGCTCGCTCGCAGCAATAACCTCAGTAAAAATTCTGGCAGTCCGGATACTAAGGACCACAATGGCAGGTCGCGTCGAAGCAAAAATAAATGCCGCATTAACAGCGACGACAAGGAGGATACGGCAGTCAATGCGGATTCAAGGCTCAAACCGGTCGCGGAAGAAGCCATTCAAAAGAACCACTCCAGGTCCGTCCAATTTGGACCGAATACTCGACCGCTTATGCCAGATACATGGCAGCCCCGAAAAGCCAGCTAATCACACCAACAGAGACTGTTGGGTGTTCAACAGCAGCAATTAATTGCGAAAACAATGACAAGGGGCTGCATAGAGCGACGAGGAAGAGACCCGCCGCCGAACAAGAGGACGAAGGTTTCCCCCACAAGTGCGGACGGTCAACATGATATACGCAACCCATATACCCAAGAGGGAGCGGAAGCGTGCACTAAGGGGCGTATCTGGCGATGGAGCGATCGCCCAAGTTCAATCCATGGTCCTCTTGTCCGATCACTTTCGATCGAAGAGACCATCCGACCAGCATCCGCCATGGCGGATTCGCGCATTGGTTTTAGACCCAATCGCCGATGGATTTCACCTCACGAGTCCCGATGGGCGGCAGAGTGCTGAACCTCGCTTTATCGGGATACGGTCGCAAGATGGGCATAGACCCTCAAGGATTAAGCCTACAAAGGCGACCTTTAAAGGCGTCATACCAGTGTTGAAGCCAATTATGCGAGCTCACCACACCGAAGTGGTCTTCGGATCCCGGACAATTTCCGGGCGAGGAGTTAATCTTGACATAGTCCCATTCGCAGCGGCTATCACGCTCTGCTTTCGGACGAACCGCGTTTGCAAAGTTCAACACGGTGCCGCATTATGCATACCTCAAGCTCAAGATGCCAGGCCCTCGTGGAGTCATCACGTTCAACGGAAATACGGAATGCTCCCTCCGAACGGAGGAACATACAATGCTCTCGCGCGAAATCTGAGCAGCCTTTTAAGGCAATTTTCGAGTCCGGCCGTTAAACGGCCGGATATGGCCAAATGCGCCAGGAGCAACATCAACCAAGACCACCTGGCACGATCCGAGCACGCGTAGCAATGCGGCCCCGACCCCAGCCCTCGCATGATTGCAAGACCAACCCTCCGCGTACATCATTACGCTCTGGAGATACCATGGGCGTGGGGAGGGCACGACCAACAGACCCAAGTGCGGCTCGACCACACCAGGGCTCACAAGTGTGTCACTCTTTTTTATTACTTTCCTTCTTTGTATACACATGACTCGCTAACGGAGGCCTGTCCGTGGTGAACCTGCCGAACTCACGATGCAACACCGGGGAAGAAAGAAGGCTGCGATGAACACTCGGTGGTCTCCATTACGAGCATTAAATTTGATTACATACACCAGTCCGCAGCCCACCCCTCGAGGGGGACATGTTTAATTAGTCCAATCCCTTGCTTACGTGACTATTTGTATCCCTCCGCACTCATAGCAGACTTCCTTGAATAAATAATGCAGCACTTTTTGCCTGTAATTACATTACCTTACATATATGTTCATTAAATGGCATTTTGCACCCGTATATTTTGGTACGGCCGAATACACCAGGGGCTCACGTTCCCCGCATTACGGTGTGATAAGTCCGAACACTTTCACAAGTGCGGCACCCCGAACTTATAGCATTATATGAATCGGCTCCGAATCATGTCTTGGGTCAATAGTTGGGTTTGCCCGGCTCCCACGTTTTGGTGCCTTACGTTCCATTCAGCCGGCTCGGTGGCTTCGGGAGAACCACTGCGATTGCGCCCGGTTGAGCTGGGCAAGCGCCTCGATGGAAAGCTAAAACTGGCGGCATGATAAGGCGAGAGACCGGTCGCTGTTCGAGAGGTTTTCGGTCCCTAAAGACTTATGCCGCTCGAGCGAAATGCGGATAATGTCCGACGAAGGCGTGGATAGTG
Source organism: Aegilops speltoides (assembly GCA_021437245.1). NCBI lineage: Eukaryota > Viridiplantae > Streptophyta > Magnoliopsida > Poales > Poaceae > Aegilops > Aegilops speltoides. The sequence continues at coordinate 378,569,184 of CM038142.1, forward strand.
CCCCGAATTCGGTCTTCCGAATACTAGGGGCTTCGCCGAAATTTAAAATTATAGAATTCTATGGCTAAGTGAGAGTGTTCAAGCATTATAAGTCCGGTTGCCTTGTTCGTTGTGTTGAGTGCCTCCCTCGATGGACCCAAAAATGGGAACAAGAGTGCTCAAGTTTATCCCGAACACCCCAGCACTTGCGGCTCGGGGGCTGAAGCCAATGACTTGCCATCTCTCAGATCTTATAAACGACCGCACAGAAGGTAATATTCTAAATTAAACAAGTGTTGCTTAGCGCATATGAACAAAAGTTTTCAGCGCACAGGATAGTACATAGCGAGTTTTACTCAAAAATTACATCTCTAGGGCACTCATCCGCAATATTGCGGGCACCCTTCAGGACAGTCTTATAGTACATTTCGGGCGTACGATACTCCTTGCCCGCTGGCGGTGGGTCAGTAAGAAGCCTCTCCGCATCCAGCCTGCCCCAGTGCACCTTTGTGCGGGCAAGGGCCCGACGAGCACCTTCAATACAGGCGGAGCGCTTGATGACCTCCACCCGGGGCATGCATCCACCAGCCGCCAGACGAGGCGAAGTAGCTCCCAGGCGGGGCTGTCCGAGGCCTGGCCGGACTATGAGGCCCTTCATGGCCTCCTCGGCCACCTTGTGGAGCTCGACCACTGCTTCACCTGGTCGCTAGGGGCACGGATGGCGGCCTCGGCATCTTGAGACCGAAGACCTTTTCCATTGAGCTCCCCTCCCGGCCCACGGTAGAATGCGGCGGCATCGATATACCGCTGAGGCAGATCTGCAAGCGCCTCGAGAGCTCGAATTGGGTAAGTGTCGGATAGTTTACATTAACATGCTTGCTTTGCATGAAAAATGCCTTACCCGCCGCTATCTTCTTCACATCTTCAACCTCCTGAAGGGCCTTACGGGCCTCGGCCTTGGCGGACTTGGCACTTTCGAGAGCCGAGGCGAGCTCGGACTCTCGAGTCTTTGAGTCGCACTCCAAACTCTCATGCTTCTCCATGAGAGCCCGGAGCTCTTGCCGCACTTCCGCCACCCACGCCTCCTGCTTCTCTCGCTCTGCCCGTTCCGCGGCCGCATTGCGTTCGGCCACGGACACAGCCTCCTTCAGGATTGCCACCTCGTTAGTGGCCCCTGCAGTACCCACGTTATCCCTGTCATTTTTATTACAACCTAAATCCTTTTCTGTAAGGTAAATCTTTAAAGTGGTGTCACTCACCTTCTTTGTCCTCGAGCTGCTTCTTGGCACGGTCGAGCTCTTGCTCGGACCGCTCGAGATCCTGCTTCAATGCACCGACCGCCGCAGTCAGTGCGGCAGAGGTCAGCAGCGCAGCCTGCAAACCCATATTGACATATTTTTTAGCAACCCTGCGTATATCTTTTCAGATCCTCAGCCCGGCTTTTCTTTCCGAGCGCCGAACCGAGCATCGAGGCTCTTGTCTATGCGGTATTACATTACATAATTTTAACTTCTTACCTCAAAGCCTGTTAGAAGGCTGCTGCAGGCTTCGGTCAACCCGCTCCTGGCGAGCTGAACCTTCTGAATCACCGCACTCATGATAGTGCGGTGTTCTTCCTCGATGGAAGCGCCTTTGAGCGCCTCCAACAAGTTGTCCGGCGCCTCCGGTTGGATGGGGGCCGTCGGTGTCACGGTCTTGCCCTTCTTGCGAAGGGGCCGCCGACCGGACTCTAGAACCACTGCGGGTTCCGATGTGGAGTCCGGCGCGAAGTCTGGGAGGCTGCCTTGCTGCGCCTCCGGAGCCTCCTCCTGATGGGTCCCTCTCCGGGATCCCACCTCGGCGTCCTTGTCGGCGCGAGGGGTGTAGGCAGTCGGGATGGAATCCACATCCGACGGAGCCAACGACCCGCTTGATGAAGCGGGGAGATCATCATCGGCCGGACTGCGGGCAGTATGCGGCATTAGAAAGACACTATGTGACACGAAAGAAATTGCAGGTTATTCAGGGATCCGGATACTTATGATCTCGCCGGAGGCCTGGCTCTTGAAGGCCATTCTTCATCGCCAACGTTGGTGTTGGTGGAGCTGTCCGAGGTAATAGTTCTTCCCCTCTTGGACCCTTCGGCCTCCCCTGTTGGGGAGGCCTTGCTCTTTCTCTCTCCCTCCTCTGGGAGAGAGTCTTCTTCCTCCTCATCTTCGGGGGAGGAATCCGCCTCGGAGTCGTCGGACACCTGAAAACGGGAACTCTTTCGAGTACCCGTGGCCACCTCCTTGGCCTTCTTCTCCGGCACCACGTGCGGTGCCGGAACCAGTATCCCTGCTAGACAGGCATCCACTGGGTCTTCTGGCATGGGAGCCGGGCAGATGAGCTGCTCGGCCTTCTTCATCCATTCCTGTCAAAGGAAAAGGGAGATTAAAACCCGCTTAGGGTCGAACTATTAACAACAAGTGTCCCGTAAAGGGGTAGAATCACTTACCTCGTCAGCTGGACGCTGCAAGTGGAATCCGCGATCTTCCGTCACGGATGCGGGGGCTTCGGTGCCCTTAAACAGCATCCTCCAGGCGCCTTCGTACGTTGTGTCGAAGAGCCCGCTCAGCGCCTGGTGCTGTTCCGGATTGAACTCCCACAGATTGAATGCCCGTTCTTGGCATGGGAGAATCCGGCGGACGAGCATGACTTGGACCACGTTAACCAGCCTGAGCTTCTTGTTCACCACTTACGGATCTGGGCTTGGAGTCCGTCGGCTCCTTGAATTACCCCATAGCAAGCCCTTCTCTTTCCGGGAGGTGAGCTGCGTGAGGGATGCCAGATCTGAACTCGGGGCCACCGCCCGTGGGTTCAAGTGACTCGGTGATATAGAACCACCCGATTGCCACCCCTTGACGGAGTCCACGAAGGCCCTTGAACTAAAGGGCGGTGGGCATCTTGCCCAACATGGCGCCTCCGCACTCCGCTTGAGTGCCCTTCACTACCTTCGACAGCGTTGAAGGTCTTGAGCCCAAGCGAAGTGGGGCTGGATGCAGAGGAAGGCCTCGCACACTGACGATAAACGCCGAGATGTTGAGGATGAAGTTCGGCGCCAGGTCATGGAAATCCAGGCCGTAGTAGAACATGAGCCCCTGGACAAAGGGGTGAAGTGGAAAGCCCAGTCCGCGGAGGAAGTGGGGGAGGAAAACGACCCTCTCATGGGGCCCTGGGGTGGGGATGAGTTGCCCCTCGTCGGGCAGCCGATGCGCGATGTCGCCGGAAAGGTATCCGGCGCTGCACAGCTTGGTGATGTGCTCCTCCTTAACGGTGGAGGCCAACCATTTACCTCCTGCTCCGGACATGGTCGGCGAAGGTCGAGGCGACATGCGCGAACTTGGGCAATGGAGCTCGAGTGCGCGGAGATGGATAAGCAAAGGAGGAATAAGGCGTAGGTGAAAAGGTGAATCCTTATTCTTATATATAGGCGGACGAAGACTATGCGTCCCCACTAGCCCGGTAAAACTCGCTTATCTCCCAAGCGCCACTATCAATGGCGCGGTTGGGTTACCGACGTCCGTATTGATGAGAATCCCGGAAGGATAAGCAAAGGATAAGGAGGAACTTCACAACCAAGTCAAGTGGTGCTTACAAAGCCTCAAGTGAAGCCCCCACATCATCAAGTGAGAAATCAACCTTCAATGAAGAATTGAGCTTAATGGTGAAGAACTTCAACAAATTCTACAAGAGTAGAAGCAAAGAAAGAAGCTCCAAATCAAGGTCTTACAATGACAAGAGATCTTCTAGTCGAGAGTGCAATTGCTACAATTGTGGGAGACCCGGACACTACTCCAATGAGTTTACGGCACCCTACAAAAGAAGAGAAGATTCTCCAAGAAGAAGGAGCAAAAGAGAAGAATCACCACCAAGAGAGAGGAGGAGTAGAGATGATCGTTATGAACGAAGACCCTCACGGAAAAGCAAGGATTCGGAAAGGAAGGACAAGTCATCAAGGAGCTACACAAAATGAAGACATCAAGCTCATGTTGGTGAATGGGTATCCGGCTTCGACTCCGACAATCACTCCGAGAGAAGCTATCACTCCGACTCCAAATATACTCAAGATGAAGGTGTTGCCGGTCTAGCACTTGTGTCAACCAACTCCTACGACATATTTGATTCACCAAATGAAGGTGTCCAAAGGTAACACACCCCGAGTATGTTGATTACAATAGTGATGAAGATGACTTGCTTGTGGATGATGATTTACTTGTTGACAACTCTAGTGATGAATACTATGATGAAACGTCAATTAATCATGCTAATCATGCTAAAACGAATGACAATGATAAGTACAAGATTGAGCTTCTAACTAAAGAATTAAACTCAAGTTAGCTCATGAAACTATCTACGAAGATCATCGAGAACTTTTAAGGGCTCATGAGAAGTTACGCTTTGAAAAGCTCAATCTTGAGCAAGAGCATGAGTTCTTAAAAGCAATCAATGATGATCTTCGCAAGAAAAGTTCTTCTTACATTGCCAAGCATTTACTCTTATCTACTTACATGCCTCAAGTCAAGTCTAATAACAAGTACAAGAAAGATACTTCCTCTAGTAGTAACAATAATAATGTCAAATCCAATATTGTTGCTTCTAGTAATTCTCTTGATTCCACTAATGATTCTCTTAGCCAAGTTACACTTGAGCAAGAAAATAGCTTATTGAAGGGAATTATAGAGAAAGGTGTTTACAAGAGAAAAGCAATTCGAGGAAATTGTACGCAAGCAAGGAAGGCACCGGAAGAATCAAGGTGTTGGTTTTGAACGAAAGTTCAATGCCAATGGAGTTGAGTGGGAAGAAGATCAATACCCCAAGACGAAGTTTGTTCCTCAACAAGATAAGTATGATCCTACTTCCTTCAAGGGAACACAAGCTCAAGATGATCTTCCACCACAAGACCACAAGAACAAAGGCAAGGACAAGCTTCAAGAAGAGATGGATGCATTTGAAGAAGCACCTAAAGCCTCGTTCAAGTGGGTCCCCAAGACTACGTCAAGTTCTACTTCATCAAGTACAACTACAACTCCAGGATTCCCATCAAGATGATGTGGATCCCGAAGAAGAAGAACTAGAGAGTTCTTGAGGGTGACTCCGCCAACATTCTTCACTCATATCATTTTCGCAAGAACAAGTGCAATCAACTTCCACATCTTGCACTAGTTCAAGGAGTCACAAACCGACAAGGTAACCCAATGAACTCATGGACATCATCTTGTGTGTGTATCACTCTATGTCCATGGATATTCTTGTTTGTTCCTTGTGGGACTAACCCATGTAGGTAAGTTGAAAGTGCAACACACTCCAAAGGATTGCTCCAAATGATCTACATCAACATTGAGCATCTACATCTTCAACACCTACATGAAGTCATCATCGACAAAACCCAAGGTTAGTTCATCCCTCTAAGGGGGATCTCACATCTAGGGGGAGCTTAACTCTAAGAATTGAGTCAAAGCAACTCTAATGGTGTGAACACATTAATGCATTATGTAAAAGTGGTAACCCCACTTGAGCTTAAATGATGAGTATGACCTATGATCAAATGTTCTCATTTGACTCCTAAGTCAATATACTCATATATAGATGACCTAGTCATCGCCAAATTGCTTGATAGATGCTAGAATTGGTTGTGCATGCTTTGCCACATATTTCATTTGCTATCTTATTGTGTGAGCATGTTGGTGCATATTTTACTCATTCAAGGACATCCACTTGTTGTTTTTGATTGTTTGGTTTCTTTTCTTTTTGCCAAGTGGATGGACAAGAATGCCTAAGAACCTTCTTTAGCTATCTATGCTTTTCACATCTCAAACTCTATTCATGCTACATCACAAAATTTGATCAAGTCAGATTCGAACCACTCTGTGTGAGCACTCGGAGTCCCCGATTCGTCATAGACTTAAACTTCCAAAACCTCTTTGTGATTCTCGGTCTGACCGATTCTTCCATTTCGCTCCTACCGAGATCACCAAGTTGATCTGAGTTTTCAATCTCGGTGCAACCGATTTGAACTTTGGTCTCACCGATTTCTTCAGAATCGAACACGTTATGCATCTCGGTGCCACCGAAGTTGTTCCACTCGGTCACACCGATGTGGTCGGGCTATATATAGCCACGGGCAAAAGTTTGGAAATTTCTCCGAAACCCTTCGCCCGCGCAACAGCCCGCTCTGCCATTGTGGTCTCCGGATCGTCTCCTCGCCGCCAGCAGCCTCCTGTCGCTGGTCTTCGTTGCCGTCAACAGAATTCATCCCCGCCATTGCCGCCGTAGCAAGCCCACCGCCAAGTTAGGGTATGGACTTGATCTTTGTGCTATCCACGTGTGATTCCTAGCACATTGTTTTCATATTGATTCTTGCCACAATTGAGATTCTTCTATCCAACCAAAATAGTCCGTAGTTTAGATGCGATTCAAATTTTCAGGGTTAGATTTCCGCCGAAACCATCTCGGACCCACCGAGTTGAAAAACTTGGTCTCACCGATTTGGCGTATGCCATTGCACTAGTGACTCTCGGTCCGACCAAGAATTACTAATTGGTGCGACCGATTTGAAGATTCTGTGAAACCCTAGCAGTCTCGGTGCCACCAAACTGAAACTCGGTCCAACCGAGATCATCAGTTTAGGTTCCAAAACTGCTTCGGTATCACCGAGTTTGAAAATCGGTTGATCCGAAATGCTTTCTGTGGAAAACTAAAACTGAACTTTTGAATCATTCTTTTGCAAAAATCTCTGCATTTTGTGATGCTCATCTATTCTATCTCATCTATAGCTCTTCACAGGTCAGCAATAGCTTTTGCAGTATTTACGATCGAGTGACAGCGAACAGTGTCTCAAGAGCACATGGACTTGAGTGAGGGCACTAGTCCCTTAACTTCAGATGATGGGAGCAGAAGTACTCCTAGCAACTTGCCTAAGCCTGCAACTAGGCAAAGGAGGAAGAGAACCTCAGACTCAGAGGATGAGGATTACAAAGCTGAGGAGGATTAGGCCACTTCCAAGAAAGTGGTGCTCAAGAAAGAGTATGGCTTTGCACAAAGCACAAAGCCAGGCCTGAAGAAGAAAGTTCCTGCCAAAAGAACTCCAATGCCAAAGGCCAGGAAGTCCACTCAAGTGCCAGCTCAGACACAACCCAAAGTGGCACCTGCAAGGGAAGAGCCACCATCAAAACCTCAGAAAGTCCCCACTAGTGCAACCATGAAGTTCACAATTGAATCAGAGGATGATGGTGATCAGGATAAGAAAAAGAAGAGAGCTAGAACCACAACTACCAAGGTCCTTGGAAAGCCCTCAATGAGAAGGGATTCTGATGAAGAGGAAGAGGATGCTGCACCAGCTCCTAAGGCAGCTAAGCTTATGGGAGATGCAATCAGGTCAGGGGCTGCAACATCCAAGCCCAAAGATGCACCCAAAGCTGCCTCCAAGGCCAAGCAAGCTCCAAAGAGGAATACTAGGAGTATTCCGACATCGAGAAGAACAAGGCCTCAGTGCCCAATGTTGCAGAAGATGAAGATGAAGAAGGTCAGGTCCTTAGAAAGCTCAAGCCCAAGATACCAGACCACAATGATGCCCATCCTGTGGCTGAAGACATGAGAATCAGGAAGGATTCAGGGCTGAGGCTATGGAGAAGAAGGACTGCTGTTGACTACAGGTTCCACACAAAGGAACATCAGGACTTTTATGAGACCATTCTATTGGACAAGAAGCCCATTGTCTGTGACATGAGGTGGGTTGACTGGAAATTCATCAGGGAGAATGAGCAGCACTACCCTAGAGTGGAGGAGAGCTTTATTGCTTGTGGAGTAGCAGATTTTGTTGGACAAAAGTTCACCAACTGGAATGATGAGCTTATCATGCAGTTCTACTCCACAACACATTTTTACCCAGATGGTAGAATTGTGTGGATGTCTGAAGGTACAAGGTACCAATCTACTGTTGAAGAATGGGCAAGTCTGATCAATGCCCCCAAGGAAGAAGAGGATGACTTGGACATATATGCAAAGAAGAAGTTGGGTCACAACTCAATGGCTCACATGTACAAGGAAATTCCTGACAAGGCAGTTGAGACTCACAAGTTTGGATCAGTTCACTTTCTGCTGTCAGGATTGGCAACCGTCAACTGGATTCTGAGGCACACTTTGTTGCCCAAGTCAGGTGACCACAACATGATCAGAGGGCATGCCATCAACATGCTGCATGTGTTTGATGTGCCACAGAAGTTCAAAGTCATGAGCCTGATCATTGAAACAATCAAGAGGACTGCAGCAGATCAGAAGAGGAGCTGTGGATATCCACCTCAGATTCAAGAATTGATCAACTCCAAGATGGGCATAGGGAAATATCAGTTGGATAAGGAACACTTTCTAATTTATCCAGACTTTGAGGACAATGAAGTTGTCATGAATGAAGATGATCCACAATCAGTCCAACCTCAGGAGACGAAGGAGAAGGCAAAGAAGGAGAAGGCTGCCAAGATGCCAACTCAAGAGGAGGCACCTGAGTATTTCTTGAAAACCAAACAAGAGAAGCTTGGTTACTTGATAGCATCAACTCTGAGGATTGAGAAGGGGTTGGCCACCCTAACTCAAAACCAGGAGAGCCTGGAGAGAATCATGGAACAAAAGTTCTATGATCTAGATGTCAAGGTGGCGAGATTGATCGGTTGTGGAGCAGCTGCAGGATGACATGCAGGAGAGGAAGGGCAAGACAACCACCAATGTGTTTGCAGAGTGCCCAGAGCCCAGAGGTCGATTGCTGAAGTGCTGTGATGACACTAGAGCTACAACTTCAGCACCAGCCTCGCCGCAACAGCCCAAAGTGCAACCAGCTCCAAAGACCAACTCCTCCAGCACCCTCTACTTCAACTGAAGCCTTCGTCCAAGGAGCCATCTCTACACCACCACCAGAAGATCAAGCTTGAGAGACGATCTAGCACTATGCATTTTCTATGAACTTTTTGGTAACTTGTTGCCAAAGGGGGAGAAAAATGTATAGATCATAGGCTTTGAGAGAGAGTGTTGCTTTTATTCTCTCTTGCTTTATTTGGTGGTTTTTCAAACTTTGTTTGCTTTTGGTTGAGATACTATGCTGTGAGACATTGATGATCATGTGTTTGATCATAAGCTACACTTATGCATGTTTGATATTATCCTATCTATCTTATGTGATCACTCACTATGCTTGGTGATGAGTGCATGTATTCATTGTTTATTATTTTGAGCGCTCCACCAGGATGTATGTGACATGGAAGAGTAACCCATGAGCCTAATTCATTGTGCATTTGCAGTCCAAAGCAAATCTTAAACCATGCACAAATTTAGGGGGAGCTCTTGCTTATCACATACTTCTCAAAGCGACGATGTTATTCAATCTTATCATCATTTGTCGAAGCTTTGATCTATATGTTGTCATCAATTACCAAAAAAGGGGAGATTGAAAGTGCAACTATCCCTAGGTGGTTTTGGTAATTAATAATAACATATAGCTCATTGAGCTAATGCTATTCCAAGACCATTATTTTAGGAAAGCTCAATGAATGGCATGGCATGGATGATGAAAGTGGATCCCTCAAAATACTAAGGACAAAGGATTGGCGCAAGCTCAAAAGCTCAAGACTCTTCATTTTACATTTTAGTGATCCAAGATCACATTGAGTCTATAGGAAAAGCCAATACTATCAAGGAGGGATGAGGTGTTGCTTAATGAGCCTCTTGCTTCAATGTGCTTAGTGATATGCTCCAAAACCCTCAACTACTTTCCCACATCCACATATGATCTAAACCCAAAGCCAAAATCGGTCACACCGAAACTTCCTATCCGGCGCCACTGATTCCAAAAGTCATAACCATTGCCACAAACCCTAAGCAAATCGGTCTTACCGATAGGGATCTCTGTCTCACCGAGATGGGGTTGTAATCTCTCTGTTTCCCTTCGTAACGTTTCGGTCTAACCGAAGTGAGTGATCGGTCCCACCGAGATTGCAATGTAAACTCTCTGTTTCCTTTTTGTAACATTTCGGTCTCACCGAAAAGAGCAGATCGGTCCCACCGAGTTTACCTGACCAACTCTCTCGAAAGCTTTTTACCAAATCAGTCTCACCGAGTTTGTGTAATCGGTCTTACCGAGATTACATTATGCCCGAACCCTAATCATATCGGTCTCACCGAGATGCATGTCGGTCCCACCGAAAATCACTAACGGTCACTAGGTTTACTAAATCGGTCCGACCGAGTTTAACAATTCGGTCCCACCGAGTTTGGTAAATTGTGTGTAACTGTTAGATTTTGTGTGGAGGCTATATATACCCCTCCACCTCCTCTTCATTCGTGGAGAGAGCCATCAGAACGAACCTACACTTCCAACTTACCATTTCTGAGAAAGAACCACCTACTCATGTGTTGAGGCCAAGATATTCCATTCCTACTATATGAATCTTGATCTCTAGCCTTCCCCAAATTGCTTTCCACTCAAATCTTCTTTCCACCAGATCCAAACCCATTGAGAGAGAGTTGAGTGTTGGGGAGACTATCATTTGAAGCACAAGAGCAAGGAGTTCATCATCAACGCACCATTTGTTACTTCTTGGAGAGTGGTGTCTCCTAGATTGGCTAGGTGTCACTTGGGAGCCTCCGACAAGATTGTGGAGTTGAACCAAGGAGTTTGTAAGGGCAAGGAGATCGCCTACTTCGTGAAGATCTACCGCTAGTGAGGCAAGTCCTTCGTGGGCGACGGCCATGGTGGGATAGACAAGGTTGCTTCTTCGTGGACCCTTTGTGGGTGGAGCCCTCCGTGGACTCGCGCATCCGTTACCCTTCGTGGGTTGAAGTCTCCATCAACGTGGATGTACGATAGCACCACCTATCGGAACCACGCCAAAAACATCCGTGTCTCCAATTGCGTTTGAATCCTCCAAACCTTTCCCTTTACTTTCTTGCAAGTTGCATGCTTTATTTTCCGCTGCCTATATACTCTTTGCGTGCTTGCTTGAATTGTGTGATGATTGCTTGACTTGTCCTAAAGTAGCTAAAATCTGCCAAACTCTAAAATTGGGAAAAGGTTATGTTTTTATTTGTCAAGTAGTCTAATCACCCCCCCTCTAGACATACTTCAAGGTCCTACACAAAGTACTCCTCCAGTTTCCTCACCTCATCTACGTAAGCTTCCATCAACGAGCTTTGATAATCTTTGTTGATCTGCCTGACGACGAGCTGTGAGTCGCCCCTGACGATGAGCTTCTGAACTCCGATGTCTGCCGCGATCCTGAGACCAGAAAGCAAACCCTCATACTCGGCGGTCTTGTTGGTTGACATCTCCCGGGGGAAGTGCATCTAGATGACATACTTGAGGTGCTCTCCGGTGGGTGTGACAAGCAACACACCAGCACCGGTGCCTTGCAGTGAGAAGGCACCATCAAAGTACATGATCCAGTTGAAGCTCGTTTCCTTGCCGGGGAGAGTGGTCTCCTGCACCTCTTCATCGGGCGTCGAGGTCCATTCAGCAACAAACTCCACCAAGACTCTGCTCTGATCGTCGAGGTACTTTCGAACTTCAAACCGAAACTTGACAGCTCCAGGGCCCATTCCACGATCCTCCCCGTTGCATCTGGGTTATGCAGTATCCGTTGCAATGGGAGGCGGGTGACCACCGTGATCTCGTGTGCTTGGAAGTAATGGCCCAGCTTCCTCGAAGCCATAAGGAGGCCGAAGAGCAGCTTTTGTACACCTGAGTACCTCGACCTAGCCCCCTGCAAGAGGGAGCTGACGAAGTAAACTGGGTGTTGTACCATTTTCTTCTTCTGCGCCTCTTCACCCGGTCGCGTGGGCCTGTCGATCAAGCGCTACCTCTAGGGGACTCAGTCTTGCCGGGATCGAGCCCTGCCGGAGAGGGTTCCGGCTTGCCATCTGCTAACTCTGCCGCTGCCGCTGCCTTCTCGTCAACCTCTCTCTGCGCCACTAGTGCAGCACTAACCACCTGATTTGTTGTCGCTAGATAAAGCAACAACGGTTCTTGTGGTTTGGGCGCAACCAGCACTGGGGTAAAGGAGAGGTATTTCTTCAAATCCTGCAGCGCTGCCTCGGCCTCTGGGGTCAACTCCACTGGCCCTGCTTTCTTCAATATCTTGAAAAAAGGAAGGGCATGCTCCGCGGACTTCGAGATGAATCGGCTCATGGCAGAAACACAGCCAGTGAGCCGACGCATGTCCTTGATCCGTTTGGGTGCCTCAATCTGCTCGATGGCCTTGATCTTATATGTGTTTGATTCGATCCCGCGCTGGGACACAAAGAACCTGAGAAGCTTACCAGATGGGACGCCAAAGACACACCTCTCAGGGTTCAATTTGAGGTTGATCTTGCGCAGGTTTGCAAATGTTTCCTCCAGATCTTGCACAAGGGTTGCTTTGTCCTTGGTTTTGACCACTATGTCATTCATATAAGCTTCCATATTTCTATGTAGCAGAGGCTCAAAACCAATTTTGACTGCCCTTGGAAAGGTTGAGCCAGCACTCTTCAACCCGAAAGGCATCCGTAAAAAGCAATATGTACCACATGGGGTGATGAATGATGTCTTCTCCTTGTCCTCTTTCGTCATCAAGATCTAGTGGTATCTAGAGTAGGCGTCGAGGAATGATAACAGGTCACACCCAGCCATGGAGTCAACAATCTGGTCAATGCGCGGTAACGGGAAGGGATCCTTTGGACAAGTCTTATTAATGTTCGTGTAATCAATACACAGTCTCCACTTCTCGTTTGCCTTGCGCACCACTACCGGATTGGCCAACCACGTCGGATGGATTACTCCTCTTACCAAGCCTGCCGCCTCTAGTTTTTTGATCTCCTCTGTGATGAACTCCTGCCTCTCAAGAGCTTGCTTCCTGACCTTCTGCTTGACGGGCCGCGCATGAGGACAGACAGCAAGATGGTGCTCAATCTCTTCCCTAGGAATGCCGGTGATGTCGGAAGCTTGCCATGCAAACACATCGACATTTGCCCGCAGGAAAGTGACGAGCTCGCTTTCCTATTTGCTGTCGAGGATGGAGCTTATGGTGAAAGCTCCCCCCGCGCCGTCCTCCTTGACGGGCACCTTCTTGGTCTCTGGTGGTGCAGCTCTGGACTTCTTGCTCTTGCCGGCGGAGCTCTCTGGCACTTCCTCAACGGGAGCGCAACACCTCGAAGAGGTGCGCTTGCCGGAGTAGGTGCGAGGGGTCTCGCCGGTCTTCTTCCCTCCCGGGGCTCCGTCGGCGGGAGCAGGTGCCTTGGCGGCAGCTGCCGTGACTGCTTCCCGCTAGAGTTGGTCGGCGCAAATCAACGCATCTTTCTTGTCGGAGGGGATGGTGATGATGTTTATCGGCCCGGGCATCGTCAACATGTTGTAGGCGTAATGTGAAGCCGCCATGAATTTGGCTAGCGCCGGGCGGCCGAGGATCCTGTTGTAGGCAAGGGGATCTCGGGTACGTCGAAGACAATACTCTCTGTCCTGTGGTTCAGCTTGCCTACGAACGTCACGGGCAGTGTGACCTTTCCCTTCGGCTGGATCTTCCCTGGGTTGACCCCTTGGAACGTGCCCATCTCCTCAAGGTCTCCATCTGGGATTTGCAGCCTCTTGATCACAACGGGCGAGATCAAGTTCAGACCGGCCCCGCCGTCAACCAACATCTTCGTCACCTTGAGGTTGTGGATTGTTGGTGAGACCAACAACGGCAAGCACCCGACCGCGGTAGTGCGGTCAGGGTGGTCCTCGATGTCAAAGATGATACGCGTGCTGGACCACCTCAGCGGCTTCCGTGCGTCGACCGATGGCTCCGCCGCTGTGATCTCACGTGACCACTGCTTGAGCTGGCGGTGGGATGTATGCAGCAAGGCACCACCGTCGACGCACATGGCTTCTGTGGATTTCTGTAACTCGTGGTCGCTGGACTCATGGCCCTCGTCATGATCATCGTCTTCCAGCTTCTTGTTGCGGCCCCGAGCGGGCCTCTATCGCTGATTATCTTTGCCGCGGCGGCCTCCTTGGCCGCCACGCTTCTTGCCGGATCCTTCGGCACCCTCTTGACCCTTCTCCTTGTCCCGCCGCTCATACTCGGCTTTCTGCTTCTCAGCGAGCAGCACTACTTGCCGGCAGTTCTGGAGATCGTGGCCTTTGGTGCGGTGGATCTTGCAATACTGCTTGTCAGAGCCTCCTGGCTTGTCGGCAGCCGCCAAGGCCCGGCAAGCGACACACCCGACAACCTCCTTGCTGGGGTCACTTGCCTTGGACTTCTTGGTGGCGCCGGTGTCATCGGATCCCTCAACGGCAAGCACGGTCTTGCCACTGCGCTTCTTGTTACGGCGCCGGCCCTTCTTCGCCGGAGCGGCGGTATCATCCATGGAGTCGGTTTCCGTGCCGGCGTCTTCGCCAGGGTACTTCCTTCCCTCTTCAGCGCGAGCGCATCGATCGGCCAGAACATAAAGTTCGGCCACATCCCTGACCTTGTTCCTTGCCAGCTCTTCACGCATCTTACGATTGTGCACATTCTGATGGAATGCACTGATCACGGCGGCACGATGAACGTCGAGGATGTTGTACTGCACTCGGCTGAACCTTTGGATGTACTTGCGCAAGTTTTCTCCTTCCTTCTGGGGGGGTGTGTAGGATCGTTGAAGGCAAGAGTGTCTAGAGGGGGGGTGATTAGACAACTTGACAAGATAAAAGTTTATGCCTTTTGATTAACATAAGTTTTTAGCAAGTTCACAATGAAGATCAAGTCAAGCATCATGCATACAAGTCGAGCAACATACTACACATGCAATTCTAGAGTATGGGGCAGCGGAAAGTAAATTGCATAAATAGTAAGGAGAGATTGTGAAGAGCAAACGCAATTTGGAGACACGGAGATTTTTCTCGTGGTTCCGATAGGTGGTGCTATCGTCAATCCACGCTGATGGAGACTTCAACCCACGGAGGGTAACGGCTGCGAGAGTCCACGGAGGGCTCCACCCACGAAGGGTCCACGAAGAAGCAACCTTGTCTATGCCATCATGGCCTACGCCCACGGAGGACTAGCCTTACTCGGGTAGATCTTCACGAAGTAGGCGATCTCCTTGCCCTTACAAACTTCTTGGTTCAACTCCACATCTTGACGGAGGCTCCCAAGCGACACCTAACCAATCTAGGAGGCACCACCCTCCAAAAGGTAATAGATGGTGTTGGTGATGATGAACTCCTTGCTCTTGTGCTTCAAATGATAATCTCCCCAACACTCAACTCTCCTCACCGATTTGGCTGTGGTGGAAGAAAGGATTGAGTGGAAAGCAACTTGGGAAGGCTAGAAATCAAGTTTCATATGGTGGGAGTGGAGCAACTTGATCTCAACACAAGGGTAGGTAGTTTTCTTCTCGAAATGTAAGGTAGGAGTGGTAGTTCTTTCGATGGCTCTCTCCACGAATGAAGAGGAGGTGGAGGGTATTTATAGCCTCCACACAAAATCCAACTGCTACACACATTTGACCAATCTCGGTCGGACGAAGTTGACAACTCGGTGAGACCGAAAGTTCAAATCTTGTGAACGTTGGGATTTTCGTGGGACCGAAAATACAATCTCGGTTAGT
The DNA here is from genome assembly GCA_021437245.1 of Aegilops speltoides. Classification (NCBI taxonomy): domain Eukaryota; kingdom Viridiplantae; phylum Streptophyta; class Magnoliopsida; order Poales; family Poaceae; genus Aegilops; species Aegilops speltoides. The sequence goes on from CM038142.1 coordinate 378,584,769, forward strand.
CCGATTCTTCCAAAGTCTAGGGTTTGCCAATCTCGGTGGGACCGACTTTCTCATCTCGGTGACACCGATTTGAGTACGTATGTTCTGAAGCTTGGCAACACCAATTTCGGTATGACCGAGTTTGGAATCGAAAATCCAAATTTTAGGGTTTGGGTATATGGTGAGGTGGTTCATCTCGGTGTGGTGAGTTTGGAATCGGTGGGACCGAGATTACTTATGGGTTTATGTTGGAGTGAAAGATTGCGATAGTTTGAGAGATAAATCACTAAGAACTTTGAGCAACCAGATCATCATCATAACCTCATCCCTTTTAATAGTATTGGCTTTCCTATGGACTCAATGTGATCTTGGATCACTAAACCAAAAATGGAGTCTTGAGCTTTTGCCAATGTTTTCCTTAGCATCCTAGGGGTTCACCTCTTCAGTCCTTGCCATACCCGAGTGATTGACTTTCCTGAAACATACTTATTGAAAGCATTAGTCCAACCACAAAGTATGTTGTCATTAATTACCAAAACCACCTAGGGAGCAAATGTGCTTTCAATCTCCCCCTTTTTGGTAATTGATGGCAACACACAAAATAAGATATCAAAGCTTACTAAAAGAAAGACAGGATTATCATTAAGGCTTTGACAGACATGTAGTACATAGGCTCCCCCTACAAGTGTGCAAGCTTTTCATAGATTATGGTTTTGGACTACCACAAGCACACATGAGAGAAAAGCAAGATGTGCTACATGCAGCTTGGCTATATGCATCAGGGCAGATGAGGATAAGTGATTGATGATGCATATGTGCATGGTGATTTCTTGCAAACAAGTATTCACAAGCAAGTCACCATCATGCACATTCGCAAGATGCATATACTTACCTTGAGGTTCCTTGGCATTGTACTGAAGAAATAAGCTTGAGAAAACAAGGTTAGATAACACAAGAGTATTCCTTCAACCAACAGCAAGAACATCAAGAGTACCAAGCCAGGATGACATGTATACAAAGTGTCTCATCTTGAGCACTAGCTTGAATTAGCAAACATGTCTCCCAAGACTAAAAGATTTTCAATGAGCTCGAGAGATTTTGCTTTTCATAAGATACCAATTGTATAAGATACCAATTGTACTATTCAGAAGATATCAATTGTGAGAGCAAGAGAAGCAAAAGAAATCAGAAGAATAATGCCAAAAACTTTGATGTGATCCTCTCCCCCTTAAGGTAAGATTGTTTTTCTTTTCCCTTTAAATTTTCTTTTCTCCTCTTATCCTCCAATCTCCCCCTAGCTCCCCCTAAATCTTCTCCCCCTTTGACATCAAATGCCGAAAAGGACAGTAAACCAGGAAGGGTAGGAAAAAAAATGGAAGGAAAGAAGTGGGATCCTTAAGAATCACAACTGAGCAAATTGAGTATTCGAAGAAAATCATTTTAGGTAAGCTGCAGAAGATGATATCCGGTGAATATAAATCGGTGACACCGAGTTGAAGTGGATCGGTGAGCCCGAAAGTCGAGACTTAGGGCAGATCCTTTTCGGTCGATCAAGTATGTGAATCGGTGACTTGAGTTTAATTCCAAGGAAATTCAGAGATAATTCAGCTCTCTTTGCAGGAAATGTTTCAAAAGATTTGCAATGAGTTTGTAAAAGATTTTCAGGGAATTGATCAGAGCCAAAAGGAATATACACATGAACAGAGGAAACAGAAATGAAAAAGATTGCTAGACGAAGTTTTTTTTTAAAGGAAAAACTCAGCTAGAGAATCAAAAGAGACAATAGCAAAACTCCAAAACATATGTACTTCATCTAGACAGGGGTCGGCGACTAGGTCACCTATGTTTGAGTATATTGACTTAGGAGTCAAATGAGAACATTTGATCATAGGTCATACTCATCGTTTAAGCTCAAAATGGGGTTGCCATTTTTCGATTAAGCATTTAATGTGATCACATCTTTTGAAGCTGCTTGTACTCATGACTTTGAGCAAAGCTTCTTCAAGATGTGAATGACATACCTTGGGCTTGTTGTTGTTCGTACTCATGTAGGTGAACTTGATGTTGATGCTCATAGAATGTGAAGTTGGAGCACCATTTCCAATTGTATAGTTCATCTTCCTACATGGGTTAGGCAAGCAAGGAAATACTCAAGAATATCCAAGATGACATGAGTGAAGTACTAGAAGTATATGGTGTCAAAAAGGATATGTGGAATTTTGTTCCTTGAACTCAACATCCCAAAGAGCTAGATACTTGGTCAATGACAAGATTACTCAAGATTTGAGTGTGTGATAATCTTGTGGAATGTAGACCATCCAAGTACCTGCAAGAAGTCAGATGCAATACAAGGGGGGCAAATGTATCCAAGACATATGATCATCATCATAAGAGAAATATCAAGGATTAGTCAATTAGGCTCATGCCTTGCATGCACTAATGGAGTTTTCACTCCAAGTTTGAAGCATCAATGATGTTCAACTCACTCCTTAAGCGACAAAACACTTTCTCATCAAGTGGTTTTGTGAAGATATCTGCAAGCTGTTTGTCAAGATTTAACATGCTTAAGATCAATGTCACCCTTAGCAATATGATCACGAATAAAATGGTGGCGAACTTCAATGTGTTTCGTATGCGAGAGTGTTGCACGGATTGTGTCCAATCTTAATCGCACTCTCATTGTCACAAAGCAAAGGAACATGTCTCGCATGTATCCCATAATCCTTAAGCGTTTGTGTCATCCATAGTAATCGAGCACAACACGAACCAGCAGCAATATATTCAGCTTCGCAGAGATAATGATATCAATTTTGTTTCTTGGATGACCAAGATACAAGGGATCGACCGAGGAATTGACACGCACGAAGTTGACTTTCTATCAACCTTGTCTCCGCATAGTCCGAGTCGGAATAGCCAACAAGATCGAAAGAGGCCCTCTTAGGATACCAAATGCCAAAGTTAGGTGTGTGTATCAAATATCTCACAATTCTTTTAACAGCCTTAAGATGACATTCTTTAGGGGCTGCTTGATATCGAGCACACATGCATACGCCAACATTATGTCGGGACGAGAAGCACATAGATATAGTAGAGAACCAATCATGGATCGATAAACCTTTTGATCGATGTGTTCTCCATCTTTAGTCAAGTCATTATGTCCACTAGTAGCCATGGGTGTTTTCATACCTTTGCTCTCTTGCATGTTGAACTTCTTGAAGAGATCCTTGGTGTACTTTGTTTGTGAGACAAAAGTACCCTCCTTAGATTGCTTGATTTGCAACCCAAGGAAGAACTTGAGTTCACTCATCATGGACATCTCATACTTCTCTGACATAAGCTTTCCAAACTTCTCACTAAATCAGGGTTAGTTGAACCAAAGATAATATCATCAACATATATTTGGCATACAAATAGTTCACCGTCAACCCTTTTTGTGAATAGCGTTGAGTCTATTTTACCAATCTCAAATCCTTTTTCAAGAAGAAAGCTAGTCAAGATTTGTACCAAGCTCTAGGAGCTTGTTTAAGACCATAAAGAGCTTTGTGCAACTTGTAAACATGATTAGGTTTTTAGGATTCACAAACCGGAGGTTGTTTCACAAATACTTCCTCCTCAATTTCACCATTAAGGAAAGCACTTTTAATGTCCATTTGATAGAGAGTAATGTCATGGTGGTTGGCATAAGCAAGAAGAATGCGAATGGACTCAAGTCTAGCAACGGGGGCATAGGTCTCACCATAGTCCATACCTTCGACTTGTGTGTAACCTTGTGCTACGAGACGAGCCTTGTTGCGGATGACTTGTCCATCTTCATCTTGCTTGTTCCGAAACACCCATTTGGTTCCAATGACGTTTTGGTCATCATTGGGCTTTCTACCAAAGTCCAAACGTTGTTCCTCTCAAAGTTGTGTAGCTCTTCATGCATAGCGCTCACCCAATCCGGTCTTCAAGTGCTTCTTCTACCTTCATAGGTTCAAGACTAGAGATAAATGAGTAGTGTTCACAAAAGTTAGCTAAACGAGTTTTAGAGCGAGTGATTCTCCCGGAGTCGATGTCATTCATCATTTGTTCCACGGGATGGTCCTTCTTGACTCTTGCTCGAACTCGAGATAGCTTTTGTCGTGGTCGAGGCTGAGCTTCCTCATCATCCTCATCTTCTTCTTCATCATTGTTGTTGGTGTTGTCTTGAGGTGGTGGAGAAGGAGGTTGTGGTGGATCTTCTTGTCGCACTTCCTCATCTTGGTGAGTTCCACTTGTGGAGGCCTCCATGTCGCCTTTGAGGTTCATCTCTCCGTGAGGTAGGGGCTCCACATATGTAGATGAGGTACTCTCCTTCACTTCCATGGGACGAATCTTCCCAATGGATAAATCTTGAATGGCTTCAAGGGTCCTTGTCTCCTACATCAATAGGCATTTGCTCTACTTGCGAAATATTAGATTCATCAAACTTCACATCTACCGTCTCTTCAACCTTTCGGTGAAATTGTTGTAGACACGGTAGGTGTGGGAGTTTGATCCATAACCGAGAAAAAAGCCTTCATGAGTTTTAGGAGCAAATTTAGACCGACGATGCTTATCAAGGATATAGCATTTTGAACCAAAGACACGAAAATATCCCACTTGGGGTTTGTTACCGTAAGGAGCTCAGATGAAGTCTTGCCGAGGAGCTTGTGAAGATAAAGTCTGTTGATAGCATGACAAGCTGTCTCGACGGCTTCACCCCAAAAGTGTTTCGGTGTCTTGTATTCATCAAGCATTGTTCTCGCCATCTCAATGAGCGTTCGGTTCTTCCTCTCAACAACTCCATTTTGTTGAGGTGTGTACGTAGTCGAGAACTCATGTAGAATCCTTCCTCATCGAGAAAGGAGTCCACATGGGCGTTCTTGAACTCCGCTCCATTGTCGCTCGAACTTTCTTGATCTTCACCTCAAATTGATTTTGGGCCTTTCTAGCGAAGGTTTTGAAGATTTTCTGAACCTGTGATTTGTCATCAAGGAAAAATACCCACGTAAATCTGGAAAAATCATCAACAATAACTAGACCAAAGGAGTTACCACCAAGGCTTTTGTAAGCATTGGGACCGAAGAGATCCATATGAAGAAGCTCAAGCGGTCTCCTTGTAGTCATGATGTTCTTCGCGGGATGACTTCCACCTACTTGTTTTCCTGCTTGACATGCACTGCAGAGTCTATCTTTGTCAAAGAAAACATCTTTAACACCAAGAATGTGATCACCTTTGATTAGCTTATCTAGATTACGCATACCAACATGTCCAAGCCTTCTATGCCAAAGCCAACCTTTAGCAGATTTAGCAATAAAGCAAGTTCTAGGTTGAGCTTTCTTAGTGAAATCAACGATATACAAATCACCTCTACGGATACCGGTAAAGACCATGTTATGATTGTCACGACGAAAAACTTGGCAATCTACTTTGGTGAATAGCACATTGAATCCAAAGTCAGCTAATCTAGACACGGAAAGTAAATTATATCCAAGTGATTCAACAAGCATGACATTTTTAATGGAGCTATCATGAGATATGGCCACCTTACCAAGGCCAAGTACCTTACCCTTGGAGTTGTCTCCAAAAGTCACATACTTGCGTGGACCATCGTTCTTTGCAAGCTCTCGAAACATGTCTTCATCTCGGTCATGTGATCGGTGCATCCACTATCAAGAATCCACTCTTTTCCACCGGATATGTAGTCTCTCGATTTGCCATAAGATCGAGACTCTTCATGACCTTGTCTAGCTCGGTGTCCGAATCGGAGTAATCGTCATCATGCTCATGCTCATCATCATATTGACCCATAGATAATTCATCATCAATACCTAGGTCAATTTGACAATGACTTGCATCAGTTTTGTCAGAGTGACGATAATCATCGGAATGCAATACAAGAGCATTTCTTATTGAACATTGATAAAACCGGGATCACCCTTCTTTTCATAAGATCACGAAGCTCAAAGAAGCATTTATCAAAGTTGGGATCTTTGGGGCGATCATATCAAATTCAATAGTCTTGTATAGAATTTCATCAAGACCTCTCAAAGAGTAGTCCGGATAAAGTTCTTCCAAGAACTTCCACATAGCATGGGCGCACTCAAAGTTTGTGACAAGCTCAAGTAAGTTATCGGGCAAACCTCTAATGATAAGATTGACAGTTCTAAGGTTACGAAGCAAATCAAGTTCTTCATCCATAGAAGGGTGCAAGGGGTCAAATGGTGGTACATATGGGCTTTCAACATATTTGTGCAAGTTGTACATCTTAAAGATAGCAAGCATTTCAATCCTCCACGAGTTATAGGACACTCCATCAAGAATAGGCACTCTATGATTAACACTCCCAAACGTAGACACGTCCATCTTCCTCCAATGGTGTGCAAACCAAAGCAATGGAGACCAATGCTCGATACCAATTGTAGGATCGTTGAAGGCAAGAGTGTCTAGAGGGGGGTGATTAGACAACTTGACAAGATAAAAGTTTATGCCTTTTGATTAACATAAGTTTTAGCAAGTTCACAATGAAGATCAAGTCAAGCATCATGCATACAAGTCGAGCAACATACTACACATGCAATTCTAGAGTATGGGGCAGCGGAAAGTAAATTGCATAAATAGTAAGGAGAGATTGTGAAGAGCAAACGCAATTTGGAGACACGGAGATTTTTCTCGTGGTTCCGATAGGTGGTGCTATCGTCAATCCACGCTGATGGAGACTTCAACCCACGGAGGGTAACGGCTGCGAGAGTCCACGGAGGGCTCCACCCACGAAGGGTCCACGAAGAAGCAACCTTGTCTATGCCATCATGGCCTACGCCCACGGAGGACTAGCCTTACTCGGGTAGATCTTCACGAAGTAGGCGATCTCCTTGCCCTTACAAACTTCTTGGTTCAACTCCACATCTTGACGGAGGCTCCCAAGCGACACCTAACCAATCTAGGAGGCACCACCTCCAAAAGGTAATAGATGGTGTTGGTGATGATGAACTCCTTGCTCTTGTGCTTCAAATGATAATCTCCCCAACACTCAACTCTCCTCACCGATTTGGCTGTGGTGGAAGAAAGGATTGAGTGGAAAGCAACTTGGGAAGGCTAGAAATCAAGTTTCATATGGTGGGAGTGGAGCAACTTGATCTCAACACAAGGGTAGGTAGTTTTCTTCTCGTAAATGTAAGGTAGGAGTGGTAGTTCTTTCGATGGCTCTCTCCACTAATGAAGAGGAGGTGGAGGGTATTTATAGCCTCCACACAAAATCCAACTGCTACACACATTTGACCAATCTCGGTCGGACCGAAGTTGACAACTCGGTGAGACCGAAAGTTCAAATCTTGTGAACGTTGGGATTTTCGTGGGACCGAAAATACAATCTCGGTTAGTCCGATTCTTCCAAAGTCTAGGGTTTGCCAATCTCGGTGGGACCGACTTTCTCATCTCGGTGACACCGATTTGAGTACGTATGTTCTGAAGCTTGGCAACACCAATTTCGTATGACCGAGTTTGGAATCGGAAAATCCGAAATTTTAGGGTTTGGGTATATGGTGAGGTGGTTCATCTCGGTGTGGTGAGTTTGGAATCGGTGGGACCGAGATTACTTATGGGTTTATGTTGGAGTGAAAGATTGCTGATAGTTTGAGAGATAAATCACTAAGCACTTTGAGCAACCAGATCATCATCATAACCTCATCCCCTTTTAATAGTATTGGCTTTCCTATGGACTCAATGTGATCTTGGATCACTAAACCAAAAATGGAGTCTTGAGCTTTTGCCAATGTTTTCCTTAGCATCCTAGGGGTTCACCTCTTCAGTCCTTGCCATACCCGAGTGATTGACTTTCCTGAAACATACTTATTGAAAGCATTAGTCCAACCACAAAGTATGTTGTCATTAATTACCAAAACCACCTAGGGAGCAAATGTGCTTTCAGGGTGATATGCAGATCACTTGCCTGGCCATGTGCTTGGTGGACTCCGGTAAAGGCGCCAACAAACTCATGACACAGATCCGCCCAAGAAGAAATGGAATCTACCAGCAAGTGCATCAACCATGACATAACATTGGGCTTAAGGGCCAACGGAAAGTAACTGGCAAGCACCTTGTCGTCGCGGGCCCCAGCAGCCTGCATCGCGATGGTGTAGATGCTGAGGAACTCCGATGGGTGAGTCTTGCTGTTGTACTTTTCGCCAACGTCGGGTTTGAACGTGCGGTGGGAGGGCCACTGGAACTGCCGCAGCTCGCAGGTAAAGGCTGGCAACCTACCTCGTAGGGTAGGCCACCGTAGCCCCGCGGTGTTGGGTGGTTCGTAGTGGGCCCCGCCCGCCTGTCCAGCGCTCGATGGTAGTTCGAGCGTCTTCTTGAACCCGCTCCTGAAGAACCTGGCGTTGGTCGCGATGGGTTCGCGGGTTGGATGATACTATGGAGATATCCTCACGAGCGTCGTCGCGACGGACCGACACACACGATGGTCGGGATAAAGGAGAGGAGTGCACTGTGGCCACATCGCCTCCAGCCCGGCCTCCGTTGGCGTGCGGTGGCCCGACGGAGCAACGGCCTATGGGTCCTGCCGGCCGCAACTCGTCGTTGTTGGCGATGCCGACGAGGGTCCGGACGGTGGCCCTCCATTCGTCGAGCTTCTCCGTGGTGGGAGGAAAATTGAGGAGCAGCTGGGCGCGCTAGGGCTTCTGCTGGCGTGGGTGGCGGCGAAAGCTGGGTGGACCGCGATGCGCCTCGACTTCTAACCGCGTTAGAAGGAGCCGCGTCACGGCCCCGCAGACGTTCCCCATCTCCGGTAGCACCTCGGCGCGCATGCTAGCCTTCCTCATCATGTGAAGGGTGCATGGGACTCTTCCCAGGACGGCGCCCAGGGTCTCCAGCAGGGCGGCACTGCTCGTCACACACAACCTGAGAAGAGCGCCGTGGGCGCCGGTGTTGGCGTCTTGGAGGCCGCCGCGCCGCCGTCTGGCGGGATGGTGGCGCCCTTGGAGGGCCCGCGCCGCCTGCGGGGAGCCCGACTCCATCTCTGGAGCCCGCGACTGGTGGCTCGTCGCCTGGCGCGCGAATGACGCCACTTACCGAGCCTGGACCGCCAGGGTGATGCGAATGTTTGCGGGCAGCGCCATGGGTCCTCTTCGCGACTAGCCCGCTACTGGTCCGCACCGGTACTGGCAATCCGGTCCCGGACGAACCGATCACCGTGGTCGTCTTCTTCTTAGGAGCCATGGCGATGAGGAATAGCTAGGTCAACTGCTAGACTAGATTCTCACAATTGCGCCCCCTACCTGGCGCGCCAAAGATGTCGGTGGGAAACGACACCTATGGGATCACAAGAATCCCTACTACGGTTGCGGGGCGCGGGTTGTGAGAAGAGCAGGATTAACCGATCACCGTCGCTGCTCCTCCTCGCTTCGACACGCGCCCTCGCCAGCGATGCATGTGGTGCCATGTAGGCAGGCAAGTAGCTGAGGTGGCGTGGTGGCGGAGCCTGCGTTGAGCTTGCATTGGTTTTCCTCGAAGAGGAGAGGGTGATGCAGCAATAGTAGCGTAAGTATTTCCCTCAGTTTTTGAGAACCAAGGTATCAATCCAGTAGGAGGCTCCTCAAAAGTCCCACGCACCTACACAAACAAACTGAGAACTCGCAACCAACGCGATAAAGGGGTTGTCAATCCCTTCACGGCCACTTGCCGAAGTGAGATCAAATAAAGATAGTATGATAAGATAAATATATTTTTGGTATTTTATAATATAGATGCAAAAAGTAAAGATGCAAATAAAAGTAGATTGAAAGCAATTATGATAAGAGATAGACCCGGGGGCCATAGGTTTCACTAGAGTCTTCTCGCAAGATAGCATAAGTATTACGGTGGGTGAACAAATTACTGTCGAGCAATTGATAGAAAAGCGCATAGTTATGAGATTATCTAGGTATGCTCATGTATATAGGCATCACGTCCATAACAAGTAGACCGACTCCTGTCTGCATCTACTACTATTACTCCACACATCGACCGACTCCTGCCTGCATCTAGAGTATTAAGTTCATAAGAACAGAGTAACGATTAAGCAAGATGACATGATGTAGAGGATAAACTCAAGCAATATGATATAAACCCCATCTTGTTATCCTCGATGGCAACAATACAATGTGTGCCTTGCAACCCTTTACATCCTTCGGGTAAGGACACCGCAAGATTGAACCCAAAGCTAAGCACTTCTCCCATGGCAAGAAAGATCAATCTAGTAGGCCAAACCAAACTGATAATTCGAAGAGACTTGCAAAGATAACTCAATCATACATAAAAGAATTCAGAGAAGATTCAAATATTATTCATAGATAAACTTGATCATAAACCCACAATTCATCGGATCTCGACAAACACACCGCAAAAAGAGTTTACATCGAATAGATCTCCACAAGAGAGGGGAGAACATTGTATTGAGATCCAAAAAGAGAGAAGAATCCATCTAGCTAATAACTATGGACCCGTAGGTCTGTGGTAAACTACTCACAACTCATCAGAGGGGCAAGGATGTTGATGTAGAAACCCTCCATGGTCGATTCCCCCTCCGGCAGAACGCCGGCGAAGGATCCAAGATGGGATCTCGCGGATACAGAAGGTTACGGTGGTGGAAATTGTGTTTCGTGGTGCCCCTGGATGTTTTCAGGGTACGTAGGTATATATAGGAGGAAGAAGTACGTCGGTGGCCGCCCGAGGGCCCACGAGACAGGGTGCGCGCCCTACAGGGGGGGCACGGCCTCCTATCTCGTGGGAGCCTCGGCTGCTTCTTGACTTGCACTCCAAGTCCTCTGGATCACGTTCGTTCCAAAAATCACGCTCCCAAAGGTTTCATTCCGTTTGGACTCCGTTTGATATTCCTTTTCTTGAAATATGAAATAGGCAAAAAAACAGCAATATGGGCTGGGCCTCCGGTTAGTAGGTTAGTCCCAAAAATGATATAAATGTGTAAAATGAAGCCCATAAACATCCAAAAGGGGTAATATAATAGCATGGAACAATCAAAAATTATAGATACGTTGGAGACGTATCAAGCATCCCCAAGCTTAATTCCTGCTCGTCCTCGAGTAGGTAAATGATAAAAAAGAAATTTTTGATGTGGAATGCTACCTAGCATAATTCTCAATGTAATTTTCTTTATTGTGGCATGAATATTCATATCCAAATGATTCAAAAAAAGCTTATAAAACATAAAAATAATAATGCTTCAAAGCATACTAACAAATAATCATGTCCTATCAAAATAACATAGCCAAAGAAAGCTTATCCCTACAAAATCATATAGTTAGGCCATGCTTCATTTTCATTACACAAAATACTCCCATCATGCACAACCCCGATGACGAGCCGAGCAATTGTTTCATACTTTTTAACGCGCTTCAGCTTTTTCAACTCTTATGCAATACATGAGCGTAAGCCATGGACATAGCACTATGGTGGTATATGGTGGTGGTTGTGAGGACAAAAAGGGAGAAGATAGTCTCACATCAACTAGGCGTATTAACGGGCTATACAGAGATGCCCGTTAATAGATATCAATGTGAGTGAGTAGGGATTGCCATGCAACGGATGCACTAGAGCTATAAATATATGAAAGCTCAACAAAAGAAACTAAGTGGGTGTGCATCCAACTTGCTTGCCCACGAAGACCTAGGGCATTTTGAGGAAGCCCATCATTGGAATATACAAGCCAAGTTCTATAATGAAAAATTCCCACTTGGTATATGAAAGTGACAACATAGGAGACTCTCTATCATGAAGATCATGGTGCTACTTTGAAGCACAAGTGTGGAAAAGAGATAGTAGCATTGTCCCTTCTCTCTTTTTCTCTCATTTTATTTTTCTCCTTTTTTTGGCCTCTTTTTTTTGCCTTTCTCTTTTTTTAAAGTCCGAAGTCTCATCCCGACTTGTGGGGGAATCCTAGCCTTCATCATCCTTTCCTCACTAGGACAATGCTCCAATAATGAAGATCATCACACTTTTATGGATTTACAACTCAAGAATTACAACTCAAAGCTAGAACAAGATATGACTCTATATGAATGCCTCCGGCGGTGTACAGGGATATGCAATGAATCAAGAGCGACATGTATGAAAATTATGAAAGTGGCCTTGCCACAAATACGATGTCAACTACATGATCATGCAAAGAGCAATATGACAATGATGGGACATGTCATAATAAACGGAACAGTGGAAAGTTGCATGGAAATATATCTTGGAATGGCTATGGAAATGCCATAATAGGTAGGCATAATGGCTGTTTTGAGGAAGGTAAATAAGGGGTTTATGATACTGGCGAAAGTTGCGCGGTAATAATAAAGGCTAGCAAATTGGAAAGATAAGTGTGCATATATCCATGGACTCACATTAGTCAAAAAGAACTCATATACTTATTGCAAAAGCCTACTTAGCACTCGAAGCAAAGTACTACTACGCATGCCCCAAGAGGGATAGATTGGTAGGAAAAGACCATGCTCGTCCCCGACTGCCACTCATAAGGAAGACAATCAAAAGAGCACCTCATGCAACAAATTTGTCACACAACTTTTACCATATGTGCATGCTACGGGACTTGCCAACTTCAACAAAAGTATTTCTCAATTTCATAATTACCCACTAGCATGACCCTAACATTACTACCGTTATATCTCAAAACAATTATCAAGCATCAAGTTGATCATAGCATCCATTCTTTTTCTATGATAGCTTTTATTATACCCAACTTGGGTGCTCATCATTCTAGGACCAACTTTGTGACCATAGCAAATACCATGCTGTTCTAAAAGACTCTCAAAAATATATAAGTGAAGAATGAGAGACTAGAAATTTCTTCAAAACTAAGACACCACCATGCTCTAAAAGATATAAGTGAAGCACTAGAGCAAAAACTATCAAGCTCAAAAGATATAAGTGAAGCACATAGAGTATTCTAGCAAATTCTAATCAAATAGGCTTCTCCCAAAAGGTGTGTACAGCAAGGATGATTGTGGTAAACTAAAAATCAAAGACTAATATAATACACGACGCTCCAAGCAAAACACCTATCATGTGGCGAATAAAAATATAGCTCCAAGTAAAGTTACCAATGAACGAAGATGAAAGAGGGGATGCCTTCCCGGGGCATCCCCAAGCTTAGGCTTTTGACGATTCTTGAATATCTTGGGGTGCCATGGGCATCCCCAAGCTTAGGCTCGTGCCACTCCTTATTCCATAGTCCATAAAAGCTTTACCCAAAACTTGAAAACTTCACAACACAAAACTCAACAGGAAATCTTATAAACTCTGTTAGTGAAAGAAAACAAAACCACCACATAAGGTACTGCAATAAACTCATTCTTTATTTATTTTTGTGTTAAACCTACTGTATTTAAACTTCTTTATGGTTTATAAACTAATTTACTAGCCATATATGCATTGAAATAAGCAAACAACACACGAAAAACAGAATCTGTCAAAAACAGAACAGTCTGTAGAAATCTGTAACTAACGCAAACTTATGGAACTCTAAAAATCCTACAAAAATAGGAAATGCTGTAAAATTTGTTTATTGAACAGCAGAAAAAAGAATCAACGCAAAATCACGTTCCTGTGATTTAACAAAATTATATTCGTGCGTGCAAAGTTTTTGTTTTTCAGCAGAATCAAATCAACTATCATCGTAGGTTATCCTATAGGTTCCACTTTGCACAAACACTAATTAAAAGATAAAAACACATCTAAACAGAAGGAAGATGCAAGATTTATTACTAAACAGGAGCAAAAACAAAAAAACATAAAGAAAATTTGGTTGCCTCCGAACTAGCGCTATCGTTTAACGCCCCTAGCTAGGCATAAAAGCAAAGATATATCTAACGGGTGCCATCTTTGGCACTAAATTCATAAGTAGCCCGCATGATAGATTCAAAGGTAATTTGACTTTCTTTCTTGTAAAGTGCTCCATGCCTTTCTTTAATGTAAATTGGAATCTAATATTCCCTTCCTTCATATCAATAAACGCACCAATCGTTCTAAGGAAAGGTCTACCAAGAATAATAGGGCAAGAAAGATTGCAATCTATATCAAGAACGATAAAATCCACGGGCACCAAATTTCTATTTGCAACAATAAGAACATCATTGATCCTTCCCATTGGCTTTTTAATGGTGGAATCCGCAAGGTGCAAATTTAAAGAGCAATCATCAAGATCACGGAAACCTAGAATATCACATAAAGTTTTCAGAATCGTGGAAACACTAGCACCCAAATCACACAAAGCAAAACACTCATAATCTTTAATTCTAATCTTTATAGTAGGTTCCCACTCATCATTAAGTTTTCTAGGTATAGAAACTTCCAAATTAAGTTTTTCATCATAAGATTGCATCAAGGCATCAACGATATGTTTGGTAAAAGCTTTATTTTGACTATAAGCATGAGGAGAATTAACAACGGATTGCAACAAGGAAATACAACCTTTTAAAGAGCAATTATCATAATCAAATTCCTTGAAATCCGAGATAGTAAGTTCAATATTATTAGAAGTTGAGGACTCTCCAATCTCACTTTTACCAAATTTAACATCAAGATCTAAAGACTTCGAATTCTTGGGACGCCTTCTAGGCAAAGTTGATTCATCATCAGTCCCATAATCATCAAAATTCATATTGCAAAACATAGATCTAATAGGAGACACATCAATAACTTTAAGATCCTCATCATTATTTTCATGTAATTTTTCTGGTTTAGCGGCCATCCTATTGACTAAAGTGGCTTGCTTGTCAGAAATTTTGGCTATAGCATTTTCAAGCCGGTATTTTGAGCGTTAACACCATAAAATTCTTTATTCATATCATCAAGCTCTTTCTTCATAAACCCCAAAAAACTTTTTTGTTCCTGAAGTTCTTTTCTAAAGAAATTATTACGCCCAAATTGCAAATTCATAAAGCTTCTAATATTTGATTCAATCTCATCCATCCTTCTGAGAAGGTGGTCAGGACCCTTAGGCGAAGCCATAAGGTCAAACAAGCACACAAAGGAAGGCAAGCGAATAAGAGAGGAGGAGATTAGGAAAGAGAGGGCGAATAAAACGGCAAGGGTGAAGTGGGGGAGAGGAAAACGAGAGGCAAATGGCAAATAATGTAAATGCGAGGGAGATGGGTTTGTGATGGGTACTTGGTATGTCTTGACTTGAGCGAAGACCTCCCCGGCAACGGCGCCAGAAATCCTTCTTGCTACGTCTTGAGCTTGCGTTGGTTTTCCTCGAAGAGGAGAGGGTGATGCAGCAATAGTAGCGTAAGTATTTCCATCCGTTTTTGAGAACCAAGGTATCAATCCAGTAGGAGGCTCCTCAAAAGTCCCACGCACCTACACAAACAAACTGAGAACTCGCAACCAACGTGATAAAGGGGTTGTCAATCCCTTCATGGCCACTTGCGAAAGTGAGATCTAATAAACATAGTATGGTAAGATAAATATATTTTTGGTATTTTATAATATAGATGCAAAAAGTAAAGATGCAAATAAAAGTAGATTGAAAGCAATTATGATAAGAGATAGACCCGGGGTTCATAGGTTTCACTAGAGGCTTCTCTCAAGATAGCATAAGTATTACGGTGGGTGAACAAATTACTGTCAAGCAATTGATAGAAAAGCGCATAGTTATGAGATTATCTAGGCATGATCATGTATATAGGCATCACGTCCATAACAAGTAGACCAACTCCTACCTGCATCTACTACTATTACTCCACACATCGACCGACTCTTGCCTGCATCTAGAGTATTAAGTTCATAAGAACAGAGTAACGCATTAAGCAAGATGACCTTATGTAGAGGGATAAACTCAAGCAATATGATATAAACCCCATCTTGTTATCCTCGATGGCAACAATACAATACGTGCCTTGCAACCCTTTCTGTCACTGGGTAAGGACACCGCAAGATTGAACCCAAAGCTAAGCACTTCTCCCATGGCAAGAAAGATCAATCTAGTAGGCCAAACCAAACTAATAATTCGAAGAGACTTGCAAAGATAACTCAATCATACATAAAAGAATTCAGAGAAGATTCAAATATTATTCATAGATAAACTTGATCATAAACCCACAATTCATCGGATCTCGACAAACACACCGCAAAAAGAGTTTACATCGAATAGATCTCCACAAGAGAGGGGGAGAACATTGTATTGAGATCCAAAAAGAGAGAAGAATCCATCTAGCTAATAACTATGGACCCGTAGGTCTGTGGTAAACTACTCACAACTCATCGGAGGGGCAAGGATGTTGATGTAGAAGCCCTCCGTGGTCGATTCCCCCTCCGGCAAAACGCTGGCAAAGGCTCCAAGATGGGATCTCACGGATTCAGAAGGTTACGATGGTGGAAATTGTGTTTCGTGGTGCCCCTGGATGTTTTCGGGGTACACAGGTATATATAGGAGGAAGACGTCGTCGCTGGTCGCTGAGGGGCCCACGAGACAGGGGGCGCGCCCTACAGGGGGGCGCGGCCTCCTATCTCGTGGGAGCCTCGGCTGCTTCTTGACTTGCACTCCAAGTCCTCTGGATCACGTTCATTCCAAAAATCACGCTCCCGAAGGTTTCATTCCGTTTGGACTCCGTTTGATATTCCTTTTATTCGAAATACTGAAATAGGCAAAAAAACAGCAATATGGGCTGGGCCTCCGGTTAGTAGGTTAGTCCCAAAAATGATATAAATGTGTAAAATGAAGCCCATAAACATCCAAAAGGGGTAATATAATAGCATGGAACAATCAAAAATTATAGATACGTTGGAGACGTATCAGTGGCCTGGCAAGGGTCTTGCCGGGTGGCCCAGCAAGGGTCCTGTCATGGCGCGCTGGCGTCCCCGGCAAGGGTCTTGCCGGGGGTCTTGTGGATTCCTTAGGTAAGGATCTTGGTAGGGAGTGTTGCCTTCCAATCGTCATCTGATCTTGAGCATTCTATGTCTTCACAAAGATCTGCATGCCACCATGGAGGTGCCTCGCGAGCCCTAGTACAACGTGGTTGCTGGCGTTGGAGACCGTGGCTCGAGGGTGGCCCGCTCTGCTGGTGTGGGAGAGCTGCCCCGGCAAGGGCCTTGCCGGGGCTGCTGAGGTCACCCCCAGCAAGGGTCTTGCCGGGGAAACCTGCTTCGCCCATCTGCACTTTGTGGCCTTGGTCCTTGATGTTGTCTTGTTCGTCTTGAGCCTCCGGCTTCCCTCTCTTGTCCTGCTATGCGTGGCCACGGCGCGTGGCTCTGACTGCCCGTGCACAAGTGAAGGGGTCAAAAGAATAGCCCCTACTTTTGTACACCGACAGGCGCGTCGGGAGAGGGGAGTCCTACTAGGACTCCAAGTCCTAGTAGGATTCCACCTAAAGGAGAGGGGGAAAGGAAGGGAGAGGGGGGCCGCGCCCCCAACCCATTGTCCAATTCGGACTTGGCTTGGGGGGCGCCACCTCCTGTCCGCTGCCTCTCCTTCACACTAAGGTCCACTAAGGCCCATCAACTCCCGGGGGGGTTTGGTAACCTCCCGGTACTCCGGAAAATACCTGAACTTCTCCGGAACCATTCTGATGTCCGAATATAGCCTTCCAATATATCAATCTTTATGTCTCGAGCATTTAGAGACTCCTCGTCACGCCCCTGATCTCATCCAAGAATCTGAACAAACTTCAGCCATCAAAACACATAACTCATAATACAAATCATCATCGAACGTTAAGCGTACGGACTCTACGGGTTCGAGAACTATGTAGACATGACCGAGACACATCTCCAATAAATAACCAATAGCGGAACCTAGATGCTCATATTGGCTCCTACATATTATACGAAGATCTTTATCGGTCAAACCGCATAACAACATACGTTGTTCCCTTTGTCATCGGTATGTTACTTGCCCGAGATTCGATCGTCGGTATCCTCATACCTAGTTCAATCTCGTTACCGGCAAGTCTCTTTACTCATTCCGTAATACTTCATCCCACAACTAACTCATTAATCACATTGCTTGCAAGGCTTATAGTGATTAGCATTACCGAGATGGCCCAGAGGTACCTCTCCGAAACACGGAGTGACAAATCCTAATCTCGATCTGGGCCAACCCAACAAATACCTTCGGAGACACCTATAGAGTATCTTTATAATCACCCATTTATGTTGTGAGGTTTGATAGCACACAAAGTGTTCCTCCGGTATTCGGGAGTTGCATAATCTCATAGTCTGAGGAACATGATAAGTCATGAAGAAAGCAGTAGCAATGAAACTGTAATGATCATAATGCTAAGCTAACGAATGGGTCTTGTCCATCACATCATTCTCCTAATGATGTGATCCCGTTCATCAAATGACAACACATGTCTATGGTTAGGAAACATAACTATCTTTGATAAACGAGCTAGTCAAGTAGAGGCATACTAGGGACACTTTGTTTTGTCTATGTATTCACACATGCATGTACTAAGTTTCCGGTTAATACAATTCTAGCATGAATAATAAAAATTTACCATGAAATAAGAAAATAAATAATAACTTTATTATTGCCTCTAGGGCATATTTCCTTCAGTCTCCCACTTGCACTAGAGTCAATAATCTAAATTACAAAGTAATGATTCTAACACCCATGGTGTTTTGATGTTGATCATGTTTTGCTCGTGGAAGAGGCTTAGTCAATGAGTCATCCAGATCAGTGTGAAAGCTTGCATAGACATAACCATTTACGACGAGCTCTTTGTCACCTCCATAAACGAGAAACACATCCTTAGTCCTTTTCAGGTATTTCAGGATGTTCTTGACCGCTGTCCAGTGCTCCACTTCAGGATTACTTTTGTACCTTCCTGCTATACTTATAGCAAGGCACACATCAGGTCTGGTACACAACGTTGCATACATGACAGAACCTATGGCTGAAGCATGGGAAATGACTTTCATTTTCTCTCTATCTTCTGCAGTGGTCGGGCATTGAGTCTGACTCAACTTCACACCTTGTAACATAGGCAAGAACCCTTTCTTTGACTGATTCATTTTGAACTTCTTCAAAACTTTATCAAGGTATGTGCTTTGTGAAAGTCCAATTAAGCGTCTTGATCTATCTCTATAGATCTTGATGCCCAATATCTAAGCAGCTTCACCGAGGTCTTTCATAGAAAAAACTTTTATTCAAGTATCCCTTTATGCTATTCAGAAATTCTATATCATTTCCAATCACCAATATGTCATCCACATATAATATTAGAAATGTTACAGAGCTCCCACTCACTTTCTTCTAAATACAGGCTTCTCCAAAGGTCTGTATAAAACCATATGCTTTGATCACACTATCAAAGCATTTATTCCAACTCCAAGAGGTTTGCACCAGTCCATAAATGGATCGCTGGAGCTTGCACACTTTGTTAGCACCCTTTGGGTCGACAAAACCTTCTGGTTGCATCATATATGACTCTTCTTCTAGAAATCCATTCAGGAATGCAGTTTTGACAAGCCAATTGCTAACATGATTCAGACAGACTTAAGCATCGCTACGGGTGAGGAAGTCTCATCGTAGTCAACTCCTTGAACTTGTCGAAAACCTTTTGCAACAAGTCGAGCTTTTTAGACAGTAACATTACCATCAGCGTCGGTCTTCTTCTTGAAGATCCATTTATTTTCTATGGCTTGCCGATCATCGGCGAATCCACCAAAGTCCACACTTTGTTCTCAAACATGGATCCCATCTCAGATTTCATGGCCTCAAGCCATTTCACGGAATCTGGGCTCATCATCGCTTCCTCATAGTTCGTAGGTTCACCATGGTCTAGTAACATGACTTCCAGAACATGATTACAATACCACTCTGATGCAGACCGTACTATGGAAGACCTGCAAGGTTCTGTAGTAACTTGATCTGAAGTTTCATGATCATCATCATTAGCTTCCTCACTAATTGGTGTAGGAATTACTGGAATTGATTTCTGTGATAAACTATTTTCCAATTTGGGAGAAGGTACAATGACCTCATCAAGTTCTACTTTCCTCCCACTCACTTCTTTCGACAGAAACTCCTCTAGAAAGGATCCATTCTTAGCAATGAATATTTTGCCTTCGGATCTGTGATAGAAGATGTACCCAACAGTTTCCATTGGGTATCCTATGAAGACGCACTTCTCCGCTTTGGGTTCGAGCTTATCAGGTTGAAGCTTTTCACATAAGCATCGCAGCCCAAAACTTTAAGAAATGACAACTTTGGTTTCTTGCCAAACCACAGTTCATAAGGCGTCGTCTCAATGGATTTTGATGGTGCCCTATTTAAAGTGAATGCAACCGTCTCTTAAGCATAACCCCAAAATGATAGCGATAAATTAGTAAGAGATATCATAGATCGCACCATATCCAATAAAGTACGGTTAAGATGTTCAGACACACCATTTCGCTGTGGTGTTCCAGGTGGCATAAATTATGAAACTATTCCACATTGTTTCAAATGAAGACCAAACTCGAACTCAAATATTCACCTCCACGATCAGATCGTAGAAACTTTATTTTCTTGTGATGATGATTTTTCACTTCACTCTAAAATTCTTTGAACTTTTCAAATGTTTCAGACTTATGCTTCATTAAGTAGATATAACCATATCCGCTCAAATCATCTGTGAAGGTAAGAAAATAACGATACCCGCCACGAGCCTGAACACTCATTGGACCACATACATCGGTATGTATTATCTCCAATAAGTCAGTAGCTCGTTCCATTGTTCCAGAGAACGGAGTTTTAGTCATCTTGCCCATGAGGCACGGTTCGCAAGCACCAAGTGATTCATAATCAAGTGATTCCAAAAGCGCATCAGCATGGAGTTTCTTCATGCGCTTTATTTCGATATGACCTAAACGGCAGTGCCACAAATAAGTTGCACTATCATTATCAACTTTGCATCTTTTGGCTTCAATATTATGAACATGTGTATCATCACGATCGAGATTCAACAAAAATAGACCACTCAGGAAGGGTGGATGACCATAAAAGATATTACTCATATAAATAGAATAACCATTATTCTCTGATTTAAATGAATAACCGTCTCGCATCAAACAAAATCTAGATATAATGTTCATGCTCAACGCTGGCACCAAATAACAATTAGGTCTAAAACTAATCCCGAAGATAGATGTAGAGGTAGATGTAGAGGTAGCGTGCCGATGACGATCACATCGACCTTGGAACCATTTCCCACGCGCATAGTCACCTCGTCCTTAGCCAATCTTCGTATAATCCGTAGCCCCTATTTTGAGTTGCAAATATGAGCAACAGAACCAATATCAAATACCCAGGAGCTACTACGAGCATTAGTAAGGTACACATCAATAACATATATATCAAATATACCTTTCACTTTGCCATCCTTCTTATCCGCCAAATACTTGGGGCAGCTCCGCTTCTAGTGACTAGTCCCTTTGCAGTAGAAGCACTCAGTTTCAGGCTTAGGTCTAGACTTGGGTTTCTTCTCCTGAGCAGCAACTTTCTTGCCGTTCTTCTTGAAGTTGTCCTTCTTCCCTTTGCCCTTTTTCTTGAAACTAGTGGTCTTGTTGACCATCAACACTTGATGCTCCTTTTTTATTTCTACCTCCGCAACCTTGAGCATTGCGAAGAGCTCGGGAATTGTCTTGTTCATCCCTTGCATATTATAGTTCATCACGAAGCCTTTATAGCTTGGTGGCAGTGATTGAAGAACTCTGTCAATGACACTATCATCAGGAAGATTAACTCCCAGCTGAGTCAAGTGGTTATGGTACCCAGACATTCTGAGTATGTGTTCACTGACAGAACTATTCTCCTCCATTTTGCAGTTGTAGAACTTGTTGGAGACTTCATATCTCTCAACTCAGGCATTTGCTTGAAATATTAACTTCAACTCTTGGAACATCTCATATGCTCCATGATGTTCAAAGCGTCTTTGAAGTCCCGATTCTAAGCCATAAAGCATGGCACACTGAACTATCGAGTAGTCATAAGCTTTGCTCAGCCAGACGTTCTTAACGTCATCAGTAGCGTCTGCAGCAGGCCTAGCATCTAGCGGTGCTTCCAGGACGTAATTCTTCTATGCAGCAATGAGGATATCCTCAAGTTACGGACCCAGTCTGTGTAGTTGCTGCCATCATCTTTCAACTTAGCTTTCTCTAGGAATGCATTAAAATTCAAAGGAACGGTAGCACGGGCCATTGATCTACAATAACATAGACATGCAAGACAACTATCAGGACTAAGTTCATGATAAATTTAAGTTCAATTAATCATATTACTTCAGAACTCCCACTTAGATAGACATCCCTCTAGTCATCTAAATGATCACGTGATCCAAATCAACTAAACCATGTCCGATCATCACGTGAGATGGAGTAGCTTTCAATGGTGAACATCACTATGTTGATCATATCTACTATATGATTAACGTTCGACCTTTCGGTCTCCGTGTTCCGAGGCCATATCTGCATATGCTAGGCTCGTCAAGTTTAACCCGAGTATTCTACATGTGCAAAATTGGCTTGCACCTGTTGTATGTGAACGTAGAGCTTATCACACCCGATCATCACGTGGTGTCTCGGCACGACGAACTATAGCAACGGTGCATACTCATGGAGAACACTTATACCTTGAAATTTAGTAAGGGATCATCTTATAATGCTACCGTTGTACTAAGCAAAATAAGATGCATAAAAGATAAACATCACATGCAATCAAAATATGTGACATGATATGGCCATCGTCATCTTGTGCTCATGATCTCCATCACCGAAGCATCGTCATGATCTCCATCCTCACCGGCGCGACACCTTGATCTCCATCGTAGCAACGTTGTCGTCTCGCCAACTATTGCTTCTACGACTATCGCCACTGCTTAGTGATAAAGTAAAACAATTACATGGCGATTGCATTGCATACAATAGAGCGACAACCATATCGCTCCTGCCAGTTGCCGATAACTCTGTTACAAAACATGATCATCTCATACAACAATTTATATCACATCATGTCTTGACCATATCACATCACAGCAAGCCCTGCAAAAACAAGTTAGACATCGTCTACTTTGTTGTTGCAAGTTTTACGTGACTGCTACATGCTTCTAGCAAAAACTGTTCTTACCTACGCATCAAAACCACAATGATTTTTCGTCAAGTGTGATGTTTTAACCTTCAACAAGGACCGGCCGTAGTCAAACTTGATTCAACTAAAGTAGGAGAAACAAACACCCGCCAGCCACCTATGTGCAAAAGCACGTCGGTAGAACCAGTCTCATGAACGTGGTCATGTAATGTCGGTCTGGGCCGCTTCATCCAACAATACCGCCGAAGCAAAGTAAGACGTTGGTGGTAAGCAGTATGACTATTATCGTCCACAACTCTTTGTGTTCTACTCGTGCATAAAACATCTACGCATAGACCTGGCTCGGATGCCACTGTTGGGAAACACAGTAATTTCAAAAAAAATCCTACGATCACGCAAGATCTATCTAGGAGATGCATAGCAACGAGACGGGATAGTGTGTCCACGTACCCTCGTAGACCGAAAGCGGAAGCGTTTAGTAACACGGTTGATGTAGTCGAACTTCTTCGCGATCCAACCGATCCAAGTACCGAACGTACGACACCTCCGCGTTCAGCACATGTACAGCTCGATGACGTCCCTCATGATCTTGATCCAGTTGAGGATGAGGGTGAGTTCCGTCAGCACGACGGCGTGGCAACGGTGATGATGATGTTACCAGCGCAGGGCTTCGCCTAAGCACTACGACGATATGATCGAGGTGTATAACCGTGGAGGGGGGCACCACACACGGTTAAGGGAAACTTGTGTGCTCTAGGGTACCCCCTTGCCCCTGAATATAAAGGAGCAAGGGGGAGGCCGGCCGGCCCTTGCTAGGTGCGCCAGGAGAAGGGAGTTCTACTAGGACTCCAAGGCCTAGTAGGATTCCACCTAAAGGAGAGGGGGAAAGGAAGGGAGAGGGGGGGCCGCGCCCCCAACCCCATGTCCAATTCGGACTGGGCTTGGGGGGGCGCCACCTCCTGACCGCTGCCTCTCCTTCCCACTAAGTCCCACTAAGGCCCATCAACTCCCCAGGGGGGTTTTGGTAACCTCCCGATACTCCGAAAATACCCGAATTTCTCCGGAACCATTCCATTGTCCGAATATAGCCTACCAATATATCAATCTTTATGTCTCGAGCATTTCGAGACTCCTCGTCACAACCGTGATCTCATACGAGACTCCGAACAAACTTTGGTCATTGTCGGTGTCAAAACCGGCGGATCTCGGGTAGGGGGTCCCTAACTGTGCGTCTAAGGCTAATGGTAACAGGAGGCGGGGGACACGATGTTTACCCAGGTCCGGGCCCTCTCGATGGAGGTAATACCCTACTTCCTGCTCGATTGATCTTGATGATATGAGTATTACAAGAGTTGATCTACCACGAGATCGTAGAGGCTAAACCCTAGAAGCTAGCCTATGATTATGATTGTTCTTGTCCTACGGACTAAACCCTTCGGTTTATATAGACACCAGAGGGGGCTAGGGTTACACAGAGTCGGTTACAGAGAAGGAGATCTACATATCCGAATTGCCAAACTTGCCTTCCACACAAAGGAGAGTCCCATCTGGACACGGGACGAAGTCTTCAATCTTGTATCCTCATAGTCCAACAGTCCGACCAAAGTATATAGTTCGACTATCCGAGGACCCCCTAATCCGGGACTCTCTCATTAGCCCCTGAACCAGGCTTCAATGACGATGAGTCCGGCGCGCAGATTGTCTTCGGCATTGCAAGGCAGGTTCCTTCTCCGAATACTCCATAGAAGATTTGGAACACAAGGATCGTGTCTGGATCTGCAAAACAAATTCCACAAACCACCGTAGAGAGCACAATATTCCACAAATCTAATCTGCTGACAACTTTTCATAGCATGACATCATGCCACGGCTCGGTCATTATTCGAACCGTTTTTCTCAACCAGCTACTGCACATACTGCGAGGCAGTTTCCTTGGCACGTCTTGTCGAAGCAGAGATCGTATCCCCTTATCACGGTATTCTCATCAATACGGGTGTGGGTAACCCAACTGCGCCATCAACCGTGGAGCTTGGGGAATAAGCAATTTTAACGGGCAAGTGGGGGGCGCACAGTTTCTACCGCCTTTATAAAGAGATAGGGATTCCCCTCTTTCACCCACGCCTTCTTCTTCCTTCGCTCATCCATTCTCGCATGCTCGAGCTCCAGCGCCCAAGTTCTCACCTTCTCCGTAAAACCATTCCAAACATGACTAGAGTGGGAGGCAAGTGGATGGCCTCCCCCGTTACGGAGGAGGACATCATGAAGCTCCGGGAGGCAGGATACTTGGCCGCAGACATCGCGCACCGGCTCCTGGACGCAGGGCAGATCATCCCTACTCCGGAACCCCACAAGAGGGTTGTGTTTCTTGCCCACTTCGTCCGCGGACTGGGATTTCCTCTCCACCCATTTGCCTGCAGGCTCATGTTTTACTATGGGCTAGATTTCCATGATCTGGCCCCCAATTTTATCCTTAACATCTCGGCGTTTATCGTCGTGTGCGAGGCCTTCCTCTGCATCAAGCCCCACTTCGGCCTGTGGCTGAAGATCTTTAATGTGAAGCTGAAGATAGTGGTCGGCCAGCAAGCGGGGTGCGGAGGCGCCATGGTGGGCAAGATGCCCAACGTCACCTGGCTCAAAGGCTCCTATGTGGAGACTGTGAAGGGGTGGCAATCGGGGTGGTTCTATATCACTGAGCCGCGCGACTCCAACTGGGCGGTGGCCCCCGAATTTCGATCTGGCATCCCCATGCGGCTTACCTCCTGGAAAAGGAAGGGTTTAGCTCTGGGTGAGCAATGAGTGACCGGACTCGTAATCTGCGTCAAGAATATGATAAGCAAGAAAATCAAGCTTGTCAACGTGGTCCAGGTCATGCTCTTCCGCCGGATCCTCCCGTGTCAAAGACGGGCATTCAATATGTGGGAGTTTGACCCGGCCGAACACCAAACGCTGTGAGAGCTCTTCGACACGACGCACAAAGACGTCTGGAAGGTGATGTTCAAGGCCGCCGAGGTACCTCCTCTCGTTACAAGATGCTCCTTTCCCCAGTATATTCGTGAAAGGAATCTAAGCCTCCACACCAATTTAATAGGACTAGGTGGCGACAGCGAAGCGGATCGACTGCCCAGCTCCACTACCCGAAGATCCAGTGACGGCTCTCCTAATAGAGATGCTATTTCTGGCGCCCTATGAGGTGCCGGAGAAGAAGGCCAAGAAGAAGGCCACGGGGACCAGGAAAGGTCTCCGGCGCAAGGTTGTATCGGACTCATCGTCCGAAGACACCGAGGCGCACTACTCCAACGAAAACGAGGCGGAGGAAGAGGAAAACCCTCCCCCTCAAATCAAGGGGGAGAAGAAAAGGAAGGCCGCCCCGTCTGGGGAGGCCGGAGGGTCCAAGAAGGGAAGGACCCTCCCTCCGGACCACTCCACATCAGCCGCCTACAGCGGCGAGGAGTGCCTGCCTAGGGACAAGCCCCTGACGAAGTCGTAAGTATCGGGATACCATAATACTTCTGGCATGTTTCGGTTTATTGCTTCTTATCATGTTAAATATGATCATGCAGTCCGTCCAAAGCCTGCATTAACTTATCCTCCTCGGATGGGTCTTTGAGCGCGTCGGCAATGAATAGCGATTCGCTCCCGACGGCCACCACCCCCCCGGCCCGCGGACGACACCGAGGTGTTGTCTCAAAGGATACCGGGCCAGGGGGAGACAGTTCTGGAAGCTCCCCAAGGCAAAATCCCCAACGCCGGGCACATGGGGGGGAAGATCCCCATGGATTCTGATGAGGGGGGCCGCAGTAAGTTTGGCCCCACCGGATATCGCGCCGAACCTCCAAATGTTCCGGATTCAGCAGCAGCCCTCGCTAAGGGGGGCGAGCCTTCTGCACCGATGACCTCTGTTCATCCAGAGGCATCAGACAACTTGCTGGGAGCGCTTCAGGGCGCTTCCATTGATGAAGAACACCGTACTCGTATGAGTACGATGATTGCGAAGGTTCGGTCCGCCAAAAGCAGATTGACCGAAGCCTGTGCGAGCCTCCTAATAGGCTTTGAGGTAAGTAATTAAATTATGAAAGAATATCATAGTATAGATAGTAGCCCCTGATGCTCTATTTGGTGTTCGGAAAGAAAGGCCGAACAGAGGATCAAATAACATCCATAGGAGTCTAATCATATTATGTCTATGTGAATAAGCAGGCGTCGCTGCTGGCCGCTGCAACCCGTACTGTGTAGGTCTCCGGACTAAAGCGGGACCTGGGGCGGGCCAAGGAAGAGCTCAACCTCATGAAGAGGCAGCTCGAGGAGAACAAAGGTAAGTGATACCCCGTCTAAATGTCATATAAAGGAAAAATTGTTGATGCTAATAGAAGCATCATGAATATAATAGGGGTCACGACCGAAGCGGCGGCCCTTAAGAAGGCGCTGTCTGAGGCCAAAGACAAAGCGGCCAAGGAGCGCACCGAGCGCGAGAAGCAGGAGGCTTGGGTTGATGAGGTCCAGCAAGAGCTCCAGGACTTTATCAAAAAAATCGAGTCCTTGGAGTGCGACTCCAAGACGCAAGAGTCCAAGCTTGCGAAGGCCCTCCAAAGTGTGCAAGACGCCAAGGCCGAAGGCCAAAAGGCCCTCCAGGAGATTCAGGCGGCCAGAATATAGCGGTGGGTAAGGCATTCATTATGCAAAGCAAGCATGTGAAGGAGACTTTCCTTTTACTTACCCGAATTTGGAGTTCTCCAGGAGCGTTCGCAGATCTGCCGCGCAGCATATCGGATGCCACGAAGTTCTACTGTGCCGAAGAAGGGAGCTCGATGGAGAAGTTGTTCTGGTCTCAATATACTGGGACCGAGCATCCGATGCCCTTGAGCGACCAGCTGAAGCAACTGGTCGAGCTGCACAAGGCGACCGATATGGCCATGAAGGACTTCATAGTCCGGCTGTGGCCTGGTGAGCCCCTGCCCAGCAGCTACTTCGGCGTTGTAAAGCGGATGGTAAATGCCTGTCCGCGACTTGAAGTCATTAAGCGGTCCGTTTGCATTGAAGGTGCACGCAGGGCCTTGGCCCGTGTGAAAGTGCACTAGGCGAAGATGGACGCCGAGAAGCTGGTGACGGAGGGGCCGCCGAAGGGCAAGGAGCATCGCCACCCTGAACAGTATTATGACAATGTCCTGAAGGGTGCCCGCCTTGTGGCGGATGAATGTGCTAAGGATGTAATATTTGAATGAATGTACTCATGTCATCCTGTAGTATGAAAACGAGTTCATGTGCGCTATATGACGCTTGTTGATTTAAAATATTACCTTCTGTGCGGCCGTTTATAAAATCTAAGAGTTGGCCAGTCGTCGGCTTCTGCCCCCATGTAACTAGTACTGGGGTGTTCGGGATCAGTATAAACACTCTTTATCCAAATTTTTGGTCCTTTTAAGGAGGTGTTTAGCGCAACGAACAAGGCAATCGGACTATGCAGCTTTATCGCTCTCACTTAGCCATAGAAGTCTATAATTTTAAATTTTGGCGAAGCCCCTAGTATTCGGAAGGCCAAACTTGGGGCGCTATACACGCCTAAATCGGACAAGGCCGATTCCTCGCCTGAAGCGGAAAAAATCTTTAAGGATTTGAGACCTCTCGAACAGCTACCAGCTCTCACCTCATCATGACAGTCAGTTTTCGGCTTTCTCTACTGAGGTGCTCGTCCGGAAGAACCAGGACAGAATCGCAGTAGTTCTCCCTGTGCTACCTTAGCCGATATAGCAGAACGTAAGGTACCAAAACATGGGAGCCGGGCAAACCCAACTATTGACCCAAGACATGATTCGGAGCTGATGCATAGAATGCTATAAGTTTGGGGTGTCGCACTGTCAAAAGTGTTTGGACTTTTCTTGCCGTGTTATGGGGTACACTGAAGCCCCTGGCGAGCCGGACGTACCAAAATGTACGGGTGCAATTTGTAATAAATAAGCAGTAAAGGAAAGGGATAAATAAATGTAATAGTAAGCTAATGATGTACATTATTTTCCATTGTTATTTAAATAATACGTTAAAACGTATGCATACAAGTAGTGCGATAAGCAAAATAGAATTATTTGACATGTACTGGCCAAGGGTAAGCTGTATGTGGGTATGTAAAACAGGTATAACGATCATTATCAAAGACCACCTGGGGATTCCCTTGTACGCCGAAGCTTCTTGTCTCCTTGGTGTTTCCATCCCGTTATGTGTCCGATGAACGGACTATCGGGAGGGCCTCCTGCAAATAGGGGCCTGAAAAAGAAAAGGTGTGAAAGTATACGGGTCTTGGGGCGGTTGAGCCGCATTGTGGACCGTGTTGTAGTTGTGCCTCCGCCTATGCCCATGGTATTTTGAGTGTGTAATTATGTACGCGCGGCACGAATTTTGCCGCTTGACTGGGACTAGGAGGGAGGCCGAATTGCTAGGTGAGCTCTGGACATGCCGGACGATCCTGCTGCAGGGTACTTCGGACTCGCTTGACGGTGTCCGGGTTCTTTATCGCTCATTGGCGGTCTGCCTTAGAAGGCTGCTTTGTACTTTTGCTGTGAGGGCCGTAGTGTGCTCCTCCATACGAAGCGAGCGTTCTGTGTTTACATTTACTGTTATAACCCCGCGAGGTCCCGGCATTTTGAGCTTGAGGTATGCATAATGCAGTACCGCATTGAATCTGTCAAATGCGGTTCATCCGAGCAGTGCATGATAGCCACTACGGAAAGGGACGATATCGAAGATTAAATCCTCGCTTCAGAAGTTGTCCGGAGACCCAAGGACCACTTCCAGTGTGATTGAGCCCGTGCAACGGGCCTCTACACCTGGTATGACACCTTTAAAGGTGGTTTTTGTGGGCTTGATCCTTGAGGAGTCGATGCCCATTTTGCGCACTGTATCCTGATAGAGTAGGTTCAGGCTGCTGCCACCGTCCATAAGGACTCGTGTGAGATGGAAGCCGTCAATGATGGGGTCGAGGACCAATGCGGCCGAACCGCCATGACGGATACTGGTAGGATGGTCCCTGCGATCGAAAGTGATCGGACAAGAGGACCATGGGTTGAACTTTGGGGCGATTGGCTCCATCGCATAGACGTCCCTTAGTGCACACTTCCGTTCCCGCTTGGGGATATGGGTTGCGTATATCATATTCACCGTTTTCACCTAGGGAGGAAAATTCTTCTGTCCTCCTGTGTTCGGCGGCCGGGGCTCCTCGTCGTCATCGCTGTGCAGCCCCTTTTCCTTGTTTTCGGCATTCAACTTGCCGGCCTGTTTGAACACCCAGCATTCTCTATTGGTGTGGTTGGCTGGTTTATCGGGGGTGCCGTGAATTTGGCACGAGCGATCCTGTATGCGGTCCAGACTGGACGGGCCTAGATTGTTTCTTTTAAATGGCTTTTCTCGCTGACCGGATTTAGAGCCACTGAATCCGGCATTGACTATCGTGTCTTTGGCGTTGTCGCTGTTGTTGCGACGCTTGTGTCTATTGCGTCGTGGCTTGCTGTTGCAATCTCTGGCATCTGAATTGCCAGAGTTTCTTGGTGTCATGTTGCTGCGAGCCAGCTAGCTGTCCTCGCCCGTACAAAAGCGGGTCATGAGTGTCGTGAGGGCTGCCATGGACTTCGACTTCTCTTGGCCGAGGTGTCGGGCAAGCCATTCGTCGCGGATGTTATGCTTAAAGGCAGATAAGGCTTCGGCATCCGGACGATCGACAATTTGGTTCTTTTGGTTAGGAACCGGTCCGAATTTCGGGTGACTCTCGGGCTGTTGGGTTATGTGACTTAAGTCATCGACATCCGGTGGTCGCACGTAAGTGCCACGGAAGTTGTCAAGGAATCGTCTTCGTGTTCTCCCAATTGCCAATGGAGTTTGCTGGCAGGCTATTCAGCCAATGCCGAGCCGGTCCTTTGAGCTTAAGTGGGAGGTACCTGATGGCATGTGGATCATCGCCGCGGGCCATGTGAATGTGGAGAAGAAAATCTTCAATCCACACCACGAGGTCTGTTGTGCCATCATATGATTCAATGTTCACGGGTTTAAACCCTTCTGGGAATTCATGATCCATTACTTCATCAGTGAAGCATAGGGGGTGTGCGGTGCCTCTATGCCGGGCTACATCACGACACGGTTCAAATGAGTCTGGTCTGTTGTATTCGGCTTGGCCGGCTTGTGTTTAGTGTATCCGGCGTGACGGTCATCATCACGCGTTGTGGTGCGCCCCCGTGATCCGTAGATCGATCTTGACTGTCCTGCTTTGTTTTCCAATACGTCTCGTAGGTCCTTCGTGTAGCCCCGGGTCTTAGTGTTATTGTTTGATTGGCGACGGGGTGTGGGCTGAAGTCCGGGCTGATACACCGCTTTGTCCCGGCCTAGAGGTGGCCGGTCCGCCGCATCGTGCGCTGGTAGTGTGGGCTTTAATGCCTCCTCCTCGAGTTGAGGTAGCAACTTGCGCTTTGGGTAACTTTTGGTTGGGCGCTTGAGTCTGTATTCCTCGGCTGCCAGGACCTCGGTCCATCTATCAGTTAGCAGATCTTGATCAA
Organism: Aegilops speltoides; assembly: GCA_021437245.1. Classification (NCBI taxonomy): domain Eukaryota; kingdom Viridiplantae; phylum Streptophyta; class Magnoliopsida; order Poales; family Poaceae; genus Aegilops; species Aegilops speltoides. The sequence goes on from CM038142.1 coordinate 378,616,351, forward strand.
CTTGAAGCTGATGCTGCTTCTTCTTTAGGCTTTTTGCAGTGGCTATAAGCCGGCGCTTGAAGCGCTCCTGCTCGACGGGGTCCTCAAGCACGATGAATTCTTCGTCGCCAAGGCTCACTTCGTCTTCGGAGAGAGGCATGTAATTATCATCCTCTGATTCTCCATATGTTGCATGTTCCTTAGGGCTAGCTTGCCCATCTTCTTGCTCGGCCTGCTCGAAGCCTGGCTGGGCAGGATTGTTTTCGTCTTCGGCACCATCCGGATTGCTATCATCTCTGGTGCCGGTATCACTATTTTTGCTATGGCGGGGCTTAAAGCGGTGCCTATGACGCCGGTACCTAGATTGCTTCTCCAAGGGATTATCCTCTGTTGCCTCATCGCCATTGCTTTCTTTGGGGGTGTCCACCATATATATATATCATATGATGAGGTGGTTGTCCAGCGCCCTGTGGGCGGTGGTTCCTGTTCTTCCCCTGCATCGTCGTCCATACCGTCGATGTCTTCGGAGTCGAAGTCAAGCACGTCGGTTAAGTCATCGACAGTGTCTATTACGTGGGTGGTGGGTGGGGAACGAATTTCTTTGTCGTCCGCTTCCCACTCCAGCCGGACATAGTTCGGCCAAGAGCCTCCTGACAAGGAGAGAGACCTCAATGAATTTAGCACGTCACCCAAGGGCGAGTGCTGAAAGATATCCGCGGAGGTGAACTCCATGATCGGTGCCCAATCAGATTCGATAGGCACGGATGCACGCGGTTTGGAGCCTGTAGCCGGAGACGAGTCCGAGGGTCCGATGACACCGGCCTCATAGGAGGTGGGGTCAGTGTTCGGCTCTATCACCGCTGAGGGTGCGACCTCTTTGGCGGGGTCCATCCACCCATCCTCGGATGGCACGATCTACTCTGGAATGATTCCCGGGGCCGCCGCAGGCGCGATTTCCCAAACACTGTCCGATGGCTGATCTAAGTCATGCTCGTCGTGACTGTTCGGCGCACCTGACATGGGCTCGAATCCGTCGAAGATCAAGTCTTCGCGGATGTCGATAGTATAGTTCAAGCTTCCAAACCTGACCTGATGGCCAGGGGCGTAGCTGTCGATCTACTCCAGATGGCCAAGCGAGTTGGCCCGCAGTACAAAGCTGCCGAATACAAAGATCTGTCCAGGGAGGGAAACCTCACCCTAGACCGCGTCGTTGAAGACGTTTGAAGAAGCCATCAAGCCTTATCGTGACGACACAATGGAACTCTCAATGAAAGCACCAATGTCGGTGTCAAAACCAGCGGATCTCGGGTAGGGGGTCCCGAACTGTGCGTCTAAGGCTAATGGTAACAGGAGGCGGGGGGCACGATGTTTACCCAGGTTCGGGCCCTCTCGATGGAGGTAATACCCTACTTCCTGCTCGATTGATCTTGATGATATGAGTATTACAAGAGTTGATCTACCACGAGATCGTAGAGGCTAAACCCTAGAAGCTAGCCTATGATTATGATTGTTGTTGTCCTATGGACTAAACTGTCCGGTTTATATAGACACTGGAGGGGGCTAGGGTTACACAGAGTCGGTTACAGAGAAGGAGATCTACATATCCGAATTGCCAAACTTGCCTTCCACGCAAAGGAGAGCCCCATCCGGACACGGGACGAAGTCTTCAATCTTGTATCTTCATAGTCCAACAGTCCGGCTAAAGTATATAGTTCGGCTGTCCGAGGACCCCCTAATTCGGGACTCCCTTAGTCATCAAAACACATAACTCATAATACAAATCGTCATCGAACGTTAAGCGTGCGGACCCTAGGTGTTCGAGAACTATGTAGACATGACCGAGACACATCTCTGGTCAATAACCAATAGCGGAACCTGGATGCTCATATTGGCTCCTTTATATTCCACGAAGATCTTTATCGGTCAAACCGCATAACAACATACATTGTTCCCTTTGTCATATGTATGTTACTTGCCCAAGATTCAATCATCGGTATCCTCATACCTAGTTCAATCTCGTTACCGGAAAGTGTCTTTACTCGTTACGTAATACTTTATCCCGCAACTAACTCATTAGTCACATTGCTTGCAAGGCTTATAGTGATGAGCATTACCGAGAGGGCCCAGAGATACCTCTCCGAAACACGAATCCTAATCTCGATCTATGCCAACCCAACAAATACCTCCGAAGACACCTGTAGAGCATCTTTATAATCACCCATTTACATTGTGACGTTTGATAGCACACAAAGTGTTCCTCCAGTATTCGGGAGTTGCATAATCTCATAGTCTGAGGAACATGTATAAGTCATGAATAAAGCAGTAGTAATGAAACTGTAACGATCATAATGCTAAGCTAACGAATGGGTCTTGTCCATCACATCATTCTCCTAATGATGTGATCCCGTTCATCAAATGACAACACATGTCTATGGTTAGGAAACATAATTATCTTTGATAAACGAGCTAGTCAAGTTGAGGCATACTAGGGACACTTTGTTTTGTCTATGTATTCACATAAGTACTAAGTTTCCGGTTAATACAATTCTAGCATGAATAATAAACATTTATCATGAAATAAGGAAATAAATAGTAACTTTATTATTGCCTCTAGGGCATAGTTCCTTCAATTAAGGTTACCTTAATGTTCCTAATGAAACTTTGAATGAGAAGTATCTTGGTATGCCTTCTGACATTGGCAATAGTAAAAATGGTGCTTTCAAATACTTGAAGATCGATTATGGAGTAAAGTACAAGGTTGGATTGAGAGCTCAATGTCGTGAGCTGGGAAGGAAGTACTTGTCAAATCAGTAGCCCAAGCAGTGCCTGTTTACTCCATGTCTTGTTTTAAATTACCAAGAGGCTTATGTGAGCACTTGAATAAGCTTATAAGAAAATTTTGGTGGGGTTGCAAGGATGGGAAAAGGAAACCACATTAGGTTTCATGGAAGGAGATGACCCAACCTAAAGGAATGGGAGGACTGTGCTTTAAGGATTTTGAGCTATTTAACATGGCAATGCTAGCTAACCAAGCGTGGCGCCTCCTTCAACATCCAGAGGCCTGTGTGCCCGCATGCTCAAAATCATATACTATCCGGGGGAATTTTTTGAACTCGGCTATTGGGAATCACCCAAGCTAGATATGTAGAGCTATTATGGAGGGAAAGGATGTTTTGAAGCAGGGGTTAATTCAACGCATCGGTAATGGGCAGACCACACAAATATGGGAGGACAATTGGATCCCACGCAATGAGATGATGAGACCTTATGGAAGTCTGAATCTGAACCCGCCAAAGTTTGTCTCTGAGCTCATTGATAACACTTTGGCTTCCCAGGACAAACAGAGGGTGAATGCCACGTTCATGCTGATGGATGCAAAGGTCATACTTGGTATCCCATTGTGCACCAAAAACATAGATGACTTCTGGAGCTGGAGCCATGGAAGGACGGGCATTTTCTCTGTTAGAAGCGCCTACCGGATGCTTGTTAGCACTAGGCCACGAAGAGAAGCATGGCTGGAAAGTAGGTCGGGATCTTCAAGCACAGGACAGGAGGAAGGAGCGTGAAAAACACTATGGAAAGTGCAGGTCCCTGCAAAAATCCATATGTTTCTGTGGAGGTTATCAAAACACTCAATACCAACCAATGATGTTCGGGCACATCGACATATGATAGATTCTAGTTCTTGCGGTATGTGTGGGCAGCCGGATTCTTGGAGACACTCTCTCTTACAATGTACAATGTCACATTGTACATGGGCTCTGGTTGACGATGAGCTTTTGCAACAGCTTGCTGACATTACAGAACCAAATGCGAAGCAATGGCTCTTTACCTTGATGGAGTTGCTACCACACGATCAATTTGTTAAACTATCGGTGATTTTATGGGCTGTATGGGTTGCACGCCGGAAAGCCATCCACGAATGCATTCCAGAGTCCATAGAGCACCTATGGTTTTAAGCTGGTAAAAGAACCAACACAACAAAGCTCAAGACGAGTGACAGCTGTAGTGCATACCAACGTCCAACGTCCAAAACCCCTCCGCCGGGCTTCGCAAAAATCCACGTCGACGCCGCTTGTCGTCGCGGAACAGGGGGGACAGCAGCGGCATTTTGTAGAGATGCCAATGGAAACTTCTTGGGGAGCTCAGTCCTTTGCATAGCAGGGGTGGATGATCCGGCTATCTTGGAGAAAATTGCATGTAGGGAGGCTCTTGCCCTTGCTCAAGATCAGGGGCGGACCCAAGAAGAGCTGAGTGGGGGCCTAGGCACCCACTCAAATTTGAAAAATCCTTTTGAAGTTTTAAGAAAAATATTTGAATTTTTTGAATTTACAATAGAAATGCCCCCAGTCAAACTTTGTGCCCCCACTGAATATATCCTCTGGGTCCGCCCCTGCTCAAGATCTGAACTTCCATGGTGTAGTAGTGGCGTCAAATGCAAAGAACGTCGTTGGTGCAATCAACAAGTCATGTCAAGGACCAAATGGAGCCATCATTACAAAGATCAATAGCTTATTACCTCCGTTTAGTAGTACTTTTACTTTCGAGTGTCGTACCTTTAATGTTGAGGCACATAGTTTAGTCAAGCCTGCCTTTTTTTTGTCTGGAATGCCATGTGTGATTTGGCCAATCCCATGATCAGCGATGTATCCCACGATCAGCGATGTATCACACAGAGTGTGGCTTTCTCTGAATAAAGCTGGTATTACCGCTAAAAAAAAAGTAACTGTACACCCTAAAAAAAACTTGTAACTGTACACTGCTACTCCGACGTCACGGTTGGCTCGCGCGGAACGCTCGGCAGAGCACACGAGATGGCGGCGGCTCTTCTCCGAGCAGCTCGTGCCTCGCGGCACCTCGCGCTCCCCCGCTCTATAGCCTCTAGCCCTAGCCAGCTATCCTCCTCCTCCTGCACCGCCTCTGCGGCGGAGACGCCGTCCCCTGCCGCCGCTGCGCCGCCCATCCCGGCAGACGTTGAGGACGCGGTCGTCGTCGAAGCCGAGGAGGAGGACTTGAGGAGCCACATCTTCCGGCTGCGGCTGGCGAAGCGGAGCGCGACGGAGGCGCTCGAGAAGTGGGCCGGCGAGGGCCGCGCCGCCCCCGCGCCGGAGCTCCGCCGCATCGCCCGCGACCTCAGCCGCGCCCGCCGCTACAAGCACGCGCTCGAGGTTCGCGCACTCCCAGATCCCTGATCTCCTCTGGTTGCGCTGCGTAGTTAGGGCAAGGGTTTCGTGGAGCGATTTGGTACAGATTTAAGTTATTGTCTATTCAACGCAGTGGTACTATCTGTTTGTATCTGCTTGGAAATGGTGATGAAATGTTGCTGATGTTTGATTTCTGTAGTTGAATTCCTCAGGTAGCCAATTTTTCTGTATGGATAGGAAGGATGTGGTTTTTTAACTGAGTTGTACTGCTGGTTAATAATTCTAATTAGGGATCGCCTATTTCCAAATTCCATGTCGCCTATTTCACGGTGGAATGTTGACCCTTTATCCGGCAGAAATAGGGTGGGTGCGCATTTCAGAAATGTGTGCCACTTTCGGTGTAGGAATGTGTAAAATGGCACACGATTTTTTGTGCAATTTGGCCAGCTTATAAGAAATATAGCCAATCTGTTACACATAAAGTCTCCTTTCAAGCTATGCATTATTCTAGTACTCCCTCCATCCCATAATATATTAGCGTTTTTGACAGCATTTATGTTCTTTAGTGATCTTGGTTTTGCAATTGCTGATTGGAATGGAGGCATAGAAGCTCATGTGGTACTGAGTCATGAGGAGCTGTAACATGTAGTTTAGGGTCTTACTACTAGAAAGGTAGTCGTTGTCAGATAAACATTTATCTCATGTACATGCTGTGCCATCTTATTGCAGAGATAGGCAATCCATTCTTTTTTTTTATTTAACTACATGATGAGCACTTTATCTTACGTGTTTACAAACCTCAGTGTGCCGAATAAATATCTCTGTTCTTGAGATGTTAGATTATACGGAGTATTAGAAGAGTTATCTCCATCCATGGAAAGAGCTAGGCATTGAAATTTTACCTGGCTAAAGCTCAAAGCACATGTCTAAACAGTTCCTTCCCTCTCTGTCACTTTGCATTGCTTATTCTAATACATACGAAATGCTTACAAACAGGATCGACCAACCTTACCCTGGCTGCTTTATTTCTCCTTCAAGAAAAACAAGAAAAAAATGGGGCGAGAGTTCTTAACTTTGGGTTTTGCAGGTAGCAGAGTGGATGAAGACACATCATGAGTCTGATTTATCTGAGAACGACTATGGAGTGCGCATCGACTTGATCACAAAAGTTTTTGGTGCTAATGCGGCCGAAGATTTTTTTGAGAAGCTTCCACCTGCAGCCAAATCACTGGAAGCATATACTGCACTCCTCCATTCGTATGCTCGATCAAAGATGGTAGACAAAGCTGAGAGGCTGTTTGAGAGAATGATGGATGCAGACCTACCTATTGATGTCCTGGTCTACAATGAAATGATGACCCTGTATATTTCTGTCGGCGAGCTTGATAAGGTTCCAACTCTCGCTGAGGAATTGAAGAGGCAAAATGTTTCTGCAGACCTATTCACATACAACCTCCGGATCAGCGCGTCGGTTGCATCCATGGATCTCGAGGCCTTCAAAGGAATTCTTGACGAGATGTCAAAAGATCCAAACTCCAAGGAAGGATGGACACTGTACCGAAACCTCGCCAGTATCTACGTCGATGCCAGCCAGCTTGTTAGCTCGGGGAATTCGCTGGTGGAAGCGGAGGCGAAGATTAGCCAGAGGGAGTGGATAACCTACGATCTGCTCGTCATCTTGCATGCCGGTCTCGGCAACCTGGACAGGGTGAAGGACATATGGAAATCGATGCAGATGACTGCCCAGAGGATGACTAGTCGGAACTATGTCTGCGTGCTCTCTGCCTATCTGATGTGCGGGCAGCTGAAGGATGCCGCGGAGGTCGTCGACCAGTGGCAGCGATCAAAAGTTCCAGAGTTCGACGTCTCCGCCTGCAACAGGCTGCTTGATGCAATTCTGGCTGCCGGCTTCACCGACACGGCGGATAGCTTTAGAGAGCTGATGTTGCAGAAGAGCTGTATACTGTCCAGCAGGGCAAGTGCGTGCTCCTGAGTGGCATGTTATGCCCTCTGCCGAGAACAGCTGCCTGCTGCTGTGTTATGGTATGAGAATAATGGACTCCAGAACAGTTTATGCTTTATTTTGGCAAATACAATCTGACTATATTGTCAGGTCAAGCGCCGCAATATCGAAAGAAGTATATTTTCAGGTCCAGCGTAACTAAGAGCACGCATGATTCTGCCACATGTGTGGCAGCGGTGTATGTTTTATTGGTTGCTTCGCTGCCATAGCCGAGCCATGTCACAATTTTGTACTCCTAGTAGCAGTTTGGCAGTTTTGCAAGCTTTGCTAAGCTGCGGCGAACATTTTCTCGTGACGTGCCACGGTTCAACAGGAAAGGTGTGACGAAGTTGAGCAAGGAACGAACGTGCCTCAGGTGCCAACTACTCAGGTACGCCTAAAGCTGAAGTTGGTAACTTACCTCACTCGTGTCATCCCGTGATCTTGGTGGCATATGATCGGTACAACTGCTCCACCGGGCAGGGGACATCGCCTGATCGATCACACTTCAGCATCTTGTTCTCATGCTCCACACCGTTGGCCAGGTGTAGCATGCACCGGGGAGAATGATTGTCCATGTCATATGAAAACCAGTCGCAATCTAGATGAGCTTGTTTAAGGATTTCTCGGCGTCATTGGGCAATCCTCAGCTACCACACCCACAATTTTCCAAAAAACTGGAATGGTACTGTATGTGTATTCTACAATTATGGCAAATTGTATGACAATTACGGTCGGCACAATTATTAATAATCGCATCGCATTCAGTGTGATGACAAAATCAGTAGTCAAAGCAGATCAATCTAGATGTAGAAACGTGAAGGGGGGCCTGTGATACTACAAGAGCAAAAGGCAAGTGTCCACTCGTCAGAAGATTTCTACCCAAGAAAGAAAGAAAAGGAAGGTGCGAATTTCCCTCGGGATTTTAGGCGCCGCCGCCGCCGCTAACGTAGCAGCACACCACACCGCCAGGCTCCAGCTGAGCCCTCTCTTGTAGAGCAGACCACCGCCTCACCTGCCAATTCTATGGTTGCGGTGATGGAGGTGCGTCCACACCTCCTCCTCGTCCTTCTCTGCCTCGCCGGCGCCGGCGCGGGCATGGCGCAGTCTTTGCCGCCGGCGCCGGTGCCGCAGTCCGGCGCGGCGGCGGCGCCGAGGCCCACGCCGTTCGGGCGCACCATGTCCACGGTCATCACCGTCGCCATCAGCGTCTTCTTCTTCCTGCTCTTCTTCTGCGCTTACATCAACCAGTGCCGCCTCGCCGAGAACGCTGCGCCGCAGGGGGCCAACGCGGCCGCGGCCGGGGCCGGGGCGTCCAGGAGGGGGAAGCGCGGGCTGGACCCGGCGGTGGTGGCCACGTTCCCGATCATGCAGTACAGGGAGATCAAGGAGCACAAGATCGGCAGGGGCGTGCTGGAGTGCGCCGTGTGCCTCACGGCGTTCGAGGAGGCCGACGACCTCCGGCTGCTGCCGCACTGCTCGCACGCCTTCCACCCGGAGTGCATCGACCCCTGGCTCGAGGCGCGGATCACGTGCCCGCTGTGCCGCGCCAACCTCGAGAAGCCGCCGCCGCCGCCGCCCGCCGTGGCGCCCTCGTCGCCCGAGCAGGTGCCGCGGCGTCAGCCCTCGCCTTCGCCGTCCCCGCCGCACGCCGTGGCGATACCGGTGCGGGAGGAGGAGGAGGACAGCGACGAGGACGACAGGAAGGAGGAGGCGATGGAGCTGGAGATGCTGCGCAGCGAGCGGCGGGCGGCGAGGCTGCCGAGATCGCACTCGACGGGGCACTCGCTGTTCGCGGCGTCGGCGGCCGCCGCCGAGCGGAGCGACCACGAGAGGTTCACGCTGCGGCTGCCGCACCACGTGAGGGAGCAGGTGCTCAGGTCGCGCCGCCTGCGCCACGCCACCAGCCTGATCGACTTCGCCGGAGCGAGCCCCGAGGGGAGCGTGCGCGGAGGCCGGCCCGCGGGCGGGGGAGGCGGCGGCAGCAGCCACGGCGGGCGGCGGTGGCAGGCGTTCCTGGCGAGGACGATGTCGTGGGCCCGAGGGGGAGGCGACGGGTCGGTGCGGAAGGGGTGGGACGGGTCCACCCGGAGGGGAAGGGACGACGCCGAGTCGAGCAGAAAGGGGGCCGCTTCGCCGGCGGCGGCGCGGCCATGACGACGTCGGCAGTCCACACCGCCACCGGAACTGCAGTGCAGAGCTTGACTGTAGAAAACGCTTGTAATTTGCCTTTTTTTTTTACTCTAGTTGATTGATGGTATGGATAAATTTAATTTTTCGTGTTTTTAGCTACAGTAGGAATGTTTGCGTGTGCTCTTGCGAGGCCTGAACGTTTCTCGTTTCCTTTGACTCTCGCGAAGTGAATTTTTTGTTCGATCCGCGGATTCCTCCATCCGATAAAAAAGCTTTGGCGAGGGAGAAGAATCGGAATGTTCACTTTTGGACTTGTGCGCCCGCCTTTTCGCTTACGGATGAGATGACAGCCTTCCCTTTTGTCAAGAGATCAATTTTTGTTTAGTAGAGTAATAATACAACTTTGGTTAAGAGACGATGTTAGTGGGAGGAGCATTTGCAAATCTCATTCTCGTGGCCGGCGAGGTGCGAGCGTGAGCCGTAAGGGAGAGCAGATTGCGCCGCTGGTGTGGTGATTGATGGAACCGGCTCCTCTGACTTGCACAAGCAAAGGCAGGTAAGCTACAGTGACCTTATGTGTAAAATAGCGAAGGGAAGTCAGAGAGCAAAGCACGAACTGTACGTAAAATACTGTAGATGATTAATGTGTTGAATTACTGTAGATAAATATGTGTTTGTACCACTGTTCATGCGTGGATGGTGAAGCAATGTCAGGGATCTGTAGCTCCCTCTGACTTCCCTTGGAACGTCAGAGGATCTCGTTCCGTGATTGATGCCCCTTTAATCATTCCCGGTTTGTCCATCGTTCTTTGCGAAATTCCCGTTTTGGTTGGGCGTCGGTCGATCTTCCCTTTTTCTTTTCTTTCCCATTTCCACTCCACTGTCTCCCTCATGGTCAATTTAGTACGCCTATGAATTGGAAGGAGGATTCATTCGTGTGTGAAACAACTTGGGGAGGCTCTTGTGCTTAAGAAAGCAGCGGATAAGTTTCGCCATACAAAAATACTACTATACAATGAGCGGATAAGAACGTGGCGTGGTTACCACGGGCACCGCCGCGTCCTGACCTGTCTGTGCTACTGGTAGTAGGGAGTATCTAGCAGTAGCAGAGGGACCAAGCCGTGTGTCATGGTCGTGGCGCGGTGCCGTGGTGGAAGACCCAAGGCGAAGGCGGCAACAGAAACGCACCACACGAGAAGCAACTAGATCATGCATTGCTCGTGAAGAACAGGGTGTATGTGTACGTCTGCTACTTCATGCCAATAACCAAATGCGTTTCTATAGCCGTTGCATGTGCTTGTTTCTCCTGCCGAGATGAATTTAGCAGCTGTTCTACGTTAAAAAAAAAAAACAAGTGTAAGGCCGTCTCCAATGCAGACCCTCAAACCGCAAGTATACATCTGGACAACACAGTCTGTATGTGTTGTGCCATCCAACGTAGGACTGCATCGGCTGAGCGATCCGGACGCACAGAGAAAGTTGGGAGGCTTTGCCGGAGTCCGGACAACACCTACGTAGGACTCTGACACTCCCGGCCCATTAAATCCCCTCTCCCGATCTCATTTTCTTTCGATCCGTCATTCTCCCTCTTGCTTTGCATCCGCACCCTCCTCCGTCGGTGTCGTCGCTGTACCTTTCCGGCCGGCACACTGCAGGACCTCCACAACCAGCACCGACGCGCCCGCTCGTCTTTCACGACGGCGTCATCCACCCAGGACCAATCCATAGGCAGATACACTTCGCCCTCTGTTGACGTCGTACATGGCAGTCACCACGCCCGATAGGTATTCGGTCAAATACCATGTCTTTTTTAAGTAAGAAGGAGGATAAGTTGTTCGGTGGTTGGCTGTATCCGCATATTTCATAGGCAGTAGGAGAGAGGGCCCCTTCTGGCAGCGCGTGCATGATTCGTTTCACGCACGAAAGCTCATTGCGCCCTACAACATGCACATCATCCATGATCGCATTGTGAGGTCGTTATTGTATCGATGGTACGCCATGCAGACCAGCTCACCAAGTTTTATGGCACGGGTGATATGTTGGAGGCAAGGTAACCATTGCGCGTGGTAGCCGAACAGATCTTAAGTTTTGGTTCTTCTTGCTCAATGCGTTGATTGATTCATTCATTTATTCAATGTTGCATTACATATTTAATAGCCCATATGTGATGCCGTGATGTATCAAATGGTAGAGAGACGATCATTTAGATACATACACTATTGGATCAAGATGAAAATGTAGTATGTGTGGGACAACATGATTCGTTAATGAAAAACTTGTTGAAAATTCGGTTGAATTTAAACTATTGTTGTACTAGACCTATATGCATGCTATGTATGCATGGCCTGTGCTATTTTATACCCGTACTTTGATGAAATCCTTCGTGTTTCTATGAATTTCATTCGTTTAGTTTAAACATTGGTTGAAATGTATGCGCAACGTTGAATGGTCGGCTCTCGTACCCATGTCCGTGGACGGATGCCGATAAATTTATAGGTCAACGTTGGAGATGCCTTATCTTTTCCCCCTTTTGATATACGTATTGTTCTTCTTTCAGGGTGCATGACTTTTGGCATCGACAAGTCGAAATCGTTTAGATTAGACGGACAATGTTACTCCTGCTAGTATACGAATCAAATGTCTTAATCATCAACGGTATACACCCTTTTCCACGGAATTGAATCGTCCCGTGCACACGACGGCCTGCCTCAACGCCGTGACTAGCATTGGTCAACATAGGCAGCTTCCTCCCTGGTACAGCAGAACATGCTTGCAGAGCCAGGTTTATTCTGCTGTTTTGCTACACGGGTACACAGCTAATACGTGCACGCGGCATGTCGGTGCAAATAAGCGTGGATTGGATTGTACTGGGGGAGCTCATTTCCAAAAGTCCAAGCAACTCATCACGCAGGCATATGCCGTCCAGGCGTGCGTGCTCAACCCACCTCAGTTGACATCGATCCATCAACTGTCTGGCCCATTGACTATGTAGACTTGGAGTTCGGTTGGCACTTGGCACCCAACAAAAAAGCACTCTCTGAAACGGACGAGCTGGTTAGACTGCAATGAAACTGGCAAAGGGACCTTAAAAATAAACTGGCAAAGGGGAAGAAGATGCCCGAACCAAGAACGGCTCTTCCAAGGGCAACTCCAACGGGCCGATCCAAAAAGATACACAATTTATCCGTTTGGATTCGCCGGGCGGACATCAAAGATTGGACGTGTGCACCGGCCCATAAATACGCTTAACTCTCCGGGTCGCATTTCAGATTTTCACCAATTTGCGAATTAAATATGTTTTCATTGCCATCAAAACTACGTTTGTACATTAATTTAAATAACATAATATGTAAAACATAGATGTAGTTGTCGTCGCCGTTGTCCTCGTCTGTGAGGTTGACGAAGACCGCAGCCGGCTACGGTACTACCATCGAAGCGTGCGGTGGCACAGCGGGCGCCCCTTGCTGCTTCGGTTGCTGCTGCTCTGCGCCACCCGCTCGGGTGTGCACGACACCCACTCTGCTGTGCACGACACCCACTCTGCTGTGCATGGGGCCGTGGACGTCCACGATCACCAGTGGCCACAGCTCATACTCCGGCTCGGGCATGGCCGTGGCAACCTGCACTCCGTTCAATTTGGCCAGCGGTAGTGGCAGACCAGGCCACATGGAGAGCTTGTCGAGTTGGAGTCCTCGAGGGCCTTCTTATAGGCATCACCCTCCTCCTCCGCCACCACCACTGGCCTGCGGGGCGGCTCCTACGTTGGAGCATGCACGCGATGTGGATGCCCCGGAGCACAGGGCGCTGGTGCGTCGTAGTACGATCGATGCCGCTGGTCGTGCTCGTCGGTGAACTGTGGGGAACGCAACAGAAACAATTATTTTTCCATCCTACGCACAAGCCCAAAACCACTATGAAGATGCATACAAGGTTAGATCTGATCCGACTCGGAGTGCAGCGGAAGAAGAGTTGACGAAGATCGTCGTTGCAAACTCCCAAAGTTAGGATTTACAACCTCTCAACCGCAAGAATTTTCTCCCTCGAACAAAGATCAAAAGTACGATCTCTCCACCTAGTTGCACATATACGGCGTCACGGATTCAGTGCTGCTTCGCCGCCCACAACTAATCACCACCAAAGGCTAGGCAGCCTTGCGACAGAATGAAACTATTTCATGGAGTAGCTAGAGAGAGAGAGAAGACAGATGATACATGCCATTGTTTGAGAGCTGAAGTGTTCAACTTGTGTGTGAATTTTGGATGCCCGCCTCCTCTATTTATAGACGGAGAGAGGAGGGGTGGGGTGGAAGGAGGCACCCCAAAGCCCCCCCCCCCCACCCAAAAAAAATTCCCCACAAAAAGATTACATCGTCTGTGTACCCTCATATTATATAATGGGCCTAGGATACACTGTAAATGTGGGGAAACGTAGCATGCAATTTCAAAAAAATTCATACGCTCACGCAAGATCTATCTAGGAGATGCATAACAACGAGAGGGGAAGAGTGTGCCCATGTACCCTCGTAGACCTAAAGCGGGAGCGTTTGACAACGCGGTTGATGTAGTCGAACTTCTTCTAGATCCGACCGATCAAGCACCGAACGTACGACACCTCCGAGTTCTGCACACGTTCAGCTCGATGACGTTCCTCGTCTTCTTGATCCAGCAAAGGTGTCGAGGAAGAAGATGAGTTCTGTCAGCACGGCGGTGTGGCGACGGTGATGGTGAAGTGATCCGCGCAGGGCTTCGCCTAAGCACTACGAAGATATGACCGGAGGCGTAAACTATGGAGGGGGCGCCGCACATGGCTAACAATTGTTGGTTTGTCTTCTAGGCGCCCCCTCCCCACGTATATATAGGTGGGAGGGGGAGGGGAGCAGCCTTGGGGCGCCCCAAGTAGGAGGAATCCTACTTCGGGCCTCCTCCAATTCGGCCTTCCCCCTTTCTTGTATACGGAAGGGGGAAGGAAGGGGGAATCCTATTCCCTCTCTTTCCTTTCCTCCTCCCCTTTTCCTTCTCCACTTAGGCCGGCCCATATGGGGGGGGGGTGGGGGCGCACCAGCCCCTTGTGGCCGGTGTGTTTCCCCTCTTGGCCCATAAGGCCCATATCTTTTGTCGGGGGTGCCCGAAACCCCTTCCGGTGAGCCGATATGTACCCGGTACTCTCCGGAACACTTCCGGTGTCCGTATACCATTGTCCTATATATCAATCTTTACCTCTCGACCATTTCGAGACTCCTCGTCATGTCCTTGATCTCATCCGGGACTCCAAACAACATTCGGTGACCAAATCACATAACTCATATAATACAAAATCGTCATTGAACGTTAAGCATGCGGACCCTACGGTTCGAGAACTATAGGGACACTTCTCCAGTCAATAACCAAGAGCGGGAACTGGATGCTCATATTGGCTCCTACATATTCTACGAAGATGTAGGATCGAAAGTATGTCTAGAGGGGGGGAGGGTGATTAGACTACTTGACCGAATAAAAACTTAACCTTTTCCCAGTTTTAATTCTTGACAGATTTTAGCAACTTAGCACAAGTCAAGCAATCTTAATACAATTCAAGCAAGCATGCAAAGAGTATATGAGCAGCGGAAAGTAAAGCATGTAACTTGCAAGAAAGTAAATGGGAGGAGTTTGGAGGGAGCAAACGCAATGTTGACACGAAGGTTTTTGGCGTGGTTCCGATAGGTGGTGCTATCGTACATCCACGTTGATGGAGACTTCAACCCACGAAGGGTAATTGTTGCACAAGTCCACGGAGGGCTCCACCCACGAAGGGTCCACGAAGAAGCAATCTTGTCTATCCCACCATGGCCATCGCCCACGAAGGACTTGCCTCACTAGGGTAGATCTTCACGAAGTAGGCGATCTCCTTGCCCTTACAAACTCCTTGGTTCAACTCCACAATCTTGAGGGAGGCTCCCAAGTAACACCTAACCAATCTAGGAGACACCACTCTCCAAAAGGTAATAGATGGTGTGTTGATGATGAACTCCTTGCTCTTGTGCTTGAAATGATAGTCTCCCCAACACTCAACTCTCACTCACAGATTTGGCTATGGTTGAAAGATGAGTTGAGTGGAAAGCAACTTGGGGAAGGCTAGAGATCAAGATTCTTGTGGTTGGACTGGAATATCTTGGTCTCAACACATGAGTAGGTGGTTCTCTCTCAGAAAATGAATGATGGAAGTGTAGGCACGTTCTGATGGCTCTCTCCACGAATGAAGAATGGGTGGAGGGGTATATATAGCCTCCACACAAAATCTAACCGTTACACACAGATTCCCAAACTCGATGAGACCGAATGGTAAAACTCGGTCAGACCGATTCAGGTCAAAATATGAACGTTAGGCTTTCGGTGGGACCGACACAGTCAACTTGGTGGGACCGATATGCTAGGGTTAGGGCATAACGTAATCTCAGTGTGACTGATCACATGAACTCGGTGGGACCGATTTCAGTAATAGGCACATACATAGTTGGTCAGGAAAACTCGGTGGGACCGATTCGCTCACTTATGTAAGACCGAAGTGTTACGAAAAGGAAACATAGAGTTTGCATTGTAGACTCGGTGGGATCGATTCACTCATTTTGGTGGGACCGAAATGTTACACAAAGGAAATAGTGAGTTTGCAATCCCATCTCAGTGAGACCCAACCAAAGTGACTAGGGTTTGTGGCAGTGGCTATGCCAAATGAAACTCGATGGCGCCGGGTAGATCAAATCGGCGGGGCCGAGTTTGACTTTTAGGTTTGGGACATATGTGGAAATGAGAAAGTGGTTGAGGGTTTTGGAGCATATCACTAAGCATTTTGAGCAAGAAATCCATTAAGCAACACCTCATCCCCTTTTAATATTATTGGCTTTCCTATTGACTCAATGTGATCTTGGATCACTTAAGTAAAAATGTAGAGTCTTGAGGTTGTTGCCAATATGTGTCCTTAGCATTTTGAGGGGTCCACATCTCTAGTCCATGCCATGCCAATCGTTGAACTTTCTAAAATGATCATTTTGAAAGATCATTAGTTCAATGAGCTATATGTTGTTAAGAATTACCAAAACCACCCAGGGATTAGTTGCAAGATCTTTATCGGTCGAACCGTTATGACAACATACATTATTCCCTTTGTCAGTCGGTATGTTACTTGCCCGAGATTCGATCATCGATATCTTCATACCTAGTTCAATCTCGTTACCCGCAAGTCTCTTTACTCGTTCCATAATACATCATCCTGCAACTAACTCATTAGTCACTTTATTTGCAAGGCTTCTTATGATGTGTATTACTGAGAGGGCCCAGAGATACCTCTCCGATACTCGGAGTGAAAAATCCTAATCTTGATCTATGCCAACCCAACAAACACCTTCGGAGATACCTGTAGAGCATCTTTATAATCACCCAGTTACGTTGTGACTTTTGCTAGCACAAAAGGTATTCCTCCAGTATCCGGGAGTTGCATAATCTCATAGTCAAAGGAATATGTATATGACATGAAGAAAGCAATAGCAATAAAACTGAACAATCAATATGTTATGCTAACGGATGGGTCTTGTCCATCACATCATTCTCCTAATGATGTGATCCCGTTCATCAAATGACAACACATGTGTAAGGGCATATTTATCCCTTAGTAGTTTTGGTGATCATGTCTAAACACAAGACTATTTGGTGCCCCTCGAAGACTATTGAAGACGACGTTTCTCTATGTTTCTTTTCGGTGTATTTGAGTCGTAGGAAAGCCGTACTATTAAGAGGGGGTCCACGTTGGAAAGGTTTGGGTGGAATCAACACGTACACGTCTGTTCCCTTTTTGCACCACCTTTCCTTTGGCTCTTTGGAGCATCCTCCGTTTCTCCGTGTCTCTGCAAAATGAAGGAATCCTAGTGTTGCTGAACTGAGGCAGGCGGTAGTATTGCTCTCCAAAGCGGTACTACCACAGGCCCCTGCGGTAGTACCGGCCACAAGCGCGGCAGTACCGTAGGTGCTCACGGTAGTACCGCACATTGGGAGCGGTAGCACCGTGGCCTCAGGCCAGGCTCAGCTGCTCGAGCGGTAGTAGGGGCGGATGTAATTTTTTACATCCGCACCCTATGCGGTAGTACCGCTTTAGTCGCAGTAGTACCGTGAGCTCTGGCCAGGCACAACAGCACGAGTGGAAGTAGGGGCGGATGTAATTTTTTACATCGGCGCCCTACACGGTAGTATCGCTCCAGGCTTGCGGTAGTACCGTGTCGGATTTTTGCATAGATCTAAACTCAGCGGAAGTAGTCACAGATGTAATTTTTTATGTCCGTGCCTTCTCAGCCTAGACTATTCCTGCCTTGCGGTAGTACCGCAAGGGGGAGCGATAGTACCGCGCCATCGGTTCTACCGCTCCCTGTCTTAGCACATCAGGACTAGTCTTGGCCCCTGCGGTAGTACTGCGGTTCGCCACGGTAGTACCGCAGGCCCGTGTGATAGTACTGCTTGTATGATGCGGTAGTACCGCGTGTCGCAGGCTGAGTTGGTGGATAACGGTTGGATTTGTCCCTTGACTATAAAATGGGTGTCTTCTTCCCCGAGCTGACTACCTCTTCCACCTCTAAGCTCCATTGATGCTCTAAGCTCCATTTTCGCCCGATCTCTCTCCCTATCCAATCAAACTTGTTGATTCTCTAGGGATTGGTTGAGAAGGCCTCGATCTACACTTCCACCAAGAGAAATTTGATCCCCCCCACTAATCCCTTGCAGATCTTATTACTCTTGGGTGTTTGAGCATCCTAGACGGTTGAGGTCACCGCGGAGCCATAGTTCATTTTGGTTAAGCTTCGTGGTGTCGTTGTGAGCCTCCAATTAAGTTGTGGAGATTGCCCCAACCTTGTTTGTAAAGGTTCGGTTGCCGCCTCCAA
Organism: Aegilops speltoides; assembly: GCA_021437245.1. Lineage (NCBI taxonomy): Eukaryota > Viridiplantae > Streptophyta > Magnoliopsida > Poales > Poaceae > Aegilops > Aegilops speltoides. The sequence goes on from CM038142.1 coordinate 378,634,508, forward strand.
GGGCACCAATAGTGGAATCACGGCATCTCGCATTATGTGAGGGCATGAGGAGAATACGGTGGCCCTAGTGTCTTCTTGGGGAGCATTGTGCCTCCATACCGCTCCAACGGAGACGTACTTCCCCTCAAAGGGAAGGAACTTCGGTAACACATCCTCGTCTCCACCGGTTCCACTCTAGGTTATCTCTTGCCTTTACTTGTGCAAGCTATATTGTGTTTTATCCTTTGCTTGCTTGTGTGCTTATTGTTGTTGCATCATAAAGGTTCTCACCTAGTTGCATATCTAGACAACCTACTTTGATGCAAAGTTTAATTTGTTAAAGAAAAGCTAAAAATTGTTAGTTGCCTATTCACCCCTCTATAGTCAACTATATCGATCCTTTCAATTGGTATCAGAGCATCGTCTCTTAATTAAGGACTTTAGCGTCCTAAGAGTATGGTTTACACCATAGACGGTGAGGAGGAGCACCCCGGTGTGAATCCTTCTTCGTCTACGGCTGATGGGGGATCCCCGGTCTCACGTGAGGAATTCAATGTGGCTTTGGACACATTGAAAACCTCCATGACGACCAAGGTCAAAGGCATGTTCAAAGAGTTCCTTGATGGTCTTAAATTATCCATCACACCTTTGGAAGTGGCCGCTCCCACTAACAAGGTGGCGGATGCCAACTCCGATAAGGGGGAAGCTTCTAGTGATAAATTTCCTTTATCTAGTGGTAGAAATGGTAGCTGCATCTTTGCCCAAGTTGAACCTCCTCTTACTTATGGAGGACCGGTTCCCTCCACACATTTAAATCATGCGGGTTCTCCTCCTAAGATTGTGAAGAATGAGGATTTTGACTCTTGGGTCAGTCGCTTTAAATGTCATTTAAACCATGTTAATACTAACCTTTGGAGAATTATTGAGCAAGGTTTCTATCCGCATGACCCAAGCAAATTTACCCCGAGAGAAGCCACAGATCATCAATTCAACGAGAATGCCCTCTTCATCATCCAAAACGCAATTCCATCCGAAGACATTGCACATCTCCGTCCGTTCACCGTGGCCAAGGAAGCATGGCACCATGTTGTTTCTCTTTACAAGGGAAGCGCAAGCATTCAACGCTCCAACTATGAAGTGGTGTAGGATGAAGTCGATGAGTTTGCAACGAATGAAGATGAAGAACCTCGTGAGCTTTACCGGAGATTAACCACTCTCGCGGTCTCTCTCCGAGATCATGGGGGAAAGGATACGGATGATAATTGGATCAAGCGCAAATTCCTCAAGGCCATGATGCCTTACCACAAGGCCATGTCCTCCGTCATCCATCAAAGGCCGGACTTCCACACCTTGTCTTCAAGTGAACTGTTGGATGAGTTTGTGGCAATGAGGATCTTGGACAAGACCGCTGGCAATGCGGTGTTGCATTCTCAAAGAGCAAAGAAGCCCAACCTTGCCTTGAAGGCCAAGGCTAGTGCAGAAGAAGAGGATTAAGAGGAAGATGAGGAGAGCAACCCCGAAGATACGAAATATGATTATCATAAGCACATGGCTCTTGCTTCAAGGCAATTTTGGAGCAAGAAGAACTCAAGGCCAAATTTCAACAAGAACAACTCAAGTGGCTTCAAGGGCAAGCAACGTGTGAGAACATGTTACAATTGTGGCAATGTGAGCCATTTTGTTGCGGAGTGCCCTTACAAGAAGCGGGAAGACAATGGTGGCAAGCTTATTCAAAAAGATAAAGCCAAGTCTTTCCCCAACAAGAACAACTTCACCAAGAAGACTCCGACCAAAGGGTTGGTGGCACAAGAAGAATGCAATGAGGATGATGGTGACGATGAAGATGGTGAAGCCATGGCCATGGCTTCCGTTGCCATTGCCACGACTCCACGGGTGTCTCTCTTCGATTCTCCCAACGAGAACATCACCGCCAAGTGCCTCATGGCCAAAGCCACCAACAAGGTAACCCCCAACATCAAAACTACCATCATTACTAATCCTTCCTTGATGGATTGCATTGATGAAAGTGAGGGATCTAATGAGGAAGTAAATGAATTTGAGTTTTTTATGAGTAAGCTCAAAGGCAAATCTAAGAAGCACTTCGTTGCTCTCTTGGAACAACTTGGGGACCGAAGCTCATGAAGAAACCATCTCTAAGATGGAAGGTCATAGTCGTGACTATGCCGATGAGATATCGGATCTCTCTAATGCGCTTGAGGAAGAGCGTGTTCATCATTTGGCTCTTGAGGAGTTACACAACGATGACCATGCTAAATTAAAGAAAGATCTTGATCATGCTCTTGTTGTATCTCGTATGCTTGATTCTAAGAAGGCTAAACTTGGGGTTGACCATGCTAGACTCAAAGAGGAGTTTGATATACTTGACAAGGCTCACAAAGTCTTGAAGGGTGCTCATGCTAGCCTCAAAGAGTATCATGATCAACTCCAAGTGAAGCTAACCAAGGAGAAAGCCACTTTTCCTCATATGGTCCTAATTGATAACGCAAATGCTACTAACCCGTGTTGTGAGCATGTGCATCTTGTGGAGGAGAATGCCAAGTTGAAGGAGCAACTTGAGAAAGGCCTTGTGTCTTGCATACAAGGTGAGAAGAATCTTAATGACCTTTTGAGCAATCAAAAGGAAGTTGTGGCCAAGGAGGGAGTTGGGTTCACACCCAAGTCCAAGAACAAGAAGAAGAAGGACAAGACCAAATGACCTCCTCCTCTCAAGCAAACTTTTGTGAAGGAGGGAGAGGGTGCTTCTAAGGAGAAGCAGAACAATGTGAAGGGTGGTGATGTCAAAAAGGGCAATGCCACCCCTTTCAACAAAGCCAACGACTTTAACCCTTCTTATGTGTTGTGCCGTGCTAGTGATGGGCATGTTTATGCTAAATTTGTTGCTTCTCCTTATGAGTACATTGAATGGTCTATTTGGGTTCCTAAGACCCTTTTTACTAACATCAAAGGACCCATTACAAAATGGGTACCTAAAACCAAGCATTGATCTCTTGTAGGTGTTTGCTTCCAGTGGAGGATCATGGTTGCTCGATAGTGGAGCCACAAATCATATGACCGGAAGCAAGGACTTGGTGGTGTACGTGCACAAGATTCCATCTATGCCCACCAATGTCGAGTGGGGTGATGCCTCGTCCTCCAAGGTATTGGGTCTTGGCAAGGTTGTGATTTCTCATGATCTCACAATCGAGAAAGTCATGCTTGTTGAGTCCCTTGCATACAATTTACTTTCCGTTCGTCAACTTGCACTCATTGGTTTTAGCACATTCTTTGATATTGATACCGTGGCCCTCTTGTGGAGCAAGACTCTTAAAGTAGCCTTTGTTGGGCATGTCGAGAATGGTCTTTATGTGATTAACTTTTCGGAGCGACCCACTAAGACCCCGACATGCCTAATGGCTAAAGTTGATATGGGATGGCTTTGGCATCGCCGTTTAGCCCATGTCAATATGAGATCTTTGCAAAGTATTCTCAAGGGGGACCATGTCCGTGGACTAACAAATGTTAGTTTTGCCAAAGATCGTGCTTGCAGTGCTTGTATCGAAGGAAAGTTACATGAGAAGGCTCACCCTCCCACGACTATCATCTACTCGAAGAGACCCTTGGAGCTCCTTCACATGGATCTCTTTGGGCCTCCATCCTTTGATAGTCTTGGGGGTAGAAAGTATTGATTGGTGATTGTCAATGAGTACTCAAGGTACACTTGGGTATATTTCTTGAAGAGGAAGAGTGAAACTCAACAAATTGTCATCGACTTTGCAAATGAAGCTCAACGTCAACACAATGCAAAGATCTTGACAATAAGAAGTGACAACAGCACGAGCTCAAGAACTACACCTTGGATGAGTTTCTTAGTGATGAGGGGATCAAGCATCAATATTCCGCACCATACACCCCTCAACAAAATGGTGTTGTGGAGAGGAAGAATCAGACGTTGATGGATGTGGCAAGGACCATGATGGCGGAGTTCAAGTCTCCTTACAACTTTTGGGCCGAAGCCATCAACACCGTGTGTCATGCATCCAATCGGCTCTATCTCCGCAAAGGCTTGAACAAGACTCCATATGAAATACTCACCGGTAACAAGCCCAACCTCAAGTACTTCCGGGTGTTCATTTGTAAGTGTTTCATTCTCAAGAAAGGTGTTCGTTTGTCTAAATTTGAGGCTAGAGCTCATGAGGGCATATTTGTTGGTTATGCTACAAACTCTCATGCTTACCGTGTCCTCAACAAGTCCACGGAATTCACTGAGGAGACGTGTAACGTGGATTTTGACGAGAATAACGGCTCCCAAGTGGAGCAAAGTGGTACTTGTGATGTAGGTGATGAAATTCCTCCCCAAGCCATAAGAAGAATGGGTGTTGGTCATATCCTACCCATTGAGGAACCCCTTGTGGCCGAAGGAGAAGGACAATGCTCCACTCAAGTGGAGCCATCACCGACCCAAGACCCACACGCTTCCGAAGAACAAAGTGAAGGCCCTCAACCATGTGAACAAGATCAAGGGAAAGATCAACCTCAAGATGGTGGTGAGCCATCAAGTGATGCCCAAGGTCGAGTTCTCCCTTCCGAGCAAGTTCAAGATCAAGAGCAAGCTCAAGATCAAGGACAAGCTCAAGACGTCGCCCAAGATGATCAAGTTTCCACTCATCTTTTCACACCTGAGGAGGAATTAGAGCGTCATGCCGCTAAGATTGCATCCAAGCTCACAACCAAAGGTCATATCATGGAGAATGTGGTTGGAAGACTAAGAAAGGGGGTAAGCACTCGTAGACAATTAGCAAACTATTGTGAACATCACGCGTTTGTTTCTTGTGTCGAACCCCAAAAGGTCTATGAGGTGCTCGAGGATCCGGATTGGTTCAATGCCATGCATGAAGAACTCAACAACTTGGAGCACAACCAAGTGTGGAGATTGGTGCCAAGGCCAACGGGGAATCATAAAGTCATTGGAACCAAGTGGATATTCAAGAACAAGCAAGATGCTCATGGGATCATCATTCGCAACAAGGCTCGTTTGGTGGCACAAGGCTACTCCCAAGTCGAGAGTATCGACTATGGTGAAACCTTTGCTCCTGTTGCTCGCCTTGAATCTATTCGTTTGTTGATTGCTTATGCTTCTCATCATAATTTCAAGTTGCAACAAATGGATGTGAAGAGTGCTTTTCTTAATGGTCCTATTAATGAGTTGGTGTATGTCAAACAACCCCCGAGGTTCCAGGTTCCCTATTTCCCCGATCATGTGTACCAACTCGACAAGGCACTCTATGGCCTTAAACAAGCCCCACGTGCGTGGTATGAGCATCTTACCAAGTTGTTGCAAGATTGTGGGTTCAAAATTGGGAAAAACGACCCCACTCTTTTTACTAAGAAGGTTCAAGGGGAGTTGTTTGTATGCCAACTATATGTTGATGATATTATCTTTGGTTCCCCTAACAAAGCTTTCAATGAGGAATTTGCCGCTCTCATGACCTCAAAGTTCAAGATGTCTATAATGGGAGAGTTGAAATTCTTTCTGAGGTTCGAAATCAAGCAAAGAAGAGAAGGAACCTTCATCAACCAAACCAAATACACTCAAGACATGCTTAAGAGATTCAAGCTAAGTGATGTCAAGCCGGCTTCCACTCCAATGCCCGTCAAATGCCAACTTGACATAGATCCCAATGGTAAAGTGGTGGATCAAAAGGTATATCGCTCCATGATACGTCTCCAACGTATCTATAATTTTTGATTGTTCCATGCTATTATATTACCCCTTTTGGATGTCTATGGGCTTTATTTTACACATTTATATCATTTTTGGGACTAACCTACTAACCGGAGGCCCAGCCCGTATTGCTGTTTTTTTGCCTATTTCAGTATTTCGAAGAAAAGGAATATCAAACGGAGTCCAAACGGAATGAAACCTTTGGGAGCGTGATTTTTGGAACAAACGTGATCCAGGGGACCAGGAGTGCAAGTCAAGAAGCAGCCAAGGCGGCCACGAGAGGGTAGGGCGCGCCCCCATGTCTCGTAGGCCCCTCGGGCGGCCACCGACGTACTTCTTCCTCCTATATAAGCATACGTACCCCGAAAACATCTAGGGAGCCAACGAAACACAATTTCCACCACCGTAACCTTCTGTATCCGCGAGATCCCATCTTGGAGCCTTCGCCGGCGCTCTGCCGGAGGGGGAATCAACCACGGAGGGCTTCTACATCAACACCATAGCTCCTCCGATGAGTTGTGAGTAGTTTACCACAGACCTTCGGGTCCATAGTTATTAGCTAGATGACTTCTTCTCTCTTTTTGGATCAATACAATGTTCTCCCCTCTCTTGTGGAGATCTATTCGATGTAAACTCTTTTTGCGGTGTGTTTGTTGAGATCCAATGAATTGTGGGTTTATGATCAAGTTTATCTATGAGAAATATTTGAATCTCCTCTGAATTCTTTTATGTATGATTGAGTTATCTTTGCAAGTCTCTTCGAATTATCGGTTAGGTTTGGCCTACTAGATTGATCTTTCTTGCCATGGGAGAAGTGTTTAGCTTTGGGTTCAATCTTGCGGTGTCCTTACCCAGTGACAGCAGGGGTTGCAAGGCACGTATTGTATTGTTGCCATCGAGGATAAAAAGATGGGGTTTATATCATATTGCATGAGTTTATCCCTCTACATCATGTCATCTTGTTTAAGGTGTTACTCTGTTCTTATGAACTTAATACTCTAGATGCAGGCAGGAGTTGGTCGATGTGTGGAGTAACAGTAGTAGATGCAGGCAGGAGTCGGTCTACTTATCACGGACGTGATGCCTATATACATGATCATGCCAAGATAATCTCATAATTATTCGCTTTTCTATCAATTGCTCGACAGTAATTTGTTCACCCACCGTAATACTTATGCTATCTTGAGAGAAGCCACTAGTGAAACCTATGGCCCCCGGGTCTATCTCTTATCATATTTGCTTCCAATCTACTTTTATTTGCATATTTACCTTTTGCATTTATATTATAAAATACCAAAAATATATTTATCTTATCTTACTATCTCTATTAGATCTCACTTTCGCAAGTGGCCGTGAAGGGATTGACAACCCCTTTATTGCGTTGGTTGTGAGTTCTTTGTTTGTTTGTGTAGGTGTGTGGGACTTTTGACGAGCCTCCTACTAGATTGATACCTTGTTTCTCAAAAACTGAGGGAAATACTTACGCTACTATTGCTGCATCACCCTTTCCTCTTCAAGGAAAACCAACGCAAGCTCAAGATGTAGCAAGAAGGATTCCTGGCGCCGTTGCCGGGGAGGTCTTCGCTCAAGTCAAGACATACCAAGTACCCATCCCAAACCCATCTCCCTCGCATGTACATTATTTGCCATTTGCCTCTCGTTTTCCTCTCCCCCACTTCACCCTTGCCGTTTTATTCGCCCTCTCTTTCCCAATCTCCTCCTCTCTCTTTCGCTTGCCTTTTTCTATTTGCTCGTGTGTTAGATCTTTTACCTTGTCGTTATGGCTAGTCCTCCTATCCTTGTTATCACTCCCGAACATGAAATTCTTAATTTTAAGCAAAGGGAGGGAGAAAATTTAAAAGATGCTTGGCATAGAATTTGCAATGCTCAAAATAAATCTACTAGGAAGCTTTCTACTTTCGTTTTTCTTCGCAATTTTTATGTAGGCATTACCCCTTGGAATAGATGTGTTCTTGATACCGTTGCCGGAGGGGATTTCTTGAGTAGCCATATGTTTGATGCTTATAATGCTATGTTAGATTTGTTTGGCCCACCACCTCTTTTGGTTAATGGAACAATTTTAACCTTAGAACATGTACTGCAACGTCTTGATATTATTGAAAATAAAATGGCCACTGTTGAGTTGATTGAAAATTTGGATAAAAAGATCCATAATCACATTACCCAATATGGATCTTGGGTTGGAGTTACTTTGATAAATCTTAAAGAGAAAGAACCTATAGTTAACAAAAAAATAGATATAGATTCTAAAAGAATCGGTAAACTTGAGGATATCATTACCAACTTAGGTTCCACGTTTTCTTCCATGAAAAACACTCCAAAACCCCCTACCAAAACTGCCAAGTTTATTTATGTTCCTAAAAATAAGGGGGAATCTTCTAGTAAAGGAGACGCGGATCTCAAATCCATAAGTGTTCATCCCAATTGTCTCTCTATCGTTAAGGAACCTTTTGCTACAAACGAATTTCTTGAATTTTTGCCTAAAGGTTTAATAATTTCTAAAAAGGGAGAAACCCCTAAAGATTATAAGTGCTCTATTGAGGAGTTTAATGCCAAAGATGGCACTACTTAGATCTATCTTCGCTTTTATGCCTAGCTAGGGGCGTTAAACGATAGCGCTAGTTGGGAGGCAACCCAATTTTCTTTGTGTTTTTTTGTTTTTGTTACTGTTTAGTAATAAATCTCGCATCTATCTTCTGTTTAGATGTGTTTTTATCTTTCAGTTAGTGTTTGCGCCAAGTAGAACCTATAGGATAACCTATGATGATAGTTGATTTGATTCTGCTGAAAACCAGAAACTTTGCGCGCACAAATTTCGTTTTGTTAAATCACAGAAACGTGCTTTTGCGTTGATTCTTTTTGATGCTGATCTATAAACAAATTGTCCAGGACTTCCTATTTTGGTAGGATTGTTAGAGTTCCAGAAGTTTGTGTTAGTTACAGATTGCTACAGACTGTTCTGTTTTTGACAGATTCTGTTTTTCGTGTGTTGTTTGCTTATTTTGATGCATCTATAGCTAGTAAAATAGTTTATAAACCATAGAGAAGTTGGAATACAGTAGGTTTAACACCAAAATAAATAAAGAATGAGTTCATTACAGTACCTTATGTGGTGTTTTTGTTTTCTTTCACTAACGGAGCTTATAAGATTTCCTGTTGAGTTTTGTGTTGTGAAGTTTTCAAGTTTTGGGTAAAGCTTTTATGGACTATGGAATAAGAAGTGGCAAGAGCCTAAGCTTGGGGATGCCCATGGTACCCCAAGATATTCAAGGATAGCCAAAAGCCTAAGCTTGGGGATGCCCCAGGAAGGCATCCCCTCTTTCGTCTTCGTTCATTGGTAACTTTACTTGGAGCTATACTGTTATTCGCCACATGATATGTGTTTTGCTTGGAGTGTCGTGTATTATATTAGTCTTTGCTTTTTAGTTTACCACAATCATCCTTTATGTACACACCTTTTGGGAGAAGCCCACTTGATTAGAATTTGCTAGAATACTCTATGTGCTTCACTTATATCTTTTGAGCTTGATAGTTTTTGCTCTAGTGCTTCACTTATATTTTTTAGAGCACGACGGTGGATTAATTTTGAAGAAATTGCTAGTCTCTCATGCTTCACTTATATCTTTTTGAGAGTCTTTTAGAACAGCATGGTATTTGCTATGGTTACAAAGTTGGTCCTAGAATGATGAGCATCCAAGTTGGGTATAATAAAAACTATCATAGAAAGTGAATTGGATGCTATGATCAATTTGATGCTTGATAATTGTTTTGAGATATGAAGGTAGTGATATTAAAGTCATGCTAGGTGAGGTGATTATCAAAAATACTTATGTTGAGGGTTGTGATTTCCGTACCATGCACGTATGGTGAACCGCTTTGTGATGAAGTTGGAGCACAATTTTATTTATTGATTGTCTTCCTTATGAGTGGCGGTCGGGGACGAGCGATGGTCTTTTCCTACCAATCTATCCCCCTAGGAGCATGCGCGTAGTGCTTTTGTTTTTGATGACTTCTAGATTTTTGCAATAAGTATATGAGTTCTTTTGACTAATGTTGAGTCCATGGATTATACGCAGCCTCACCCTTCCACCATTGCTAGCCTCTCTTGTGCCGTGCAACTTTCGCCAGTACCATACACCCACCATATACCTTCCTCAAAATAGCCACCATACCTACCTATTATGGCATTTCCATAGCCATTCCGAGATATATTGCCATGCAACTTTCCACCGTTCTGTTCATATGACACGCATTACTTTTGTCATATTGCTCTTTGCATGACCATGTAGTTGACATCGTATTTGTGGCAAGGCCACTTTCATAATTTTCATACATGTCACTCTTGATTCATGGCATATCCTGGTACACCGCCGGAGGCATTCATATAGATTCATATCTTGTTTTAGCTTTGAGTTGTAATTCTTGAGTTGTAAATCCATAAAAGTGTGATGATCTTCATTATTAGAGCATTGTCCCAGTGAGGAAAGGATGATGGAGACTATGATTCCCCCACAAGTCGGGATGAGACTTCGAACTTTACAAAAAGGAAAAAAAGAGAGAAAAAAGAAAGGCCAAAAAAAGAAAGGCAAAAAAAGAGAATAAACAAATAAATAAAATGAGAGAAAAAGAGAGAAGGGACAATGCTACTATCTCTTTTTCCACACTTGTGCTTCAAAGTAGCACCATGATCTTCATGATAGAGTCTCATATGTTGTCACTTTCATATACTAGTGGGAATTTTTCATTATAGAACTTGGCTTGTATATTCCAATGATGGGCTTCCTCAAAGTGACCTAGGTCTTCGTGAGCAAGCGAGTTGGATGCACACCCACTTAGTTTCTTTTGTTGAGCTTTCATATATTTATAGCTCTAGTGCATCCGTTGCATGACAATCCCTACTCACTCACATTGATATCTATTAATGGGCATCTCCATAGCCCGTTGATATGCCTAGTTGATGTGAGACTATCTTCTCCTTTTTTGTCTTCTCCACAACCACCATTCTATTCCACATATAGTGCTATGTCCATGGCTCACGCTCATGTATTGCGTGAAAATTGAAAGAGTTTGAGATTATTAAACTATGAAAAAAATGCTTGGCTTGTCATCGGGGTTGTGCATGATTAAATACTTTGTGTGATGAAGATAGAGCAACAGCCAGACTATATGATTTTGTAGGGATAACTTTCTTTGGCCATGTTATTTTGAGAAGACATAATTACTTTGATTAGTATGCTTGAAGTATCACCATTTTCATGTCAATATGAACTTTTATTTTGTATCATTTGGATCTGAACACTCATGCCCCAATAAAGAAAATTATATTGAGAATTATGCTAGGTAGCATTCCACAACAAAAATTCTGTTTTTATCATTTACCTACACAAGGACGAGCAGGAATTAAGCTTGGGGATGCTTGATACGTCTCCAACGTATCTATAATTTTTTATTGTTCCATGCTATTATATTACCCCTTTTGGATGTCTATGGGCATTATTTTACACATTTATATCATTTTTGGGACTAACCTACTAACCAGAGGCCCAGCCCGTATTGCTGTTTTTTTGCCTATTTTAGTATTTCGAATAAAAGGAATATCAAACGGAGTCCAAATAGAATGAAACCTTCGGGAGCGTGATTTGTGGAACAAACGTGATCCAGGGGACTTGGAGTGGAAGTCAAGAAGCAGCCGAGGCGGCCACCCGAGGGCAGGGTGCGCCCCCCTATAGGGCGCGCCCCCTGTCTCGTGGGCCCCTCGAGCGGCCACCGACGTACTTCTTCCTCCTATATAAGCCTACGTACCCCGAAAACATCCAGGGAGCCAACGAAACACAATTTCCACCACCGTAACCTTCTGTATCCGCGAGATCCCATCTTGGAGCCTTCACCGGCGCTCTGCCGGTGGGGGAATCGACCATGGAGGGCTTCTACATCAACACCATAGCCCCTCCGATGAGTTGTGAGTAGTTTACCATAGACCTTCGGGTCCATAGTTATTAGCTAGATGGCTTCTTCTCTCTTTTTGGATCTCAATACAATGTTCTCCCCCTCTCTTGTGGAGATCTATTCGATGTAAACTCTTTTTGCGGTGTGTTTGTCGAGATCCGATGAATTGTGGGTTTATGATCAAGTTTATCTATGAGAAATATTTGAATCTCCTCTGAATTCTTTTATGTATGATTGAGTTATCTTTGCAAGTCTCTTCGAATTATCAATTTGATTTGGCCTACTAGATTGATCTTTCTTGCCATGGGAGAAGTGTTTAGCTTTGGGTTCAATCTTGCGGTGTCCTTACCCAGTGACAGCAGGGGTTGCAAGGCAGGTATTGTATTGTTTCCATCGAGGATAAAAAGATGGGGTTTATATCATATTGCATGAGTTTATCCCTCTACATCATGTCATCTTGCTTAAGGCGTTACTCTGTTCTTATGAACTTAATACTCTAGATGCAGGCAGGAGTCAGTCGATGTGTGGAGTAATAGTAGTAGATGCAGGCAGGAGTCGGTCGGACGTGATGCCTATATACATGATCATGCCTAGATAATCTCATAATTATTCGCTTTTCTATCAATTGCTCGACAGTAATTTGTTCACCTACCGTAATACTTATGCTATCTTGAGAGAAGCCACTAGTGAAACCTATGGCCCCCGAGTCTATCTCTTATTATATTTGCTTCCAATCTACTTTTATTTGCATCTATATTATAAAATACCAAAAATATATTTATCTTATCTTACTATCTCTATTAGATCTCACTTTCGCAAATGGCCGTGAAGGGATTGACAACCCCTTTATTGCGTTGGTTGTGAGTTCTTTGTTTGTTTGTGTAGGTGCGTGGGACTTTTGAGGAGCCTCCTACTGGATTGATACCCTGGTTCTCAAAAACTGAGGGAAATACTTACGGTACTATTGCTACATCACCCTTTCCTCTTCAAGGAAAACCAACGCAAGCTCAAGACGTAGCACTCCATGATTGGCTCCTTGCTTTACCTTTGTGCATCTAGACCGGATATCATGTTGAGTGTGGGAATTTGTGCACGGTTTCAAGCTGCACCTAAGGAAAGCCACTTTGTGGCAGTCAATCGAATCTTTCGGTATTTGGCTCATACCCCAAACTTTGGCTTATGGTACCCAAGAGGATCCAACTTCGATCTTTTGGGTGATACAGACTTAGATTGGGCGGGAGACAAAGTGGATAGGATCTCCACCTCCGGAGGGTGCCAATTGCTTGGTTGCTCTTTGGTGAGTTGGTCTTCTAAGAAGCAAAGTTGTGTATCTCTCTCGTCCACCGAAGCGGAGTATGTGGCTGCCGGTAGTTGTTGTGCTCAACTTCTATGGATGAGGCATACTTTGAAGGATTACGGTGTCACTTGTGACGAAGTGCCTCTTTGGTGCGACAATGAAAGTGCCATCAAGATCTCTCTCAACCCGGTGCAACACTTCAAGGCGAAGCATATTGAGATTCAGTATCACTTCATCCGGGATCACATTAGGCGAGGGGAGATCAAGCTCAAGTATGTCAACACTCATGATAACCTTGCAGATATTTTCACGAAGCCCTTGGATCAAGCAAGATTTCGCGAGTTAAGGCATGAGCTAAATATCATTGATTCGAGCAATGTAGCTTGAACCCTTGCACACCCCACCATACTCAACGTGATATCTTGTTTAGGTGTAGACATGGACATAGGGGGAGTGTTGTTCTCTCGATGAACTCCCCCTCCCCCATTATGCATAAATTGATCAACTCTTTCACATTAGCCATTTTGATGGTACTTGTGCTTCAAAGACGAGTTTTGGTCATGGGCCCAAGGATAATTCTTCGCAGTGCCTTACCAATTGACTGATACATAGGTGGCTCCGTCCACCGCCCTCTCTTCTTGAGAGTTTTGTTTCATTTTTGGCCTTCGTTGTCTTTTTCCTTCGCTTGAGTCGTGTTTGTGTTTGTGTTGCCTCGCCTGCTCACTCTTGGTGTGTCTGTTTGCGTGAAGGTTGTGTTGCAAAGGCTGTTTTCCTCTCTCGTTTGCGAAACTTGCATTTTCTTGGGTCTACGGTACTACCATGATCTGCCACGGTACTAACGCAGGAGCTGTGCACGGTACTATCGCAACCAGCCCGACAATAATTTTTTACTGCCGCTGGTCGAGCGGTACTACCGCCCAGAGTGCGGTACTTTCGCCCGGGCGGTACTACCGCACAGTCGTGAGTGCGTGGGGGTTAAGAGCGGGCAGGGGGAGTTCTAAATCCCCCATGCCCATTCAACTCCTTTTCCCCATGACGTCTCTCTCTCTCTTTCCTGCCCAAGAACGGCGCCGGAGGACCTCGCCGGATCTCCGTCTCCGGCCGCTCTCCTTGCATTCCAACCGGTGGGATCGTTCCCCACCTTGCCCTCTTGCCATGGACCAAGATTTCTCCTCAAATCCCTCGGTCTTTGCTTTGTTGTTTTGTCTCTAGTTTTTGGGGAGATGCATGTGTTCTTGAGACTTTAGGCCAAATCTTTGAAAGAGTAGGGTGTAGGAGAGTAGTAATGCAGTAGAGATGCTACTTGGTCTGTTGCTATTCGGTAGTTTTGATCACCCGTAGTACCGCTCCATTGTTGTGGCGTTTTGAATCTGATTCATTTTGGATCTGAACTCGAGCGGTACTACCGCACCTCCCATACGGTACTACCACTCTAGCCGCGTTCGCCTCGTACGGTACTACCGCTCCCCCAGAGCGGTACTACCGCGCGCGGCGCGGTACTACCGTGCCATCTCGGTGCGGTACTACCGTGCCATCCCGGCGTGGTACTACCGCGGCTAGAGCGGTAGTAAATTTTTAGTTCCACACCATGGAGCAGTACTATTGTTGACTACAAACCTTCCTCGTAGAAACTATCCAATGTTATTTCTACGTGTTTCATTCGTTTTGCTGTGGTCTTTGCATTGATCCTTCTTGCTTCTTTTGCATGTTCTTGTGTTGTGTGTCATAGGTGGTGGCTCCGGTTCCAATGTCCGTCAGTTGAATCCTGTTCGTGACACGGGCTCGAAGCGTCTGCGCAACCAAGATGAAGCTCCACATGGCTCGAATGCCCCCAACGCAGAACCAAGACCACCGCCACCAAGCTCAAGGAGCCCACAATGGGCATGGATGAGATACCACTGGCTGAGTTTATCACTCTAAGGAAGATCAACCCCTATGTGAATCCCCATGCAAAATTCAGAGGGAATGATCTGTTTTGGACCAAGTAGCAGAATCTTATCTATCTAGATGTGATCAAGGCCAAGCAGAACATCTATGTGGATGTGCACTGGATTGACACGAATCATATGAGGCAGGATAAAGCACCGTGACTATTTTGGTGAGGCTTTCGACCTCGTGGAGAAATTTGGCATTGAGCACATGCTTACTTTTCACTTGGACTTTGACCCAGAGATTGTGGCTCAGTTCTTCGCTTCGGTCCATTTCCATTTTGATGAGGCACAAACCATGATCTGGATGACCAGTGGGCAACAGATGGCTGCTAAGTGGAAGGACTTCATGGATTTGCTTCACACGCCCATTGGTGTTCGCCCTCATGCCAACCCTGATGCGGGGCTCGACACGCCCGTTGGTGTTCGCCCTCATGCCAACCCTGAGTCAGCCAACAAGAACAAGCTTCAGCCCTTCTTTGTTGAGAAGATGCTTCCCATTAAGAAGAAGGCATGGGTGCTGAACTCTTTCCTTGACATCATGCATCAGATCTTCCGCAACTCCCTCTTTTCGCGCATCGGTGACAAGGATAAGGTGCATGCCTATCTCCTGGATATGATGCTCCTTTGTGAGGAGGCGCGTCATGCTTAGACGCAACCACTTGATGTCTCACATATCATGTGGTGCAAGCTATAGTTTGCGGTGTTCAACCATAAGGTGCCCATCTATGGACCTTACCTGTTCCTCTTGATCACAAAGACTTGGGAGAAGCTCTATCCTGATGATGAGTTTGTGCCCCCGGCTGGACTCGTCATGAGCCCATCAAGCTCCGCATCAAGAGCTAATGGGCTAACACCACTACCAGTGCTAAGGCCGAGGCTGCCAAAATGGCTGTGGATGAGGATGAGGTCTAGGAGGAGGAATCGGATGAGGACAACTCTGATGGATACAGTCCTCCCTCTACTGAGCCCACTTGGGCTAAGAAGCTGAAAAAAAAGATGAAGGCTTTGTTCTGCATGCAGGCCAAAGGGCAGTACAGGACCCATGTTGCCTCCAAGGAGAGTCGCCAACGCGATAAGAAGATCTTGAGGACCTTTGGCGAAAATGTGGAGAGTGGGTCAGAGGGAATCATCACTCCGGAGGATGCCTGGATAGCCCAGCAAGGATTTCAGTGGATTGAGTCAGAGGAGGAGCCCATTCCCGCTGCCAAGACCGATGAGGAGCACGAGGAGTGATCCCTGCAGCTTGAGCTACCACCTATGTCATAGCTGTCCTCTTTGCCTTTTTGGTGTCTCGATGCCAAACGGGGAGAGAGTGTAGGATTTGCGAGTCTTGTGTCGTGTCGTGTGTCGTGTTGTTTCGCTCGGTCGTTTTTGCTTTTGTTCTATTGAACCTTGTTTGCTTTGGTTTGCTTTGTGCTCGTAAGACCAAGTTCTATATCATATGGTGTAAGTGCTGGGGAACATAGTAATTTCAAAAAATTTCCTACGCACACGCAAGATCATGGTGATGCATAGCAACGAGAGGGAGAGTGTTGTCCACGCCCTCGTGAGACCGTGAAGTGAGCGTTATGACAACGCGACTGATGTAGTCGTACGTCTTCACGATCCGACCGATCCAAGTACCGAACGTACGGCACCTCCGAGTTCAGCACACGTTCAGCTCGATGACGATCCCCGGACTCCGATCCAGCAGGGTGTCGGGGATGAGTTCCGTTAGCACGACGGCATGGTGACGATGATGATGTTCTACCGACGCAGGGCTTCGCCTAAGCACCGCAACAATATGACCGATGTGGAATATGGTGGAGGGGGGCACCGCACACGGCTAAGAAACGATCACGAAGATCAACTTGTGTGTCTTGGGGTGCCCCCTACCCCCGTATATAAAGGAGCAAGGGGGGAGGCCGGCCGGCCCTAGGGGGCACGCCAAGGAGGGGGGGAGTCCTCCTCCTAGTGGGAGTAGGACTCCCCTTTCCTAGTCTCACTAGGAAGGAGGAAGGGGGAAGGAAAGAAAGGGAGAGGGAGAGGGAAAGAGGGGCCGCGCCCCCCTCCCCTAGTCCAATTCGGACTCCCCATGGGGGGGCGCCACCTCCTGGGCTGCTGCCCTCTCTCTCCCCTCAGGCCCACTAAGGCCCAATACTTCCCCGGGGGGTTCCGGTAACCCATCCGGCACTCCGGTTTTCTCCGAAATCACCCGGAACACTTCCCGTGTCCAAATATAGTCGTCCAATATATCAATCTTTATGTCTCGACCATTCCGAGACTCCTCATCATGTCCGTGATCACATTCGGGACTCCGAACATACTTCGGTACATCAAAACTTATAAACTCATAATAAAACTATCATCGTAACGTTAAGCGTGCGGACCCTACGGGTTCGAGAACTATGTAGACATGACCTAGAACTGTTTCCGGTCAATAACCAATAGCGGATCCTGGATGCTCATATTGGCTCCTATATATTCTACGAAGATCTTTACCGGTTAAACCGCATAACAACATACGTTGTTCCCTTTGTGATCGGTATGTTACTTGCCCGAGATTCGATCGTCGGTATCCAATACCTAGTTCAATCTCGTTACCGGCAAGTCTCTTTACTCGTTACGTAATGCATCATTCCGTAACTAACTCATTAGCTACATTGCTTGCAAGGCTTATAGTGATGTGCATTACCGAGAGGGCCCAGAGATACCTCTCCGACAATCGAAGTGACAAATCCTAATCTCAAAATACGCCAACTCAACATGTACCTTCGGAGACACCTGTAGAACTCCTTTATAATCACCCAGTTACATTGTGACGTTTGGTAGCACACAAAGTGTTCCTCCGGTAAACGGGAGTTGCATAATCTCATAGTTGTAGGAACTTTGTATAAGTCATGAAGAAAGCAATAGCAACATACTAAACGATCATGTGCTAGGCTAACGGAATGGGTCATGTCAATCACATCATTCTCCTAATGATGTGATCCCGTTAATCAAATGACAACACCTGTCTATGGTTAGGAAACATAACCATCTTTGATTAATGAGCTAGTCAAGTAGAGGCATACTAGTGACGTTATGTTTGTCTATGTATTCACACATGTATCATGTTTCCGGGTAATACAATTCTAGCATGAATAATAAACATTTATCATGATATGAGGAAATAAATAATAACTTTATTATTGCCTCTAGGGCATATTTCCTTCAGTAAGACATATGCACTCGAGCGTATCTCATTGTCTTCGTTGCTTAAGTAATTCGTGAGCCTATGCTATCCTGTTCCCTTCTCGTTATGCTCATATTCATTATCTTGCCTACTTTCTTAGTGTTAGTTATATTGTTGCAAGAGATGCCTTGTCTATAAAATATAGGGGGAGTGTTGATCCTAGTATGTGTGCCGTGCAGTCCAACGCACTTTTCTAGAGTGCACACATCTAGGGGGAGCCCGTCTATATTTTATAGATTGTGGGGTTGCCATTGTTTCATTTTATATCCCTATGTGCAAATCCCGTATTGTCATCAATCCACCAAAAAAGGGGGAGATTGTAAGGGCATATTTATCCCTTAGTAGTTTTGGTGATTGATGACAATGCTTTTGTGGACTAATCGTGTGCATTGAGCATTTTAGATATATCATGTCTAAACACAAGACGATTTGGTGCCCCTCGAAGACTATTGAAGACGGCGTTTCTCTACGTTTCTTTTTGGTGGATTTGAGTCGTAGGAAAGCCGTACTATTAAGAGGGGGTCCGCATTGGAAAGTTTTGGGTGGAATCAACACGTACACGTCTGTTCCCTTTTTGCACCACCTTTCCTTTGGCTCTTTGGAGCATCCTCCATTTATCCGTGTCTCTACAAAATGAAGGATTCCTAGTGTTGCTGAACTGAGGCAGGCGGTAATACTGCTCTCCAAAGCGGTACTACCGCAGGCCCCTGCAGTCGTACCGGCCACAAGAGCGGTAGTACCATAGGTGCTCACGGTAGTACCGCTCATTGGGAGCGGTAGTACCGTGGCCTCAGGCCAGACTTAGCTGCTCGAGTGGTAGTAGGGGCAGCTGTAATTTACATCCACGCCCTATGCGGTAGTACCGCTTTAGTCACGGTAGTACCATGAGCTCTGGCCAGGCACAGCAGCACGAGCGGAAGTAGGGGCGGATGTAATTTTTTACATCCGCGCCCTACACGGTAGTACCGCTCCAGACTTGCGGTAGTACCATGTCGGATTTCTGCATAGATCTAAACTCGGCGGAAGTAGTCACGAATGTAATTTTTTATGTCCGTGCCTTCTCAGCCTAGACCATTCCTGCCTTGCGGTAGTACAGCAAGGGGGAGCGGTAGTACCGCACCAGCGGTTCTATCGCTCCCTGTCTTAGCACATCATGACTAGTCTTGGCACCTGCCGTGCCAGCGGTGGTACAACGGTTCGCCGTGGTAGTACTGCAGGCCCGTGCGGTAGTACCACTTGTATGATGCGGTTGTACCGCGTGTCGCAGGCTGAGTTGGTGGATAACAGTTGGATTTGTCCCTTGACTATAAAACGGATGTCTTCTTCCCCGAGTTGACTACCTCTTCCACCTCTAAGCTCCATTTTCGCCCAATCTCTCTCCCTAGCCAATAAAACCACAGTAATTCCCAATGAGCCGTCAAATCACAAAACCCCCCACCTTTCCAGCTTTAACAGTAAGCTGGACGGACGAAGCGGCAATATTTCACTGGGCCTGAATCCCTTCTCCCTCGTCTGCTTGTTCAGGGAAAACCCCCTCTCGGCGATTGCATAGGGTTTTCTCAGGGAGAACCAGGTATGAATTCTTCATCCATCCCCAATAAATCCAAGTCCCTTGGCCGCGGGTAATCCTAGGATGGCAGCCGCCGCCGTTGATGCATTTTTCTTCCTACTGAATCCAGTGTGTTTCATTTGCAGTGCCCAAGTGTGAGGACCCTACATGTTTCTGCACCCTCGGCGAGACGCCATACTTGTTCCTTCTCATCCTAACACAAGATTTTAAAACGCGCACAGTATGTTCCTAGAATCCTCTTTTCTATCCGGGAGGGTGGGGTTTTTTCAACATGCTATTGACTAATTTGGAAATTTGGATTGCTATATTTGGATAAAAGGTACTAGTACGATGGTCAACACTGACATGAAGGAGGAAATTATTTCTTGATTTGGATAGGGAATACATTGTGTTCTCATATTATTTTTCCTGTAGTGCATTACTTGCTCTGCTAGAACACATGTACTCAAGATGCTCGGCCTTCCATAACTGAATACACCAGTCTAATGGTCACAGTGAAGACAAGCCATGGATATAAGTTCCGAGTTGGGTTCATGAACCAAGAAGATCGCTGCTTTTTTATGGCCGAACTTCGTTAAACTTTCTCAAGTGTTACAGCCTGGAAGTTGGCGCACGAATGTTGATGGAAATAGCAGAACCTGGTCTCATCTTCACTGCGATCTTCCACCCCGACGTCGTTCCAATTGTTCATCCATGTTAGTTTTGTATCTGGTTCTTGCTTGTTGCCTCGATTACTTCTTAATCCACCTATTCTGTCTAACTAATCACAATTTAACTTTAGAAGTAGCAACGAATCTCTCACGAAGACGCTACTTCTAACTAATATTTTCTTATAATTGGTGGCACGTGTAGGTTTTTTCAGAGTTAAGTAGGCTGCTTGTTTGTTATTCTATAAGAACTCGGCTATTACTGATGACACTGAAGTTGACTGGGACGACATCCACAAGTTCCTACACTTTATTGATCGTCTTGAGATCCTTGTGGGGCGTTTCAATGGTGGAAGGCCACGTGGGATATGTGTGCCACTGCTGTACTCGTTGAACAGGTCGAACTGTGTCGAGAAACTTATGGTACAAGCTATTTTCTGTTATATATGTTGTTGATAAACTATTGCTTATACACAGTTTTACAGCTGTGATCTTCTTGAAACAGAAACTGGCCAGTTCTATTGTTCCTATACATATGCCTGACCATGGTCGGGTCAGACTTGCGCTTGGTCACAACATGATGTTTATGTCGAACTACTCCATTCCCCTTGGAGGTGAAATACTTATTCATGGGTGGTCTCAAATAATGAAGGCCCTTCCATCTTGGAGAATAGGACAGAAGATTATGTTCATGCTTTCCCATGGCTCTAAAGTGAATATCCTGTTTATTGACCACATTGCGAGATCAAGCACCTTTCAGAAGGTTGTGGATGCGCGGGGTGGCGCCTGGGCCTTGTCCTGGGGCTTGGCGGCCTCACCCTTGGTTAACTGTAGGCAAAGTAGCACTGTTCGAGGCGTGCTTAGTACGGTTGAACATGTATAAGTACTCATACTTCTTTCAGCTATGGTTGTTAAGTGCCCCTGCTAGTTTCAGTTATGGTTGTTAAGTACTCCTGCTGCTTTTACAGTCTATCGTGTTTCTTCAGTCCTGTCTTCCTCTAGCCACCAAAACCAAACCTGCACCGACGGGGCCGCTTGCTTCCGCCTCCCACGGCTGGTTGCGCTTCAGCGCATGCATCGCCGCCCCATCGTCTCCTAAATCGTTAATGCCAACGTCCGAGGCCTCGCCGTCGTCTTCCGCATGCTTTGGTGCGCTCGCCGCGGCGCCGCCCTCTCGCTTTGTCAACATGGTCAACAAACAACAGGAATCGGCAAAAGTACGTGGAGAGGATGACAGTAGGGGCCTACCATGTCAGTGTATGGAAAAAGAAAATGCTTCCTCCTAGTGGTTTCCTGATATTTGGGACCTACGACATTGTGAGCGTATATAGTCAATAGACAAGAGAACAACACAAGATCGGCTGACACCTGGGACGTAGCTGCTCGAGCAATATTTTTTGTTATTGTTGAGACGGAGCAGAGTTTCAACTGGGTTGTGGCCCGTCTAGCCCAGGCTTATATTTTATGTTCACCATATGACCAGCCTAGCTATTTTTTCTTTGTGAAAATGAGCCCAGTTTATTTTTTCTGAAGAATACCCAATCGAGGCCTACTTATTTTTCTACGCCCTAATGGGCTGCAACTCTTTCAAGACGCCTGCAAATCTTGAAAGTAATATGAAATGGGTTGTAAATATAAAAACAGATGACAAATTGGCAATTACTTTATAATTTCTGAATTTTTTTTCACATTTTCAGATTCCTATTTCACTGGGCTTTAACCTAATTTAAATATATCTTCAAAGTACTTTAAATCTGGCTCGACATTTCGATATTAAAAATAGTTTGGAACCCACAGAAATTTGCGAAATTTCATTTAAATTTTTAACCCTGGCCCTGGCCAACAAAAAAAAGGAATGCAATAAATTGCATAAGAAGTTGCGATGAGCTATATATAAATTATTAAAAAAATAGGGAATGGTCTGACTTGTGGGCCTATTAAGTTGACGCATATGCAAGATTTTTTTACTTATTATATACGTCAACAAACAATTCTAGCAGACGTAACCGTTGGATGGCAATCCAACGGCCGTCATGTTTCTTCAATCTCTGATCTTCTTGCTCAAAGATTTCAAATCCAGCGCCAATTTGGACCGCTGCTCCGTCCCCCGGCGGTTGGTTGTCTTGTGAGCCTCACCGCCCCCTACTACTCCCACCGCTGGCCAGGGCATCCCTCTACTCACCCACACCACCTGTTATTCTGCGGCGATGACAGCCTCACACCGCAGCCAAACCAGTGAACCGTTGTACTCCTCTCCACGCAGGCTTCCACTGCCACGTCTTCCCCAGCTTCGCGTCGCCCCCTTCCTAGGCCTCATCATCGTCCTACGCCCTGGTGCTCTCGGTGCAGCATGGTCAACGTGGTCAAGGAATGACTTCCATCGGAAGAGTCATGTACGTGGAGAGGCTGACAGCTGGGTCCACGGCCGCAACAAGGAAGTGCCTCTTTATTACGCGCAAAATAATGATTCCTCCACCTGACAGCAAGGACCCACCGAACGGGCCACCGTATTTCATGAAAAAACGTTTCCCCCCTGACTGTTGGGACCCACCAGCTACATCTTCGCATGCAAGGAAGTGCGTCCATATTACGAGCAAAAAAAGGATTCGTCCCCTGACTGCTGGGACCCACCAGCTACATCTTCGCACGCAAGGAAGTACCTGATAGTCGGGACCCACCTGGTCGAAGTGTACATAGCGTTGTCATTCTGGTCGCACACCTGTATGTACATATTGGTCGATCGGTCACTTTGCAACGATGAACCGTGGCCAAGTAAGTAGCAGCACATGTCATAGTAGAGCCCCCAATGTAGCAGTTTAGGTCATCCCATCTAAATGGTGCACACGTACATACAACCACACGCTAAAAAATATAGCCACATATGTACATACGGCGGGGTCTCGAACGCCTACTCGCGCATACGTACGGCAGGGCTCGTGTGCATGGCTGGGTCGGAACGGAGAGACTGCATCGTCGTCGTGTTCATGGGAAGGCAACGGAATGCGTCGTGTTCATGGGGAGGCAACAAAACACGTGCTGTTCATCGGGAGCCAACTGGCTTGGACGGAACATCCGATGGAAATGAGGCCTAGTGTACCGCAGAACGGAGGAAACGGCCTTGTGTTTGACCGGCCATGGTCGAAACGGGATCCTGTTCATCGGGAGGGGTCTGGCGTACCACAAAACGGAGGAAACAGACTTCTGTTGGACCTCCTACGGTCGAAATGGGGTCCTGTTGATCGGGAGGGGTGTGACGTACCACAAAACGGAGGAAACGGACTTGTGTTGGAGCACTATGACCGAAACGGGGGTCCTGTTCATCGGGAGGGGTGTGGCGTACCGCAAAATGGGACTCCCCGGGATACTGTTCATCTCCACCATCGACCTCCTCCAGCCTCCACGGGCTACTGTTCATCAACGTCGACCTCCTCCAGCCTCCACCTGCACCGTTCATCCACGGGCTCCTGTTCATCCAGCCTTCACCGCATGCTCCTCCACCAGCTACTGTTCATCCAGCCCTCTCCACGGGGTCCTATTTAACCACCCCTCCACGGGCTACTGTTCATCCAGCCCTCCATGGGCTACTATTCAACCAGCCTCCACCGGCTACTGTTCAACCTTCCTTCCACGGGGTCCTGTTCATCCATCCCTCCACGGGGTCCTGTTCATCCACGCCCAACCGACTCGATCGATCGGGGTCCTGTTGATCCAGCGGCAACACCAAGGGGTCCTGTTCATCCAACACCCCACCGGGAACTGTTCATCCAACCCCCCAACAACGCTCACTGTTCATCCAGAGGCAGCATCGATCGGCTTCAGTTAGCAGCAGTAGCAAAGGAATCGCTCGACCGGGTTCAGTTAATAGCCATCGATCAATTGCTGGGGTTCAGTAACGCGTAGCCTGCAGTGCAATAGCTCGGGTTCAGTTAGGTGAACGCCTCGCTCGGGTTTAGTTAGAGCCCAAAGCCTCGCACCCACGCGCGTACGTGTACGAGAGAAACACGCATCGCTCGGCCCCCGACCACCCACCGTAACCGGGAACTCCCCGAAATTTTCCTCGCCCTCGCTTCTATCCGGTTTTTTCCGTCATGGACGGCCTGAAGAATGTCATGCAGCTGCGTCTCCGGCCCGCCTAGGACGAAAATCCCATTTTATTTCATGATTTTTTGTCATAGAAGTAGGATCCCACCACATTTATGATGATACCGGGTTTTGTCACAATTATCGTCATAGAAGTGTCATAAGCATGACAGAAAAAAATTTCATTCGGCCCAAAATGTCAGGGATGTGTCTTTTTTTGTAGTGTTGATACTACATACAATGTGTTTAACACGCACAACACACACACACACAAACACCATTTATACTAGTAAGGTACACGTGCATTGTACGCATAAGGTTTGGCAACCAAACTATGAATAAATACCACATTATAGCATGTAAGCTTTGAGTCATATGTGCACGATGTAGATGTTTGTTTAATTCTTATAGTTCATCTCATTCAAAATCATTTAGTTTTAATAAGAAAGCTAATCTATTTTAAGATTCATGGAATTGTGCGTTGTAAATGGCAAATCATGTAGAAAAACATTTGGGCAATTATGATACGGAAGATTCTATAACAAAGAAGAAATGCTTGTGTTTTGAGGTTTGTGCATTATGCTTTAAGTTCAATGATGAAGTCTTCTAGATTGTACATGTGGCAAATTTGGTGGAATGTAGATTATATCCAATGGCCAGTAGTGCTCAAATTTGCCATCTCTGCACCGTCGGGTTGGCTTCTCCAACGACCATCTTTCAAAGTTAAAGTTATTCGCACACTATATAAAAAATATAAAATATAATGTATAGGGGTATAGATATAGATATGTGATGCAAAAGCCACCCATCATCTCCAATTAGAATAGTGTGTCCATGCACGGATGGAATGTGGCCAAACGATGTCTATCATTGGTATTTCAAATTCAAACCAGTCTGACCTTGTTCAGTGTGTATACAGTATATCATGCTCATTTCCAAACCACACCGCACATATCTCAGTTATATTCATGCATGCATGGGTTTCAAACATCATGATCTCTTATTGAAATATTTGAATTCAACTTTACATTGATTATGACCTCATCTACTCTTTTACACCCACACAGTCGTCTTCTCTTTATAATTGTACCACTAACTTTCTCTCATGCATGCATGCACACACACTACCAATTGGCATTATCCATCGCACACATGCAATCTTTTTCTTAAGGTCGATCTCCCATGCATGCACACACACACCTCCCCCTCTTCATCATATCGGGCATTCTTTATCTCTCACGTATGCACAATGATTGATGTTCCTCTATTTGTGTGTGTATATAGCTAGGTCTTTCCTAGTTTTCCACACAAACCGATCAATCTATATATCTAGTGAGGTCTCACCCTCTTTACCATGTACACATCGATCAATCTATACCTCTCTATATAGGATTACATAGCTAATACACCCACATTAATTATATATCCACGCCTTCCGCTTCATCTCTCAGATGCGCGCACAGTGGCGAAGATAGGGGCGGCAAGGGCCCTGCCCCCCTATCATTACTATATATTGAGGCTAATATGAATGTGATCAGTAGATCAATTGCTGGTAAAATGGTTTAAGTTGATGAATTGGCCCTCCCCGTAAAGGATTAGCAATGCTTGGCCCCCTAGCTCATTTATTTTTCATGGCTCCACCACTACGCGCAACAGCGCACGTTCTCGCCCCCTCTCTTTAAATATCAATCTCGCACTTGTGCACTCCTTCGTAGCTAGTCTCCCTCCACTTGGCCCCTCGCACCATCTTCTAGCCCCCCCACCGGATTTTGCCACATGTACAATGTAGCAGACACCATGGTTGAACTTAAGCATAATGCACAAACCTCAAAACACAAGTGCTTCTCCTTTGTTCTAGAATCTTCTGTATCATAACTGCCCAAACTTTTTTTCTAGGTGAATTGCCATTATTTGTTTTTAATTTATGCTTTACAATGCACAATTCCATGAATTATAAAATAGATTAAGGGCTTATTTGATTCATTCAAAGTATTCTCAAAAGAATTTTGGAGGATTCTAATCCTTAGGATTTTTTCCTATCTTGGTTGTTTGATTCGTAGGATTGCAAACCATAGGAATTTTTCCATAGGATTGCTTTGCACTAGATTTCATATGAAACTTTCCATTCACTCAAACCTCTTTCAAATAATCATATGTTTTTTTCTATGCACAATCAAACACTCGTACAATCCTGTAGGATTCAAGACGACATTCCACTCTAATCCCATGTTTTTCCTATTCCTGCGTTTTGGAAATCCTATGAATCAAAGAGGCCCTAAATTTTTTATAAAAACTAATTGATTTTGAATGAGATGAACTATAAGAATTAAACGAACGTCTACATCATGCATATATGACTCAAAGCTTACATGCTATAGTGTGGTATTTTATTCATAATTTGGTTGCTAAATCTGATGCGTGCAATGCATGTGTACCTTACTAGTACTTCGAGTATGTGCAAAACATGTAAATTAGAATTCTAATGGCACGCTACATAGTGTCTCTCTTTCAGTTCATGAAGCCATGTGGCACATGTGGAGGTGTTGTCGTGACCTTCTTGTGTGGATTGATCACAGTGACGTGTTGCTGGTTCCCGAAGAATGTACTCGTCCTCGCTCAGGCACACTGGCAGTACATGCACGAAGCAAAGATGTGCACGCACGCACACGCACGTACACGGTGGGACGCATTTTTATACGAAGATCCACCCCATGTGATAATTTGACGCGTGTAAAGTCCTTCACTTCATTGATGGTCAATTAATACAGCACATGCAAATTGAGTGGACGTGAGGGAGAAGTAGTTGAGAAAGACATTACTACTCCACTGCGTGCATGCGAGTAGTTAAATCATGGGTTGCTACTTTCGTTGGTCTCCTTCTTATTTGGTGCCAATTTTTGACCACATTTTTAAGTACTAACATAATATTTATGCATGCCATAAAAAGTGCACAAAAAGGGTGCCAATAAACCAGGACGCAGGCAGCATGATCAATTTTTTGCCAGGGCTACTTTTGGTGACCTTTGTATATAAATATGGACGGAGTGGAGTAGTACTATATTTATCTTAGCCTCGTAGGGCTCTCCCAGCGCCTAGGCTCGCCTCCCCGCCTCGCCCACCGGATCCTGCCACGAAGGATTCCGCCATGGATAATCCCTTAGATCCCAGGATCCCATGGTCTGCCATCTCGCTGCGACCCACAACACTGCCGCCTTTGAGAGAAACCCACATGTGTTTTAGAGGGGATCTCCGGAATCACAGATCTGTGGCACTAGAGGACATGCCAGGGCTGCATTTCAGGTGGTGGGCAGCAAGGCCAAATCGGATCGAGGAAGCGTCGCATCGGTTGGAGAGAAGTTTGAAGGAGCTGCGCATGGCACAGCACAAGGCGGAGGCGCAAGTCAATCTCAGGGGAGAGATGCCGAGGGATGTCATCATCTGGCAGCGTCGCGTTGATTTCGAGCTAGGGAAAATGGCAGAGATCATATTCACGGAGTCAACTTCAGAGGAAAGAACGCGCATGCCTACGGAATGGCATGAGCAGCTGGTGCAACTGTTCAAATGGGCGGTAGGAGAAGCCAAATCGCAGGACCAGCTGCGGTGGCGCTGCTAGGCATGCATAGTAGGCAAGTCGATACGAGAAATGCAAAAGAACTCAACTATTGAACAAGGGCGACCCGTGATGAGCTGCCCTACTTCCCCGTCGGCGATGCAGTGACCTACTCGGTTGCTGCTGCAGTGAACTTGCGGTGCCATGGCGGTTTGCAACCGTGACAGTCACTCCATCTATATGTATTGTATTCATGTGAAAATAATTGGTCGTTTGGAAAAAGATGGTAATTGATTTATTACTAGTTTTCGAATGCTTGGTCGTGACAATCACCCGAAGCCACAACCAGAAGTCTCCATCGCGTAATACTTACGGTCGGTCGCACCAATAGACTGTTGGTCGGACCCGCGACACACATCGGCTTGGTCTGAAATGTACGACCAGTTACATCACTGACTTGTGCGACCGTATTTGAGTGGTAGTACTCGAAATTTGTGTTCCGGGAAACTCATCGGGAGCCGTTTTGGGCCTCAAAACCAAAACCATCAATTAATCTTTAGCTTGTTCCCATCACATTCCAAAGTGTATAGTATAATTATAAGTGCAAACCTTCTCACACTTAGTAGTACGTATCAAACCTGAACGTGTTCCCACTATGTAGGTTTTAGTACTAGTGCTAGTACTAGGTTATAAAAAGGGGAACTAGTACCTAGCCGAAAATCACTCTACCTCTTCCTCCTCATAAGTCTTTCTTGTTCGTCCGTCCTTGCCATGGCCGTGTGCAGAGCTCTAGGTCGAGAACTACTGCATGAGAAGATTAGTTCCTCGATGAAGATGCTGCTGGCCCTCATCATGGAACAGAAGGAGGAGTTGGCGAAGCTCCGCATCAAGCACCCGACTGCTGTCAAGGTACGTAATGCGGTCGTGGAACATATGATGATGGCTCGCGTCGAGAAATCCTGCATCATGGATAGAATGAAGAGGATAGTGGAGGAGACGTGCAAGGAGATGGAGGTCGTGGAGGCGATGAAGAAGCAGTGACGACTCCACGACCAGCAACCCTTCATGTACTAGTTGAGAGCAGCGCCCCAGACTTGTGTGTGCACCTTCCTTCTTTTTTGGGGGTGATAATCTTCCTTCTTCTTTTGCTCCTGTGTTTCTTCTTTTGCTTCGGGTGTTTCGCCGCACATGTCATATTCTCTGCGAGGCATGAATAGAACAATGCTAACGATGAATGCCATGGGA
Organism: Aegilops speltoides; assembly: GCA_021437245.1. Taxonomy (NCBI): domain Eukaryota; kingdom Viridiplantae; phylum Streptophyta; class Magnoliopsida; order Poales; family Poaceae; genus Aegilops; species Aegilops speltoides. Next base: position 378,663,710 of record CM038142.1, read on the forward strand.
TCAATGACTAGCAAATTAGATCATTTTTTATCGCCATATCGCATTGGGATGCTATGTTTTGTGCTCCTCTATCGTACTAGTACTCTAGTGGAAAACTTGAATATGCCGTGCGGTTCTTTGCTCCTCCTCAGGTCATCAGCAACATTTATACGAGCAGTCAAATCACAAGGCCCCGCCTTCCAGCAGTAATGAGCCGTCAAATCACAAAGGCCCTTGCCTCTCGTGAAACTGACCAAACGAGACTGCCCCGCCCTCTAGCTTTTTTAAAAAAGTATACTTTTGTACAGTAGTAGCATCAATGGATTGCGCCATGGAGCAAAACTAACAAGATGAAATTAAAGAAAAAAGGTGGTACATATAGAGAGCGCTCGTCGCCAAATTATGCATATATTACTATTTAAAAAGCTAGTACGTGCTTAAATGGGGTGCTAAATTCTATTAAAGAAATTAGCATACCTATTTAATTCTTGGGATCTTATTATTTATGCCACTAGTTGTGTATCACTACTCAGTTTTGCCATTAGAAGTTACAACTACTCAAAAATGCCATCGATCCGTGAGATGCTTTCTCAAAAATGCAATTAGATATCTCAAAAACGCCATCGTTCCGTTAGATGTTTGCTCAAAAATGCCATTAGACATTGTTATTTTCACGTCAAACCCGTTGACCATGTTATATGACAAAAATAAGCCAATTCTCACAATGATAAGTGTGGTCCCACTTGTTAGGAGTAAGCAAGGGAATAATTTTACAGGAATATAAGAACACTGTTGGGATCAAGTAGGCCCCACACTTTATTGTACCGTAGTGAGATAGAGGGAGAGCTGGCATGTTGGTCCATAGGTATTTATGTCATTATAACATGGCAAAAGATATTTGAGTCACAATAATGGTGTCCAGCATAACACATCCCTAAAATAAAACTAAGCACCCTGAAATTCTTTGACAACTAAACTGCTGGCTATATGATATTGGCCATATATATTGTACATAGATAATGTGAAGAAACGAGTGGTAGTAGTATACCAACTAAAAGATGAACTGTAAGAAATACTAGTATGTACGTACTGAAGAGTTAAAGTAACGATAAGGAACATAACATAGTTATGCTGGGGGCTCAGCACAACACACCTCTCAAATAAAACTAAGCACCCCTGAAATTAAACTAAGCAACTAATCTGGTAGACACTATATTAGAACCACCATGAGCAATGACACTGCCACCTTACTTGGACTCGTCTTCCACATGCTCGACTTCGTCCTTGTCCCTCTTCCTGTTGGCCGATACTTCTTTGCTTGAACCGCACACTCGGCTCTTGCTCTTCATCCAACCCTTATAGATATTGAAACAAAGATAGGCATCCATTGCAGCATAGTGGATGTGGTCTATATCTAGTACATTCCACTGTCATGCACGATGAAACTTGGGCGAAGGTTTCTTCAGCTTACCGTACGAAGAAAGAACCATGACTCCTGCTAGGGCCAGCATTGAAGGCTGAGCATGGGAGGGCACAAGCCCATTCTTCTGGAGGTCAAAGGGCTCGCCTACAACAAGGCCTATCCGACCCAGGACTGTTCTATCATTCGTAAAGTCTACAGTAACGAATTTGACTAGGCCACCCGCGAGGAAGTTCTTAAATTCCTCGCACTCAACGTCGGCATGGCATATGTGGTAGACTAAGCATAAGTTATGCACGCAAACCTGGATCATGGAGGGCTTCATCTTCTCTTCCTCCTTTAGATTCTTCTCTTTGTCCAGGGATGTGGTGTACTCAACATCTAGCCTAGTGACCCACTCATCATTTGACTTTTCGAACATGCATCTGAAGCGAGCAAGGCATCCTTTCACCGTCGCGGAAGGACGTGCGTAGATGACGTCGAACTCATCGCTGGTGATGGTTCTAACCTTCTACTCACCACCGATCATGGAGATTTGGGACGCCATGGATTTGGGAGGAGAGTTAGGATTAGTGGAACTACAGTAATGTGAAAGGACGGGGTGACTAGGAGTGAACTGCCGTAATGTTAAAGGACGTCCGGGGACGAGTAGGAGCGAACTGCTAGCGGTTTTTCGATTGTAAAAATGCTGAGTGGGGCGTGCAAATGGCAGGGTAGTGGCTTGCCTGGTGGATGAATGGATTCATGCATAGTACTATGGGGGACCAATTAGATGTCATGTCGGCTCGACGCCCAATTAAATGGCTTCATGCATCTGCGTGTTTGCACGTCAAGCATCTTGAAAATTACAGGTGATACAAAGCTTTCCATGCTCCCATGATATGGGCTTTCGAGAGCCCTTGGATTTGAGGTCGAACTGTTGCATGGCGCGATTCTAGATCTATGGGTGAATATCCTATCCTGGAGGGTTATTTTGCAAAGTTTCAGCAACTTAGCATGCGAACGTTCGATCTCAGATCCAAGGGCTGCCAGCTGCCCGTATCACGGTCGCTCCTACCACGACCGTCGCCTCGCTCACGCGGTCGCACCCTTGAGATTTGACATGGTGCATTAGGCTATCTGATGTTGGCATGTCATACATAGTCATCACTTAGTCACTCATACAACAAGGTTAGATATAAGGTTGGCTATTAGAGTATTTTTTTAATTCTCTCTTATCTCTTTATTTGTAGTATTTATTGCATTTGCCAAGGAGTGACCTCTCCCAATGAAATGGTGCTTAGATGAGGTGCTAAGGGCATTAAATGGCTTAGCAACTCAAGTCCCCAATGCATAGGTGCTTAGTTTTTTGTTGCTAAGGGCATCTCCAACAATTGTAAGATAGATGTTAGTAAATTTGCCACATAGGACATAGTGATGATGTGGCATGTAATAAATGTGGAGAGAGAGCAAAGTTGTATGTAGATTAACCAACAACATTTGCACGAGCTCCAAGGTGAAATAGAGAGCAAAGTTGTATGTAGATTAACCAACAACATTTGCACAAGCTCCAAGGTGAAATAGAGAGCAATCACATTTATTTTCTCACCATCTATTGGATAACTTAGATACAACCTATTGGAGTAGTTGTATGATAGCTTGTTGGTTGATGACATGGACATTTTACCAACAAGACTAACATACAACCTGTTGGAGATGCTTTAAGCTTGCTTCATTTAATTAGCTATAGACTCAAAATTGTCTTTTCACCTAGGTACACGCGCTTAGCACCGTTTCTTCCTGGGGTCACCAAACTAGTCTATCTCTTCTTAATTAACTTGCCGCATCAGACTTTATGCCTATGTGGCAGGCTTAGCACCTGTATGAGCAAGTACAATAGTGGGCTATAAGCTCGCTTACATGGCATTTTTGCATATGTGGAGGAGAGATGCAAGGAAAATTGGAGGAGTGGGCTCTCATGCAAGAGCCAACCTCTACATGTGCTCCTAGACAAAAGCATTTAATACAAGGAGAGAGATAGAGAAAAAGTGAGAATAACCTTATAACCAACCCTATTGTATGACTAATAAATAATACTACCAACTTTTGATGACATGGCATGTTTATATACTCGTGCAGCACTAGCAGCTGGCTATACTAACCATGCTCTACATGGTGGAGCAATTGGGAGAGACACCTGTATACCATGGAGGTGGTCAGGAATCGAGAGACTCACGCCGGTCGTAGTGCCGCAGTTAAAATGATAATGGCAAGTCAAATCACGAGCCCCACCCGTCCAGCAGTAACTCGTTGTCAAATCACACAGCCCTACGTTTGCAGCAGCCTACTCCCTCATCTTCTCGCGTCCCTATCGAACCGACTAGGCGAAACTGCCCCGCCTACCGCATGGGAAATGAAGGAAATATGCCCTAGAGGCAATAATAAAGTTATTATTTATTTCCTTATTTCATGATAAATGTTTATCATTCATGCTAGAATTGTATTAACCGGAAACATGATACATGTGTGAATGCATAAACAAACAACATGTCACTAGTATGCCTCTACTAGACTAGCTTGTTAATCAAAGATGGTTATGTTTCCTAACCATGAACAAGGAGTTGTTATTTGATTAACAAGGTCACATCATTAGTAGAATGATCTGATTGACATGACCCATTCCCTTAGCTTAGCACACGATCGCTTAGTATGTTGCTACTGCTTTTATCCATGACATATACATGTTCCTGTAACTATGAGATTATGCAACTCCGTTTACGGAGGAACACTTTGGTACTACCAAACGTCACAACGAATCGGGTGATTATAAAGGAGTACTACAGGTGTCTCCAAAGGCGAGATGTTGGGTTGGCGATTTCGAGATTAGGTTTTGTCACTCCGATTGTCGGAGAGGTATCTCTGGGCCCTCTCGGTAATGCACATCATCAAGCCTTGCAAGCACTACAACTAATGAGTTAGTTGTGAGATGATGTATTACGGAACGAGTAAAGAGACTTGCGGTAACGAGATTGAACTAGGTATTGATACCGACGATCGAATCTCGGGCAAGTAACATACCGATGACAAAGGGAACAACGTATGTTGTTATGCGGTCGACCGACAAAGATCTTCGTAGAATATGTAGGAACCAATATGGGCATCCAGGTCCGCTGTTGGTTATTGACCGTGAATAGTTCTAGGTCATGTCTACATTGTTCTCGAACCGTAGGGTCCGCACGCTTAAGGTTTCGATGATGCTTATTATGAGTTTATGTATTTTGATGTACCGAAGGAGTTCGAGTCCGGATGTGATCACGGACATGACGAGGAGTCTCGGAATGGCGAGACATAAAGATTGATATATTGGAAGCCTATGTTTGGAGTTCGAATGGTTCCGGCTAAAACGGAATTTATCGGAGTACCGGAGGTTACTGGAACCCCGGGAGGTAAATGGGCCTCGATGGGCCTTGGTGGAAAGGAGAAGGGCAGCCCAAAGGGGCTGCGCCTCCCCTTCCCTAGTCCTACTAGGACTAGGAGAAGGGCCGCCCCCTCTCTCTTTCCCCTCAGGAATCCTAGTCCAACTAGGATTGGGGGAATCCTACCCCAGAGGAGTAGGACTCCTTGGCGCGCCTCCTGGCCCGCCCCCTCCCCTGGCTCCTTTATATACGGGCAGGGGGCACCTTGGAACACACAAGTTGATCGTGAGATCGTTCCTTAGCCGTGTCAGGTGCCCCCTCCACCATATTCCACCTCGGTTATACCGTCGCAAGCTTAGGCGAAGCCCTGCGCCGGTGAAACATCAAGATCGCCACCACGCCGCCGTCGTCTTGTGAAACTCTCCCTCGACACTCGGCTGGATCGAGTACGAGGGACGCCATCGAGCTGTACGTGTGTCAAGAACTCGGGCGTCGGAGTAACGGCGCCGGATCGGTCGGATCGCGAGGAGAACGTCGACTACTTCCTCTACGTTGTGATCGCTTCGCCGGGTCTACAAGGGTATGTAGACAACACTCTCCCCTCTCGTTGCTATACATCACCATGATCTTGCGTGTGCGAGGAAAATTTTTGAAATTACTACGTTCCCCACAAGTGGCATCCGAGCCTAGGTTTTTCTATGGTTTGATGTTTTGCACGAGTAGAACACAAGTGAGTTGTGGGCGATACAAGTCATACTACCTACCAGCATGTCATACTTTGGTTCAGCGGTATTGTGAGATGAAGCGCCTGGACCGACATTACGCCAGACGCTTACGCGAGACTGGTTTCACCGCTGCGAGCACTCGTTGCTTAAAGGTGACTGGTGGGTGCTGCTCTCTCACTTTAGTTGAACTGAGTGTGGCTACGCCGGTCCTTGAGAAGGTTAAACGAGTCTATTTGACGAAGTATCGTTGTGGTTTTGATGCGAGGTGAGACTGGTTCTTGCTTAAACCCGTAGCAGCCACGTAAAATTTGCAACAACAAAGTAGAGGACGCCTAACTTGTTTTTGCAGGTATGTTGTGATGTGATATGGTCAAGACGTGATGCTATATTTTATTGTATGAGATGATCATGTTTTGTAACGAAGTTATCGGCAATCGGCAGGAGCCATATGGTTGTCGCTTATTGTATGCAATGCATCATACTGTAATGCTTTACTTTATCACTAAGCGGTAGCGATAGTCGTAGTAGCATAAGTTTGGCGAGACGACAACGATGCTGCGATGGAGATCAAGGTGTCGCGCCGGTGACGATGGTGATCAAGGTGGTGCTTTGCAAGATGGAGATCGTGAAGCACAAGATGATGATGACCATATCATATCACTTATATTGATTTGCATGTGATGTTTATCCTTTTATGCATCTTATCTTGCTTTGATTGACGGTAGCATTATAAGATGATCTCTCACTAAATAATCAAGAAGTGTTCTCCCGAGTATGCACCGTTGCCAAAGTTCGTCGTGCCCGGACACCACGTGATGATCGGGTGTGATAAGCTCTCGTCCATCTACAACGGGTGCAAGCCAGTTTTGCACACGCAGAATACTCGGGTTATACTTGACGAGCCTAGCATATGCAGATATGGCCTCGGAACACGAGACCGAAAGGTCGAGCGTGAATCATATAGTAGATATGATCAACATAAGATGTTCACCATTGAAAACTACTCCATTTCACGTGATGATCGGTTATGGTTTAGTTGATTTGGATCACGTGATCACTTAGATGACTAGAGATGTTTTTCTAAGTGGGAGTTCTTAAGTAATATGATTAATTGAACTTAAATTTATCATGAACTTAGTACCGATAGTATCTTGCTTGTTTATGTTTGATTGTAGATAGATGGCTCGTCTTTGTTGTTCCGTTGAATTTTAATGCGTTCCTTGAGAAAGCAAAGTTGAAAGATGATGGTAGCAATTACACGGATCGGGTCCGAATTTGAGGATCATCCTCATTGCTGCACGTAAGAGCTACGCCCTGGATGCACCGCTAGGTGACAGAACGCTTCTTTGAGCAACGCCAGATGTTATGAACGTCGCGCGAGCAAAGCGATGACTACTCTATAGTTCGATGTGCCATGCTTTACGGCTTAGAACCGGGACTTCAACGGCGTTTTGAACGTCATGGAGCATATGAGATGTTCCAGAGTTGAAGTTAATATTCCAACAGTAATGCCCGGATTGAGAGATATGAAGTCTCCAATAAGTTCTATAGCTGTAAGATGGAGGAGAATAGATTACATTAGTGAGCATATACTCAAGATGTCCGGGTACTACAATCACTTGACACAATTGGGAGTTAATCTTCCGGATGATTGTGTTATTGATGAATTCTCCAATCACGCCACCAAGCTACAAAGGCTTCGTGATGAACTATAATATGCAAGGGTTAGTGAAAACTATACCGAGCTCTTCGCAATGCTAAAGGCTCATGGAGGTAGAAATCAAGAAGGAGCATCAAGTGTTGATGGTCAATAAGACCACTAGTTTCAAGAAGAAAGGCAAAGGGAAGAAGAAGGAATCTCAAGAAGAACAGAAGCAAGCAAGTTCTTTGCTCAGAGAAGAAACCCAAGTCGGCCCTAAACCTGAAATCGAGTGCTTCTACCGCAAGCAGATCGTCCCGAAGCGGAACTGCCCCAAGTATTTGGCGGATAAGAAGGATGGCAAGGTGAACAAAGGTATATGTGATATACATGTTATTGATGTGTACCTTACTAGAGCTCGTAGTAGCACTGGTATTTGATATGGTTCATTGCTAATATTTGCAACTCGAAGCAGGACTACTGATTGCTTAACTCGCAAAGGACGAGGTGACGATGCGCGTGGGAAATGGTTCCAAAGTCGATGTGATCGCGGTCGGCACGCTACCTCTACATCTACCTTGGGATTAGTTTTAGACCTAAATAATTGTTATTTGGTGCTGCGTTGAGCATGAACATTATATCTGGATCTTGTTTGATGCGAGACGGTTATTCATTTAAATCGAGAGAATAATGGTTGTTCTATTTATATGAGTAATATCTTTTATGGTCATGCACCCTTGAGGAATGGTCTATTTCTTATGAATCTCGATAGTAGTGATACACATATTCATAATGTTGAAACCAAAAGATGCAGAGTTGATAACGAAAGTGCAACTTATTTGTGGTAATCGCCGTTTAGGTCATATCGGTGTAAAGCGCATGAAGAAACTCCATCTTGATGGACTTTTGGAGTCACTTGATTATGAATCACTTGGCACTTGCGAACCGTGCCTCATGGGCAAGATGACTAGAACACCGTTCTCGGTACTATGGAGAGAGCAACAGATTTGTTGGAAATCATACATACTGATGTATGTGGTCCGATGAATATTGAGGCTCGTGGCGGATATCGTTATTTTCTCACCTTCACAGATGACTTAAGCGGATATGGGTATATCTACTTAATGAAACATAAGTCTGAAACGTTTGAAAAGTTCAAAGAATTTCAGAGTGAAGTTGAAAATCATCGTAACAAGAAAATTAAGTTTCTACGATCCGATCGTGGAGGTGAATATTTGAGTTACGAGTTTGGTCTACATTTGAAACAATGCGGAATAGTTTAGCAACTCACGCCACCCGAACACCACAGCGAAATGGTGTGTCCGAACGTCAGAATCGTACTTTACTAGATATGGTACGATCTATGATGTCTCTTACAGATTTACCGCTATCGCTTTGGGGTTATGCTCTAGAGACGGCTGCATTCACTTGAATAGAACACCGTCGAAATCCGTTGAGACGACACCTTATGAACTATGGTTTGGCAAGAAACCAAAGTTGTCGTTTCTTAAAGTTTGGGGATGCGATGCTTATGTGAAAAGCTTCAACCCGATAAGCTCGAACCCAAATCGGAGAAATGTGTCTTCATAGGATACCCAAAGGAGACAGTTGGGTAAACCTTCTATCACAGATTCGAAGGCAAGACATTCGTTGCTAAGAATGGATCCTTTCTAGAGAAGGAGTTTCTCTCGAAAGAAGTGAGTGGGAGGAAAGTGGAACTTGATGAGGTAATAGTACCTTCTCCCTTACTTGAAAGTAGTTAAATCGCAGAAACCAGTTTTGAGACACCTACACCAAGTAGCGAGGAAGTTGATGATGTAGATCATGAAACTTCAGATCAAGTTACTCTGTAACCTCGTAGATCAACAGAGTAAGATCCGCACTGAGTGGTACGGTAATCCTGTTCGGAAGTCATGCTACTAGATCATGATGAACCTACGAACTATGAAGAAGCGATGGTGAGCCCAGATTCCATAAAGTGGCTTGAAGCCATGAAATCGAGATGGGATCCATGTATGAAAACAAAGTGTGGACTTTGGTTGACTTGCCCGAGGGTAGGCAAGCAATAGAAAACAAGTGGATCTTCAAGAAGAAGACCGACGACGACGGTAATGTTATCGTCTATAAAGCTCGACTTGTCGCAAAAGGTTTTCGACAAGTTCAAGGGATTGACTACGATGAGACCTTCTCACCCGAAGCGATGCTTAAGTCCGTCCGAATCATGTTAGCGATTGCCGCATTTTATGATTATGAAATTTGGCAAATGGATGTAAAGACCGCATTCTGAATGGATTTACGGAAGAAGAGTTGTATATGATGCAACCGAAGGTTTTATCGATCCAAAGGAGCTAACAAAGTGTGCAAGCTCCAGCGATCCATCTATGGACTGGTGCAAGCATCTCGGAGTTGGAATAAACGCTTTGATAGTGTGATCAAAGCATTTGGGTTTGTCTGAGACTTTTGGAGAAGCTTTGATTTACAAGAAAGTGAGTGGGAGCTCAGAGCATTTCGATCTTATATGTGGATGACATATTGCTGATCGGAAATGATATAGAATTCTGGATAGCATAAAGGGATACTTGAATAAGAGTTTTCAATGAAAGACCTCGGTGAAGCTGCTTACATATTGGGCATTAAGATCTATAGAGATAGATCAAGACGCTTAATTGGACTTTCACAAAGCACATACCTTGACAAAATTTTGAAGAAGTTCAAAATGGATCAAGCAAAGAAAGGGTTCTTGCTCGTGTTACAAGGTGTGAAGTTGAGTCGGACTCAATGCCCGACCACCGCAGAAGATAGAGAGAAAATGAAAGATGTTCCTATGCTTCAGCCATAGGCTCTATCATGTATGCAATCTTGTGTACTGCACTGATGTGTGCCTTGCTATAAGCCTAGCAGGAAGGTACCAAAGTAATCCAGAGTGGATCATTGGACAGCGGTCAAGAACATCTGAAATACCGAAAAGGACTAAGGATATGTTTTCATATATGGAGGTGACAAAGAGCTCATCATAAACGGTTACGTTGATGCAAGCTTTGACACCGATCCGGACGATTCTAAATCGCAGACCGGATACGATTTACACTAAACGGAGGAGCTGTCGGTTGGTGCAGTTCTAAACAAAGCGTCGTGGCGGGATCTACATGTGAAGCGGAATACATAGCAGCTTCGAAGCAGCTAATGAAGGAGTGCGGATGAAGGAGTTCATATCCGATCTAGGTGTCATACCTAGTGCATCGGGTCCAATGAAAATCTTCGTGACAATATCGAGCTATTGCCTTAGCAAAGGAATCCAGATTTCACAAGAGGACCAAGCACATCAAGAGACGCTTCAATTCCATCCGGACTTAGTCCGATGGAGACATAGAGATTTGCAAGATACATACGGATTTGAATGTTGCGAGACCGTTGACTAAGCCTCTTCCACGAGCAAAACATGATCAGCACCAAGACTCCATGGGTGTTAGGATCATTACCATGTAATCTAGATTATTGACTCTAGTGCAAGTGGGAGGCTGAAGGAAATATGCCCTAGAGGCAATAATAAAGTTATTATTTATTTCCTTATTTCATGATAAATGTTTATCATTCATGCTAGAATTGTATTAACAGGAAACATGATACATGTGTGAATGCATAAACAAACAACATGTCACTAGTATGCCTCTACTAGACTAGCTTGTTAATCAAAGATGGTTATGTTTCCTAACCATGAACAAGGAGTTGTTATTTGATTAACAAGGTCACATCATTAGTAGAATGATCGATTGACATGACCCATTCCCTTAGCTTAGCACACGATCGCTTAGTATGTTGCTCTTGCTTTTATCCATGACATATACATGTTCCCGTAACTATGAGATTATGCAACTCCGTTTACGGAGGAACACTTTGGTACTACCAAACGTCACAACGAATCGGGTGATTATAAAGGAGTACTACAGGTGTCTCCAAAGGCGGATGTTGGGTTGGCGATTTTGAGATTAGGTTTTGTCACTCCGATTGTCGGAGAGGTATCTCTGGGCCCTCTCGGTAATGCACATCATGAAGCCTTGCAAGCACTACAACTAATGAGTTAGTTGTGAGATGATGTATTACGGAACGAGTAAAGAGACTTGCGTAACGAGATTGAACTAGGTATTGGATACCGACGATCGAATCTCGGGCAAGTAACATACCGATGACAAAGGGAACAACGTATGTTGTTATGCGGTCGACCGACAAAGATCTTCAGTAGAATATGTAGGAACCAATATGGGCATCCAGGTCCCGCTGTTGGTTATTGACCGTGAATAGTTCTAGGTCATGTCTACATTGTTCTCGAACCGTAGGGTCCGCACGCTTAAGGTTTCGATGGCGATGTTATTATGAGTTTATGTATTTTGATGTACCGAAGGAGTTCGAGTCCCGGATGTGATCACGGACATGACGAGGAGTCTCGGAATGGCCGAGACATAAAGATTGATATATTGGAAGCCTATGTTTGGAGTTCGAATGGTTCGTAAAACGGAATTTATCGAGTACCGGAGGTTACGGAACCCCGGGAGGTAAATGGGCCTCGATGGGCCTTGGTGGAAAGGAGAAGGGCAGCCCAAAGGGGGCAAGCCTCCCCTTCCCTAGTCCTACTAGGACTAGGAGAAGGGCCCCCCCCTCTCTCTTTCCCCCTCAGGAATCCTAGTCCAACTAGGATTGGGGGAATCCTACTCTGAGGGAGTAGGACTCCTTGGCGCGCCCTCCTTGGCATGGCGCCCCTCCCCTGGCTCCTTTATATACGGGGCGGGGGGCACCTTGAACACACAAGTTGATCGTGAGATCGTTCCTTAGCCGTGCGGTGCCCCCTCCACCATATTCCACCTCGGTTATACCGTCAAGCTTAGGCGGCCTGCGCCGTGAAACATCAAGATCGTCACCACGCCGTCGTCGTGAAACTCTCCCTCGACACTCGGCTGGATCGGAGTACGAGGGACGCCATCGAGCTGTACGTGTGTCAAGAACTCGGGGCGTCGGAGTAACGGCGCCGGATCGGTCGGATCGCGAGGAGAACGTCGACTACTTCCTCTACGTTGTGATCGCTTCCGCTTCGGGTCTACAAGGGTATGTAGACAACACTCTCCCCTCTCGTTGCTATACATCACCATGATCTTGCGTGTGCGTAGGAAAATTTTTGAAATTACTACGTTCCCCTACAGGAAAAGCCCCGCCCTCGACTTTTAAATAGTACAGTATAATTTTGTATCCATGGATTGCGCCATGGAGCAAAGCCTCAAGATAACGGCGATACACATGTACGGAGTATACAACATGCCCGTCGCGTTCGCATCGCACCCCAGATGGTCTGTCGGTCTGGCACGCCGCTCTCCAAATGGAACACACGTCATATTGTGTTTGCACACACATGTGGGCCCACAATTGAGAAACGACCATAGGGACACTCCCCAGCCCTGCAAGTCAGGTGAGTTAATAGAAGTGAGAGACGAGCAATAGTACTAGAGCAGTGTTGTACAACCATCGGTGCCTGGTCGATCCCTGCATGACATGGAAGATCAGTTCGTCCATGCATGTGACCAGACTCCAGCAGACACGGTTGGATTGGCTATCATCTACATATCTTGCAGGCTGTGTTGTACAGGGCTGTAGTTCTGATGAGAAATCTAAAGAACGGGTTTTGTCATCTCACAATATTAGGTGTCATCTGCTTAGGATCACTGCAAGGGTTAAACAACAACAACTAAGTTCCTCCAAGGCGATGGTCATTGGGGGGCATATGCACAAAGACTACTCAGCTGCCATCTAGGTCAAGCCAGCTATCTTAATTAGGACATCTATCGATGGATCCCTTTTCTACGAGTTTATCTTTAATTTGAGCTTCGATCCTCGTCTAGTTTGTCCGTCGGGATTCATGTTGTCTCCTTGGGGCAGTGAGGTTATGGTTTCTGGTCATGTGGCATTTTTTCGTGTTATATGCTAATCCGGTGCTTCAGATCAAGATGATGACAACTACGCCTCCGGGGCACATGCATGAAGACTTCTCGACAGTCATTAACGAGGTCAAGCCTGCTCCGGTAGACAAAACAAAACTACTCCACTATATAGGCAGGAGCCTCTGCGCTTGCTTGCTAGTATTGCTCTCTTCACACTGTCTCGTCTTCTCCAAATCTAAACACGACACCGGTGGCCACACTCTCTCTCTACTCACCGCTGGTCATAGATCCAGCCGGATCCTCTCTGTCGGGGAAGGTGAGAAGGTGCAACGTTCACGCGGTCGTCCTCAACGACGGCTCTTACCCACTGCCAGCGTGTCCCGATCAGCGTGCCTTGCCATTCTCTACCACGCACCGCCGGCTAGGGAGGGCCTCAGACCCCTTCGTCCTTGCTGTCGTAGTGTGGGCAGATCCGGCCTCCCGCCGCCCACCTAGCGACATCCCGGGGACCCTTAGGTATAATTTCCTTTGAAACCGGCCTTGCTCTACTTCCCCAGCTCCTGACGTCACTGCATTTGTATCTTTTACTATTTCTCAGGCCCACTCGTAGATAGGATCTATTGTCTGTTCGAAAGCCACCTAAATTTTCACTATTAAGAATTAAACTAGTTCATGCACTTGAATCTAGTACTACTTGGTTCAAACAAGGAAGAAAGGGGGTGGGGTGGGGGAAGATTTGTTACCTAAATCTAGGACTTGGTCAAAAGAGGAAATAATGGGGGCGAAAAGTAGCAGAGACTGGCTATCCAACTGGTCTCTTGGTCTAATAGGGAAATAAAGGGAAACGCAGTACAAACTCAATATAAACCCTATCTATTGGTTGAAAAAGAAAAGAAATTGAGGACTGGGGGATAACTCATTAGAGTATGTCCAGCACTAGATTTGCTAGCCTCACACAGTATAAGGTGGCTATACCGAACAAAAATGGGACCAACCCAGATATCCTATTCTGATGTTTGTTGCCCCGAGCCCCTCTTATGTAATGCCATTGGTAAAATGTGGCATTCGCACTGTTAAAAGTAAGGACATGTTAAACCAATGTTGCTTTCAGTGTAATGCCTCCAGTAATATGAATCAATGGCACTATTTTTCATGTCCTGCTAAATTTCCCATTAAGATAAGTTGCTTTTTTCGTTAGAAATGCAATTGTCCTGGTCTGGCTACTCTCTCGTGCCCAAATACCAACTCTGTAGCAGCTCTTAATGTAATGTTGCTGGTAAAATAAAGCAATGGCACCATTAAAGTAGTGTCATATTTAACGGTTGTCATAGTTAATCCTAATGCCCACACTAATATCTAGCAATGTTGCTGCTTTAGAAATTGCTACTGTCCTTGTAGGATTGCCATTCAGATAAGAAACATGCTTCTTTTCATTTGATGTATGTTTCATCACTTGTTAGTCGCCCTCCTTTCCAGTTTTTTGTGCAAATAGAGATATACATTTCACGCTTGATCTTAGTTGAACTGCACAAATGATATCCAAATTATGGTTGAACATTCCACGAGCTTCACAACCAACCTTGATGTTGCTCAATTTTATTGCATCTAATGAATAAGAAGCTCTGTGGGTTTTGTTTTCTGATGGAAATGGAACCAGGGGTGGAGCCCTTTTCTTAAAAAAATATGAAGAAGAAGCTGCTAGCTAATGGGACATTGCTTCATTTTTGGTGAACTGCACCAAAAGGTTCCATGAATTGAATCATCCATGTTGATCCCTGGTGTCATCCCTTCTATGATGGCGTTGACTACAGATATGGTTCCCATCACGAGGTATGTTCCTTTTTGGTTCGACCATTTGCCAAAGATCGTGCATGTTGAGTCTGCTTTTGTGCTACTGTTTTGGCACTGCCATGATAAAGCAACAATGTTATTATTTTGCACCTTAATCTAGTGGCACTATTAGGCAATGTTTTGGCACCGCTAGTACCACTGATTTTTTTATATATCGAAAGAGGGGGTTTCCTATGATTTCATTAAAGAAACCTAACCATAGAGAACCATTATCCGACAACATCTCAGTGTAAACGGGCAGTTATGCAACTACTACTAGAATGGACCGAGTACTAGCATGAGACAAGTTCACCACATAAGCTAGGTAGGTAGGGGGGCACAACACCAGCTCGACCAAGTTTGGATTACAACCCAAATGCTACCACAGAAACATCAGGGGGGAAGATAGGGACGGGAAGAGCCAGCTTCAATATCCCAGTCTAAGCACCCCCCGCCTCCATCCTTGCGACGCACGGTACACCTTGTTTGCCACCTGCTTGACCCTAGAGCCACTGATAAAATGAAGTAATAATACAGTTAAAATAGAGCGTGTGTCCTCCCTATCATTTCATTTCCAATGTAGATAAAGAAAGTGCTTCTCTTTGTTAGTATATGTTTCATCAACTAGTCCCATTGTTAATGTTTAAGTGTTTCTGCAAACTGGGGTGCTTAATTTTAGTTGATCTGCACAAAAATAGAGATTGGAATGTCTCAAGGCCCCTCCTTGTACTACCACTGTACACGATGTTCATTACCGGCAGAAGGTGTATCGGGGATAATTGGGTCGATTTCCAGTATGAGGCCTACCGTATGAGGCGTCGTAGGGCCCATCTCGCCCTCGCAGCATGGCATACTATGATACTATTGCAATATTTTCTTATATTTATTAGTGTATGTTTCATCAACTAGTGACACTATAATGTAATCACGCTTTTTCATTATCTGTGCAAATAGGGTTATTCAGCTGCATTTTGGTGGAGCTACACAAATGTACGAATGGAACCGACATATATGCAGAGTGCAAGGTGTGCCAAGTAAAAATTAACGACACCAACCATGCTTCATGCACACATTGGCATCCACCACCACCAGTGGGATGTGTGGCACTCTCTGTGGACGGATCTTTCTCGGCAGCAAATCCTCTAACCAAATACTAGTAGCTTATATTGGTAGTTTTCTAGGGAGTACTCCTTTCTGAAAGAAGCACCGATCTATTTTTCTTTGTTTGTACACAGTGTCACAACTTTGACCCAAAGGTCCAGAGCTATTTTAGGGTGATTGGCGTAGTACTCGGAGACTGATTGTAAGCATGATTTTCATTAGCCATCACACTGATTGTAAGCATGAGCAGATGGAAGATTAGGTTAGTGTGAAGCTGACCTTAAACCCTACCGCCGCCGTTGAAACGAGGCGAGCATCGAGGGAACCTTGGAGAACGGCGGGGAAGCGATGTCTCGCCATCTGGCCTTCGCTTGCGGTGGGAGAACAAATACTCATGTGGCTCTAGCTGGCTCTTCACCCTCATGAATGGCACACCATACTCGATTGATTCGTTATCCTCTGGATGCTCGACCTTCGACCTGTACGCCCACTACCTCTGCCTGACTTTCGCCTCGGGTGAATCTGTCTGCTCCATCGCTTGGAGGAGATACTCGATGAACTCAAAGGACTGCGGCGTGACTGCCGCCGAGGAGTACATCGCCGCCCTCATCGCTGCTGTCACCGTCCTCGAAATCTCCCACTCATTGTCAAACCAAGTAAGGATCTCCCTCAACATGGCTAACTTTGCTTGGTCGCCGCTGGCGATCTGCCCGATTTGCTGCGGCATCCTCTCCATAGATGTCCTTCTGAGAGGTCTGGTGCTAGCTTTGGAAGATGGGAGGTGAGACGGTGGTCTTGCAATAGACAAGAGGGAGAGGCGAGACAGTGGTTTTGCAATGGAGAAGATGGAGATGAGAGGGGGTGTTTTTGCAATGGAGAAGAGGGAGAGGCGAGATGATGGTTTTGGAATGGCGATGATGGAGAGGAGAGGAGGTGGTTTTGCAATGGAGAAGAGGGAGAGGAGCATGCGGCACCGATTTAGGATTGGACGAGAGGGCCGACACAATGTGACTGGATCAAAATCAAAACCAGTTTACCCTTCAATTATTAAGAAAGCAACCCCACATTAACTAGTCTCCCTTTTATTCTGGGTCATAATTGTACATTGCAAAAATAATACAATTTGAAAGTACATTCAGATACGAACCAAACGATACAGTTTTTGGTGACATGCATTCACATTTTGCTTGTCAAATACAGTACGTGGTCAAACTTTGACCCAAAATACGCAAAACAAAAAAAATACTTCCAAGACCAGCACCGCTCCTCTCCTCTTAAACCACCGCCACTCCTCTCCTGTTCCAATCTAAATCCAGCGCCGCTCCTCTCCTCTTCCATTTCAAAACCACCGCTCCTCCTCTCCGGTTCCAATCCAAAACTAGCGCCGCTCCTCTACCGTTCTAATCCAAACCAGCGTCACTCCTCTCCTCTTCCATTCAAAAACCACCACCGGCGAGTGAAGGTGCTGTGGAGAAGTAGACCGATGGAGGAGTACAACCGTTACATGAGGATCACAGACGGCGGCCCTATGAACCTAGCTAGGATGTTGGAGATACAGTCTTGGTTTGACAACAAGGACCAACTAGCGGCGACGGTGACATCCATGGCCAAATATCTGCAACAAAGCAAAAGGCGGCGATACTCCCGATGGGAGTCGCACGGGGCTACATAGAGCTACTCCTCTGGGCCATGGAGCAAACAGATTCACCGAATCCGATCGTGAGGGAGCGGGTGGTGGGAGTATCGATCCCAGATGGAGCATCCACCAGAGATTGAAGGATCGAGCATCTAGAGGGTGCCGTTTGTGAGGGTGTCATGCCAGAGTGAGCTGATGGAGTCTTCATCGACCGAACCCAACTGCAAGAGGAGAAAAGTAGTTGGCTTGATGACGCTTCCCCGCTATCCTCTCCCTCGATGTTCACATCGTCTCACGGGGCGGTTGTCTGCCGCTGAGGAATAGAAGGGGACTGGCCCCCAGCCCAATAGTCGGGCAGGTTGTGAATTGTCAGGAGGAGCTTAGGGTTATCAGTATTCGCAGGTTGTGAATTGTGTTTTGTGTTGTGTATTTTGAGAGTACTTTCAGATATGAATGTCTTTTGAATTTCAGATTTACAGTATTGAGCATATGAAGTATTTTATGAATTCTAGAGATCTGTTTTTAGCACTTAAAAAAATGTAGTTTCATAGGAGTATAAAAGTGCAGACAATGTGATTCTCAGAGAAGAAACTGCAAGTTTCAGAGGCAGAGCACTTATATTAACACGCCCTTTTCAAACAGGGATAACATCATGTTGGAAGTTTTATTTATGGTCGAAAATGGAACTACCAACCAGTTAACATCATGCGGATCAAGATTCATGCATAGCACATCTTCATATGATGCACAGTCAAAATAATATGTGATTTTCAAAATGCCCACACAATGTCGAGTGTGCAAAAAACAGAGAAAACGAGGGACGAAGTTTTGGCAAGTGTTGGACGTGGTGTGCGTAGATGACAATGGGGACCCACATGGTAATAATGGCAGAGGCAAAAAGTTTGGAGATATTTTCCCTAGATCAGGTGGAATTGAACCCGGGCGGAATAGCGGTTGTGTAGTGTCACTTGGCCACTGGGCTAGTTCAGTAGTTTCGGTAGAAATAAGGCACTGCTTCACGTGATTTGTTCTCGTACTGCGCCTTTGTGCGCTTGCCGCGGCGCCGCTCTCTGCCATTGTGAACATGCTGAACAAACGAGAGGAATCTGGAGAGGACTGCACGTGGAGAGGCAGACAATCGGGACCCACCAGGTCTATGGCCGCACGCAAGCAAGTGTCTCATTGAAAAAATACTTCCTCTTGATGCTATACTGACATTGGGGCCAACATGTTTGTCAACATAGTTACTTTTTTAGGTGCTTCAATGTAGTTACTAAAGGAGATAAATTTACAATGAAGCCGGGGGGCTGCCAGGTATCATTTATTATCAATGGGCCAGCAATTATCAGCTGGGTTGTGGGCTACCCCGTCTAGGCTTTCTTTTTTAACATGTGCAACCCACGACATGCCGGTTTGTATTTCCTTGAGAGCCATCATGTATCGACCGGCCTATGGACCTCCCAACCGAGGTTTTATTTTTCCTGAAACATCGGCAGCCCAACTTATGTTTTTTTTGAAGAAAACGCAGAGGTCTGTTCTATTTTTCTATATAAGAATAGGAATGCCAGGTCCAACTTTTGTTTCCCTTCTAACTATATTATATATATTTAAATTATTTTATATTTTATTATATATTATTTTTATTGCCATCATATATTTAACAGATACTTACATATATAAGAAAACAATATCCCACATCTTATTAACTTATAAAAATAATTTCTTAACAATAAAATCCTGGATTTTTTAACATTAAGGCAACGAAAATCCTGTTGATTGTGTACAAAAGCTTGGTAAGATTTAAGGACCAATGTAATAATAAAGCACTTATTATTTAAATATATTTATAACAAAATGCTCAACCCCTGTTTATTTTTTGATAACATTGTCGTGCCCAACCCAACATTATAATTAGAACAAGCCCAGCAAAATCATGTATTTTGAGAAAGTGCAAATGGCTTGTAATTTTTTAGGAAAAAAATAAATGGGCCGCATGGATGCTACATTATTTGTTCAGCCAGCCCGACAAATTCGTGAGAAAGTGAAAATGGGCTGTAGTTTTAAAAAATGGGCCGCATGGACGCTACATTATTTGTTCAACGAGCCCAACAAATGGACTGTAATTCTGAAAAAAAGATCAAATGGACTATAAATTCTGAAAAAATGGGTTGAATATGTGCCACATGTTTGGAGGCTGAAATGTGGGCCAATAGGTCGAAGCCAATGCAAGTCATTGTCAACTTAGTCAATAAATGATTCTTACATCGTTAGCTGTTGGATTTACATCCAATGACCGAAATCCATATTAAATCTCTCGTCTTCTTCCTCCAACACCGCCGAGCGGCTGCTCCCGCCTCCTGCTGCTAGTAGCTCTGCTTAGCACGCTTCACTGTGAAGCGCTACCCCACCGCTGGCCAGGCCATCCCTCCACCCCTCCACACCTCCTATTCATCTCCACCGACTGCTGAACCACGCCACACTAGAACCAGTTAACCCTTGTACACCTCTCCGTTTACGACTCTGGACGTGGAATTATCACGTCAGATGTCCTAGCGTAAGGACTTAGGTGTGGAGCCATTGCAACGTAGTTAGCTTGAAGGGGTTAAATGGGACAAGAGAGACAGAGAGTTTATACTAGTTTGGCCCCTCGTGGTGGAGGTAACAGCCTAATCCAGTGTAGGGTGGTTGTTGCTTGGGCTTCGATTACCAGGGAGCGAATACGCTTGACCTAGTTCTCGATCTCTTTCTTTCCTGCCCTAACTCGCCGCTGGGTCGTCCCTTTATATACAGATTAACGCACGACAACTTACAGAGTCCCGGCCGGCTCATAGACAACGTGTCCATCTCGGTGACTAACTAAACCTGCCTTACGATACAAGTTTATTCTCATGGCGGTTCATCCTCTTGGGCCCTAAGTTGCCTCTGGGTCTTGGGCCGTCAGCGGGCTTATTATGACCTTCCATCTTCATGGGTTATCGCTAGTGGTATGACCCGACCCCTCCTGGGCGGTTCATACCTAGTAGTTATATCCCCAACATTAGGCCCTAGGTTGATTTGAACTTGTTCATATCAATCTTCAACACCTCACTTGTAAAATCTGCATCACCTGTTGTATCCCGCCATGACGCCAGCTCTTGAAATCTTCTTAAACTGCCATGACGTCATTTTTCTTTAACTCTGCACGAGGCCCGGAGCATCTTAACTGATCCTTATCTTAATAAACATCCTGAAAATCAAGGCGTCCCTATAGCCATGCGATGATTTCAGCCACCTCGATTCCCGTGCATGCCTTGTACTCGCCCCCCCTTATAAATAGGGACAAGGGTCTCTCATTTTTTCCCCAGCTTCCTTCTTCGTCTTCCCCCTTCTCTCAGCCACACGAGTGCTCGAACTCCACCGTCGCAACCTCCAGCCGCTGCATCAACTCGGGCCGTCTCATCGACCTGACAAGACCAGAAAACTCTAGTGCGCCATCGCCAATCCTCATCACCTATAAGCGTGCCTCCCCCTCTCATCTCAGATCTGCCTTTAGGGTTTGTGTTGTTCATCGGTTTCTTTGCTGTTCTTTCTCACCTTCTTCAACTTCTACAACTTTTAATCTGGATAGGCCATAGATCTTGCACGGAAGTAGTTTTGTCACCATTTTCATCATAAAAATAGCATCTCTTTGTAGAAAACCACACCAATGCATCAAAGTTTTTCCACTGCCGCCACCTTAGGTTTTACTTTCACTACCTTTTTTGAACTGCCTCAGATCTGAAATTATAGCGCTAGTTTGTGAAATCTGTTTGTCTGCCTCTTAGCAAAATTTTCATGTGATTGATTCAAGTCCTAAAAACTGCCATGGTGGCTGATGACATAAACTGCTATGGCAGCTTACGACTTAAACTGTGACCCATCATATAGCATTAGGCCCCGTATAAGCCAACATCATCCACTTAAGTCCATAACTCGGCCATCTTCCGACTTAACCAAGCTGGCTTGGTCTGAACTGAATCTCCATAGCTTTATCCTTGCATTGCGGTTGATACAACAACTTGTAACTCGCCACATATTTGCCGGTTTAATAACATATTAACTTGCTCTATTGTAGGCTGTGCACCCGATCATGACCAAGACAGTTACCTCATGTGACTGGGTTCCATTCATTGTTACCGAGGCAATGCTCAAAGATTATGTAAAGATTGGTTTTTCCCGGCCAAGAACGTCATTCACTGGCGTGCTCCTAATCCAGGTGGAGCTAAACCTCAGCCGCAAGTCGGTGAAGTTGTTGTTTTCACCGATCACATGAACCAGGGTTTTTCAACGCCCAGGTCAAAATTCTTCCTTGATGTTCTGCACTTTATGCAACTTCATCCTCAAGATATCGGGCCTAACTCCATTTTCAACATTCGCAACTTCCAGGTCTTCTGTGAAGTATACCTTGAGGAAGAACCTAGTGTTGACCTTTTCAGAGAGTATTTGTACTTGAAATGCTAGAATGAATTTACTAATGGCCCCAGCCAAGAACTCGGGGGATCTCAATTCAACATCGCAGAGACGCCATTTTCACTTATGCTTCCCTTCCAGCCATCCCAAAGACTCGAATCAAACCTGGTTCTATTACAAAGAAACTTCTCCTGCTGATGAAAATCCCTTACTAGGCTATCATGATCAACGGCTCAACCCAAAGCATTCACTTCCCGACTGGCTTACCACTGCTGAACGGGCCAAAATTGCACCTACTTTCTCAAAGGTTAGGGCATTGCTGGACAACATTTTAACCAGAATTGATTTGGTTCGGTGCTGGGTAGCTTGGAGAATTATACCCTTAAGTCGCCGGCCCGGTTTGATGTGCACATACACTGGTGATACCAAGGACCCACTGCGTTACAATTCGAAGCGTTTGACCTATAAGGCTATCTACGACATGACCAAGACTCTTCTCAATGACGCATTGGAAAGCTGCAGTAGAGTGGGTCTGAATCCCTTCTGCTTACTTAACCCGGCACCGAAGGTCTGTTTATCCGGTTTAAATACTTCTTTCCCCACTGCTCGTAGAATCTGGAAATCCTGACTTTTATTGTAAACTTTCTCAGGCTGGATCCGCTTTTTGGGATAGGAGATACGATGGAAAAGCCGCCAAGAAGGCCAGAGACAAGACCAAACCAATGAAGAGATGCAAAAATACATCCATCGCTTCTGATACATTTAACGTGGATGAATCTGAAGAGTTGGAGGTAGAACATGATTCCCTTGGCTCCTTTTTCATCCACCTTATTGACACTTATTACTATCAGGACGACACGGAGAGCAGTCAGGTGGTTGATGACGAGGTAAACATTATTTCCTCCGACTCAGAGCCCTTGCCAAGATAGAAAATTCGACGCGTGATCCAGAAAATAAGGTTTTCTAACCCTTTAGCTCACATGGATCCCAACTTTATTTTGAAGCAACAACAGTGGAGGCAAAGAACTTTCCTTCGGTTTGCCTAACACGCCAGCTCCACGCAAACGCCGGAATGAGGTATTCAAGAATCCGACTCTTATTTGTTTTCACCTTGATAGTATTCATCCAGTACTTCATGATTCTGATTTGAATTATCAGGGGCTCTCACTCTTTGTCCGATGACTCTTCTCAAACTCAGCTTCCTCCTTTCAAGACTGCACCTGGGTACCAACTTAAACCTGTGTTTAACATATTTAAATTCATACTGACTTGCTGACTCCTCTTGTAGTGGGAAGGCGAAGCCTAGCAAAAAGGCCAGAACAACCAAGCCAACAGAAGATCCCAAACCTCGTGAGCTAGAAAAACAAGCACCAATTTCAGAGACCTCCGTGCAACAACCAAATAATCCTGCTGATGACCCGCCACCAAAAAATCGTGGCACCTCTGCTGATCCTATGGTCGCTGAGCTGGGGATTGCTGAACCGCCAAGCCCAACTAAACCTCTCAAGCCGGATATTGAGGAAGTTGTGATCACTGGTGCTGGTTTTCAAGAACCGGGAAACCCTGTAGTTATGGCTAAACATTCTGATAAAGAAGAGCTGGTCGAGAGGTGCAAGGTCAAATTTGACATGGCCAATTATTCACATCTGAGCATTAGTGAAACCTTTTTCGGCTATCTGAATCAAGTACACATCAGCCATGATCTGGAAATTGACATGGTCAAGCACATGCATCAGAAACATGAGGTATTAATTCTAGCTCTCATATGAGATACATTCCATTAGCCCCCAAGTCTACTGAATATGAGAGGATAGAATATACTATAGACTTGCTAGATAGCCTTTTTTATTATACTTCTGAGTTAGAACCTGTAGTCCCCAAGGACCAGCTTAAACTATTAAGTTAAGCTGGTTCTTTACTTAATAGTAATCAACTTTGCATCTGTAGCCCCCAAGGGCTGGCTTAAACTATTAAGTTAAGCCAGGACTTATCAATTGATAAGAAATCTCATTTAAAAATCCTTGCCGTCCGGGCAAACTTGGAGAAATGATGAACCGGGGTCGCCTGTCACTGCCTCATAAAACAAACTTTTCATCCATTAGCCCCCAAGTGCCAAGTGCTATTGCTGGCAAAGGGCTTGGGACATATAAATATATGTAACTCCATAAAGAAACTTTCTGCACCCATTAGCCCCCAAGTGCCAAGTGCTATTGCTTGCAAGGGGCTTGGGACTTATCAATATATATTGTTTCATAAATCTTCATATCTGTTTGGACTTGTTCTTTCAGGAAGCATCAAGTCGATTTCAATCTCAGCTGACTGACTAGAAGACCTGGCTTGAAGCACAAGAAGCTGAGACCCGGAAGGCTGACTCCAAGTTCAAATTTAGCTTGGATGAAAATGAGAAGCTAAAAACTGACTTTAACACTAAGAAAGCCGCCTGGGCTAAAGAGGTCACTAACAATTTTGCTGGTTTACAACATCACATTAATCAAACGACCTTTGCTATTTTTGGTAAGATCATTTTATATCTCAATGATTTTCTTCCTTTTGTTATGAACCACCTAGTGGTTCAATCATAATCTCCCATGCAGGTCCCAGAAGCAGCAACCTTGGGAAAGAAACATTGATAAAGCTCAAGGCAGTTTATACCTTAGTAGAGCAACTGTATGCCGAAGCTCAACGCACAACCGCTGCTATCTCCCCCAGCAAGCAAACACCGTCTCTTCTCAGCAACGTACTAAGGAGCATTTCCGTCTTGCCAGCCCGTATTGAAGAAAACGAGCAGTCAAATGCGAGAGCCGGTGCCCTTACGGCTTTAAGCCGGGCAAAGGCATGGCAGTCAGAACTAGACCTGGCCGACCTAGCCACTGGTCGTCCCAGTCTTAAAGAGGACGGGTCTCCTTTTGATAAGAAAGACTTTGCTGCCTGTGTAAAAGCGGTGCATCCTCTGGCGAGCCTACTTGTTGAAGAAACTGATCTGTCCAACTATTCGGCGGCTTACACCGCAACAAATCAGAAGATGCCCATGCCGGCTTATAAACTTGCAGATCTTATCCCTCCAATCCATAAGCATACTTTTGCCCCGGACATTGATCCGTCTGAGCTTATCGATGATGATGCTGAATTTCAAGCCTTGACTAGTACCAATTGGTCATCACCTGACTTCCAGACGGTGGAGGAAGAAGAAGAACTGGCTCGGGATGACCCGGAAGCTTCAAACCGCCAAGGCCAGGAGAACTGATCTGCTGGGCGGTTCTTGATTTGCACCACCAGGAACTGTTAAAAAACAATTTATCCATTTGGGTTCGCGGAGCCATGTAATAAGCTAGTTAAGTACTGATTTGTCGTGCCATCGTGCTTGCTTTGTTTGCATAACACTACTAATCCATCATCGGGAAATCCGTCCCTTATGCTTAATGGTATGATCAATTATGTAGATCTGGTTTGTCGTTTTCCCTGTATATAAACAGACAACAAATGCCCTGGTGGTTTACCCCAGGGTGGGTCATGATACCCTATACGAAAAACCACTGAGGACTGAACAGTCCATAATCAGGGCCAGTTTATAAAAAAACCTTATATAACGAAATAAATATCATACCTGTGATATTTGTTCATACTGCCGACTTATCATAAGTCATGTGGTAAAGGCAATAGCCCATAGACAGAGGCACAATGCCCTATTCAATATATTCATACTGCCGGTTATAACACTGCATGCATCAAGGGGTGATATACCAAACTTGAGGGGAAAGCTCTAAGCATATGATCATTATATCCTGGCAACTTAAAGTCCAAAGCCAGGTCGGGGTAATAACACTCTGGTTTAAGATATACATGAACCAGAAGGCAACATGGCCCTAATTGGTTTTTCAACCATGTATTGATATGTGATAAGAGCAAAACTCCAAAAAATGTTCAAATGAAATAAAAATCAGAAAACAAGGCTTTCATAGGCCGCCAAGCCAAAAACCCAAGCGCTTTTATGGGCCACTAAGGGAGTCCTGGACTAAGGAGTCCTCGGGCGTCCGGGCTATGTGATATGGGCTGGACTAATGGGCCGTGAAGATATGAGATTAAAGACCTTTACCCATGTCCGGATGGGACTCTCGTTTGCGTGGGTGACAAGCTTGGTGTTTGGATCATGCACCTTCCTTTCTCTGTAAACTGACTCTGTACAACCCTAGATACCTCCGGTGTCTATATAAACCGGAGGGTTTAGTTCGTAGGGAAAGAATAATCGTACAAGCTAGACATCTAGGGTTTAGCCATTACAATCTCGAGGTAGATCAACTCTTGTAACCCCTATACTCATCAAAGTCAATCAAGCAGGAAGTAGGGTATTACCTCCATTAAGAGGGCCCGAACCTGGGTAAACATCATGTCCCCTGCCTCCTGTTACCGTTGATTCTTAGACACATAGTTCGGGACCCCCTACCCGATATCTGCCGGTTTTGACACTGACATTGGTGCTTTCATTGAGAGTTCCACTCTGTCGTCAAGAGAAGGCTCGATGGCTCCATCAACCATCCACAACAATACCCCCCCGAGGGAGACTTTTCTCCCCAGCCAAATCTTTGTATTCAGCGACTTCGTGCTGCGTGCCAATTTGATTGGCCATCTGGAGCAGATTGACAGCTACGCCCCTGGTCATCAGATCAGTTTTGGAAACCTAAACTATGTCGCTGATATCCGAGGAGACTTGATCTTCCAGGGTTCGCGACCTCAACCGCAGCTCCTGTTGGGGAACGTAGTAATTTCAAAAAATTTCCTACGCACATGCAAGATCATGGTGATGGCATAGCAACGAGAGGGGAGAGTGTTGTCCACGTACCCTCGTAGACCGTAAGCGGAAGCGTTAGCACAACGCGGTTGATGTAGTCGACGCCTTCACGATCCGACCGATCCAAGTACCGAACGACGGCACCTCCGAGTTCAGCACACGCTCAGCTCGATGACGTCCCTCGAACTCCGATCCAGCCGAGTGTCGAGGAGAGTTCCACAAGACGACGGCGTGCAGGACGATCTTGATGTTCTATCGGTAGCAGGCTTCGCCTAAGCTTTATGCACGATATGACCGAGGTGGAATATGGTGGAAGGGGGCACCGCACACGGCTAAGGAACGATCCGTAGATCAACTTGTGTGTCCATGGGGTGCCCCCTGCCCCCGTATATAAAGGAGGGAGGGAGGAGGAGGCCGCCCTCTACTATGGCGGCGCCATGGGGAGTCCTACTCCCACGGAGTAGGATTCCCCTTTCCTAGTCCAACTAGTAGTCCTTCCATGTATTAGGAGTAGGAGAGAAGGAAAGGGAAGAGAGAAGGAGAAGGAAGGAAGGGTGCGCCCCCCCTCCCTAGTCCAATTCGGACTAGTCCAAGGGGAGGGCGGCGGCCACCCTTTTGGCCTTTTTTCTCCTTTCCCGTATGGCCCATTAAGGCCCAATACGAATTCCCGTAACTCTCCGATACTCCGAAAAATACCCGAATCACTCGAAACCTTTCCGAACTCCGAATATAGTCGTCCAATATATCGATCTTTACGTCTCGACCATTTCGAGACTCCTCGTCATGTCCCCGATCTCATCCGGGACTCCGAACTCCTTCGGTACATCAAAACTCATAAACTCATAATATAACTGTCATCGAAACCTTAAGCGTGCGGACCCTACGGGTTCGAGAACTATGTAGACATGACCTAAAACCATTCTCGGTCAATAACCAATAGCGGGACCTGGATGCCCATATTGGTTCCTACATATTCTACGAAGATCTTTATCGGTCAAACCGCATAACAACATACGTTGTTCCCTTTGTCATCGGTATGTTACTTGCCCGAGATTCGATCGTCGGTATCCAATACCTAGTTCAATCTCGTTACCGGCAAGTCTCTTTACTCGTTCCGTAATACATCATCTCACAGCTAACTCATTAGTTGTAATGCTTGCAAGGCTTAAGTGATGTGTATTACCGAGAGGGCCCAGAGATACCTCTCCGACAATTGGAGTGACAAAACCTAATCTCGAAATACGCCAACCCAACATCTGCCTTTGGAGACACCTGTAGTACTCCTTTATAATCACCCAGTTACGTTGTGACGTTTGGTAGCACCCAAAGTGTTCCTCCGGTAAACGGGAGTTGCATAATCTCATAGTTATAGGAACATGTATAAGTCATGGATAAAAGCAGTAGCAACATACTAAACGATCGTGTGCTAAGCTAATGGAATGGGTCATGTCAATCAGATCATTCAACTAATGATGTGACCTTGTTAATCAAATAACAACCCTTTGTTCATGGTTAGGAAACATAACCATCTTTGATTAACAAGCTAGTCTAGTAGAGGCATACTAGTGACACTTTGTTTGTTTATACATTCACACATGTATTATGTTTCCGGTTAATACAATTCTAGCATGAATGATAAACATTTATCAAGAAATAAGGAAATAAATAATAACTTTATTATTGCCTCTAGGGCATATTTCCTTCAGTCTCCCACTTGCACTAGAGTCAATAATCTAGATCACATCGCCATGTGATTAACATCGATAGTTCACATCATCATGTGATTAACACCCATAGTTCACATTGCCATGTGACCAATACCCAAAGGGTTTACTAGATTCAGTAATCTAGTTCACATCGCTATGTGATTAACACCCAAAGAGTACTAAGGTGTGATCATGTTTTGCTTGTGAGACAATCTTAGTCAACGGGTCTTTCACATTCAGATCCGTTATGTATTTTGCAATTTTCTATGTCTACAATGCTCTGCACGGAGCTACTCTAGCTAATTGCTCCCACTTTCAATATGTATCTAGATCGAGACTTAGAGTCATCGGATCGGTGTCAAAACTTGCATCGACGTAACCCTTTACGATTTAACCTTTTGTCACTTCCATAATCGAGAAACATATCCTTATTCCACTAAGGATAATTTTGACCGCTGTCCAAATGATCTACTCCTAGATCACTATTGTACCCTTGCCAAACTCGGTGTAGGGTATACAATAGATCTGGTACACAAGATGGCATATTTTATAGAACCTATGGCCAAGGCATAGGGAATGACTTTCATTCTCTTTCTATCTTCTCGCCGTGGTCGGGTTTTGAGTCTTACTCAATTTCACACCTTGTAACACGTGCAAGAACTCTTTCTTTGACTGCTCCATTTTGAACTACTTCAAAATCTTGTCAAGGTATGTACTCATTGAAAAACTTATCAAGCGCCTTGATCTATCTCTATAGATCCCGATGCTCAATATGTAAGCAGCTTCTCCAAGGTCTTTCATTGAAAAACTCTTATTCAAGTATCCTTTATGCTATCCAGAATTCTATATCATTTCCGATTAGCAATATGTCATCTACATATAATATCGTAAATGCTACTGAGCTCCCACTCACTTTCTTGTAAATACAGGCTTCTCCAAAAGTCTGTATAAACCCAAATGCTTTGATCACACTATCAAAGCGCTTATTCCAACTCCGAGATGCTTGCACCAGTCCATAGATGGATCATTTGGAGCTTGCACACTTTGTTAGCTCCCTTTGGATCGATAAAACCTTCTGGTTGCATCATATACAACTCTTCTTCCAGAAATCCATTCAGGAATGCAGTCTTTACATCCATTTGCCAAATTTCATAATCATAAAATGCGGCAATTGCTAACATGATTCGGACAGACTTTTAAGCATCGATACGAGTGAGAAAATCTCATTGTATTCAACATCTTGAACTTTGTCAAAAACCTTTTTCGACAAGTTTAGCTTTGTAGATAGTAACACTACTATCAATGTCCGTCTTCCTCTTGAAGATCCATTTATTTTCTATGGTTTGCCGATCATCGGCAAATCCATCAAAGTCCATACTTTGTTCTCATACATGGATCATATCTCGATTTCATGGCCTCAAACCATTTTATGGAATGTGGGCTCATCATCGCTTCCTCATAGTTCGTAGGTTTGTCATGGTCAAGTAACACAACCTCCAGAACAAGATTACCGTACTACTCTAGTGCGGATCTCACTCTATTTTACCTACGAGGTTCGGTAGTAACTTGATCTGAAGTTACATGATCATCATCATTAGCTTCCTCACTAATTGGTATAGTAGTCACAAGAACAGATTTCGTGATGAACTACTTTCCAATAAGGAACAGTACTGATTACCTCATCAAGTTCTACTTTCCTCCCACTCACTTCTTTCGAGAGAAACTCCTTCTCTAGAAAGGATCCATCTTAAGCAACGAATATCTTGCCTTCGGATCTGTGATGGAAGGTGTACCCAACAATTTCCTTTGGGTATTCTATGAAGACGCACTTCTCCGATTTGGGTTCGAGCTTATCAGGATGAAAACTTTTTCACATAAGCATTGCAGCCCCAAACATTAAGAAACGACAACTTTGGTTTCTTGCTAAACCACAGTTCATATAGTGTCGTCTCAACGGATTTAGATGGTGCCCTATTTAACGTGAATGCAGCTGTCTCTAATGCATGATCCCAAAACGATATTGGTAAATCGGTAAGAAACATCATAGATTGTACTATATCCAATAAAGTACGGTTATGACGCTCGGACACACCATTATGATGTGGTGTACCTGTGGCATGAATTTGTGAAACTATTCCACATTGTTTTAATTGAAGACCAAACTCAGAACTCAAACATTTGTCTCCGCGATCGATCGTAGAAACCTTATTTTCTTGTCACGATGATTTTTCCACTTCACTCTGAAATTCTTTGAACCTTTCAACTATTTCAGACTTATGTTTCATCAAGTAGATATACCCATATCTGCTCAAATCATCTGTGAAGGTCGAAAATAACGATACCCGCCATGAGCCTTAACACTCATTGGATCTCATACATCAAGATGTATTATTTCCAATAAGTCAGTTGCTCGCTCCATCGTTCCGAGAACGGAGTCTTAGTCATCTTGCCCATGAGGCATGGTTCGCAAGCATCAAGTGATTCATAATCAAGTGATTCCAAATCCCATCAAGCATGGAGTTTCTTCATGCGCTTTACACCAATATGACCTAAACGGCAGTGCCACAAATAAGTTGCACTATCATTATTAACCTTGCATCTTTTGGCCTCAATATTATGAATATGTGTATCACTACGATCGAGATCCCATGAACCATTTTCATTGGGTGTGTAACCATATAAGGTTTTATTCATGTAAATGAACAACAGTTCATTCTCTTACTTAAATGAATAACCGTATTGCAATAAACACGATCAAATCATATTCATGCTCAACGCAAACACCAAATAACATTTATTTATGTTCAACACTAATCCCGAAAGTATAGGAGTGTGCGATGATGATCATATCAATCTTGAAACTACTTTCAACACACATCGTCACTTCACCCTTAACTAGTTTCGCTTATTCTCGCAACTCCGCTTCGAGTTACTACTCTTAGCAACTGAACCAGTACCAAATACCGAGGGGTTGCTATAAACACTAGTAAAGTACACATCAATAACATGTATATCAAATATACCTTTGTTCACTTTGCCATCCTTCTTATCCACCAAATACTTGGGGTAGTTCGCTTCCAAAGGACCAGTCCCTTTGCAAGAGAAGCACTTAGTCTCGTGCTCAGGTCCAGACTTGGGCTTCTTCACTTGAGCACAACTTGCTTGCCGCTCTTCTTGAAGTTCCCTTCTATCCCTTTGCCCTTTTCTTGAAACTAGTGGTCTTGTTAACCATCAACACTTGATGTTCTTTCTTGATTTCTACCTTCAACGATTTCATCGTTATGAAAAACTCGGGAATCATTTTCATCATCCCTTGCATACTATAGTTCATCACGAAGTTCTACTAACTTGGTGATGGTGAATAGAGAATTCTGTCAATCACTATCTTATACGGAAGATTAACTCCCACTTGATTCAAGCGATTGAAGTACCTGCATAATCTGAGCACATGCTCACTAGTTGAGCGATTCTCCTCCATCTTTTAGCTATAGAATTTGTTGAAGACTTCATATCTCTCAACTCGGTATTTGCTTGAAATATTAACTTCAATTCTGGAACATCTCATATGGTCCATGATGTTCAAAACATCTTTGAAGTCCCGATTCTAAGCCATAAAGCATGGTGCACAAAACTATCAAGTAGTCATCATATTGAGCTAGCCAAACGCTCATAACGCCTCGTGATCCGCTCCTCGCAATAGGTCCATCACATAGCGGTGCATCAAGGACATAATTTTTCAAGCAAAGCAATGAGGATAAACCTCGATCACGGATCCAATCCGCATCATTGCTACTAACATTTTTCAACACAGTTTTCTAGGAACATATCAAAATAAACATATGAAAGCAACAACGCGAGCTATTGATCTACAACATGGTTTGCAAAATACTACCGGGACTAAGTTCATGATAAATTTAAGTTCAATTAATCATATTACTTAAGAACTCCCACTTAGATGCAGACATCTCTCTAGTCATCTAAGTGATCACGTGATCCAAATCAACTAAACCATAACCGATCATCACGTGAGATGGAGTAGTTTTCAATGGTGAACATCATTATGTTGATCATATCTACTTTATGATTCACGCCGACCTTTCGGTCTCCGTGTTCCGAGGCCATATCTGCATATGCTAGGCTCGTCAAGTATAACTCGAGTATTCGCGTGTGCAAAACTGGCTTGCACCCGTTGTAGATGGACGAGAGCTTATCACACCCGATCATCACGTGGTGTCCGGGCACGATTTAACTTTGGCAACGGTGCATACTGTGGAGAACACTTCTTGATAATTTTAGTGAGAGATCATCTTAAAATGCTACCGTCAATCAATGCAAGAATAAGATGTATAACAGATAAACATCATATGCAATCAAAATATGTGACATGATATGGCCATGATCATCTTGCGCCTTTGATCTCCATCTCCAAAGTATCGTCATGATCTTTATCGTCACCGCATGACACCATGATCTTCATCATCTTGATCTATATCAATGTGTCGTCACATGGTCGCCTCGCCAACTATTTGCTCTTGCAACTATTGCTATCGCATAGCGATAAAGTAAAGCAATTATTTGGCACTTGCATCTTATGCAACAAAGAGACAACCATAGGGCTTTCGCCATTGCCGATAACTTCAACAAAACATGATCATCTCATACAACAACTTATATCTCATCACGCCTTGACCATATCACATCACAACATGCCCTGCAAAAACAAGTTAGACGTCCTCTACTTTGTTGTTGCAAATTTTACGTGGCTGCTACGGGCTTAGCAAGAACCGTTCTTACCTACGCATCAAAACCACAACGATAGTTTGTCAAATAGACTCCGTTTAACCTTCACAAGGACCGGGCGAGCCACACTCGGTTCAACTAAAGTTGGAGAAACAAACACCGCTAGTCACCTGTGTGCAAAGCACGGCGGTAAAACCAGTCTCGCGAAGCGTCACGCGTAATGTCGGTCCGGGCCGCTTCATCCAACAATACCGCTGAACCAAAGTATGACATGCTGGTAGGCAGATGACTTATATCGCCCACAACTCACTTGTGTTCTACTCGTGCATATAACATCAACGCATAAAACCTAGGCTCGGATGCCATTGTTGGGGAACGAGTAATTTCAAAAATTTCCTACGCACATGCAAGATCATGGTGATGGCATAGCAACGAGAGGGGAGAGTGTTGTCCACGCCCTCGTGAGACCGAAGCGAAGCGTTAGCACAACGCGGTTGATGTAGTCGACGCCTTCACGATCCGACCGATCCAAGTACCGAACGTCACGGCACCTCCGAGTTCAGCACACGCTCAGCTCGATGACGCCCCTTGAACTCCGATCCAGCCGAGTGTCGAGGAGAGTTCCACAAGACGACGGCGTGGGACGATCTTGATGTTCTATCGGCAGGCTTCGCCTAAGCTTTATGACGATATGACCGAGGTGGAATATGGTGGAAGGGGCACCGACACGGCTAAGGAACGATCCGTAGATCAACTTGTGTGTCCATGGGGTGCCCCCCCCCAGATATAAAGGAGGGAGGGAGGAGGAGGCCGCCCTCTACTATGGGCGCCATGGGGAGTCCTACTCCCACCGGAGTAGGATTCCCCTTCCTAGTCCAACTAGTAGTCCTTCCATGTATTAGGAGTAGGAGAGAAGGAAAGGGAAGAGAGAAGGAGAAGGAAGGAAGGTGCGCCTCCCTAGTCCAATTCGGACTAGTCCAAGGGGGGCGGCGCCACCCTTTGGCCTTTTTCTCCTTTCCCGTATGGCCCATTAAGGCCCAATACGAATTCCCGTAACTCTCCGATACTCCGAAAAATACCCGAATCACTCGGAACCTTTCTGAACTCCGAATATAGTCGTCCAATATATCGATCTTTACGTCTCGACCATTTCGAGACTCCTCGTCATGTCCCCGATCTCATCCGGACTCAACTCCTTCGTACATCAAAACTCATAAACTCATAATATAACATCGCCATCGAAACCTTAAGCGTGCGGACCCTACGGGTTCGAGAACTATGTAGACATGACCTAAAACCATTCTCGGTCAATAACCAATAGCGGGACCTGGATGCCCATATTGGTTCCTACATATTCTACGAAGATCTTTATCGGTCAAACCGCATAACAACATACGTTGTTCCTTTGTCATCGGTATGTTACTTGCCCGAGATTCGATCGTCGGTATCCAATACCTAGTTCAATCTCATTACCGCAAGTCTCTTTACTCGCTCCGTAATACATCATCTCACAGCTAACTCATTAGTTGTAATGCTTGCAAGGCTTAAGTGATGTGTATTACCGAGAGGGCCCGTAGATACCTCTCCGACAATTGGAGTGACAAAACCTAATCTCGAAATACGCCAACCCAACATCTGCCTTTGGAGACACCTGTAGTACTCCTTTATAATCACCCGATACGTTGTGACGTTTGGTAGCACCAAAGTGTTCCTCCGGTAAACGGGAGTTGCATAATCTCATAGTTATAGGAACATGTATAAGTCATGGATAAAAGCAGTAGCAACATACTAAACGATCGTGTGCTAAGCTAATGGAATGGGTCATGTCAATCAGATCATTCAACTAATGATGTGACCTTGTTAATCAAATAACAACCCTTTGTTCATGGTTAGGAAACATAACCATCTTTGATTAACAAGCTAGTCTAGTAGAGGCATACTAGTGACACTTTGTTTGTTTATACATTCACACATGTATTATGTTTCCGGTTAATACAATTCTAGCATGAATGATAAACATTTATCAAGAAATAAGGAAATAAATAATAACTTTATTATTGCCTCTAGGCATATTTCCTTCATCTCCCACTTGCACTAGAGTCAATAATCTAGATCACATCGCCATGTGATTAACATCGATAGTTCACATCATCATGTGATTAACACCCATAGTTCACATTGCCATGTGACCAATACCCAAAGGGTTTACTAGATTCAGTAATCTAGTTCACATCGCTATGTGATTAACACCCAAAGAGTACTAAGGTGTGATCATGTTTTGCTTGTGAGACAATCTTAGTCAACGGGTCTTTCACATTCAGATCCGTTATGTATTTTGCAATTTTCTATGTCTACAATGCTCTGCACGGAGCTACTCTAGCTAATTGCTCCCACTTTCAATATGTATCTAGATCGAGACTTAGAGTCATCCGGATCGGTGTCAAAACTTGCATCGACGTAACCCTTTACGACCTAACCTTTTGTCACTTCCATAATCGAGAAACATATCCTTATTCCACTAAGGATAATTTTGACCGCTGTCCGATGATCTACTCCTAGATCACTATTGTACCCCTTGCCAAACTCAAGTGTAGGGTATACAATAGATCTGGTACACAGCATGGCATATTTTATAGAACCTATGGCCAAGGCATAGGGAATGACTTTCATTCTCTTTCTATCTTCTGCCGTGGTCGGGTTTTGAGTCTTACTCAATTTCACACCTTGTAACACAGGCAAGAACTCTTTCTTTGACTGTTCCATTTTGAACTACTTCAAAATCTTGTCAAGGTATGTACTCATTGAAAAAACTTATCAAGCGTCTTGATCTATCTCTATAGATCCTGATGCTCAATATGTAAGCAGCTTCTCCAAGGTCTTTCATTGAAAAACTCTTATTCAAGTATCCCTTTATGCTATCCAGAAATTCTATATCATTTCCGATTAGCAATATGTCATCTACATATAATATCAGAAATGCTACAGAGCTCCCACTCACTTTCTTGTAAATACAGGCTTCTCCAAAAGTCTGTACAAACCCAAATGCTTTGATCACACTATCAAAGCGCTTATTCCAACTCCGAGATGCTTGCACCAGTCCATAGATGGATCGTTGGAGCTTGCACACTTTGTTAGCTCCCTTTGGATCGATAAAACCTTCTGGTTGCATCATATACAACTCTTCTTCCAGAAATCCATTCAGGAATGCAGTCTTTACATCCATTTGCCAAATTTCATAATCATAAAATGCGGCAATTGCTAACATGATTCGGACAGACTTTTAAGCATCGATACGAGTGAGAAAATC
Organism: Aegilops speltoides; assembly: GCA_021437245.1. NCBI lineage: Eukaryota > Viridiplantae > Streptophyta > Magnoliopsida > Poales > Poaceae > Aegilops > Aegilops speltoides. Next base: position 378,700,326 of record CM038142.1, read on the forward strand.
TCATTGTATTCAACATCTTGAACTTTGTCAAAAACCTTTTTCGACAAGTTTAGCTTTGTAGATAGTAACACTACTATCAATGTCCGTCTTCCTCTTGAAGATCCATTTATTTTCTATGGTTTGCCGATCATCGGGCAAATCCATCAAAGTCCATACTTTGTTCTCATACATGGATCATATCTCAGATTTCATGGCCTCAAACCATTTTGCGGAATGTGGGCTCATCATCGCTTCCTCATAGTTCGTAGGTTTGTCATGGTCAAGTAACACAACCTCCAGAACAAGATTACCGTACTACTCTGGTGCGGATCTCACTCTATTTTACCTACGAGGTTCGGTAGTAACTTGATCTGAAGTTACATGATCATCATCATTAGCTTCCTCACTAATTGGTATAGTAGTCACAAGAACAGATTTCTGTGATGAACTACTTTCCAATAAGGGAACAGTACTGATTACCTCATCAAGTTCTACTTTCCTCCCACTCACTTCTTTCGAGAGAAACTCCTTCTCTAGAAAGGATCCATCTTAAGCAACGAATATCTTGCCTTCGGATCTGTGATGGAAGGTGTACCCAACAATTTCCTTTGGGTATTCTATGAAGACGCACTTCTCCGATTTGGGTTCGAGCTTATCAGATGAAAACTTTTTCACATAAGCATTGCAGCCCCAAACATTAAGAAACGACAACTTTGGTTTCTTGCTAAACCACAGTTCATATAGTGTCGCCTCAACGGATTTAGATGGTGCCCTATTTAACGTGAATGCAGCTGTCTCTAATGCATGATCCCAAAACGATATTGGTAAATCGGTAAGAAACATCATAGATTGTACTATATCCAATAAAGTACGGTTATGACGCTCGGACACACCATTATGATGTGGTGTACCTGTGGCATGAATTTGTGAAACTATTCCACATTGTTTTAATTGAAGACCAAACTCAGAACTCAAACATTTGTCTCCGCGATCGATCGTAGAAACCTTATTTTCTTGTCACGATGATTTTTCCACTTCACTCTGAAATTCTTTGAACCTTTCAACTATTTCAGACTTATGTTTCATCAAGTAGATATACCCATATATGCTCAAATCATCTGTGAAGGTCGAAAATAACGATACCCGCCATGAGCCTTAACACTCATTGGATCTCATACATCAAGATGTATTATTTCCAATAAGTCGATTGCTCGCTCCATCGTTCGGAGAACGGAGTCTTAGTCATCTTGCCCATGAGGCATGGTTCGCAAGCATCAAGTGATTCATAATCAAGTGATTCCAAATCCCATCAAGATGGAGTTTCTTCATGCGCTTTACACCAATATGACCTAAACGGCAGTGCCACAAATAAGTTGCACTATCATTATTAACCTTGCATCTTTTGGCCTCAATATTATGAATATGTGTATCACTACGATCGAGATCCCATGAACCATTTTCATTGGGTGTGTAACCATATAAGGTTTTATTCATGTAAATGAACAACAGTTCATTCTCTTACTTAAATGAATAACCGTATTGCAATAAACACGATCAAATCATATTCATGCTCAACGCAAACACCAAATAACATTTATTTATGTTCAACACTAATCCCGAAAGTATAGGAGTGTGCGATGATGATCATATCAATCTTGAAACTACTTTCAACACACATCGTCACTTCACCCTTAACTAGTTTTCGCTTATTTCGCAACTCCGCTTCGAAGTTACTACTCTTAGCAACTGAACCAGTACCAAATACCGAGGGTTGCTATAAACACTAGTAAAGTACACATCAATAACATGTATATCAAATATACCTTTGTTCACTTTGCCATCCTTCTTATCCACCAAATACTTGGGGTAGTTCGCTTCCAAATGACCAGTCCCTTTGCGGTAGAAGCACTTAGTCTCGTGCTCAGTCAGACTTGGGCTTCTTCACTTGAGCAACAACTTGCTTGCCGCTCTTCTTGAAGTTCCCTTCTATCCCTTTGCCCTTTTCTTGAAACTAGTGGTCTTGTTAACCATCAACACTTGATGTTCTTTCTTGATTTCTACCTTCAACGATTTCATCGTTATGAAAAACTCGAATCATTTTCATCATCCCTTGCATACTATAGTTCATCACGAAGTTCTACTAACTTGGTGATGGTGAATAGAGAATTCGTCAATCACTATCTTATCGGAAGATTAACTCCCACTTGATTCAAGCGATTGAAGTACCTGCACAATCTCGAGCACATGCTCACTAGTTGAGCGATTCTCCTCCATCTTTTAGCTATAGAATTTGTTGAAGACTTCATATCTCTCAACTCGGTATTTGCTTGAAATATTAACTTCAATTCTGGAACATCTCATATGGTCCATGATGTTCAAAACATCTTTGAAGTCCCGATTCTAAGCCATAAAGCATGGTGCACAAAACTATCAAGTAGTCATCATATTGAGCTAGCCAAACGCTCATAACGCCCGCAGATCCGCTCCTGCAATAGGTCTGTCACCTAGCGGTGCATCAAGGACATAATTTTTCTCAAGCAGCAATGAGGATAAACCTCGATCACGGATCCAATCCGCATCATTGCTACTAACATTTTTCAACACAGTTTTTCTAGGAACATATCAAAATAAACATATGAAAGCAACAACGCGAGCTATTGATCTACAACATGGTTTGCAAAATACTACCAGGACTAAGTTTATGATAAATTTAAGTTCAATTAATCATATTACTTAAGAACTCCCACTTAGACAGACATCTCTCTAGTCATCTAAGTGATCACGTGATCCAAATCAACTAAACCATAACCGATCATCACGTGAGATGGAGTAGTTTTCAATGGTGAACATCATTATGTTGATCATATCTACTATATGATTCACGCCGACCTTCGATCTCCGTGTTCCGAGGCCATATCTGCATATGCTAGGCTCGTCAAGTATAACCTGAGTATTCCGCGTGTGCAAAACTGGCTTGCACCCGTTGTAGATGGACGTAGAGCTTATCACACCCGATCATCACGTGGTGTCTGGGCACGACGAACTTTGGCAACGGTGCATACTCAGGGAGAACACTTCTTGATAATTTTAGTGAGAGATCATCTTAAAATGCCCGGAGGGGATCGTTTCACCGGCAGGCCCGGAGCATACCAGGCTCCCTTCATCAACACAAAGTCGGACTCCTCCCCGAACACCAAATCCAAACTCTCGAGGTCCGTGTTATGCGAGCTCGGCTTGGGAACTCCTGCCCCGCCCTGCTCCACGGACTCTCGCTCCCCTGTCCAAACCGCACTCTTTAACGAGGCCCTGGACTTAATGCAATCTCTCGCAATAACTGAAGGACCGCTGCCAAAGTACGTCCAACCCATACTATGGGCTGAGAGCATGGAATTTCACGTCCCACCCACCACCCACTTCATAGCCACTGTCGAGGATTTAACCGACACGCTCGACTATGATTTCGAAGACATCGATGATATGGACAATCATACCAGAGGTGAGAAGAGCCAGAACTCGCCGTTCACAGGTCGCTGGACGACCACTTCCTTGTATGACGTATACATGGTGGACACACCCAAGGAGGATGACGACAACGATGGGAAGAATCCAGAGGATGAGCCCGCTGAAGCACCTCCGAAGCGTCGACGTTAGAGGCACCGATCAAAATCGCGTCGCGAAAAAGATGGCAATAACAACATCGGAGACAATAATACCCCAGAAAATGCCGAAGACCAAGACGCCCCTGTCGAGCGAACATCCGAATAGGATGATTGGGAAGAAGGGCAAGTCAACCCCGAAGATCCTACCGGGAATGAGGGCTCAGAGGCCACAAATATGATGCCAACTACATGATCATGCAATGGCAATATGACAAAAGTAATGTATGTCATGATGATGATGATGGAAGTTGCATGGCAATATATCTCGGAATGGCTATGGAAATGCCATGATAGGTAGGTATGGTGGCTGTTTTGAGGAAGATATAAGGAGGTTTATGTGTGATAGAGCGTATCGTATCACGGGGTTTGGATGCATCGGCGAAGTTTGCACCAACTCTCAAGGTGAGAAAGGGCAATGCACAGTACCAAGAGGCTAGCAAAGGCGGAAAGGTGAGAGTGCGTATAATCCATGGACTCAACATTAGTCAAAAGAACTCATATACTTATTACAAAAATTTAGAAGTCATCAAAAATCAAGTACTGTGCGCATGCTCCTAGGGGGATAGATTGGTAGGAAAAGACCATCGCTCGTCCCTGACCGCCACTCATAAGGATGCACAAGCCAGGTACACTTCATGTTTCAAATTTGTTACACAACTTTAGCCATACGTGCATGCTACGGGACTTGCAAACTTCAACACAAGTATTTCTCAAATTCATAATCACCCAACTAGCATGACTTTGATATTATCACCTCCATATCTCAAAACAATTATCAAGCATCAATCTTATCTTAGTATTCAACGCACTCAAAAGAAAGTTTCACATATCTTGAACACCAAGTATATTAACATTAAACAAATTACCATGCTATTAAAGACTCTCAAAATAATCTAAGTGAAGCATGATAGATCAAATAGTTTCTTTAAAACAAATCCACCACCGTGCTCTAAAAGATATAAGTGAAGCACTATGAGCAAAACTATCAAGCTCAAAAGATATAAGTGAAGCACTATGAGCAAAACTATCAAGCTCAAAAGATATAAGTGAAGCACATAGAGTATTCTAACAAATTCCAATTCATGTATGGCTCTCTCAAAAAGGTGTGTACAGCAAGGATGATTGTGGTAGACTAACAAGCAAATACGCAAATAATACAAGACGCTCCAAGCAAAACACATATCATGTGGTGAATAAAACTATAGCTCCAAGTAAATTACCGATGGAAGTGGACGAAAGTGGGGATGCCTTCCGGGGCATCCCCAAGCTTTGACTTTTTGGTGTCCTTGGATTATCTTGAGGGTGCCATGGGCATCCCCAATCTTAGGCTCTTGCCACTCATTGTTCCATAATCCATCGAAAGAATTCACCCAAAACTTGAAAACTTCACAACACAAAACTCAACAGAAATCTCGTGAGCTCCGTTAGAGAAAGAAAACAAAAGACTACTTAAGGTACTGTAATGAACTCAATATTTATTTATATTGGTGGTAAACCTACTGTATTCCAACTTCTCTATGGTTTATAAACTATTTTACTAGCCATAGATTCATCAAAATAAGCAAACAACACACGTAAAACAGAATCTGTCAAAAACAGAACAGTCTGTAGCAATCTGTAACTAACGCAAACTTCTGGAACTCTAAAAATTCTACCAAAATAGGAAGTCCTGGACAATTTGTTTATTGAACAGCAGCAAAAAGAATCAACGCAAAAGCATGTTCCTGTGATTTAACAAAATTATATTAAATGCGTGCAAAGTTTCTGTTTTCAGCAGAATCAAATCAACTATCATCGTAGGTTATCCTATAGGTTCTACTTGGCACAAACACTAATTAAAACATAAAACCACATCCAAACAGAAGGTAGATGGATTATTTATTCCTAAACAGAAGCAAAAAAAAACACAAAATAAAATTGGGTTGCCTCCCAACAAGCGCTATCGTTTAACGCCCCTAGCTAGGCATAAAAGCGAACATAGATCTAGGTATTGCCATCTTTGGTAGGCAATCCATAAGTGGCTCTCATGATAGATTCATATGGTAATATTATCTTCTTCTTAGGGAAGCGTTCCATACCCTTCATTAAGGGAAATTGGAATCTAATATTCCCTTCCTTCAAGTCAATAATTGCACCAATCGTTCTAAGGAAAGGTCTACCAAGAATAATAGGACATGAAGGATGGCAATCTATATCAAGAACGATAAAATCTACGGGCACATAATTCCTATTTGCAACAATAAGAACATCATTAATTCTTCCCATAGGTTTTTAATAGTGGAATCCGCAAGATGCAAGTTTAAAGAGCAATCATCAAAATCACGGAAATCTAGCAAATCACATAAAGTTTTGGGAATAGTAGAGACACTAGCACCCAAATCACACAAAGCATGAAACTCATAATCTTTAATTTTAATTTCAATAGTAGGTTCCCACTAATCATAGAGTTTTCTAGGGATAGAAACTTTCAACTCAAGTTTTTCTTCATAAGATTGCATCAAAGCATCAACAATGTGTTCGGTAAAGGCCTTATTTTGACTATAAGCATGAGGAGAATCTAGCACAGATTGCAACAAGGAAATACAACCAATCAAAGAGCAATTTTCATAATTAAATTCCTTGAGATCCAAAATAGTGAGTTTAGCAACATCTCGGTTTTTATTTATTTCAATCCCACTTTCATCAATTTCATCATCGAGATCTAGAAACTCTGAATTCTTAGAACGCCTTCTAGGTAAAGGAAGATCATATTCAGTTTCATCAAGATTCATATTGCAAAACAAAGATTTAATGGGGGGCACATCAATAACTTTTAGATCTTCATCTCAATTTTCATAGGAATTGGAAGAACACGCTTTAATAAAGGCATCTTTGGAAGCACGCATCCTAGCGGTTCTTTCTTTGCACTCATAAATGGAAATTCTCATGGCTTTGAGAGACTCATTGATATAATGCTTAGGAGGAATAGATCTAAGCTTTAAAGAATCAATTTCAAGAGAAATTCTATCAACGTTCCTAGCCAAATCATCAACTTTAAGCAATTTCTCTTCAAGTAAAGCATTAAAATTCTTTTGTGAATTCATAAACTCTTTAACACTACTCTCAAATTCAGAGGGCATCTTATTAAAATTTCCATAAGAGTTGTTGTAGGAATTTCCATAATTATTAGAAGGGTTATTAGGATAAGGCCTAGGATTAAAATTCCCTCTATACGCGTTATTTCCAAAACTATTCCTACCAACAAAATTCACATCCATAGATTCATTATTATTCTCAAGCAATGTAGATAAAGGCATATCATTGGGATCAAGAGGAGTATTTTTAGGAGCAAACATATTCATAAGTTCATCCATCTTTTCACTCAAAACATTAATTTCTTCTATAGCATGCACTTTTTTACTAGAAGATCTTTCGGTGTGCCATTGAGAATAATTAGCCATAATATTGTCAAGCAATTTGGTAGCATCTCCTAACGTAATTTCCACAAAAGTGCCTCCCGCGGCCGAATCTAAAAGATTTCTAGAAGCAAAATTCAATCCGGCATAAAAAATTTGTATGATCATCCATAAATTCAAACCATGAGTAGGGCAATTGCGAAGCATCAATTTCATTCTTTCCCAAGATTGGGCAACATGCTCATGATCAAGTTGTTTAAAATTCATGATATCGTTCCTAAGAGTGATGATCTTAGCGGGAGGAAAATACTTAGAGATAAAAGCATCTTTGCACTTGTTCCAAGAATCAATACTATTTTTAGGCAAAGATGAAAACCAATCTTTAGCATGATCTCTAAGTGAAAACGGAAATAACTTCAATTTGACAATATTGTTATCTGTATCTTTCTTCTTTTGCATATCACACAAATCAACAAAATTATTTAGATGAGTAGTGGCATCTTCACTAGGAAGGCCGGTGAATTGATCTTTCATAACAAGATTCAGCAAAGCGGTATTGATTTCACAACACTCATCATTATTAAGAGGAGCAATCGGAGTACTAAGGAAATCATTATTATTGGTATTCGAGAAATCACACAATTTGGTATTATCTTGCGCCATGGCAACAAGTAATCCAACACACAAGCAAACAGAAAGGCAACGGGAAAAAGGCAAACGGGAAAGAGAGCAGGAGATTGGGAAAGAGAGGGCAAATAAAACGGCAAGGGTGAAGTGGGGGAGAGGAAAACGAGAGGCAAATGGCAAATAATGTAATGCGAGAGATAGGGATTGCGATGGGTAATTGGTATGGTTGACTTGCTTGCGTGAGCCTCCCCGGCAATGGCGCCAGAAATTCTTCTTGCTACCTCTTGAGCATTGCGTTGGATTTCCCCGAAGAAGAGAGGATTATGCAGCAAAGTAGCATAAGTATTTCCCTCAGTTTTTGAGAACCAATGTATCAATCCAGTAGGAGACCACGCACAAGTCCCTCGTACCTACACAAAACGATAGCTACTCGCAACCAACGCTTATAGGGGTTTTCTATCCCTTCACGGTCACTTAAGAGGGTGAGATCTGATAGAGATGATAAATAATATTTTTGGTATTTTTGATAGATAGATGCAAAGTAAAAAGTAAAAGGAAAAGTAAAAACAAAGCAAGTAAGTAAAGTGATAGAGATTGATATGATGAGAATAGACCCGGGGGCCGTAGGTTTCGCTAGTGGCTTCTCTCAAGAGCATAGATATTCTACGGTGGGAGAACAAATTACTGTTGAGCAATTGACAGAACTGAGCATAGTTATGAGTATATCTAGGCAATGATCATGTATATAGGCATCACGTCCAAAACAAGTAGATCAAAACGATTACGCATCTACTACTATTACTCCACTCATCGACCGCTATCCAAAGATGCATCTAGAGTATTAAGTAAAAAGAGTAACGCCTTAAGCAAGATGACATGATGTAGAGGATAAATTCATGCAATATGATAAAAACCCCACCTTGTTATCCTCGATGGCAACAATACAATACGTGCCTTGCAACCCTTTACATCATCGGGTAAGGACACCGCAAGATTGAACCCAAAGCTAAGCACTTCTCCCATTGCAAGAACTACCAATCTAGTTGGCCAAACCAAAAGGATAATTCAAGAGACTTGCAAAGATAACTCAATCATACATAACAGAATTCAGAGAAGAATCAAATATTTTCCATAGATAATCTTGGATCATAAACCCACAATTCATCGGTCTCAACAAACACACCACAAAAAGAAGATTACATCGAATAGATCTCCACAAGAGAGGGGAGAACATTGTATTGAGATCCAAAAGAGAGAAGAAGACATCTAGCTACTAGCTATGGACCCAAGGTCTCAAGTAAACTACTCACACTTCATCGGAGGGGCTATGGTGTTGATGTAGAAGCCCTCCATGGTGGATGCCCCCCCGTGAGCTAGGAATAGGCCCCAAGATGGGATCTCGTGGATACAGAAGGTTGCAGCGGTGGAATTAGTTTTTTTGGCTCCTGTTCTGATCGTTTGGGGATACGTAGGTATATATAGGAGGAAGGAGTACATCGGTGGAGCGTCAGGGGGCCCACGAGGTAGGGGGCGCGCCCTCCACCCTCGTGACCGCCTCTGGCACTTCTTGGAGTAGGGTCCAAGTCTCCTGGATCAAGTTCGGTGAGAAAATCACGTTCCCGCAGGTTTTATTCCGTTTGGACTCCGTTTGATATTCCGTTTCTTCGAAACACTGAAATAGGAAAAAAAACAGCAATCCTGGGATGGGCCTCTGGTTAATAGGTTAGTCCTGAAAATAATATATAAGTGGAAAATAAAGCCCAATATAGTCCAAAATAGTAGATAAAGTAGCATGGAGCAATCAAAAATTATAGATACGTTGGAGACGTATCATCATACCAGATCAATTTATGGATCAAGGGTGAGTGCACCAGTGCAAGAAGACGGCCATCGGGCCTGGCGCGATAAACACAACTTCACCTGGGCCGAAAACCGCATACAGACTCCATCCAAACTGCGTCGTGAAATCGCCCGATATAGAGGAGCCGCATACCCCCTATGCTTCACCGATGAGGTAATGGAGCACCAGTTCCCAGAAGGTTTTTAACTCGTGAACATTGAATCATACGATGGCACAACAGACCCCACAGTATGGATTGAAGACTTTCTTCTCCACATCCACATGGCCCACGATGATGACTTACATGCCATCAAATACCTCCCACTAAAACTTAAGGGACCAGCACGGCATTGGCTGAACAACCTCCCAGAAAACTCTATTGGAAGCTGGGAGGACTTGGAGGACGCCTTTAGAGACAACTTCCAAGGTACCTATGTTCGGCCCCCGGACGCCGATGACCTTAGTCACATAATCCAGCAACCCGGTGAATCAGCCCTGAAGCTCTGGATCAGGTTCTTAATTAAAAAGAACTAGATTGTGGATTATCCGGACGCCAAAGCCCTTGCGTCCTTCAAACACAGCGTCCAAGATAAGTGGCTCGCTCGACACCTCGGCCAAGAGAAGCCGAAGTCCATGGCAGTCCTCACCGCACTTATGACCCGCTTTTGCATGGGAGAAGATGGCTGGCTAGCTCCTCGAAGCAATATCACCAGCGAACCAGGCACCTCTAAAGCCAGGGATGGCAATGGCAAGCCACGACGCGATAATCACAAGCGTCGAAACAATAGCGAAGACACGACGGTCAACGCCGGATTCAGTGGCTCCAAATCCGGTCAGCGAAAGAAGCCATTCAAAGGAAATAAAGATGATCCATCCAGTTTAGACAGAATACTTGATCGGCCTTGCCAGATTCATGGCACCCCCGATAAACCTGCCAAGCACACCAACAGAAACTGTTGGGGTCTTTAAATAGACCGGCAAGCTCAACACCGAACACAAGGGGAAAAGTCCGCCCAGCGAGGACAACAATGAAGAGCCTCTGATGTAGGGTGGGACCCTATAGCGTCGATCTTTCACGTTTGGAGGGGATCCTACGGATGAATCACGAAGAACACGCGGAAGCACAAGGGGAAACACAGGGAAACAACAGAGAATCACTCAACCAACAAGGAATCGATCACATAAGTGCTAGATCACCACACACATAAGAGATCCACAAGATACAAAGTCAACAAAGGTAAGGATACAAAGGAACTGTTCATCTCCAAGAGGAGGCCTTGATGTTCTTCCCTAGATAGGGGTCTTGAATCCGCTGGGGGATCTTCTCCGAAGAGGTCCTTATCTCCGTGGAGAAGTAACCAAGTGGATGAGCAAAGGCTCTCACACAAATATGAGCTAATCCAATGCTAACCCTAGAAAGAGGAAGGGGATGGAGTGTATATAGTCTACGGAGCGAAACGGTACATGGGCTTCAGCCCTTCACTGTTCACGCGCAGGTGAGGCCGGATGTCCGGGCGTCGGGCCGGATGTCCGGGGCTTCATGTGAGGCCGGATGTCCGGGCTGGTGGCTGGATGTCCGGGCTGGCTGTGCGACCTTCTGTAGTCTCTGGTGCGGGGCGCCGGATTTTTGGGCAAAGGGCCGGATTTTCGGGGCTTTGTGGGAGGCGGGATGTCCGGGGCCTGGGGGCCGGATGTCCAGGCCATGTAGCCTTCTTGGCTGAGCTGCGGCTGCTGTGTTGGCGTCTCCAGGGGCCGGATGTCCGGGGTCTGGGCCGGATGTCCGGGGCCTGGAAGGTGAACTTGTCCGTTTCAGCTGGTTCTCTTCATCCATGGAGTGGGCAGCTTGTCCATCTTCACGTGCATCCTCGGGAGGTTCTTCTTGACACCTAATCATGCATAGTGTATCTGATTTAGGTAGTAGCCATGTCTCGAGAGGGTCATATGAAATATCATTTAGGAGAGAAGTCACCTCGGTTTCAAGAGCTCTTGCACGTGCTCGAGTCATAGGTCCTTGTGGGGTTGGATGTGTGAGTCCATGGGGATGATGGAAGGATGCTCCGCATCATATCCCCTCCCTTCGAGAGGATCCAACCTCGGATCAAGATCTTCATCACCATGGAAAGGCGAGAGGTCTTTGACGTTGAAGGTGTTGCTCACGTTGTACTTGTCGCTTGGTAGGTCGAGCTTGTAAGCGTTGTTGTTGTAGCGTTCTAACACCTTGAAGGGTCCATCGGCTCGAGGTAGAAGTTTGGACTTGCGTTCATTGGGGAAGCGTTCCTTGCGAATGTGTAGCCACACGAGATCGCCTATGTTGAAGATCATGGGTTGCTTGTTGATGTTGAGCTTGGTCGCTAGTCGTTGTACTTGGCGCTCGATGGTGGTTCTTGTGTCCTCATGTATCTTCTTGATGTAGATTGCTCGTGCGCTCGCATCCATGTTGGTGCGCTCTTGTAGAGGTAGAGGTAGAATGTCCAATGGGGACAACGGGTTGAAGCCGTAGACGACCTCGAAGGGGGACTTGCCGGTCGTCGAATGTCTTGCACGGTTGTAGGCGTACTCGGCTATGGGTAGACACGCCTCCCAGTCCTTGATGTTCTTCTTGATCAACACGCGAAGTAGGGTGGATAGCGTCCGGTTCGTCACCTCCGTTTGGCCGTCGGTTTGAGGATGGTATGCAGATGGGAACAAGAGCTTGATTCCTAGCTTGGCGCATAGGGTCTTCCAAAAGTAACTCAAGAACTTGACGTCGCGGTCGGAGACGATTGTCTTTGGTACTCCATGGAGGCGCAAGATTTCCCTACAAAAGAGATTTGCAATATGTGAAGCATCGTCTACCTTGTTGCATGGATTAAAATGCGCCATCTTAGAAAATCGGTCCACAATAACAAACACGGAATCCTTTCCATTTTGATTTCGAGGCAAACCAAGTACAAAATCCATGCTAATGTCTTCCCAAGGTTGATAAGGAATAGGTAGAGGCATGTAAAGACCATGAGATTGAGCTTTTGACTTAGCTTTGCGGCATGTAGAGCATCGGGTGGTGAAGCGTGAGACGTCGCGGAACATCTTGGGCCAAAAGTAGTTCTTGGAGAGCGTGGCGAAAGTCTTGTCGCGTCCAAAATGTCCCATGAGTCCTCCTCCATGAGCCTCTTGCAAAAGGAGCAAACGAAGAGAAGACTCGGGAATGCATAGTTTGTTAGCTCTCATAAGATAACCATCCTTGAGGTAATATTGTTCCCAAGATGTATGCGTCAAACACTTAGCATAATGAGGTGCAAAAGATGGATCATTAGCATACAAATCTTTTATGTGCTCAAAGCCTATAACATTCAACTCAAGTTGGGTGACAAGCGTGCATATGCGTGAAAGTGCATCGGCAACTACATTTTCCTTACCCTTAATGTACTTGATCACATATGGGAAAGATTCAATAAATTCACTCCATTTGGCATGACGCTTGTTCAATCTAGTTTGACCTTTCAAGTACTTAAGCGTTTCATGATCGGTATGGATGACAAACTCATGAGGTCTAAGATAATGTTCCCAAACATGTAGGACACGCACTAAAGCATACAATTCTTTGTCATATATGGGATAGTTAAGTTGAGCACCGGCGAGTTTTTCACTAAAATAAGCAATGGCTCGTTTTTCTTGCATCAAAACTCCGCCAATTCCGGTACCACTTGCATCACAATGAACCTCAAAAGTTTTGTCAAAATTGGGCAAAGCAAGAATCGGAGCATGAGTAAGCAAAGACTTGAGCTCATCAAAAGCGGTTGATTGCAAAGATCCCCAAACAAAAGGAGTATTCTTCTTACTCAAAGCATGCAAAGGAGCTGCAATAGTGCTAAAGTTTTTCACAAAGCGACGATAAAAACCTGCAAGACCAAGGAAACTTCGCACTTGTTGCAAATTGGTGGGTTGGGGCCAAGTTTTAATTGCTTCAATTTTATTTTCATCAACATGGACACCCTTGGAAGAGACAACGAAACCTAAGAAAACCACTTTGTCAACGCCGAAAGTGCATTTTTTCAAGTTGGCATAAAGACTTTCCTTTCGAAGTGTTTGCAAAACAAGCTTAACATGATCAAGATGCTCTTTTATGGTTTTGCTAAACACAAGAATATCATCAAAGTAAACCACAACAAAGATTCCAATGTAAGGCCGAAGTACATGATGCATGAGACGCACAAAAGTTCTGGGTGCTTCCGACAAACCCATAGGCATGAGTAACCACTCATATAAGCCAAATTTTGTTTTAAAAGCAGTTTTCCATTCATCACCCTCATGAATGCGGATTTGATAATAGCCACTTTTAAGATCAATTTTTGAGAAAAAGTTGGCTCCACTAAGTTCATCAAGCATATCATCTAAGCGAGGAATGGGATGCCTATAGCGCACGGTGATAGCATTTATAGGTCTACAATCGGAGTACAAGCGAAAACTTCCATCGGGCTTAGGCACAAGTATGAAGGGAACGGCACAAGGGCTTATGCTTTCACGTACATGACCGTTGCCGATTAGTTGTTGTACTTGCCGTTGAATCTCCTTGGTTTCTTCGGGATTGACACGGTATGGAGCTTTGTTTGGAAGTGGTGCTCTGGGGATGAGGTCGATTCGATGCTCAATGCCTCATAGAGGAGGTAGACCTGGAGGTAGCTCATCGGGGAAAACATCTTGAAATTCCTGCAAAAGAGATTGAAACACCAAAGGTAGCTCGTGAGTGGTGTTAGTTCTTGTTCCTCCATCCTTGCACACAAGGACAAAGTGCATCACACTCGATGGGTTCTCGCACACTTCTCTCATCTCACTTTTGGTGGCTAATAGTATGAGGTTTTTCTCTCTAGGCGAAGAGGCGCTCAAATTTGGCTTGTGGCTCTCACTCACTTTTTGGTGGCTCACTTTCTCACTCTTCTCTCTTTGGTTGGAGGCTTGTTTGTCGGCTATCACTTGACTAGGAGACATGGGTCGTAGGACATATTCTTTGCCTTTCATCTTGAAGCTATAGTGGTTTGTACGCCCATTGTGGTAGACACCACGGTCGAATTGCCATGGCCGACCAAGGAGGAGGTGGCAAACAGTCATTGGGACCACATCACACTCCAACGTGTCCTCATATGCACCGATTTGAAGGATACTTGGACCGTATGCTCAACTCGTATAGTGCCGGAGTCACTTAGCCATTGGACCTTGTAGGGGTGTGGGTGCTTCTTCTTGACCAATTGAAGCTTGGAGCATAGTTCTTCGCTTGCCAAGTTGTGGCAACTACCTCCATCAATGATGACCTTGAAGGATCGTCCATTGATGCCAGCCTTTGTGTGGAAGATGTGGCATCGTTGGTCTTCTTCTTGTTGATGTTGAAGTGTCAAGACCTTGGAGACAACTAGAGCGGGACTCGTATCTTCATCACAAAAGACTTGATCATCTTCATCTTCGTCCACTCGCCTATGCATGGCCACTTGCTCAATAGCTTCCATTTCATCTTCACTCATTGAGTCGTAGGTGCCATCATCGTTGAGGATCATGGTGCGCTTGTTGGTGCATTCATAGGACTTGTGGCCTCGTCCGCCGCAAGTGAAACACTTGAAGGAGCTTGTCTTAACGGTCTCATCGGTTGGAGTAGATGATGAAGCACGCGGCTTGAGGTTGCTTGTAGTAGGAGGAAGACGACTTGAACTTGTGGAAGTTTTCTTGTAACTTGACTTGTCGTTGTTGCTTGGAGAAGGCTTGGTTGATGTCGAACTTGGAGTAGTTGTTGAAGATTGGTTGTTGGAGAAGCCATATGTCTTGGAGGAGTATTGGCGTACTTGAAGTCATCTTGCACTTGTCGTTCCGCCTTTGTAGCTTGATGCACGAGCTCAATGAGGTTGGAGTAGGGTTGGAAGTCGGCGATCTTCTTGATTGGATGGTTGAGTCCATTCAAGAATTGTGCCATTGTTTGCTCATCATCTTCCGTGACATTGGCTCGAATCATGGCAATCTCCATTTCCTTGTAGTATTCTTCAACACTCTTTGTTCCTTGCTTGAGGAGTTGTAGCTTCTTGAAGAGATCACGGTTGTAGTAGGTGGGTGAGGGAGTCCTGGACTAGGGGGTGTCCGGACAGCCGGACTATCATCGTCCGCCGGACTCCAAGACTACGAAGATACAAGATTGAAGACTCCGTCCCGTGTCCGGATGGGACTTTCCCTGGCGTGGAAGGCAAGCTTGGCGATACGGATATGTAGATCTCCTACCATTGTAACCGACTCTGTGTAACCCTAGCCTCCTCCGGTGTCTATATAAACCGGAGGGCTTTAGTCCGTAGGACACAACATACATTACAACAATCATACCATAGGCTAGCTTTAGGGTTTAGCCTCCTTGATCTCGTGGTAGATCCACTCTTGTAATACCCATATCATCAATATTAATCAAGCAGGACGTAGGGTTTTACCTCCATCGAGAGGGCCCGAACCTGGGTAAAACATCATGTCCCTCGTCTCCTGTTACCATCCGCCTAGACGCACAATTCGGGACCCCCTACCCGAGATCCGCCGGTTTTGACACCGACATTGGTGCTTTCATTGAGAGTTCCTCTGTGTCGTCACCGATAGGCTCGATGGCATCTTCAACCAACAACGCTGTCGGTGGTGAGACTTTTCTCCCGGATAGATCTTCGATTCGGCGGCTTCACTGCGGGCTAATTCGCTTGGCCATCTGGAGCAGATCGAAAGCTACGCCCCTGGCTGTCAGGTCAGATTCGGAAGTCTCAACTTCACGGCCGACGTCCGCGGAGACTTGATCTTCGATGGGCTCGAGCCACAGCCAAGCGCGCCGCACTGTTACGATGGGCATGATCTAGCTCTGTCGCCGAACAGTGCCTTGGTGGCCGCCCACGAATCCGCTTCGGCCTTTAGTCCGGGGCCGATCGCCCAGACCGAGGAACGGTGGATGGACACTGCCTCGGGGGCTTCAACTTCCACGGCGATGGAGCCGAGCACTAATCTTGTCCCATGCAAAACTCGTGATTCCGAGGTGCCGGACTCCTCGCCGGACTCCGAGCCTCCCACGCCCCTACCAATCGATTCGGATTGGGTGCCGGTTATGGAATTCACCACCGCGGACATCTTCCAACACTCTCCCTTTGGCGACATCCTAAAATCGCTAAAGCGTCTCTCGTTAACAGGAGATTCCTGGCCGGACTATGGCCAGGATGGTCGGGATACGGCCGACGAAGAAATTCGGAGCCCACCCACCACCCACTTTGTAGCCACTGTCGACGATCTAACCGACATGCTAGACTATGACTCCGAAGACATCGACGGTATAGACGACGATGCCGGAGACGAACAAGAAACAGCGCCTATAGGGCACGGGAGGACCACCTCGTCATATGACATATACATGGTGGATACCCCAAAAGAGAGCGATAACGAGGACCAACGGGCCGCGGCAGAAGATAACCCCGCCGATAAACAACCAAAACGGCGGCGCAGACGCTGCCCTAAGTCCCCGCAATACAGCAGGGCACAAAAGGGGACGACGAACATGCAGATAAGCAACCGTCCGAACAAGACGAGTCAGATAATCAGTCCAGGCCCAGCGAAAACGATAGTCCGAACAATCTCACGCCGGACACGCCGCCGGAAGGTAAAAACTTTCGGAAAAGACTCGTCAACACTGCAAGAAGCTTGAAGAAGGAAAAGCGGAAGCTCAAAACAGCGGAGGACACACTCAGAATGAGGTGGAGCAAAGTACTCAAAACCCCGGATAAATACGGCAATGACCACCAATCAAAGAGCTACCCGAAGTGCAAGTTGCTACCAGAATTCGACGACGAGGCCATAGAGCCCCCACAGTCAAAAAATAAAGAGGCTGCCTGGTTGGATAGACGGCCGGATGACAGTCAATTCAAAGCGGCGCCAGACATAAACCAACCAATGAACTTGGAAGGACAGATGGCCCAGCCAGGTCCATCTACGGGCCAAAGAAGAAGGCCCCAGGAAGCAAGGAAACACGTAAAGTGTCCTAAGATAGCGGCACACTCAAATACAGGGGCGCCGCACACCCACTATGTTTCACCAATGAGGTGCTGGACCATGAATTCCCAGCAGGATTTAAACCAATAAACATAGAGGCCTAGGATGGAACAACATACCCTAGAGTCTGGATAGAAGATTATATACTACATATACACATGGCCAGGGGAGATGATCTCCATGCCATAAAATACCTACCCCTCAAGCTCAAAGGGCCAGCCCGTCATTGGCTTAAAAGCCTCCCAGAAAACACTGTGGGAAGTTGGGAAGAGCTCGAGGACGCGTTTAGAGCAAATTTTCAAGGGACTTATTTCCGCCCTCTGGATGCAGATGATCTAAGTCATATAACTCAACAGCCCGGAGAGTCAGCGCACAAATTCTGGAACAGGTCCTCACTAAAAAGAACCAAATAGTCGACTGTCCGGACGCCGAAGCCCTAGAAGCTTTTAAACACAATGTCCGAGATGAATGGCTTGCCAGACACCTAGGCCAAGAGAAACCGAGGACAATGTCCACGCTAACAAGCCTCATGACCCGCTTCTGTGCGGGAGAGGATAGCTGGCTAGCAAGATGCAGCACCAGCGACCCAAGTACATCCGAGATAAGAGATGGAAACGGAAAATCATGGCGCAGAAAAGAGCAGCGCCGGAATAAAGAGAAAAGCCCAAAGAGCACGGCAGTCAACGCCGGATTCAAAAGCTCGCGGCCAAACAACAAAACACCGCCTCTTAAGGATGACAGCGATGAGTTGTCCAACAAATAAGATTCTGGGTCGGATATGTCAAATCAACAATACCCTCGGAAGGCCTGCAAACCATACCCATCGAGATTGTTGGGTTTTCAAATAGTCCGGCCGACTAAACGCCGAACACCAGGGGCTTGACGCGTCAAGCGAAGACGATAAACCCCACCAGCAGAGCACCGGAAAACAAAAGACTTTCCCAAAGGAGGTCAAAGCAGTAAACTCACTTCATGTGATAATACGGAAAAATAGTGCGGCACCTTTTAAAAAGAGCCTCGCACGGTCCAATCCAGCAGACCAAAGAGATTGGATATCAAAACCAATCACTTTCGACCACCTGGATTATTCCAGAAGCGTTCAAAACGCAGGACGGACTGCCCTGATATTGGATCCCATAATCAATGGACTACAATTCACTAAAGTCCTAATGGACGGAGGCAGTGACTTAAACCTGCTGTATTCAAACACAATCCGCAAGATGGGGATAGACCCTACTAAAATTCGAAACAGCCGCACTTCCTTCAAAGGAGTGACGCCAGCCCTTTCGCCAAGTGCACAGCTCCCTATTACTAGAAGTTGTGTTGGATCACGAACAACTCCGCCTTGAAAAACTAATTTTTCATATCGTCCCATTTAAAAGTGGATATCAAGCACTCTTGGGACGAATGGCTCTTGTTCGTTTCAACGCCATACCGCATTACGCGTCTCTTACACTCAAGATGCCCGGTCCACGTGGCATCATTTCAGTGCGAGGGTCACTCAAAGACCCCGGACACGGATAGACGAGTCCGGCATCAGCAGACTAGGGGCTCCCTAGCCGCACACCCCTTCACAAGGGGCTGCGCGCACAAACAACCGCGGGTTCATTCAAACCCTGCTTTACTTATTTATATTTTTTCTTTCATAACTTTTTTCGCACGAATTGTTTTCAAACTAAGCGTTCCTCTCTTTTTACAGATGAACAACGTGCATACCCGTCCAGGATAACGGCACAACGGAGACACGGTAGCAGAGCGTGCGGTAGGGACCCATTGCGAGGATTCTTTTCAGATTAAGACCCTGCGTAAACCTTTTTTACTGTCTCTTGTTGTCATTCTCCCATGGTTTCTTCCTATAACCAAAGTGGAGCCTGACGTTTTGGCATTGGCCGCGTCAGAAGACCATGCCCGTACCTGGACACTAGGGGCTTAGGGCATTGTTCTGCCCATTATTATAAAGACCGAACACCTTAGGGAGTGTTGGCGTCTCGAGATTAGGCATTATATGCATCAGCTCGAATCATGTCTTTTGTCAAATGTTGGGTTTGCTCGGCTCTGTGTTTTGCTGCCTTACATTCCGTATCATCGGCTAACGGGCACCGGAGAACTCTCGTGATTGTGCCCGATTAATTTGGCGGCGCCTCGAGAGAAAGCCGGCGATTGTCATGATATAGCGAGACCGGTCAACCACTCGATCGACTACCGGAATGTTTAGAATTCCCCGCTTTGATGAAGGACCGTTTCCCGGTCAGGCACACACGCGCCCCGAACTCGGAGAAGTGCGGTGCCCCAAGGGGCTATATCGTAGCCCCACCCTCGAACTCCATTGGCTAAGTGAAAGTGATAACGCATTATAGTCCGGATTGCCTCGTTTGCTACGCTACCACCTCCTTAACAGGACCGAGACGTCGGATTAAGTGTGAAAACGCGCTATTTTTGCGAACACCCCCGCACCTTGTGCGTGGGGGCTGAAGCCGAAGACTGCAATCTTTCAGGTTATACAAATGTATCCGTAAACGGCCGCAAAGGAGAAATTTTACTACTTGGGACGCACAAGTATAAAAAGCAGTTATAGCATAATCATCGTTTTACAAGCCAAAACGTTCATTTGAACGTGACATTTTTTGAGCACTACGACTCTATTACACGAGCGCCACGCATAACTTCCCCGAAATAGTGCTCGGCGGGAGTCGGCTTTCATCCAAACCCTGGGCGGCAATAGCGGTGGCATCCATCTCTGTCCAATGTGTCTTTACACGGGCAAGAGCCATCCGCGCACCTTCAATGCAGGCCGACCGCTTCATCTCCTTGATATGCGGCACCGCTCCAAGAAATTGCTGCGATGGCGAAATAGCTCGTCGCCTTGGGCCTCTCTAACCAGACATGAGCCACGATGTCAGTCATGGCAAGTCCGGACAATCTATTTAGCTCGGCCCATTCGGCCAACCGATCGGTCAACGTAAGTGAACGATCCGGACTACGGAATTGAGACCAAAATAGCTCTTCGTCTTGTGATCCTTCCGGCGGAAGTGCTCAGCGGCATCAGCCGCACTTGCCGCTAAGTCCATATACGGATCCTCCGGACTCCACAGTTGGCCAAGTTGAGCATACTTTTGATCCGTAAACCGGCGACGCAGCAGAAAAGGCTTGCCAGCCACGATATCTCCGGCCTGGCGCAGCTCCTCCTTCATGGCCCGCATTGCAGAACGGGCATCCTTGGCCTCGGCGGTGGCCTTCCCCAGGTCTTCCCGCTTCGATAAGCGCTCCTTTTCAAGAGCCTCATTGCGGCCGGCAACATCCTTTAATTTCACGGCCAATTCGGCCACCTCTTCCCTGCTTATGCAGTGTGCAGCCTTTTCGGCTTTCAACTCCTCGGCCGCCCTCGAGGCAGCCGCGTCACCCCTTCGGGCTTGCTCCTTAGCTTGAGCAAGTTCGGCCCGAAGGCTCTCCACAGCAGCAGCACTGTCTGTACCACATCATATAATTTATCAGAGAGGGCTTTGACCCCCTTAATAAAGCGACTGCGGAGAACTCAATTACCTTGTGACTCGTCAAGTCGCCGGTTGACAAGTGCGATGTCCGCATCCGCCGCGTCAAGTTGCCGCATTAACTCGGCAACTCCACCAGTCCGGCTAGCCCTCGGACTATCCACCACCTGCATAGGAACGACGACATTCATTACTTGTGATTTTGATCCTCGGCATGCTGTCGTTTTCGACAACCTACCGAGTCTCAGGGGCTACTACCTATACAGGGCGCACTTTTATGTGCAAAACTGTCAAAAAAACAGGTGCGTCATTTTCGCGTACCTCAAATCCCGCCAGCAAACTCGTAGCGGCATCACACAATCCGCTCTCGGCGGACGAAATCCTTCCAATCACCATACGCATCAACGCACGGTGATCTTTTGAGATGGACGCCCTCTCCAGCAGATTCTTCAGTTCTCCCGGTCGGACACTAGCATGCGCCGAACTCTCCGGCCCCTCCGGACTCGGGGACACCCTCCGTGATGATACTTCAGGCTCGTCTGCCCTATCTGACGGCGCAGCAGACGGGGGCGTTTCGCTCTCCATCATCTCCAGAAGAAGGTCCCCCGAAGACAAACTCATCTGAGAAGGCTGCAAATCCGAACTGCAAGACACAAATTTCAGTTACCCACAGAAGCACGAATGGAGGTATTTTCTTACTAATGAACTCCCCTTTTCATACTCACGGCTCGTTGGAGGGCTGATCCTTTGGTGATGATTGTACGTTCGGATTCTCCCCGGACGCCGGACCCCCCGGTGAAGATCTCTTCCCCCGTTTAGGGGCTTTGGCTTCCGGATCTTCGGAGGCGGTCCTCTTCTCCCCCTGGAAGGAGGGGTTTTTGATTCCCCCCTCTTTAGACGCCCCTTTGGGCGGAATAATAGCTCCTTTATCTTTCCCATCGCTCCCTTTACTGGTGCGACCTCCAACATTCGACCAGCCACGGGCTCGGTCACGGTCTCTGGGAGGAGCGGACACCTTATCGGCTTCGATCGCGCTACCCACTCGTGAAAAGTAATGGGTCAGAGGCGAACTCTAGAAAAGCAGATAAATAGAACGTCCGGACTCGAGCTATTTACCGAGTATCCGGCGATTGCGGCTTAGGCTGCGTCCTCGGTCAATTCGGACACGCCACTGCGGTCGAAGAACAACTTGTACATCTCCACGGGTGTCACACCCATGAAGTGTTGGAGAATTCGAGGTCCCTCCGGGTTGAACTCCCATAGACGGAGAGGACGGCGTTTGCAGGGCAGGAGACGCCTGATTAGCATTACCTGCATCACCACGACCAGATTGATCTCCCTCGCTTGGAGGTCTCTAATCCGGCCCTGCAATGAGGGCACGTCTTTGGACGGCCCCCAGTTGAGCCCTTGGTTGACCCACGACATCAGTCGGCATGGAGGTCCCGGGCGGAATGAAGGCGGCGGATTTTGCTTGCTACCCTTCGGAGCGGTGATATAAAACCACTCCTGCTGCCACAGTCCGAGTTCCTCTTGGAAGGAACCCTCGGGCCACGGGGCATCGGCCCTTCTGCTTATGGCCGCCCCGCCGCACTCCGCTTGACGCCCCCCGATCATCTTCGGCTCCACATTGAAGGTCTTCAGCCACAGGCCGAAGTGGGGAGTGACGCGGAGGAAGGCTTCGCAGACGATAATGAATGCGGAGATATGGAGGATGGACTCCGGAGCCAAGTCGTGAAAATCCAGCCCGTAGTAGAACATGAGCCCTCTCACGAAGGGGTCCGTCGGGAAGCCTAAACCCCGACGGAGGTGGGATACGAAGACAACGTACTCACCGGGCTCGGGGCGGGCACGGCCTGCCCTTGGGCAGGCAACCTGTGCGAAACCTCGTAGGACAGGTACTTGGCCTCACGCAGCTTTAACACGTCCTCCTCTGTGACGGAGGAGGGCATCCACCGACCTTGGAGGTCGGAGCCGGACATGGTTGAGAATCCGAAGCGCTCGAATCTGGGGCTCTGGGTGTTGGAACTAGGAGCGAGAAGGAGATTCGATGCAAGATTGAAGAAAAGGAACGATCCTTGGTCCTCTTATAAAGGGGAAAAATACCAAGAGTCGTCTCCGTGACCGTTCGGGATTCGCCTTCGATGGAGGAGGTGTGGCGACGGGCACGGTTGGGTTACCCACGCACGTATTGATGAGAATCCCGGAATAAGGGGAACACGATCTCTGCTTCGACAAGACGTGCCAAGGAAACCGCTTCGCTAAACGTGCTGAGGTGGTATAGTAAAAAACGATTCAAGTAAAAGCCTGGTAGGTGTCGTGGAATTAACACGTCAGATGTCCTAGTGTCAGGACTTAGTCGCGAGGCGAACGCATCTATGTGGTAGCTTGAGAGGGGTTGAGCGGAATCGAGAGACGCAACACAAGACAGGGATTAGACAGCTTCGGGCCCCGGGAAACATCATCCAGTAAAAACCCTACATGCTGTTTGAGGCTAGGTCTCATTATGATCATGAGGGAGTCGCCGTAAACCGGCTCTCCTCTTTGTGTCTAGCCCTAAGATTGTTTCTTCTTGCTTGTAGCTTCCCCCTCTTTGGGGAGCCCTACCCCTCCTTATATATGTTGAAGGGGCGGGTTACATGTGGAGTCCTATTAGGATTAGGACTATTCTATCTCTAATACAAATCGGATACAAGTCCTGGTCTTAACTCCTTGTAAGGCAAATATTCCTTTCCTCTTAAACCGGCCCACCATAGTTGAACCGGCCTTCTGGGCCTTGGGCCTCGTCATCCATCTAACCCGCCCACCGCCAAGCTCCAGGCGGGTTACCAGTGAGTCGTCCAGTCCGGCCGGGTTATACTTCCGGCCGGTTTACGCCACGGGGTATATCCCTGACAGTAGCAGTGTGATGTCATGCCGCATAATACGTCAGCAGATTGGACTAGTGTACATTTTATTCTCTCTATGGTGGAATGTGGAATTTGTTTTGCAGAGCCGGACACTATCACGGTGTTCATGATCTTCTCTGGATTATTCAAGGAGGAACCCGCCTTGCAATGCCGAACATTATGCGCGGACATATCGTCATTGAAGCCTGGTTCAGGGCTCTTGAGGAGTCTGGACTAGGGGTGTCCGGACAGCGGACTATCATCGTCCGCCGGACTCCAAGACTACGAAGATACAAGATTGAAGACTCCGTCCCGTGTCCGGATGGGACTTTCCTTGGCATGGAAGGCAAGCTTGGCGATACGGATATGTAGATGTCCTACCATTGTAACCGACTCTGTGTAACCCTAGCCTCATCCGGTTTCTATATAAACCGGAGGGCTTTAGTCCGTAGGACACAACTTACATTACAACAATCATACCATAGGCTAGCTTTAGGGTTTAGCCTCCTTGATCTCGTGGTAGATCCACTCTTGTAATACCCATATCATCAATATTAATCAAGCAGGACGTAGGGTTTTACCTCCATCGAGAGGGCCCGAACCTGAGTAAAACATCGTGTCCCTCGTCTCCTATTACCATCCGCCTAGACGCACAGTTCGGGACCCCCTACCCGAGATCCACCGGTTTTGATACCGACAGTGGGCACAAAGGATGCTCGCATGACATCCTTCATTTGAGCCCAAGTGGTGATTGGAGGTTCACCTCTTGCTTGTCGGCGCTCAAGGACTTGTTCCCACCATATGAGCACATAGTCTTGGAACTCAAGTGATGCCATAGCGATCTTCTTCTCTTCCTCATAGTTGTGCAAACGAAAGATTTTGTCGACCTTCAATGCCCATGAGAGGTACTCTTCGGGATCATTGGTTCCATTGAACTTGGGCATTGTGAACTTGAGCTTCCCATAGCGTTGCTCTTCATTGTGTTGAGGTCGATGTTGATGATGACGTTCTTGACGTGGAGGGTAATCATCCTCATGTTGCTCTTGGCGAGGAGGAAGTCCATGATCAACTTTCTCTTGTTGACCTTGAGGTTGAGGTTGAGCTTGAGGAGCTTGTGAAGGAACTTGTGGGGCTTGACGTTGCGCACGCGGATGGTAGTTCCTCTCTTGTATTTCTTCTCGAAGGGCTTCCTCTTGATTGCGCCTTTCGCGATTGTGGTTGGCGATAGCTCGACTTGATGCTTGAAGTGCACGTTCCGCCTCAAGAGCTTGTGCTTCTCGTTGTTGTTGTTGAAGGCGTTGAGCCTCGGCATCTTGTTGCCCTTGATGTAGGCGCGCTCGTTCTTGTTCTTGTTGGCGACGAAGACGTTGTCGTTCTTGAGCTTGAGCAAACGCTACTTGGTTTGATTGAGGACGAGGAACTTGTTCATCAACTTGCTCTTGGGAATGCTTGTCGTGTAGCGGGTTGCAAGATGCATGACGGTCTTGACGCGCGGCTCGTCGAAGAGTGTTGGATGACGGTGTACTTGTGTCAGAGAAGGAGTCGTCGGAGTGGCGACTTGAGTGGCTCCGTCTTGAGTGTGAGGATGTGGAAGGACGCCGGTTCACCAACAAGGCGCGGATCTCGTCCATTCTTGCATCGTTCTCTTGCTTGTGCGCGTCGAGCTTGTTGTCGAAGTACTCTCTTGTACGTTGCTCGGAGAGTCGCAAGTCGGTGGCGAGGTTGTTGATGCGTTCGCTCATTGCTTGTTGCTCTTGATGGAGAGCTTGTTGTGCGCCAAAGAGGTGGCTCTTGGTGACGTATGATGACATGTCGTCGTCTTGCTCGATGAAGAGTGGATTTGTAGAAGAACTTGGCCTATCCATCATTTCAAGAAAATTGTGAGTGGTAGAAGGAGAAGAACTAATACCAATGTACCTTTGACCAAAGTTGAAGATGAATCAAGTTCACTCAAATGTGGGCAATGAAATAGCACTATTGGTACCGATCCTTGTCGATTCTCACAACTACACAAGTAAAAGCTTTTGGTGGGGCTTGGTTAGAATGGTGGCCCAAATTTGATGCGATAGTAAGTGAGCTTCAATAATGTTGGAAAAGATTCACAAATTTGCAAATGCAACAAGTAGACCAAGCTAGTATGGGTACACGGAAACACACACGCAAATAGATAAATGGGATTGTGCAAACCAAAAGTGAGCCAAAATGTGGAATCCACGAAAATGCTCTTGTTGCACAATACTAGAGAGACGCTAGCACGATTGCACAATAGGCGGATACGCAAACTTGTGCACAACCTACTAGACAAAATGCAACTATCTCTATCCCAAGTATACTGTATGTATGGTGTTACGGTGCAATGATCCAAGATGATCCAATATGACAATCTTAATGATGTATGATGCTATGGTTCTTGCTTATAAGCTCTTTGCTTATCTTTCCTCTTTGCTTAAAAGCTTGGGTGGCTCTTTCACTTTTGAGCTCTTTTCTCATGCAAAACTTCACGAACCAAGATAGCAATTGTGTATGCTATGACACTTTGTGACACACAAGTGGATCCCAAGATATGCACCACTATGGTATGGTATGTATGCTATGGAGTATGATCACTAAATGTGCACAAGTCACGTTGCCGGCAATACTCAATGGCTAGTCTCGATGGGTAAGCTACGCAAAAGTAAGGCCATGTGGGGTATCAATGCAATTGCAAGTTATGACAAGATGTCGTCGAAGTTACCGTCCTTGGCAATGTTGAGTAGTCGATGGAGATGAGCGGTGGTGATGATGACGTTGAACCGTAGCTATATAGCCGAAACACAATAGGACACGGGAACCACAACTCAAAATCTCAAAGACCAAGACACATCAAAATCGACATAGGAGGTAGCGGTGAGCGGTGGGTGTGTTTTTGGAAAGTGTTGTGGGTATGCGGAAGATGTCGTGGGCATCGTGGCAAAATTTGGCAAAGGTATCGTGAAATGGGCGCGGGGTGTTGGAGTTGCTGTTTCCAGGGGCCGGATGTCCGGGCTTGCCGCTGGATGTCCGGGGCTCCGAATGTCCGGGGGACACGGGTCGGATGTCCGGGCTCTGGATCGGGGACGAACACGAAGAACTCCGCGGGAAAAATCGCAACTCCAGGGCAAAATTCGGACGAATTGGTGGATGGGAAAGGGTGGGGAGGATGGGGAAAGCTAGATCCACGCGCAGCAACACAAATCCATGGACCAAATCCAACAAAATTTCATCACAGCAACAAATCACAAAAAAACTTGGGGCTATTTTTGGTGGGGATTTTCGGATTTAGGACGAAAACAACAAAATCAAGCTAGAAAACACGGGGTAGGGGCTCCAAAAACGTGATCAACATGGCTCATGATACCATATGATGTAGGGTGGGACCCTATAGCATCGATCTTTCACGTTTGGATGGGATCCTACGGATGAATCATGAAGAACACGCGGAAGCACAAGGGGAAACACGGGGAAACGAGGGAGAATCACTCAACCAACAAGGAATCGATCACACAAGTGCTAGATCACCACACACATAAGAGATCCACAAGATACAAAGTCAACAAAGGTAAGGATACAAAGGAACCGTTCATCTC
Organism: Aegilops speltoides; assembly: GCA_021437245.1. NCBI lineage: Eukaryota > Viridiplantae > Streptophyta > Magnoliopsida > Poales > Poaceae > Aegilops > Aegilops speltoides. The sequence continues at coordinate 378,727,823 of CM038142.1, forward strand.
CAAGAGGAGGCCTTGATGTTCTTCCCTAGATAGGGGTCTTGAATCCGCTGGGGGATCTTCTCCGAAGAGGTCCTGATCTCCGTGGAGAAGTAACCAAGTGGATGAGCAAAGGCTCTCACACAAATATGAGCTAATCCAATGCTAACCCTAGAAAGAGGAAGGGGATGGAGTATATATAGTCTACGGGGCGAAAGGGTACATGGGCTTCAGCCCTTCACTGTTCACGCGCAGGTGAGGCCGGATGTCCGGGCGTCGGGCCGGATGTCCGAGGCTTCATGTGAGGCCGGATGTCCGGGCTGGTGGCCGGATGTCTGGGCTGGCTGTGCGACCTTCTGTAGTCTCTGGTGCGGGGCGCCGGATTTCTGGGCAGAGGGCCGGATTTCCAAGGCTTTGTGGGAGGCCGGATGTCCGGGGCCTGGGGGCCGGATGTCCGGGGTCTGGGCCGGATGTCCGGGGCCTGGAAGGTGAACTTGTCCGTTTCAGCTGGTTCTCTTCATCCGTGGAGTGGGCAGCTTGTCCATCTTCACGTGCATCCTCGGGAGGTTCTTCTTGACACCTAATCATGCATAGTGTATCTGATTTAGGTAGTAGCCATGTCTCGAGAGGGTCATATGAAATATCATTTCGGAGAGAAGTCACCTCGGTTTCAAGAGCTCTTGCACGTGCTCGAGTCATAGGTCCTTGTGGGGTTGGATGTGTTGATGTAGAGTCCATGGGGATGATGGAAGGATGCTCCGCATCAGCCTCGCCCACCAAACACAGGAGGGCAGAAGTAATTTCCCCCTGAGGTCAAAACATTGAATATGATCTATGTCACCCACATCCCCAAACGGGAGCACAAGCGCGCATTAAGGGACGTCTACGCCGTAGAGCCGGTCGCCCCAAAATTCAACCCATGGTCGGCTTGTCCGATCACCTTTGATCGAAAGGACCATCTGACCAGTATCCGTCATGGAGGATCGGCAGCTTTGGTCCTCGACCCAACCATCGACGGATTCCATCTCACGCGAGTCCTCATGGACGGTGGCAGTTGCCTTAACCTGCTCTACCAGGACACTGTCCGCAAAATGGGTATTGATCTGTAAAGAATCAAGCCCACTAGAACTACCTTTAATGGAGTGATACCTGGCGTAGAGGCCCGTTCCTCAGGCTAAATAACATTGGAAGTTGTCTTCGGCTCGCCCGACAACTTCCGCAGTGAAGACTTGATCTTCGATATCGTACCCTTACCAAGTGGCTATCACGCACTGCTCGGATGGACCGCTTTTGCTCGATTCAACACGGTGCCGCACTATGCTTATTGAAACCTCAAGATGCCCAGTCCACGCGTTGTCATAATGGTCAACGGAAACACGGAACGCTCCCTCTGTACCGAGGAGCACAATGCAGCTCTCGCAGCCGAAGTACAGATCGGCCCCCTCAAGCCGCACACCTCATTGGCCAACAAGCCGCCAGACTTTGCTAAAAAAGTCCGGTCAGTCCCACAAGCTGTCAGCTCGGTACTTCCGGAGCTATACTATCGGTTTCGCCTCCGTCGATCGCTGCACATAACAGCAGAATTCGTACCGCGCATGCATCACTACGCACTCAAAATACCTTGGCCATTAACGGAGGCACAATACGAACATGTCTATAGTATGGTTCGACCCTATATGACCTTCCACCTTTCTTCGACTATTTTTCTCTCCTACCACAGGTGAACTCGAACCTATATATCCTATGGACTTACAAGGACTCTCTTCGAGCCCGATTTCATGCGGATAACCTAAGACCGTTCCCTTCAAGGAACCCCTCTCTACAAGATGAAAGCGGTGCAGACATGCGACAGGATATCCAAAGAACTCTTTGGACCAAACCTTATTTGAAGGACCTGTACTACGCTTCTCTCCTTATTATTAGACCCCTGGCATGTAAAATGAATTTTTTGCTTATGGTACCCTCTGTAAGGTCACGTTTTGACGTATAAAATCAGATCCTAGTAGGGACAATCTCTCGGTATCAACTTTATTCATAAAATTGTATTTCGTCTTCCCACTTGTCTCACTCACATACCCCGACACCTATTGCCGGGGGCTCTATGCGCCCACATATGTGCCACTCAACAAAAGTCCGAACAACTTTGTAGTACACTTTGGCGTCCCGAACTTGGCATTATATGCATCGACTCCGAATCATGTCTTTGGTCAATAGTTGGGTTGCCCGACTCCTGTGTTTGCTACCTTACGTTCCGTTGTTTGGCTAGGATAGTAAAGGGAGAACTACTACGATTGTTTTTCTGGTTCGTCTGGTCAAGCACCTCAGTAGAGAAAGCCGAAAACTGACTGTCACGATGCGGCAAGAGCTGGTCAGCCGTTCGGTGACTTAATAAATCTTTAATGATTTTTCCATATTAAACGAAGGACTGTTTTTCAAGTCATATACGTAACGCATCCGCATTCGGATAGTCACATACGTACTAGGGGCTATTTTGTAGCCCCATCATCAAACTCCTATGGCTAAGTGAGAGCGGTAAAGCCGTATAGTCCGATTGCCTGGTTCGCCGCACTGACACCTCCGTCACAGACAAGACGCTGGGTCAAGAGTGCTCATGTGCTATTTTGAACACCCTCATAGCATCTACGTGGGTGTCGAAGCTGACGACTGAAAAACTCTCAGGCATACAAAAACGACCGCACGGGAGGAAAGCAACTTCAGATAATGGCATAGTACAAAGCCTTAACATATATAATACACATGACCGGGTCATTTGGATACATTCATTCGAATATAATGTCCTTTGAGCATTGACCCTCTATCAAGCGAGCGCCCTCCGGGACGTCGTCTAAATAACGCTCCGGCATGCAGTGGTCCTTGCCTTTGGGAGGACCCTCCACCGAGATAACGGCGGCTTTCACCTTGGCCCAGTGCACCTTGACGCGGGCGAAGGCCCTCTGTGCACGTTCTATGCACACCGACCGTTTGATGGCATCAATTCGGGGCACGACATCGATGAGTCACCGCACTAGGCCAAAATAGCTGCACGGAACGGGTTCAGCCAGCCACAGCTGGAGTATGAACTCCTTCATGGCTGCTCCGGACATATTATGCAACTCGTCCGACTGCACCATTTGGTCGTTCAGCAGCGTCCAATGCTCCTGCGTTGCGAATTGCGACCAGAACAGCTTCTTTGTCGCATGCCCCTCCTGAGCCCGGTAGAATTGTGTTGCGTCAGTGGCGCTCTTCGGAAGATCCGCAAAGGCGTCTGGAGAACTCCATAGTCGATTAAGAAAGGCATACCTCTGATCGCCAAACTTAGACTGCAAAAGAAAGGGCTTAGCACCCCGCTATCTGTCCGGCCTGTCGGAGCTCCTCGCGAGCCGCTCGGGATTCGGACCTCGCCTCTTGGGCGTCCTGAAGGGCCTTGGCGAGTTCGGATGCCTTAGCTTTATTATCCTCCTCGAGGAGCTCGCACTTGCGAGTTGCGTCCTTGAGCTCTTGCTCAATCTTGGATACCCGCTCCTCGAGCAGGCGCTGGGTGGCATGTTCGACCTTCAAATTGGCAGCCGCTTTCTCAGCGGCCACATCGGTCATCCTTGCATGCTCCTTCACGCGGGCAAGGTCACTCCTGAGGGTCTCGACCTCTACATCGCCATTTGCAATTATGCATATAGTAGCGCGTAAGCTTCAAACATGGCATTTGCAAACTAATTCAATTGAATATGGAGCACTTGAAACATACCTTGCGCCTTGTCGATACGCTTGTTATTCCAAATATTGTCCTCATCGACAAGCTGCAGTTTCTGCTTCAGTTCGGAAACTTCGGTGGCCTGAGCGGTCGCCGCTAACAGTGAAGCCTGATTTTTATAAAAAAGGATAAGTATGTTATTTCCTGCGGATACCTATAGACCCTCTGTTCGCCCTCCTTCATTGGCCAAACAGAGTCTTAGGAGCTACTATCTATATACAGGCAAATTTTTTATGGAAAGCGGCTAAAAGACATTACATCTCATACCTCGAAGCCTGTGAATAGGCTCGTGAAGGCTTCATTCAGTTTTCTCTTAGCGGTCTGAACCTTTTCAACCACCGTACCCATCAAGGTACGGTGCTTGCTACGTCTCGAGCTTGCGTTGGTTTTCCCCAAAGAGGAGGGGGTGATGCAGCACAGTAGCGTAAGTATTTCCCTCAGTTTTTGAGAACCAAGGTATCAATCTAGTAGGAGGTCACACGCAAGTCCCTCATACCTGCACAAAATAATAGCAACTCGCAACCAACGCTTAGGGGTTGTTAATCCCTTCACGGTCACTTACGAGAGTGAGATCTGATAGAGATAATATTTTTGGTATTTTTGATATAAAGATGCAAAGTAAAAGGGTAAAGGCAAAACAGGTAAAATAAAGTAATGGAGATTGATATGATGAGGATAGACCCGGGGGCCATAGGTTTCACTAGTGGCTTCTCTCAAGAGCATAGATATTCTACGGTGGGTGAACAAATTACTGTTGAGCAATTGATAGAATTGAGCATAGTTATGAGGTTATCTAGGTATGATCATGTATATAGGCATCACGTCCGTGACAAGTAGACCAAAACAATTCTGCATCTACTACTATTACTCCACTCATCGACCGCTATCTAGCATGCATCTAGAGTATTAAGTTAAAAACAGAGTAACGCCTTAAGCAAGATGACATGATGTAGAGGAATAAATTCATGCAATATGATAAATACCCCATCTTGTTATCCTCGATGGCAACAATACAATACGTGCCTTGCAACTCTTTCTGTCACTGAGTAAGGACACCACAAGATTGAACCCAAAGCCATGCACTTCTCTCATTGCAAGAACTACCAATCTAGTTGGCCAAACCAAACGGATAATTCGAAGAGACTTGCAAAGATAACTCAATCATACATAAAAGAATTCAGAGAAGAATCAAATATTTTCCATAGATAAGTTGGATCATAAATCCACAATTCATCGGTCTCAACAAACACACCGCAAAAAGAAGATTACATCGAATAGATCTCCACGAGAGAGGGGGAGAACATTGTATTGAGATCCAAAAAGAGAGAAGAAGCCATCTAGCTACTAGCTATGGACCCGAAGGTCTGAAGTAAACTACTCACACTTCATCGGAGAGGATATGGTGTTGATGTAGAAGCCCTCCGTGGTGGATGCCCTCTCCGGCGGAGCTCCGGAATAGGCCCCAAGATGGGATCTCGTGGATACAGAAGGTTGCAGCGGTGGAATTAGGTTTTTGGCTCCGTCCTTGGTCTAATGGGGGTACGTAGGTATATATAGGAGGAAGGAGTACGTCGGTGGAGCTCCAAGGGGCCCACGAGGCAGGGGGGCACGCCCAGGGGGGAGGGCGCACCCTCCACCCTCGTGACCGCCTCGTGGCTTTCTTGACACAGGGTCCAAGTCTCCTGGATCTTATCTGATGAGTAAATCACGTTCCCGAAGGTTTCATTCCGTTTGGACTCTGTTTGATATTTTGTTTCTTCGAAATACTGAAAAAGGCAAAAAACAACAATTCTAGGCTGGGCCTCCGGTTAATAGGTTAATCCCAAAAATAATATAAAAGTGGAAAATAAAGCCCATTATAGTCCAAAACAGTAGATAAAGTAGCATGGAGCAATCAAAAATTATAGATACGTTGGAGACGTATCACGCATCCCCAAGCTTAATTCCTGCTCGTCCTCGAGTAGGTAAATGATAAAAAAAGAATTTTTGATGCGGAGTGATACTTTGGCATAATTTCAATGTAAATATTCTTAATCATGGTATGAATATTCACATCCGAAAGATTCAAGATAAAAGTTCATATTGACATAAAAATAAATAATACTTCAAGCATACCAATCAAAGTAATTATGTCTTCTCAAAATAACATGGCCAAAGAAAGTTATCCCTACAAAATCATATAGTCTGGTTATGCTCCATCTTCCCCACACAAAGTATTTAAATCATGCACAACCCCGATGACAAGCCAAGCAACTGTTTCATACTTTAACATTTTCAAAACTTTTTCAATCTTCACGCAATACATGAGCGTGAGCCATGGATATAGCACTATATGTGGAATAGAGTGGTGGTTGTGGAGAAGACAAAAAGAGGGAAGATAGTCTCACATCAACTAGGCGTATCAACGGGCTATGGAGATGCCCATCAATAGATATCAATGTGAGTGAGTAGGGATTGCCATGCAACAGATGCACTAGAGCTATAAGTATATGAAAGCTCAACAAAAGAAACTAAGTGGGTGTGCATCCAACTCGCTTGCTCACGAAGACCTAGGGCATTTTGAGGAAGCCCATCATTGGAATATACAAGCCAAGTTCTATAATGAAAAATTCCCACTAGTATATGAATGTGACAACATAGGAGACTCTCTATCATGAAGATCATGGTGCTACTTTGAAGCACAAGTGTGGTAAAAGGATAGTAGCATTGTCCCTTCTCTCTTTTTCTCTTTTTTTTTATTTGGGCCTTTTCTTTTTTTATGCCCTCTTTTTCTCTATTTTTTTTCGTCCGGAGTCTCATCCCGACTTGTGGGGGAATCATAGCCTCCATCATCCTTTCCTCACTTGGGACAATGCTCTAATAATGATGATCATCACACTTTTATTTTTCTTACAACTCAACAATTACAACTCGATACTTAGAACATAATATGACTCTATACGAATGCCTCCGGTGGTGTACCGGGATATGCAATGATTCATGAGTGACATGTATGAAAGAATTATGAAAGGTGGCTTTGCCACAAATACGATGTCGACTACATGATCATGCTAAGCAATATGACAACGATGGAGCGTGTCATAATAAACGGAACGGTGGAAACTTGCATGGCAATATATCTCGGAATGGCTATGGAAATGCCACAATAGGTAGTTATGGTGGCTGTTTTGAGTAAGGTTTATGGTGGGTGTATGATACCGGCGAAAGGTGCGCGGTATTAGAGAGGCTAGCAATGGTGGAAGGATGGGAAAAAGTGCATATAATCCATGGACTCAGCATTAATCATAAAGAACTCATATACTTATTGCAAAAATCTAGAAGTTATCAAAGCAAAGTATTACGCGCATGCTCCTAGGGGGATAGATTGGTAGGAAAAGACCATCGCTCGTCCCTGACCGCCACTCATAAGGAAGACAATCAATAAATAAATCATGCTCCGAGCTCATCACATAACGGTTCACCATACGTGCATGCTACGGAAATCACAAACTTCAACACAAGTATTCTTTGAATTAACAACTACTCAACTAGCATTACTCTAATATCACCATCTTCATATCTCAAAACAATTATCAAGCATCAAACTTATCTTAGTATTCAACGCACTCAAAAGAAAGTTTCACATATCTTGAATACCAAGTATATTAACATTAAGCAAATTACCATGCTATTAATGACTCTCAAAATAATCTAAGTGAAGCATGAGATATCAAGTTTCTTTAAAACAAATCCACCACCATGCTCTAAAAGATCTAAGTGAAGCACTAGAGCAAAAATTATCACGCTCAAAAGATATAAGTGAAGCACAATGAGCAAAAACTATCAAGCTCAAAAGGTATAAGTGAAGCAAATAGAGTATTCTAAAAAATTTCAAATCATATATGGCTCTCTCAAAAGGTGTGTACAGCAAGGATGATTGTGGTAGACTAACAAGCAAAGACTCAAATAATACAAGACATTCCATAATCCATCAATAGAATTCACCCAAAACTTGAAAACTTCACAACACAAAACTCAAAAGAAATCTCGTGAGCTCCGTTAGAGAAAGAAAACAAAAGACTACTTAAGGTACTGTAATGAACTCATTATATATTTGTATTGGTGTTAAACCTACTGTATTCCAACTTGTCTACGGTTTATAAACTATTTTACTAGCCATATGTTCATCAAAATAAGCAAACAACACACGCAAAACAGAATCTGTCAAAAACAGAACAGTCTGTAGTAATCTGTAACTAACGCAAACTTCTGGAACTCTAAAAATTGTAACAAAATAGGAAGTCCTCGACCATTTGTTTATTGACCAGCAGAAAAAATAATCAACGCAAAAGCACGTTCCTGTGATTTATCATAACTAAATTCGTGCGCGCAAAGTTTCTGTTTTTCAGCAGAATCAAATCAACTATCATCATAGGTTATCCTATAGGTCTTACTTGGCACAAACACTAATTAAAACATAAAACCACATCCAAACAGAAGGTAGATGGATTATTTATTCCTAAACAGAACCAAAAACAAAAAACACAAAATAAAATTGGGTTGCCTCCCAACAAGCGCTATCGTTTAACGCCCCTAGCTAGGCATAAAAGCAAGGATAGATCTAGGTATTGCCATCTTTGGTAGGCAATCCATAAGTGGCTCTCATGATAGATTCATAAGGTAAATTTATTTTCTTTCTAGGAAAGTGTTCCATGCCCTTCTTTAAGGGAAATTGGAATCTAATATTCCCTTCCTTCATATCAATAATTGCACCAACCGTTCTAAGGAAAGGTCTACCAAGAATAATAGGACATGAAAGATTGCAATCTATATCTAGAACGATAAAATCTACGGGCACATAATTCCTATTTGCAACAATAAGTACATCATTAATTCTTCCCATAGGCTTTTTAATAGTGGAATCCGCAAGATGCAAGTTTAGAGAGCAATCATCAAAATCACGAAAATCTAGTAAATCACATAGAGTTTTGGGGATAGTAGAGACACTACCACCCAAATCACACAAAGCATGAAACTCAAAATCTTTAATTTTAATTTTAATAGTAGGTTCCCACACATCATAGAGTTTTCTAGGGATATAAACTATCATCTCAAGTTTTTCTTCATAAGATTGCATCAAAGCATCAACAATGTGTTCGGTAAAGGCCTTATTTTGACTATAAGCATGAGGAGATTCTAGCACGGATTGCAACAAGGAAATACAACCAATCAAAGAGCAATTTTCATAATTAAATTCCTTGAGATCCAAAATAGTGGGTTTAGCAACATCACGGTTTCTATTTATTTCAATCCCACTTTCATCAATTTCATCATCAAGATCTAGAAACTCCGAATTCTTAGAACACCTTCTAGGTAAAGGAAGATAATATTCAGATTCATTAAGATTCATATTGCAAAACAAAGATTTAATGGGGGACACATCAATAACTTTTAGATCTTCATCTTGATTTTCATAGGGATTAGAAGAACACGCTTTAATAAAGGCATCTTTGGAAGCACGCATCCTAGCGGTTCTTTCTTTGCACTCGTCAATGGAAATTCTCATAGCTTTGAGAGACTCATTGATATCATGCTTAGGAGGAATAGATCTAAGCTTTAAAGAATCAATTTCAAGAGAAATTCTATCAACGTTTCTAGCCAAATCATCAACTTTAAGCAATTTCTCTTCAAACAAAGCATTAAAATTCTTTTGTGAATTCATAAACTCTTTAACACTACTCTCAAAATCAGAGGGCATCTTATTGAAATTTCCATAAGAGTTGTTGTAGAAATTTCCGTAATTGTTAGAAGGATTGCTAGGAAAAGGCCTAGGATTAAAATTCCCTCTATAAGCATTGTTACCAAAACCATTCCTACCAACAAAATTCACATCCATAGATTCATTATTATTCTCAAGTAGTAGATAAAGGCATATCATTAGGATCAAGAGGAGTATTTTTAGGAGCAAACATCTTCATAAGTTCATCCATCTTTTCACTCAAATCATTGATTTCTTCTATAGCATGCACTTTTTTACTAGAAGATCTTTCGGTGTGCCATTGAGACTAATTAGCCATAATATTATCAAGCAATTTGGTAGCATCCCCTAACGTAATTTCCATAAAAGTGCCTCCCGCGGCCGAATCTAAAAGATTTCTAGAAGCAAAATTCAATCCGGCATAAAAACTTTGTAAGATCATCCATAAATTCAAACCATGAGTAGGGCATTTGCGAAGCATTAATTTCATTCTTTCCCAAGATTGGGCAACATGCTCATGATCAAATTGTTTAAAATTCATGATATCATTCCTAAGAGTGATAATCTTAGCGGGAGGAAAATACTTAGAGATAAAAGCATCTTTGCACTTGTTCCAAGAATCAATACTATTTTTAGGCAAAGATGAAAACCAAACTTTACCACGATCTCTAAGTGAAAACGGAAATAACTTCAATTTGACAATATTGTTATCCGTATCTTTTTTCTTTTGCATATCACACAAATCAACAAAATTGTTTAGATGAGTAGCGGCATCTTCACTAGGAAGGCCGGCGAATTGATCTTTCATAACAAGATTCAGCAAAGCCGTATTGATTTCACAACACTCATCATTATTAAGAGGAGCAATCGGAGTACTAAGGAAATCATTATTATTGGTATTCGAGAAATCACACAATTTGGTATTATCTTGCGCCATGGCAACAAGTAATCCAACACACAAGCAAACAGAAAGGCAACGGGAAAAAGGCAAACGGGAAAGAGAGGAGGAGATTGGGAAAGAGAGGGTGAATAAAACGGCAAGGGTGAAGTGGGGGAGAGGAAAACGAGAGGCAAATGGCAAATAATGTAATGCGAGAGATAGGGATTGTGATGGGTACTTGGTATGTTGACTTTTGCGTAAGCCTCCCCGGCAACGGTGCCAGAAATCCTTCTTGCTACGTCTCGAGCTTGCGTTGGTTTAACCCGAAGAGGAGGGGGTGATGCAGCACAGTAGCGTAAGTATTTCCCTCAGTTTTTGAGAACCAAGGTATCAATCCAGTAGGAGGTCACGCGCAAGTCCCTCGTACCTGCACAAAACAATAGCAACTCGCAACCAACGCTTAGGGGTTGTCAATCCCTTCACGATCACTTACGAGAGTGAGATCTAATAGTGATAATATTTTTGGTATTTTTGATATAAAGATGCAAAGTAAAAAGGTAAAGGCAAAACAGGTAAAATAAAGTAATGGAGATTGATATGATGAGGATAGACCCGAGGGCCATAGGTTTCACTAGTGGCTTCTCTCGAGAGCATAGATATTCTACGGTGGGTGAACAAATTACTGTTGAGCAATTGATAGAATTGAGCATAGTTATGAGGTTATCTAGGTATGATCATGTATATAGGCATCACGTCCGTGACAAGTAGACCGAAATGATTCTGCATCTACTACTATTACTCCACTCATCGACCGCTATCCAGCATGCATCTAGAGTATTAAGTTAAAAACAGAGTAACGCCTTAAGCAAGATGACATGATGTAGAGGAATAAATTCATGCAATATGATAAATACCCCATCTTGTTATCCTCGATTGCAACAATACAATACGTGCCTTGCAACTCTTTCTGTCACTGAGTAAGGACACCGCAAGATTGAACCCAAAGCCATGCACTTCTTCCATTGCAAGAACTACCAATCTAGTTGGCCAAACCAAACGGATAATTCGAAGAGACTTGCAAAGATAACTCAATCATACATAAAAGAATTCAGAGAAGAATCAAATATTTTCCATAGATAAGTTGGATCATAAACCCACAATTCATCGGTCTCAACAAACACACCGCAAAAAGAAGATTACATCGAATAGATCTCTACGAGAGAGGGGGAGAACATTGTATTGAGATCCAAAAAGAGAGAAGAAGCCATATAGCTACTAGCTATGGACCCGAAGGTCTGAAGTAAACTACTCACACTTCATCGGAGAGGCTATGGTGTTGATGTAGAAGCCCTCCGTGGTGGATGCCCTCTCGGTGAACTCTAACAGGCCCCAAGATGGGATCTCGTGGATACAGAAGGTTGCAGCGGTGGAATTAGGTTTTTGGCTCCGTCCCTGGTCTAATGGGAGTACGTAGGTATATATAGGAGGAAGGGGTACGTCGGTGGAGCTCCGAGGGGCCCACGAGGCAGGGGGCGCGCCCAGGGGGGAGGGCGCGCCCTCCACCCTTGTGACCGCCTCGTGGCTTTCTTGACGGAGGGTCCAAGTCTCCTGGATCTTATCTGATGAGTAAATCACGTTCCCGAAGGTTTCATTCCGTTTGGACTCCGTTTGATATTCTGTTTCTTCGAAATACTGAAAAAGGCAAAAAACAGCAATTCTGGGTTGGGCCTCCGGTTAATAGGTTAGTCCCAAAAGTAATATAAAAGTGGAAAATAAAGCCCATTATAGTCCAAAACAGTAGATAAAGTAGCATGGAGCAATCAAAAATTATAGATACGTTGGAGACGTATCAGTGCACCTCTAAGACGGATGCACTTTGCAGAGCATCCATCGACATGTTCGGCGCCTCTGCATTAGTAGAGGTCGCCGCCAGAATAGCCGTCTCCCCCTCCTGCAAAGGGGGCTGTTGACCCGGTTTTGAACCATTTGGGTCTCCGGAACAGTGTCCGTCTGAGGGTCTGATGATTCAGGACCCGCGTTGCCGGTCTCCATGGGGGTTTCGCCCCCCATGTTCTCGGCAGCCTCCGATGCCGCCTTGGTCCTCTCCCGCACTTCTCCGGAGCCCGAAGAAATCCTTTGGGACGAGACCTCGGGATCGTCCGCCCTAGGAGGCGGGGAAGCTTGTGGAGGCATCTCGCTCTCCATCTTCTTCGGCGAAAGATCCCCTGATGACGACGATTCTTGAGGAATGTCACGGGCCGGACAGGAACATGAAATTTGATATTATTCTTATAATCTACAAAAAAGATTAGATGTATATAGGGCATCTTAAGGTACTCACGATTCGACAAGGGGCTTGTTCGGGGGAAGTTCTTGGGAACGGCCTCGGTGCCCGAATCCGAGTCATTTGAGAGGGATATCCTTCCCCTCTTTGATGCCCCCTCCTTCAGATCTACGGTGGCCGCCCTCTTTTTCCCTTTAGGAGGAGGGTTCTCTGCTTCCTCCTCGTCGTCATCCTCGTCTTCCTCATGAGAGGAAGGAGCTTCGGTTCCTCCGGACACGGCACCCAAAGTTTCTTTGTGATGGAGGCCACCTTCAGTGTCGTGGGGGAACGAGCACCTATGGGGCAGGGCCCCTTTTCGGTCCGGCAGGGAGCGGAGGGCGCACGAAGAGCAGATCGAGGTCGAGCACGCGAGGGATTTTACCCAGCTTCGGAGCTCTCCGGAGAGATAAAACTCCTACTGCTGCTTTGTGTTTCTATTCTGTTCTTGCTCGAAAGCGTGGGTATGCTCTAGTCTCGAATGAGTCGAACCCCTTCTACGTGCGCATGTGCCTCCTTTTTATAGTCTAAAGGGGTCACCGACAGGTGGCAACGCAGAGAGAGGGGTAAAAAAGTAAAAACGCGGGTTGGTACAACCACTATCAATGATGCCCCTACCTAACTCGACGGCGGGGACAAGGGCATTTAATGCCCGTCCGGTCGCCCAAACAGTGCAGGAAGCGACCGTTAGGGGCGCCACCAATCGCCACGATGGCCTCCTCATCATCTTCTCTTGCCACCTCGCACCGCTTGGCTGCGTAGCTACCCGCCACGTGCACCAGGAGCGATCCTGCGGCGACACGTCGTCGGATGCGTTGGAGCGTGGGCGCAGAGTGGTAACCGCGCGCTGCAAGCGCCTTGCCGCGTCTCGTCTTGTCACACCCGCAAGCTTGCCGCTCGTTGGGTCTTGCCGGGCCGCGTGCGTCGCGGCAAGTTTCTGAAGTGCCTTGGTTGGCCTTCGGCAAGCTCCTCTTGCCGGGTCTTATCCTTCGGCAAGCTTCTCTTGCCGGGCCTTGTCTTCTCGGTTAACACTTTGTTCTTGAATGGCGTAATATGAATAGCGAAGGGTCTTGGCGGACGCTTGGCAAGCCTTGCCGCTGACGCCGCGATTGCCCTGCACAAGTTCGGGTACTAAGGTACCCTACTTTAGTACACCGACAGGAGCCCCCGGGCCTGGGCCATACACGGTGCCGAGCGCTGTTGGGCCAGGCCCAAAACAGGGCACGGGCACGCGCGGCCTGGGTCCAAACCAAATCCACTATGTATCCAGCGCGTCCTCTCATAACGGCACGCGTCAATCGCGGCGTCGTGGGAGAGATCGTGGGCAATTTTTTAACTCAGGAAATGCGTAACGTTCGCCTCCCCTGTTTATAAGCAGAGGAAACAGGGCCGTTCCCCCCACCTTCGCCACTTGAAGTTCCTTCCTCCGAAAGCTCCGCCGCTCCCCTCCGCTTCCCAAGCCGAAAGAGAGCAGCGCTCCGCCGCCCGTCGCCGCCGTCGCCCTCAACACCTCCGCGCTCCCCCGCCGCTTCCGCCATGGCTCCGAAGACCGGCAAGACCGCGAAGTTGGCCGAGGCGTTGCGGCTTGAGGCGCTGCGCAAGGAGCGAGTGCTTCCCCGAGCTCACCCCGAAGGTGCTGCGGGAGGAGTTCTACCTCTTCTGGTCGACGGAGACGCGGGCGCATCCGCGCACGCCGGTGCTCTCCGCCGAGGCTTCCAAATCTAAGCGGTGCCCAAAAGGGTACTATTTCTTTCCGGTGTTCTTCTATTGCGGGCTCTGCCCACCTTTTTCTGATTTCTTCTGCGACATCATGAATACCTACGGGTTTCATCTTCTTGATTTCACCCCCAACGCCGTTCTGACAATGGCAGTTTTCGCACACCTCTGCGAGAACTTCGTTGGCATCCACCCAAGTGTTGCTCTTTTTCGCCATTATTTCACCCCCCGAGCCGAGAAAGGAGAGCCATCGGCTAGCGGAATCGCCTGGACCTCGCGAATCGGCATGAAGGAGGTGTATCTGGCGGGCGAGCTCCACAGCAAGTGGGATGAGTGGAGGGCGGAGTGGTGCTGGATCTGTGATGCCAATCCGCAGCCATCCACCAACCTGCGCCAGACTCGGGTAGTTCGCGGCAGCGACTGGAGCACTCTATCGCTGGACGACGCCAAGCTGAAGATTGCCACCACCCGAATCCTCCGGCTCAGGCTTGCTGGGCTCACAGCAGGGGCAGTTGGCCCGGATTTCCTTCGCCGTCGCATCGCCCCTCTGCAGAAGAGGGGGAGGCCCGCCTGGCAGTTTGGCGGCCCGGCGGATATCATGAGGCTGCGCCCAGGCCTCAATTTCAACTTCACAGTTCTAGAGCTTGATGGGATGCTGAAGGAGTTGTTCAAGCATGACGCCAACCATCCAGAGTGGTTCAGGCTGCCGCAGGGCGTCATCCCATTGTGCAACAACTCCCAGCGCGATCGCATCTGCGCAATGATGCCAGAGTGCGATTCGCACGGGATAATCCCAACTTGGATGGAGCCCGCCGACGATGTCGTGCAGCAATTCTTTGATGGCTTGACGGAGGTAGCAGTCAATGCCGACGAGAAGAGGCTCCTTACCCGCGACACCACCGAGAACGAGATGCGCTACATCGCCACTAGGGCCGAAGAGGCGGCAGCAGCCGCCGCCGCAGGTGAGTTCGGCTTCACGTTGGAGGAGGCAGAGGCGGCCGAGGCGGCAAGCCTTGCCGACAGGGAGGACCTTGCCGGAGAGGTCGTTGGCGAAAGGGAGCCCGAGGCCGAAGCGAGCGAGCCCGCCGAGGGCGCGAGCGGCCAGCGTCTTCGAGCAGCTTGCCACAGGCGGAGCCCCCAGCACAGCCCCAATTTCAACCACGAAGGCGCCTCCGTCGAGTTGGAGATACGGCAGGGGGGCAGGCAGGCCAGCAGCCGCGGCGCCGTGGGACACGCTCCACCGCGGGCAAGTACCGTTGCCGCGGGAGGGTCCTGTGCTGTGCAGCAGAATCGAGGCGGGTCTTCCGGGCCGCCACGCCTGATCTGCCGCAGCCTGGCGAACATCCAGGAGCCTACTCCTCCGCCTCGCCTTGAGAAGGGTACGGACTTGACCTCTCTCAGACCGAGCTCCGACGAGGAGGAAGAAGAGGAGGAAGAGTAAGGCTTTCTCCTTGCTGTATTTGTTTTTCTTCGATCTTTGTTGTTGGTTATCTTGCATCTGACTTGCTTCTCTCTAAATCCTTGTTCTATTCTAGGACTCTGGCCGAGAGAGCGGCGAAGAGGGCTAAGGTCCCCGTGGTTGTCATCAAAGACGATCCTACTGTGATGGCAGAAGACACGTCCGAGACCACCTTGACGGACCCGGTTCCTTCTCCTCGCAACAGCCCCCAGCGTAAGTGTTTGGGTTCACTTCCTGTTGTGGGGCGCGCATGGGTGCTTCTTCTTTTGCTGACATCTTGATTGTTGATTTACTTGTGTAGGAGCAGAACAGGCCCACCAGGAGCAAGCAGAAACCGCCCCGGAGGTGCTGTCTGCTTCGACTACGCCGCCAAGGGGCGATTCTCCGACAAGGGAGCGCTCCCCGGCAAGGGAGAGGTCCCCGGCAAGGGAGGGAACCGGTGAGCCCCCAGCGGTGGAGCCCATGGTCACGGAGCGCAGCACAGGTAACACTCCTTGTCGGAAATTTTCCCTTGGGTTTTTCTTCTTCTGATCTTCTTTCTTCTTTTCGGGATATTTGCTTGACTTTTCCTTCCTCTCCCTATCCTCAGATCCCCCTCTCACAGACCCGATGGAGACTGAGGCCACCGGTGATGAGGGCGCGTGGGGCAATACTGAAGATGCCGCTGCTGACGAGGAAGAGGCCGGCGCTGATGAACCCGCCGACGAAGAAGCCGCCAAGGCTGCTGGCGCAGGAGCTGGCGAGGGGTCTGGCGATCGTACTGACGACCCGGAGGGCGCAGGAGCGCAAGGCGCTGCACCGACCACCGACCCCTCCGCCGTTGATGCAGCGCGGGCTCGAGGAGCCCCACCAGCGATACTTGAAGGCCGGCGAGGGCGTATACATCAAGCTTCCCTGGGCGTCGAGCTCCAGGGCGCCGGTCGAAGGAGAGGAGTTTGACGGGGAAGTACTCGCCTCTGCTGGGCTGGCAGTGGTTGACGCGCCCAGCAGCAGCAGTGGCGAGTCCGAGGAGGAGCAGTTGCTCCGGAAATTGGTGTCACTCTACCGCGCCCGGCAAGCGAAGCTTGAGTCCCGGGAAGCGCTTGTCGCGCGGGCAGGAGTTGACATAGAGAAGCATGCGGAGGAGCTCAAGAGCCGCAACCAGGAGGCCCTCCGATCCATTGCGGAGGAGAGGGCGCAGCTTGACGAGGCAAAGAAAGCATTCATCCTAGAAAAGGCTGAGGCCGAGGAGCAGCAGAGGCTCGCCGCCGAAGAGATGTCCTGGCGGGAAGGTGAGCTGACGCAGAAGAAAGTGAACCTGGACAGCCATGAGGAGGAGCTCGACGCACGGGAACAATCACTTGGTGGGGCACTCAAGGAGGCAAAGGACGCTACCGCGGCCGCCGAGGCCGCCAAGAAGGAGTTAGAGGTGAAGGTGGCGCAGCTGGAGGCGGATATGGGAAAGAAGAATGAAGAGCTTGCCGCACTCCAGCGCGAACGCGAGAAGGATGCACTTGCCCATGGCGATCTGCAAGTTCAACTCGCCGAGAAGGTCAAGGAACTGAACGCCGCCAAGGACTCAAGCGCTGATCTGGAGATGAAGCTGGCCACCTTGACGGAGACGCTGGACGCCGCCAAGAGGCGAGAGGATGACTTGAAGAAAGAGGTCAAGGGCAACGAGGAGGTGCTGACGAGAGCCGCTGAGACTCAGAACACCTTCAGGGCTACAGTGGAGCTCTGGACAGAGGGCCTCGTCAACATTGCTGCATCCATCGACGAGGAGCTGGTGGAGCTGGACTTGGCGGGCTTTGGGTACTCCTCCGATGAGAACCTCCAGCCCAGCGCCGAGCTTACTCTTTTCTTCAAGGGCGTGGTGACGGCTCTCCAGCAGCTCCGGGAAAGGATCCCGAAGAAGCTGGCCAATGAGTCGCACGCAATCTGCGCCAGGGTCTTGGAGAAGGTGTTGGTGAAGATACTCTTCCGCAACCCGGGCCTCGACCTCTCCCGCGTCCTCAAGAAGCTGCCGGCGGGTGCCGATCTTGAAGAGCTCAAAGCCATTGTTGCACCCATTGTGGACAAGGTCAATGAAGTCAGGAGGGTCGACGGCGAGCGCATGGATTAGGCCACCCTTCTTCTCCTTTTTCTTGCCGCTGCTAGATATGTCATAGGAACAATCCATCAGAGCACGGCAAGTTATTTATTGTAATATAACTTTATTCTGGGTACTATCTGCTATGTTATTTCCTTTATTTGATTCCATTCCTTGTATGTTTTTACCCTACGCTTTTAGGGAACTTGCGGGCGGAAGCACACTTGCCGCGAGCGCTGAGTGCGGAACATCAGCAGCCTGCTGGCGGTGTTGCCTCCGGCAAGAAACCTTGTCGGGGCTAGTCGCATCACACTTTCATTGTTGAGCAGACTCGAAACAAAGTAAGGGCGCAACTTAGCCACGAGCCGGTTCCTCCGCGCACAGGTTTTCCATACAAGGCACGTCGTCCAAGGAATATAACTTAACAAATTTAAAACTGACTGTGCTCAAACTTTGGCAACTTAGCTTTTCTGTCTTCTGCGTCCCGGCAAGACTATGCTTCTTTGAACGACGCCTAATCCACATCGTTATATTCCCCTCCCCCCTGGTGAACTTGTGGGCGGAGGAACCTTCTTTTTGAGCAAAAGAAAGAAGAGAAAATAAAGATATGGAGCTTTAAGACTCGTTATTGCTTACCGGGAGCAAGTTCTGCACAAAGTGTCAGTGCTTACATGCTAAAAAAGAAAAAGGCATGCAATTTGACAATATGTACTGAACATACGATCTTTATTTATGGACGGGATTTGCGCCCGGCTTTGTACAAAGGGTTACATGCAACAGTGGCAAGGCTTGTACAAAAGGTGGTTGCCGGGACAGCAGGTTCCGGCAACCGCGCCTTATGGGTAAAACTTGCGAAGATGCTCTATGTTCCAGGAGTTGCTCACCGGAATGCCATCTTCGGTCTCAAGGCGGACAGCGCCAGGCCTAGTGACTCGCTTTACCCGATAAGGGCCTTCCCACTTCAGCGTCAACTTGTTGGAATTCTTGGCGGATTGAACGCGCCGAAGAACAAGGTCGCCTTCCTCGAAGTTTCTGGCATTAACTTTGCGGCTATGGGAGCGGCGCAAAGCTTGCTGGTAACGAGCAGCTCGTACAACAGCCTGAAGACGATCTTCCTCGAGGAGCAGCGCGTCATCTTGCCGCAGCTGCTCTTGCTCAAGCTCATCATAAGCGAGCACTCGAGGCGATCCGTATATGAGTTACGTGGGGAGAACTGCCTGCGCCGTAAACAAGAGCAAAGGTGTCCGCGGTGGCTCAATTTGGCGTCGTTCTGATCGACCAAAGAACCACTGGCAGCTCCTCGATCCAATTTCTCCCGCACTTGTGCAGCCTGTCGAAAGTTCTGGTCTTGAGCCCGTGCAGCACTTCAGCGTTTGCCCTCTCGGCTTGACCGTTGCTTCTCGGGTGAGCAACAGAAGCGAAGCAGATCTTGGCACCAAGATCTTGGACGTACTGCATGAAGGTGCGGCTCGTGAATTGTGTGCCGTTGTCGGTGATGATCCTGTTAGGGACTCCGAAACGGCAAACAATTGACCTGAAGAACTTGATCGCCGACCGGTTGTCACCTTCCTCACTGCCTCCACCTCCGGCCACTTCGTGAACTTGTCGATTGCCACGTACAAGAACTCGAAGCCCCCGACGGCTCGGGGGAAGGGGCCAAGAATGTCGAGCCCCCAGACCAAAAATGGCCAGGACAAAGGGATTGTTTGGAGAGCTTAAGTTGGTTGATGAATCTGTTTGGAGTGGAACTGGCACGCTTCACACTTGGTTACTTGTGCAGTTGCATCCTGGAGGGCTGTCGGCCAAAAGAAACCTTGCCGGAAAGCTTTGCCGGCAAGTGCTCTTGCGCCAATGTGGTGACCACATATGCCTCCGTGTATCTCCGCCAACATCTCTTGTCCTTCTTCCCGGGAAATGCACTTCAATTTCACTCAGTTGAATCTTCTTCTGTACAGTATGTCATCGACAAACTGGTACATACTTGATTGCCGGGCTACTTTCTCTGCTTCTTCTTGCTCTTCGGGAAGTTCTCCTGTCTGAAGGAAATGGACTATTTGTTGTGCCCATGTTGGAGCTTGTGGCTCGACAACAAGGACTAAAGGCGCAAATCTTTCTGCGGGAACATCCGCTTCTACGGCAAGAATCAGGATCCTGCCGGGCGTGATGCTCCCGGCAAGCGTGTCGGGACACTGACTTGTCGGGAGCGCTCGCTTCAACGGAACAAACCCTAGGGCTTGTCGAGCAGATCGCTCCTCAAGCACTCTGTGTTGATCACTGGGACCTTCTTGGCGGCGGCTTCGGGGAGCTCTGCCGGAAAGTAGTCGCCAGTAACCAACTTTCTCTTCTTGCTCTGTCCAGTTGATGGTGTTACAGATGGCTGAGTCAGCTTGAGCACAAAAATTCCTGGTTCCATAGGTAACATGAGTGCGGCGCACTTTGACAGGCCGTCTGCAATATCATTCGGAGCTCTTGGAACATGTTCCATCTGCAGGCCGTCAAAATGCTCTTCCAGCTTCCTCACTTCATCAATGTAGGCTTCCATCAGCGGACTCTGATAATCTTTATTAACTTGGCGGACGACAAGTCGTGAGTCACCCCGACAATAAGCTTCTTGATCCCAAGTTACGCGCGATCTGAGTCCGGCAAGCAAGCATTCATACTCTGCAGTATTGTTTGTTGCTTGCTCCTTGGGAAAGTGCATTTGGATCACGTACTTGAGGTGCTCTCCGGTGGGTGCGACAAGTAGCACGCCCGCACCAGCGCCTTGCAGCGAGAAGGCACCATCAAAGTACATGATCCACTCCTTGCTTGCTTCCTTGACGGGGATGCTCTTCTCCGGAGTTTCTTCATCGGGTGTTGGCGTCCATTCTGCTATGAACTCTGCCAATGCTCGGCTCTGGATGGTTGATGTACTCTCGAACTTGAGGCCAAAGCTTGACAGTTCCAGTGCCCACTCGACAATCCTGCCTGTTGCTTCTGGATTTTGCAGTATCCTCTTCAACGGAAAGCGAGTGACAACTGTGATCTCATGTGCTTGAAAATAATGGCGCAGCTTCCTCGAGGCCATGAGAAGGCCGAAAAGCAACTTTTGCACCCGAGGGTATCTTGATCTAGCCCCCTGCAGAAGGGAGCTGACAAAATAAACTGGGCGCTGCAGCATCTTCTTTTGTTTCTCTGCCCGCGGCTGCACAGATTCATCCTTGTCGGGACCAGAGCTTGACGGAGAAGCCCCCTGCTTGTCGCTGGACTCGCTTGCCGCAGCTGCTGGCTCATCGTCTGCCTCCCTCTCTGCTACTAACGCAGCACTAACCACTTGATTGGTTGCCGCTAGATACAGCAGCAACTTCTCTTGTGGTTTAGGTGCGACAAGTACTGGAGTGGAGGATAGGTATCTCTTCAAGTCCTGTAGCGCAGCCTCCGCTTCCGGAGTCCATTTCATTGGACCTGCCTTTTTCAAAATTTTGAAAAATGGCAGGGCGCGTTCGGCAGACTTAGAAATGAACCTGCTGAGAGCAGCAACACAGCTGGCAAGCCTTCGCACATCCTTGACGCGCTTCGGGGCTTCAATCTGCTCAATGGACTTGATCTTGTCGGGGTTGGCTTCAATCCCCCTCTGGGATACAAAGAACCCGAGAAGCTTGCCGGAAGGAACTCCAAACACGCACTTCTCAGGGTTCAACTTGAGATTGACCTTGCGTAGATTTGCAAAAGTCTCTTCCAAATCTTGAACCAAAGTTTCTCTGTCTTTGCTCTTGACCACTATATCATCCATGTATGCTTCTACATTCCTGTGCAGTTGTGGCTCAAAAGCATGACTGACTACTCTTGCAAATGTCGAACCAGCATTCTTTAGTCCGAAAGGCATTCGTACAAAGCAGTACGTGCCACATGGAGTAATGAATGCGGTTTTCTCTTCATCCTCTTCTGCCATGAAGATCTGGTGATATCCTGAGTATGCATCAAGAAATGAAAGCAGATCACATCCTGCCGTGGAGTCGACAATCTGGTCAATGCGCGGCAAGGGAAATGGATCTTTGGGACAAGCTTTATTAACATCCGTGAAGTCAATACAAAGCCTCCACTTCCCGTTCGCCTTGCGCATGACTACTGGATTGGCTAACCACGTTGGATGGAGTACTCCTCGGACGAGGCCTGCTGCTTCCAACTTCTTGATCTCTTCTGCAATGAACTATTGGCGTCCGCCGCTTGCTTCCCGACTCTCGCTTGACGGGCGGCGTGAGGACAGACGGCAGGTGGTGCTCAATTACTTTCACAGGAACACCGGGAAGTCGATGGTTGCCATGCAAACACATCGACATTCGCCCGGGAAAGCAATGAGCGCGCTTTCCTATTTAGGGTCAAGCGTGGCACTGATGGTGAAGGTACCACCGGTGCCGTCCTCCTTGGCGGCCACTTTCTTGGTCTCTGGTGCAGCTGTCTTCGCCTTCTTGCACTTGCGGTGGAGCTCGATGGTGCGTCCTCGACGGTAGCGCAGCACCAAGAGGTGCGCTTGCGGAGTGGGCATCGAGCTACTCTTGCGGACTTGGTCTTCTTCTTCTTCCCCAGGAGCTTCGGTGACAAGTGGTTTGCGCGCTGCCACGGCTGCCGCTTCCCGGTAGATCTTGTCGGTACAGATAAGTGCATCCTTCTTGTCGCCTTGGACAGAAATGACGCTTATCGGACCAGGCATCTTGAGAACATTGTAGGCGTAGTGAGAGGCTGCCATGAACTTGGCAAGCGCCGGACGACCGAGTATCCCATTGTAGGGCAATGGGAAATCAGCAACATCAAATGTGACTCTCTCTGTCCTGAAATTCAGCTCACTGCCAAACGTCACTGGCAGTGTAATCTTCCCCTTGGGCTTGCTCCAACGCGAGTACGGTGCTAGGAGCACCATGGCGTTGTCGACCCTGCACCTCTTGGGAAGGGTGCGGTGTATGTACGGACGCAGAAGCTTGCGGGGCCTTGTCCTTGGACCTGGTGACGACGTGAGTCCCACCGTCGGCGCCCGCTCCTCCGCCGGCGTCTAACCCACCGCCCGTTTGCTCCGGCGGCGGTGGAATCGACGTAGACGGAGCGGCCACCTCCAAAGTCTTCTTCTTCGGTGGCATGTCGATGAAGATGTTGATGTAGCGCGTGCGGACACTGGATCAGGTTCGCACAACCTCGACGCCCCCTACCCGGCGCGCCAAAGATGTCGTGGGGGAACGAGCACCTATGGGGCAGGGCCCCTTTTCGGTCCGGCAGGGAGCGGAGGGCGCACGAAGAGCAGATCGAGGTCGAGCACGCGAGGGATTTTACCCAGCTTCGGAGCTCTCCGGAGAGATAAAACTCCTACTGCTGCTTTGTGTTTCTATTCTGTTCTTGCTCGAAAGCGTGGGTATGCTCTAGTCTCGAATGAGTCG
The DNA here is from genome assembly GCA_021437245.1 of Aegilops speltoides. Classification (NCBI taxonomy): domain Eukaryota; kingdom Viridiplantae; phylum Streptophyta; class Magnoliopsida; order Poales; family Poaceae; genus Aegilops; species Aegilops speltoides. The sequence continues at coordinate 378,751,132 of CM038142.1, forward strand.
AACCCCTTCTACGTGCGCATGGGCCTCCTTTTTATAGTCTAAAGGGGTCACCGACAGGTGGCAACGCAGAGAGAGGGGTAAAAAAAGTAAAAACGCGGGTTGGTACAACCACTATCAACAATGCCCCCTACCTAACTCTGACGGCAGGGGACAAGGGCATTTAATGCCCGTCCGGTCGCCCAAATAGTGCAGGAAGCGACCGTTAGGGGCGCCACCGATCGCCACGATGGCCTCCTCATCATCTTCTCTTGCCACCTCGCACCGCTTGGCTGCGCAGCTACCCGCCACGTGCACCAGGAGCGATCCTGCGGCGACACGTCGTCGGATGCGCTGGAGCATGGGCGCAGAGTGGTGGCTTCGCCGCGGCAAGCGCCTTGCCGCGGTCTCTTTCTTGTCGCATCCGCAAGCTTGCCGCTCGTCGGGTCTTGCCGGACCTTGCGCGCGTCGCGGCAAGTTTCTGAAGTGCCTTGTTGGCCTTCCCGCAAGCTCCTCTTGCCGGGTCTTGTCCTTCCGGCAAGCTTCTCTTGCCGGGGCCTTGTCTTCTCGGTTAACATTTTTTTCTTGAATGGCAGTAATATGAATAGCGAAGGGTCTTGGCGGACGCCCGGCAAGCCTTGCCGCGGGACGCTGCGACTGCCCGTGCACAAGTTCGGGGTACTAAGGTACCCCTACTTTAGTACATCGACATTCGGCCTCCTTGGTCTTCTTCTTCTTGTCCTTCTTTTCCGGCGCCTAGTAGGGCGCCGGGACCAGCATCTTCATTATCAGGGGCTCGGCTGGGTTTTCGGGGAGCGAGGCCAGACACTTAATCCGCTCGGCCTTCTTTATCCAGTCCTGTTCAGGAGATGGAATTTTCAGGACCCCTCCCTAAGATTGACAAGCTAAGTAGTGTTCGGAAATATGATACTTACTGGGGATGCCGGATTGTTGCAGTCGAGGCCGGTGTCGTTGGACGTCCTTGGCCATGTATTCTGCTTCTTAAAGAGCAGCTCCCAGATCCCTTTGTGCGTCATACCAAAGAAGTGTCGCAGGGTCTGTGGCCCCTCCGTATTGAACTCCCACATTTTGAGAGGCCGTCGTTGGCAAGGGAGAGCTCGGAGGATGAGCATCACCTGAATCACATCAGCAAGGGTGATGTCCTTTTTATCATGCTCTTGATATGCTCTACAGCGTCGACACTTCATCAAGGGATCCCCAATCTAGACCCTTGTTGGTACAGGATGCAAGAGCGGAGGTTCAGATCTGAAAGCAGGAGCAGCAGCCCACTTAGTGCCGCGGGGTTCAGTAATATAGAACCACTCATGCTGCCACACCTTGACAGTATCCACAAATCTCCCTTTGGGCCAGGTTACATGGTTGAGCTTGCTCACCGTGGCGCTGCCGCAATCGGTGTGTTGGCCTTCAACCACCTTCGGCTTCACATTAAAAACCTTGAGCCATAAGCCAAACTGTGGAGGGACGCGGAGGAATGCCTCACACATGACGATAAACGCCTAGATGTGGAGGAAGAAATTCAGGGCCAGATCATGGAAATCCAGCCCTTAGTAGTACATGAGACCTCGGACGAAGGGCTGAAGGGCGAACCCATGTCCTCGGAGGAAGTGGGGGATAAAAACCACCCTCTCACCAGGCTCCGGGGTGGCGATGACCTGCCTCGAGGTTGGAAGCCTGTGTTTGATCTCCGTCGTCAAGTACCTCGCCTCACTCAGATCCTGGATGTTCTTCTCCGTTACGGAGGAGGTCGTCCACTTGCCCTGAAAGCCGGATCCGGATATTGCTGGAGAGGTTGGAGCGAAGGGAAACTTTAGAGCTTGGGCGCTAGAGCTCGGGGGATTGAAAGGCAGAGGAAGAAGAAGGCGTGATGTGAATAGATGGGTCTTCGTCCTCTTATAGAGGCAACGAATATCAAGTGCCCCCTCATATGCCTTAAATCTCGCCTATTCCCAAGGGGACATATGAACGGCATGGTTGGATTACCCAAAAACCCTATTGATGAGAATCCCATGATAAGGGGACACGATCTTTGCTTTGACAAGACGTGTCATTGGCCATGCCTTAAAATGCGAAACGAGGCTGTAAAACGGTTCAGAATAATAATAAGGCCAGAACATAACGTCTCGCCGGAAAAGTGGCCCGTGGATGTGACTTATTTTAAGTATTGTTGCTATTTACAGCTTAGGGTTGTACGTGTTAAGCAGGGCCAGATACAGCTCTTGTGTGCGGAAAGCTGCTTTGGAGTATTCAGAAAGGGAACCCGCCTTGCAATGCCGAAGACAATCTGCGTGCCGAATATGTCGCCATTGAAGCCTGGTTCAGGGGCTACTGAGGGAGTCCTGGACTAAGGGGTCCTCGGGCGTCCGGGCTATGTGATATGGGCCGGACTAATGGGCCGTGAAGATATGAGATTAAAGACCTTTTGCCATGTCCGGATGGGACTCTCCTTTGCATGGGTGGCAAGATTGGCGTTCGGATCATGCACCTTCCTTTCTCTGTAAACCAACTCTGTACAACCCTAGATACCTCCGGTGTCTATATAAATAGGAGGGTTTAGTCCGTAGGGCAAGAACTATCATACAAGCTAGACATCTAGGGTTTAGCCATTACGATCTCGAGGTAGATCAACTCTTGTAACCCCTATACTCATCAAAGTCAATCAAGCAGCAAGTAGGGCATTACCTCCATTAAGAGGGCCCGAACCTGCGTAAACATTGTGTCCCCTGCCTCCTGTTACCGTCGATCCTTAGACGCATAGTTCGGGACCCCCTACCTGAGATCTGCCAGTTTCGACACCGACAACTGCACAGCCACTCAGTTAAACCTTAATTCAAAACCTTGTAAGCCAGGCCTCACATGACCAATCGTTGTTTTAACATTGACAAGTTCAGTGTCTATAAGAATAACTGTCAAGAGTACAGCGGGTCATTCCAGGATTACCTGGGCGGAGTGGCCAACTTACAAAGGCAGGATACCCGGATTTTTTGGTGAATACACCTAGGCATCCAAGCCTAAAGGGTCATAGCTATGCTAATGAGCCCCAAGTTTCATTCCAGGTCTATAAACTGGAATCAGAGCTATGCTCCAGGAGGAAACCCCCAAGTATATTTCAACCATGGCGTAAGCTGGATCAAGAGGGTAATCTTTAGCTATGCTCATTGAGCAAGAAGCCCCCAAGTGATCGTATGAGGTGACAATAAAGACTCATATTCTTTAGAAATAAGCCAACAGAGGCCCTGAATTCTGAGGGATGCCGGCTTTATTATATTCATGATAATATATACATTGATAAAGTATGTACATCACAAGAGCTGGTGGCTCATCTGTAATAAGGCCGAAGATGAGCAATATTCTGAAGGAAATATTCCCTAGAGGCAATAATAAAGTTATTATTTATTTCCTTAATTCATGATAAATGTTTATTATTCAAGCTAGAACTGTATTAACCAAAAACTTAGTACATGTGTGAATACATAGACAAAAACATATAGTCCCTAGTATGCCTCTACTTGACTAGCTCATTAATCAAAGATGGTTATGTTTCCTAACCATAGACATGTGTTGTCATTTGATGAACGAGATCACATCATTAGGAGAATGATGTGATGGACATGGCCCATCCGTTAGCTTAGCATCATGATCGTGAGAGTTTCATTGCTACTGCTTTCTTCATGACTTGTACAAGTTCCTCAAACTATAAGATTATGCAACTCCCGAATACCGGAGGAACACTTTGTGTGCTACCAAACGGCACCACGTAAATGGGTGATTATAAAGGTGCTCTACAGGTGTCTCCGAAGGTGTTTGTTGGGTTGGCATAGATCGATATTAGGATTTGTCACTCCGTGTTTCAGAGAGGTATCTTTGGGCCCTCTCGGTAATACTCATCACTATAAGCCTTGCATGCATTGTAACTAATGAGTTAGTTGCGGGATGCAGTATTACAGAACGAGTAAAGAGACTTGCCAATAACGAGATTGAACTAGGTATGATGATACCGACGATCGAATCTCGGGCAAGTAACATACCGATGACAAAGGGAACAACGTATGAGCATATAGGTTCCGCTATTGCTTATTCACCGGAGACGTGTCTCGGTCATGTCTACATAGTTCTCGAACCTGTAGGGTCTGCACGCTTAACGTTTGATGATGATTGGTATTATGAGTTTATGTGATATGATGTACTGAAGGTTGTTTGGAGTCCCCGATATGATCACAGACATGACGAGGAGTCTCGAAATGGTCGAGACATAAACATTGATGTATTGGACGACTATATTCGACACCGGAAGTATTGGAGAGAAATTTCGGATAAAATTGGAGTGCCGGAGGGTTATAGGAACCGCCGGGGGAACTAATGGGCCTCGATGGGCCTTAGTGGAGGGAGGGAGGGGCGGTCAGGGCAGGTCGCGCGCCCACTTCCCCTAGAGTCCGAATAGGACAAGGAAGGGGCCCCTTTCCTTCCCCCTCTCCCTCTCCTTCCTTCCCCCTTTCTCCCTTTAGGTGGAAACCTACTAGCACTTGGAGTCCTAGTAGGATTCCCCTCTTGGGGGCGCACCAAGGAGCGCCAGCCGGCCTTCCCTCTCCTCCTTTATATATGGGGGAGGGGGCACCCCATAGACACACAAGTTGATCTTTTAGCCGTGTGCGGTGCCCCCCTCCACAGATTTCCACCTCAGTCATATGATCGTAGTGCTTAGGCGAAGCCTTGCGCCGGTAACTTCATCATCACCGTCACCACTCCATTGTGCTGATGAAACTCTCCCTCGACCTCAGCTGGATCTAGAGTTCGTGGGATGTCACTGAGCTGAACGTGTGCAGATCACGAAGGTGCCGTACCTTCGGTGCTAGGATCGGTCGGATCGTGAAGACATACGACTACATCAACCGCATTGTCATAACGCTTCCGCTTTCGGTCTATGAGGGTACGTAGACAACACTCTCCCCTCTCATTGTTATGCATCACCTAGATAGATATTAACTGATCGTAGGAATTTTTTGAAATTACTGCGTTCCCCAACATATTCCACGGCCGGCGGCTCTCCTCCTCCGATGTGCGTGAGTCTTTATGGTTGCGAACATCGATAAGGTAGTATGATCCGTTGTTCAGATTCTTGTTGACCATAAAGGGCCCTTCCCAAGGTGGGGATAGCTTGTGCGTGTCAGTTTGATCCTGGATGAGCCGGAGCACTAAGTCGCCTTCTTGAAAGGTTTTGGTTTTAACCCGGCAGCTATGATAACGCCGCAGATCTTGCTGGTAAATCGCCGAATGGGCCGCCGCAAGGTCACGCTCCTCATCTAACAGGTCAATAGCATCCCTACGTGCTTTCTCATTGTCAGCTTCAACATAAGCCGCCACACCAGGCGAATCGTGACGTATGTCACTGGGGAGAACCGCCTTAGCTCCATAAACCATGAAGAAAGGCGTGTAACTGAAAGGATCGAGAAGAGGTGTCTAGAGGGGGTGAATAGACCCTTAACACACAAAGTTGGCAGATTTTAAGTTTTTCAAGTTTAGGTGGAGTTTAAGCACAAGTTTAACCATTCACATACATATCAAGCAAGCATGCAAAGAGTATATGGGCAGCGGAAAATAAAGCATGCAACTTGCAAGAAAGTAAAGGGATGGGATTGGAGTGTGGAAACGCAATTGGAGACACAGATGTTTTTGGCGTGGTTCCGGTAGGTGGTGCTATCATACATCCACGTTGATGGAGACTTCAACCCACGAAGGGTAACGGTTGCGTGAGTCCATGGAGGGCTCATGTCGATCCCACCGAAATTGCCTAACGGTCACATATGTACTGATCGATCCGACCGAGTTTTCTAATTTGGTCCCACCAAATTTGGTATATTGTGTGTAACGGTTAGATTTTGTGTGGAGGATAGATATACCCCTCCACCCTCTCCTCATTCGTGAGGGAAGCCATCAGAACGTGCCTACACTTCCACTACTCATTTTCTGAGAGAGAACCACCTACTCATGTGTTGAGACCAAGATATTCCAATCCAACCATATGAATCTTGATCTCTAGCCTTCCCCAAGTTGCTTTCCACTCAAATCATATTTCCACCAAATCCAATCCTATGAGAGTGAGTTGAGTGTTGGGGAGACTATCATTTGAAGCACAAGAGCAAGGAGTTCATCATCAACACACCATCTATTAATTTTTGGAGAGTGGTGTCTCCTAGATTGGTTAGGTGTCACTTGGGAGCCTCCGACAAGATTGTGGAGTTGAACCAAGGAGTTTGTAAGGGCAAGGAGATCGCCTACTTTGTGAAGATCTACCCTAGTGAGGCAAGTCCTTCGTGGGCGATGGCCATGGTGAGATAGACAAGGTTGCTTCTTCGTGGACCCTTCGTGGGTGGAGCCCTCCATGGACTCGCGCAACCGTTACCCTTCGTGGGTTGAAGTCTCCATCAACGTGGATGTATGATAGCACCACCTATGGGAACCATGCCAAAAACATCCTTGTCTCCAATTGCGTTTGCACACTCCAATCCCATCCTTATACTTTCTTGCAAGTTGCATTCTTTACTTTCCGCTTCCCATATACTCTTTGCATGCTTGCTTGATTTGTATTGTGAATGGTTAAGCTTTGTGTTTAAACTCCACCTAAACTTGAAAAACTTAAAACTGCCAACTTTATATGTTGAGGGTCTAAGCACCCCCCTCTAGACACCACTTCTCAATCCTTTCAATTGGTATCAGAGCTTTGGTCTCCATTGCTTTGGTTTAAACACCATTAGAGGAAGATAGATGAGTCTACTTTGGGGAGTCTTAGACATAGAGTGCCTATACTTGATGGAGAGTACCTTCATGAGTGGAAAAATGAGATGCTTGTGATTTTCAATGCATATCATTTGAACAAGTACATTACTATCCCTTGTGCACCTCATGTTGATCCTATGCATCCTACCCTTGATGAGTCAATTGACATGATTCGCAATCTTAGAACTGTTAATCTTATCACTAGAGGGTTGCCTAGAAACTTGATTGGTTGCTTGCATACTCTTAACTGTGCCTACACCATATGGAGATTTCTTGAGGAAAGATTTCCAAATTATTCCTTGCAAAATTTAGATGAAATTCTTCATAAGTCTATTGCCTTGAGTAAGATGAATTCCAATGATCCTAAGTTTGGTGATTGTCTTTTTGAGCTTACGAATCCTATGCGTGCCAAAGGAGATGTTGGAATTATTAGCAATATTATTTCCGAAGCTATTAGAATTCATAAAGATGATCATTGTCAAAGTCATTTATCTAATGAATCACCCTCTCTAGGAATTGATCCACCACATGACGATATTGAACATGGATACTATGATGAGGATGATGATAGTGACTATGATCTTGATGATGCAATGAGACACTTTGGTCTTTTGGCAAATCTTCGGGGATACATGGTAGGAGGAAAGGAATGGGTCCTTGATAGTGGATGTACCGATCACATGACCGGAGATAAAGATATGTTTCGTGAGCTTGCTGAAAAATGACGGACCTCGAAAGTATGTCACTTTTGGTGATAACTCAAAGGGTAAGGTGGTTGGCCTTGGTAAGGTGGCCATCTCACATGATAGCTCCATACAAAATGTCATGATCGTTGAATCCCTTGGCTATAATCTGCTTTCTGTTTCTAGACTAGCTGACTTTGGCTTTAATGTCATATTTACCAAAGTAGATTGCCAAGTGTTTCATAGAGATAATCATAAAATGGTCTTTACCGGTATACGAAAAGGTGATCTATACATTGTTTACTTCACTAAAAAGGCTCAACCTAGAACTTTCTTAATTGCTAAATCCTCTAAAGGCTGGTTGTGGCATAGGCGGTTAGGTCATGTGGGCATGCGAAACCTTGACAAGCTTATTAAAGGCGATCATATCCTTGGTGTTAAAGATGTCATATTTGATAAGGATAGACTTTGCAGCGCTTGCCAAGCAGGAAAATAGGGTGGAGGAAGCCACCCCGTGAAGAACATCATGACCACAAGGAGACCGCTCGAGCTACTGCACATGGATCTTTTCGGTCCCAACGCTTACAAAAGTCTCGGTGGAAACTCATTTGGTCTAGTTATAGTTGATGATTTTTCAAGATTTATGTGGGTGTTCTTTCTTGATGATAAATTGCAGGTCCAAAAGATCTTCAAAAACTTTGCTAGGAAAGCCCAAATCAGTTTGAAGCGAAGATCAAGAAGGTTCGCAGCGACAACGGAACGGAGTTCAAGAACGCCAATGTGGAAACCTTTCTTGATGACGAAGGGATTTCACACGAGTTCTCGGCTACGTACACACCTAAACAAAATGGAGTTGTTGAGAGGAAGAACCGCACGCTCATCGAAATGGCAAGAACGATGCTTGATGAGTACAAGACACCAAAGCACTTTTGGGGAAGCGGTTGAGACAGCTTGTCATGCGACAAATCGCTTGTATCTTCACAAGCACTCGACAAGATGGCATATGAGCTCCTCACCGATAACAAACCCCAAGTTGGATACTTTCGAGTATCCGGCTCGAAGTGCTACATTCTTGATAAGCATCATCGTTCTCAATTTGCTCCCAAATCTCATGAAGGTTTCCTACTTGGTCATGGCTCAAACTCTCAGACTTACTGTGTCTACAATAATTTCACCCGAAAGGTTGAAGAGACAGTAGATGTGAAGTTTGATGAATCTAACGGCTCGCAAGTAGAGCAACTGCCAACTGATGTAGGAGATAAAGATCCTTCGGAAGCAATCCAAGACTTGTCTATTGGCAAGGTTCGTCCAACGGAGGTGAAGGAGAGTACCTCGTCCGTCCAAGTGGAAGCTTTTACCTCACAAAAAGGTGAACCAAGAGTTGATATGGAAGCATCCACAAGCGGGACACACCAAGATGAAGAAAACGAGGAAGTACACCAAGATGGACCGCATCAACCTCCTTCTCCACCACGACGAGAGAACGACAATGTCAACAATGATGAAGGCCAAGAAGAAGAACGAGATGATGAAGAAGATGTTCCACCCCGATCAAAGCAAAAGCTCTCACGAGTTTGAGCAAGAGTTGCTAGAGACCATCCCATTGAGCAAATCTACAATGAAATCCAAACCGGGAGAATCACTCGCTCTAAATCTCCTTTAGCTAACTTTTGTGAACATCATTATTTCATCTCTAGCATTGAACCAATGAAGGTTGAAGAAGCATTGGAAGATCCGGATTGGATAAATGCCATGCACGAAGAACTACACAACTTTGAGAGAAATCAAGTGTGGACATTGGTCGAGAAGCCCGACAACAACCACAACATCATCGATTCGAAATGGGTGTTTCGCAACAAGCAAGATGAATATGGACAAGTGTTTTGCGACAAAGCACGTATCGTCGCCCAAGGCTACACTCAAGTCAAAGTTATGGACTATGGTGAGACATATGCCTCTGTTGCTAGACTTGAGTCCATTCGCATCTTACTTGCCTGCTAATCACCATGATATCACTTTATACCAAATGGACATCAAAAGTGCTTTTCTAAATGGTGAAATTGAGGAGGAAGTTTATGTTAAACAACCTCCCGGCTTTGTCAATCCTTCACAAAGCTCTTTATGGTCTTAAACAAGCTCCTAGAGCGTGGTATAAATGCTTGACCAAGTTCCTTATTGAAAAAGGCTTTGAGATTGGAAAAATTGATTCTAATCTTTTCACTAAAAGGGTTAATGGAGAATTATTTGTGTGCTAAATTTATGTTGATGATATTATATTTGGATCAACTAACCCTCATTTTAGTGAGAAGTTTGTAAAGCTTATGTCAGAGAAGTTTGAGATGTCTATGATGAGTGAACTCAAGTTCTTTCTTCGTTTGCAAATCAAGCAAACTAAGGAAGGTGCCTTTGTCTCTCAAACAAAGTATACCAAGGACTTGTTCAAGAAGTTCAATATGCAAGAATGCAAAGGTATGAGTACACCCATACCTACTAGTGGACATCTTGACTTGACCAAAGCTGGTGAACCCGTTGATCAAAAATTTTACCACTCTATGATTTGTTCATTACTATATCTATGTGCCTCTCATCCCGATATTATGCTAAGTGTGTGCATGTGTGCACGATATCAAGCGGACCCTAAAGATTGTCATCTTAAGGCCGTGAAAAGCAGAGTGAGATACTTAATTCCTACACCAAACTTTCGCATTTGGTATCCAAAGAGGGCCTCTTTTAATCTTGTTGGCTACTCCAATTCGGACTATGCCGGAGAAGGTTATAGAAATTCCACTTCGGGTACTTGTCAATTTCTTGGTAGATCTCTTGTGTCTTGTGATATCTACTACACAACCTTCTTCTTGTAGACGTTTTTGGGCCTCCAAGTGCAGAGGTTTGTAGGACAGTAGCAAATTTCCCTTAAGTGGATGACCTAAGGTTTATCAATCCGTGGGAGGCGTAGGATGAAGATGGTCTCTCTCAAGCAACCCTGCAACCAAATAACAAAGAGTCTCTTGTGTCCCCAACACACCCAATACAATGGTAAATTGTATATGTGCACTAGTTCGGCGTGGAGATGGTGATACAAGTGCAATATGGATGGTAGATATAGGTATTTATAATTTGAAAATATAAAAACAGCAAGGTAACTAATGATAAAAGTGAGCGTAAACGGTATTGCAATTCTAGGAAACAAGGCCTAAGGTTCATACTTTCACTAGTGCAAGTTCTTTTAACAATAATAACATAACTGGATCATATAACTATCCCTCAACATGCAACAAAGAGTCACTCCAAATTCACTAATAGCGGAGAACAAACGAAGAGATTATTGTAGGGTACGAAACTACCTTAAAGTTATCCTTTCTGATTGATCTATTCAAGAGTCCGTAGTAAAATAACACAAAGCTATTCTTTCCGTTCGATCTATCATAGAGTTCGTAGTAGAATAACACCTTAAGACACAAATCAACCAAAACCCTAATGTCACCTAGATACTCCAATGTCACCTCAAGTATCCGTGGGTATGATTATACGATATACATCACACAATCTCAGATTCATCTATTCAACCAACACAAAGTACTTCAAAGCGTGCCCCAAAGTTTCTACCGGAGAGTCAAGACGAAAACGTGTGCCAACCCCTATGCATAAGTTCATTGAACCCGCAAGTTGATCACCAAAACATACATCAAGTAGATCACGTGAATATCCCATTGTCACCACAGATAAGCACGGCAAGACATAAATCAAGTTTTCTCAAATCCTTAAAGACTCAATCCGACAAGACAACTTCAAGGGGAAAACTCAATTCATCACAAGAGAGTAGAGGCGGAGAAACATCATAAGATCCAACTATAATAGCAAAGCTCGCGAGACATCAAGATCGTATCGAATCAAGAACACGAGAGAAAGAGAGAGATCAAACACATAGCTACTGGTACATACCCTCAGCCCCGAGGGTGAACTACTCCCTCCTCGTCATGGAGAGCGTCGGGATGATGAAGATGGCCGCCGGTGAGGGATCCCCCCTCCAGGTGCTTGAACAGGTCCCGATTGGTTTTTGGTGGCTACAGAGGCTTGCGGCGGCGGAACTCCCGATCTAGGTTATTTTCTGGAGGTTTTGGCATTTATAGGAATTTTTCGCATCGGTCTCACGTCAAGGGGGTCTCCGAGTCGTCCACGAGGCAGGGGGCGCGCCCAGGGGGGTAGGGACAGCCCTCCACCCTCGTGGACGGCTCGGGATTCTTCTGGCCCAACTCTTTTACTCCGGGGGCTTCTTTTGGTCCATAAAAAATCATCAAAAATTGGCACGTCAATTGGACTCCGTTTGGTATTCCTTTTCTGTAAAACTCAAAAATAAGGAAAAAATAGAAACTGGCACTAGGCTCTAGGTTAATAGGTTAGTCCCAAAAATCATATAAAATAGCATATAAATGCATATAAAACATCCTGGATGGATAATATAATAGCATGGAACAATAAAAAATTATAGATATGTTGGAGACGTATCAAGCATCCCCAAGCTTAATTTCCTGCTCGTCCTCGAGTAGGTAAATGATAAAAACAGAATTTTTGATGTGGAATGCTACCTAGCATATTTCTCGATGTAATTTTCTTTATTGTGGCATGAATGTTCAGATCCAAATGATTCAAGATAAAAGTTCATATCGACATAAAAATAGTAATACTTCAAGCATACTAACAAGTAATAATGTCTTATCAAAATAACATAGCCAAAGAAAGCTTATCCCTACAAAATCATATAGTTAGGCCCTGCATCATTTTGGTCACACAAAATACTTCCATCATGCACAACCTTGGTTTCAGCCAAGCAATTGGTTCATACTTTTTAATGTGCTTCAGCTTTTTTAACCCTCACGCAATACATGAGCGTAAGCTATGGATATAGCACTATGGGTGGAGTAGAGTATGATGATAGGGATTCTATGGAGAAGACAAAAAAGGAGAAAGTCTCATATTGACGAGGCTAATCAACGGGCTATGGAGATGCCCATCAATTGATGTCAACATGAGGAGTAGGGATTGGCATGCAACGGATGCACTAGAGCTATAAATGTATGAAAGCTCAACAAAAGAAACTAAGTGGGTGTGCATCCAACTTGCTTGCTCACGAACACCTAGGGCATTTTGAGGAAGCCCGTCACTGGAATATACAAGCCAAGTTCTATAATGAAAAATTCCCACTAGTATATGAAAGTGACAACATAAGAGACTCTCTATCATAAAGATCATGGTTCTACTCTGAAGCACAAGTGTGGAAAAGGATAGTAACATTGTCCCCTCTTTGTTTTGGGCCTTTTTTGGCCTTTTTTATTTGGCCTTTATTTTTTGGCCTTTTTTTATTAAGGGACAACGCTCTAATAATGATGATCATCACACTTCTATTTATTTACAACTCATGGATTACAACTCAATACTAGAACAAGATATGACTCTATATGAATGCCTCCGGTGGTGTACCGGAATGGGCAATGAATCAAGAGTGACATGTATGAAAAATTATGCATGGTGGCTTTGCACAAATACGATGTCAACTACATGATCATGCAAGGCAATATGATAATGATGAAACGTGTCATAATAAATGAAACGGTGGAAAGTTGCATGGCAATATATCTCGGAATGGCTATGGAAATGCCATAATAGGTAGGTATGGTGGTTGTTTTGAGGAAGATATAAGGAGGTTTATGTGCGATAGAGCGTATCGTATCACGGGGTTTGGATGCACCGGCGAAGTTTGCACCAACTCTCAAGGTGAGAAAGGGCAATGCATGGTACCGTAGAGGCTAGCAATGATGGAAGGGTAAGAGTGCGTATAATCCATGGACTCACATTAGTCATAAAGAACTCATATACTTATTACAAAAGTTTATTAGCCCTCGAAGCAAGTGCTACTACGCATGCTCCTAGGGGAAGGGATGGTAGGAGTTAACCATTGCGCGATCCCGACCTCCACTCATAAGGAAGGCAATCAAAAGAGCACTCCATGCTACAAATTTGTTACACAACTTTTACCATACGTGCATGCTACGGGACTTGCTAACTTTAACACAACTATTTCTCAATTTCATAATTACCCAACTAGCATGACTCTAACATTACCTCCTTTATTTCTCAAAACAATTATCAAGCATCAAATTTTTCATAGTATTCAATGCACTTTATATGATAGTTTTTATAACCAAAGCAAATTACCATGCTGTCCTAAAAGACTCTCAAAATAGTATAAGTGAAGCATGAGAGATCAATAATTTCTACAAAATAAAATCACCGCCGTGCTCTAAAAGATATAAGTGAAGCACTAGAGCAAAATTGTCTAGCTCAAAAGATATAAGTGAAGCATATAGAGTATTCTAGTAAATTCCGAATCATGTGTGTCTCTACCAAAAGGTGTGTACAGCAAGGATGATTGTGGTGAACTAAAAAGCAAAGACTCATATCATACAAGACGCTCCAAGCAAAACACATATCATGTGGTGAATAAAATATAGCTCCAAGTAAAGTTACCGATGAACGAAGACGAAAGAGGGGATGCCTTCCAGGGCATCCCCAAGCTTAGGCTCTTGGTTGTCTTTTAATATTACCTTGGGGTGCCTTGGGCATCCCCAAGCTTAGGCTCTTGCCACTCCTTATTCCATAGTCCATCGAATCTTTACCCAAAACTTGAAAACTTCACAACACAAAACTCAACAGAAAACTCGTAAGCTCCGTTAGTATAAGAAAATAAAACCACCACTTAGGTACTGTTGTGAACTCATTTTAAATTCATATTGGTGTAATATTTACTGTATTCCAACTTCTCTATGGTTCATACCCTCCGATACTACTCATAGACTCATCAAAATAAGCAAACAACACATATAAAACAGAATCTGGCAAAAACAGAACAGTCTGTAGTAATATGTATCATTAGAATACTTCTGTAACTCTAAAAATTCTGAAACAAATTGGTGGATCTGAGTAATTTGTCTATTAATCATATTCAAAAAGAATCAACCTAAAATCTCTCTCCAGTAAAAAAATGGCAGCTAATCTCGTGAGCGCTAAAGTTTCTGTTTTTTACAGCAAGATCATAAAGACTTCACCCAACTCTTCCCAAAGGTTCTACTTGGCACAAACACTAATTAAAACATAAAACCACATCTAAACAGATTCTAGATGAATTATTTATTACTAAACAGGAGCAGAAAGCAAAGAACAAAAATAAAATTGGGTTGCCTCCCAACAAGCGCTAACGTTTAACGCCCCTAGCTAGGCATGATGATTTCAATGATGCTCACATAAAAGATAAGAATTGAAACCTAAAGAGATCATCATGAAGAATATGACTAGCACATTTAAGTCTAACCCACTTCCTATGCATATGGATTTTGTGAGCAAACAATTATGGGAACAATAATCAACTAGCATAGGAAGGCAAAACAAGCATGGCTTCAAGATTTTAAGCACATAGAGAGGAAACTTGATATTATTGAAATATGTAGAAGCATATGATCCTCTCTCATAATAATTTTCAGTAGCATCATGAATGAATTCAACCATATAACCAGCACCTAAAGCATTCTTTTCATGATCTACTTGCATAGATATTTTACTACTCTCCACATAAGCAAATTTATTCTCATCAATAGTAGTGGGAGCAAACTCAACAAAATAACCATCATGTGAAGCATAATCCAATTGAAAATTAAAATCAAGATGAAAAGTTTCATGGTTATCTTTGTTCTTTATAGCATACATGTCATTACAATAATCATCATAAAAAGGAGGCATGCTTTCATCATAATAAATCTGCTCATCAAACTTGGGGGACAAAAAATATCATCTTCATCAAACATAGCATCCCCAAGCTTGTGGCTTTGCATATCATTAGAATCATGGCTATTCATAGAATTCATACTAACAACATTGAAGTCATGCTCATCATACAAAGATTTAGTGCCAAACATTTTATAGAATTCTTCTTCTAGCACTTGAGCACAATTTTCCTTTCCATAATTCTCACGAAAGATATTAAAAAGATGAAGCTTATGAGGCAAACTCAATTCCATTTTTTTGTAGTTTTATTTTATAGAATTAACTAGTGATAAAACAAGAAACAAAAAGATTCAATTACAAGATCTAAAGATATACCTTCAAGCACTCACCTCCCAGGCAATGGCGCCAGAAAAGAGCTTGATGTCTACTACACAACCTTCTTCTTGTAGACGTGGTTGGGCCTCCAAGTGCAGAGGTTTGTAGGACAATAGCAAGTTTCCCTGAAGTGGATGACCTAAGGTTTATCAATCCATGGGAGGCGTAGGATGAAGATGGTCTCTCTCAAGCAACCCTGCAACCAAATAACAAAGAGTCTCTTGTGTCCCCAACACACCCAATACAATCGTAAATTGTGTATGTGCACTAGTTCGGCGAAGAGATGGTGATACAGGTGCAATATGGATGGTAGATATAGGTATTTATAATCTGAAAATATAAAAACAGCAAGGTAACTAATGATAAAAGTGAGCTTAAACTGTATTGCAATGCTAAGAAACAAGGCCTAAGGTGAATACTTTCACTAGTGCAAGTTCTCTCAACAATAATAACATAACTGGATCATATAACTATGCCTCAACATGGAACAAAGAGTCACTCCAAAGTCACTAATAGTGGAGAACAAACGAAGAGATTATTGTAGGGTACGAAACCACCTCAGAGTTATCCTTTCTAATTGATCTATTCAAGAGTCCGTAGTAAAATAACACAAAGCTATTATTTCCGTTCGATCTATCATAGAGTTTGTACTAGAATAACACCATAAGACACAAATCAACCAAAACCCTAATGTCACCTAGATACTCCAATGTCACCTCAAGTATCCGTGGGTATGATTATACGATATGCATCACACAATCTCAGATTCATCAATTCAACCAACACAAAGTACTTCAAAGAGTGCCCCAAAGTTTCTACCGGGGAGTCAAGACGAAAACGTGTGCGAACCCCTATGCATAAATTCATTGAACCTGCAAGTTGATCACCAAAACATACATCAAGTAGATCACGTGAATATCCCATTGTCACCACAGATAAGCACGGCAAGACATACATCAAGTGTTCTCAAATCCTTAAAGACTCAATCCGACAAGACAACTTCAAGGGGAAAACTCAATTCATCACAAGAGAGTAGAGGGGGGGGACGTCATAAGATCCAACTATAATAGCAAAGCTCGCGATACATCAATATCGTATCGAATCAAGAACACGAGAGAGAGAGAGATAGAGAGAGAGAGAGAGAGAGATATTGAGATCAAACACATAGCTATTGGTACATACCCTCAGCCCCGAGGGTGAACTACTCCCTCCTCATCATGGAGAGCGCCGGGATGATGAAGATGGCTGCCGGTGAGGGATCCCCCCTCCGGCAAGGTGCCGGAACAGGGTCCCGGTTGGTTTTTGGTGACTACAGAGGCTTGCGGCGGCGGAACTCCTAATCTAGGTTATTTTCTGGTGGTTTGGGTATTTATAGGAATTTTTTGCATCGGTCTCACGTCAAGGGGGTCTCCGATTTGTCCACGAGGCAGGGGGCGCGCCCAGGGGGGTAGGGCTCGCCCTCCACCCTTGTGGACGGCTCAGGACTCTTCTGGCCCAACTCTTTTACTCCGGGGCTTCTTTTGGTCCATAAAAAATCATCAAAAATTGGCACGTCAATTGGACTCCGTTTGGTATTCCTTTTCTATAAAACTCAAAAACAAGGAAAAAACAGAAACTGGCACTGGGCTCTAGGTTAATAGGTTAGTCCCAAAAATCAGATAAAATATCATATAAATGCATATAAAACATCCTAGATGGATATTATAATAGCATGGAACAATCAAAATTATAGATACGTTGGAGACGTATCATCTTGGTCCTCCAAGAAACAAACTCGGTATCCTTATCCACCGCCGAAGCGGAATACATTCCCACCGGTTCATGTTGTGCTCAGTTACTTTGGATGACCCAAACTCTTAAAATTATGGGATATGTGTGAAACATGTTCCTTTACTTTGTGACAACAAAAGTGCCATTAAGATTGCTCACAATCCCGTGCAACATTCTCAAACTAAGCATATTGAAGTTCGTCATCATTTCATTCGAGATCATGTTGCTAAGGGTGATATTAACCTTAAGCATGTTTGCACCGACAAGCAACTGGCGGATATAGTCACTAAACCACTTGATGAGAAAGTGTTTTGCAGGTTGAGAGGTGAATTAAACATCATTGATGCCTCAAACTTGGAGTAGGAACTCCATTCGGATACATGCAAGACATAAGCCTATGACGATTCCTTGATATTTCTCTTATGATGATAGTCACATATCTTGGATACATTTGCACCCTTGCAAGTTATCTAACCCATGTAGGTACTTGGATGGATCTAAATCTATGAGATTGCAACTCATTCATATCTTGAGCAATCTCTACATCACCAAGTCTGTACTCTACGGTGGTTGAAGACAAGGAAGGATGAAACCATTCAAATATACCCTTTGACAAATTCCTAAGTCAAATTTCATGATTGTCATTTTGGATACACAAGTGCTCTTCCTTGAAAATCTAATCCATGTAGGTAGATGAACTCCAGTTACAAGTACTGCTCCAAATGAACTACATCAACATTTAGGATCTCACACAAGTTCAACTACATGATCAAGATCAACACCACCACCCAAGGTATGTTATTCCATCTTAGAGAAGCTTTACACCAAGACATGGGTCCAAGCAACTCAACAAGATGTGAATACATCAAGATGCTTAAACGAAAAATGGCAACCCCATTTTGAGCTTAAACGATGAGTATGACCTATGATCAAGTGTCCTCACTTGACTCCTAAGTCAATATACTCTAACATAGGTGACTTTGTCGCAGACCAATTCTAGATGAACTTGTCTAGTGTTTTTCCTTGTTCTTGCATTTTGTCTCATGCATATTTGTTCTCCTTTCAGAAAAAACTTCATCTAGATTTCTTCTCTTTTATTTCTGTTCTGCATATCTCTGCACCCAATTCATTGCAAATCCTTGTGAGATCATACTTGCTTAGTGAGCTGATTACAAGTGTAAGGGTTAGGGTAACCTCATCTTGGTATGACCGATTACACAATTCGGTGGGACCGATTTCGTAATAAGTAAAACAGAGAGTTGGTCAGGCAAACTCGGTGTGACCGATTACATATTCTCGGTGGGACGGATAATACTGCAATAGACAATAGAGAGTTTGCAAGCCCATCTCGGCCATCTCGGTGAGACCGAGATCCCATCGGTGGAGACCGCAGTGATTAGGGTTTCTAGCAGTGGCTATGTCAACTGAACTCGGTGGCGCCGGATGGATCAAATCGGTGGGGCCGAGTTTGACTTTTGGTTTGGGACATATGTGGATATGAGAAAGTGGTTGAGGGCTTTGGAGTATATCACTAAGCACTTTGAGCAAGCAAGCCATTAAGCAACACCTCATCCCCTTTTCATAGTATTGGCTTTCCTATAGACTCAATGTGATCTTGGATCAATGAAAATAGAAAATGTAGAGTCCTGAGCTTTGAGCTTGAGCCAATCCTTTGTCCTTAGCATCTTGAAGGGGTTCCACATCCTCTTGTCCATGCCACTCCGCTGTTGGACTTATCTGAAATATAAAAGTATTAGTCCAACAAGAGATATGTTGACATTAATTACCAAAATCACCCAGGGAGCACTTGTGCTTTCAGTAACCCGTAGATCTGTTGGGAGTGGTATTGATACTCCAAAGCACTAAGGACAACTCTTCCACCCAACAACCCAGTGTTCTCTACAAAGGAACCATAAGCCGGGGCTTGATACCCCTCAAGATTTCCTGATTTGCTCGTTCAGCTTGGCCATTAGACTGGGGTGAACCACCGATGATACATCAAGCCGGATATGCCCTTGTTGACAGAATTACTTCATTGCTCCCTTAGATAGATTAGTACCATTATCAGTGATGATACTATGAGGATACCCAAAATGAAAGATCACTTTTTTGATGAATTGAACCGTCGTGGCTGCATCACATTTGCTGACCGGCTCAGCCTCAACCCACTTTGTGAACTTGTCAACCGCCACCAAGAGGTGGGTCTTTTTATCTTTGGACCTTTTGAAAGGCCCAACCATATCCAGCCCCCAGACTGCAAACGGCCAAGTAATTGGAATCATGCTCAACTCTTGAGCCGGCACATGAGCACGTCTTCAGAATTTCTGACAACCATCACATTTGCTGACCAGATCTTCTGCATCAGCATGAGCCGTCAGCCAATAAAACCCATGACGAAAAGCTTTAGCCATGAGAGATTTAGAGACGACATGATGGCCGCAATCTCCTTCATGAATCTCCCTTAAAATTTCACGGCCCTCCTCAGGAGAAACACATCGTTGAAACACCCCTGTAACACTACATTTGTGAACCTCACCATTGACAATAGTCATTGACTTAGACCTCCGGGTTACCTGCCTGGCCAAAGTTTCATCCTCAGGTAACTCTCCCCGGGTCATGTAAGCAAAATATGGAATAGTCCAATCAGGGATAACATGAAGAGCCGCCACCAATTGTGCCTCCGGGTCTGGTACTGCCAAGTCCTCCTCCGTAGGCAATTTCACTGATGGGTTATGCAAAATATCAAGGAAAATATTAGGGGGGACCGGCTTACGTTAAGACCCCCAGCCAGCTTAACGCATCAGCTACTTCATTTTTCCTTCGATCGACATGCTCCACTTGATATCCTTTGAAGTGACCAGCAATAGTATCCACCACCCATGATAAGCCGCCATGAGTGGATCCTTGGAACCCTAGGTCCCTGACACTTGCCGAGCCACCAAATCTGAGTCGCCAAAACACCTTATCCGGCTTAGATTCATCTCTTTAGCCATTCAAAGACAATGGAGTAAGGCTTCATATTCAGCTACATTGTTAGTACAAGGGAACATCAACCTTAAAACATAACAAAACTTATCACCTCGTGGGGAAGTTAATATAACTCCAGCCCCCGAGCCTTCCAACTGCCTGGATCCATCAAAATGAAAGTCCAATATGTATGATCCGGCTTATCGTCAGGCATCTACAACTCTGTCCAATCATTGATCAAGTCCGCACGTGCTTGAGACTTGATAGCCGTCTGAGGCACATACTTTAAACCATGGGGTCCAAGCTCAATAGCCCACTTAGCTACCCGACATGTGGCTTCTCTATTTTGAATGATATCCCCCAAAGGAGCAGAGCTAACCACAGTGATGGGATGACCAAGGAAGTATCATTTCAATTTGCGACTAGCCATGAACACGCCATAAACCAGCTTCTGCCAATGTGGATATCTCTGCTTAGACTCAATGAGCACCTCACTGACATAAATAAACCTCCTATGAACCAGATGATCCTTGCCTGACTCATTTCTTTCAACCACAACTGCTACACTGATAGCCCAGTTGTTTGCAGCCACATATAACAGCAAAGGCTCCTTCTCAATGGGGGCTGCAAGAACCGGCGGCTTAGCCAGTTGCTTCTTAAGTGCCTTAAATGCCTCATTAGCAGCATCGCTCCACACAAAATATCTCTCTTTTTCATCATCTGATACAGAGGGATGGCCTTCTCTCCCAGACAACTTATAAACCGGCTTAAAGCTGCGATGCAACCCGCCACACGCTGGACATCATTTATACACGCCGGCTTAGCCAAAGAAGTGATAGCCTTGATCTTCTCCGGGTTAGCTTCAATGCCTCTCTCAGACACCAAGAAACCTAATAACTTGCCTGCTGGTACATCAAAGACACACTTGGTCGGGTTAAGCATCATCTTGTAGACCCAGATATTGTCAAAGGTTTCCTTCAAATCCTCAATCAATGTCTCCTTCCTGGATTTCACAACAATATCATCCACATAAGCATGAACATTGCGCCCAATCTGGCCATGAAGGCAATTTTGAACACATCGTTGGTAAGTCGTCTGGGCACTCTTGAGCCCAAAAGGCATAGATACATAATAGAAGGCTCCAAAGGGAGTGATGAAGGTTGTCTTCTCCTGATCCTTAACTGCCATTTTGATCTGATGATAACCGGAGTACACATCCAAAAAACTCAAGCGCTCACAACCCGCCGTAGCATCAATAATCTGATCAATACGAGGGAGAGCAAAGGGATCAACTGGACAGGCCTTGTTACGGTCTGTATAATCCACACACATACGGCAAGTGCCATTTTTTTTAAGTACTAGCACCGGGTTAGCCAACCATTCAGGATGAAAAACTTCAATGATGAACCCTGCCGCCAAGAGCCGGGCAACCTCTTCACCGATTGCCTTGCACTTTTCCTCATTGAACCGGCAAAGAAACTGTTTGACCGGTTTAAATTTGGGATCCACATTAAGAGTGTGTTCAGCGAGTTCCCTCGGTACACCTGGCATGTCAGAAGGATTCTATGTAACATGTCCTGGTTCTCACAGATGAACTCGATGAGCACACTTTCCTATTTCGGATCCAAATTAGCACTGATGTTGAACTGCTTTGACGAGTCGCCAGGAACAAAATCAACCATCTTAGTATCATCTATCGACTTAAACTTCATTAAGGGCTCAGTCTCTGTGGTTGGCTTCTTCAAAGGCGTCATATCCATCGGGTCAACATTATCTTTATAAAACTTCAGCTCCTCAGCAACACAAGTTGACTCAGCCTAAGCAGCATCCCCTTCTTCACAATCCAAAGCAATCTTCCTATTCCCATGCATTGTGATAGGGCCTTTATAACCCGACATCTTAAGCTGCAAATAAACATAACATGACCATGCCATAAACTTGGCATAAGTCGGCCTCCCGAACAAAGCATGATACAGGCTCTTGATCTTAACCACCTCAAAGGTCAACTTCTCAGCTCTGGAATCATTATGATCTCGAAAGGCTACCTCCAGTGTGATCTTACCTACTGGATACACCGACTTACCAGGCACCACTCCATGGAAAACAGTAGAGGATGGCTTAAGATCCTTGCCAGTCAAATTCATACGACAAAAAGTTTCATAGTAAAGGATATTAATGTTGCTGCCCCCATCCATGAGCACCTTTGTCAACTTGTATCCTCCCACGTATGTAGCAACCACGAATGCCAACTGACCTGGATTATCAACCCGGGGCGGGTGATCCTCACGGCTCCATATAATAGGTTGTTCAGACCATCGTAAGTAATAAGGCACAGCCGGCTCAACATAGTGCACCGCTCGTTTATGTATTATCTGATCCCGCTTGCACAAACTTGTGGTGAACACATGATACTGACCACCATTCAGCTGCTTTGGATGACTCTGATAACCAGACTCCTGCTGCTGATTCCCTTAACCAAACTACCGATTGAAACCACCTTGATTACCCTGGCCTTGAAAACCGAAGCTTGAACTGCCACCACCAAAGCCAGGTCCGTGAGAAACGAATCCAGAACCACCATTTGGGCCATGATTGAAAAAATTGGCATTCCTAAACTCCTTCATGATGTAACAATCCTTCCATATATGACCAGATGGCTTATCACGTGTGTCATGCTTTGGACATGGTTGATTCAACATTGCCTCAAGGTTGAGTCTTGACCCTTGGGGCGGCTTTCCCTTGCGATGCTGATTATTATTCTGTGCACTGGTGTTAGCCACAAAATCAAAATTACCATCAACCTTATGCTTACCATTGCCGGGTTGGCCCACTAGGTTATGATGCTGCTGATACCCCACAAGTGTAGGGGATTGCATCAGCTTTCGAGGGTAAAGATTTCAACCCAAATTTATTGATTTGACACAAGGGGAGCCAAAGAATATTCTTGAGTATTAGCAGTTGAGTTGTCAATTCAACCACACCTGGATAACTTAGTATCTGCAGCAAAGTATTTAGTAGCAAAGTAGTATGATAATAAAGGTAACAATGGCAAAAGTAATATTTTTGGGTTTTGTAGTGATTGTAACAATAGCAACGGAAAAGTAAATAAGTGAAACACAAGATGTGAAAAGCTTGTAGGCAATGGATCAGTGATGGATGATTATGTCGGATGCGATTCCTCATGTAATAGCTATAACATAGGGTGACACAGAACTAGCTCCAGTTCATCAATGTAATGTAGGCATGTATTCCGTAAATAGTCATACGTGCTTATGGAAAAGAATTTGCATGACATCTTTTGTCCTACCCTCCCATGGCAGCGGGGCCCTAACGAAAACTAAGGGATATTATGGCCTCCTTTTAATAGAGAACCAGAACAAAGCATTAGCACGTAGTGAATACATGAAATCCTCAAACTACGGTCATCACCGGGAAATATCCCGATTATTGTCACTTCGGGGGTGTCGGATCATAACACATAATAGGTGACTATAGACTTGCAAGATAGGATCAAGAACACACATATATTCATGAAAACATAATAGGTTCAGATCTGAAATCATGGCACTCGAGCCCTAGTGACAAGCATTAAGCATAGCAAAGTCATAGCAACATCAATCTCAGAACATAGTGGATACTAGGGATCAAACCCAAACAAAACTAACTTGATTACATGGTAAATCTCATCCAACACATCACCGTCCAGCAAGCCTACGATGGAATTACTCACGCACGGCGGTGAGCATCATGAAATTGGTGATGGAGGATGGTTGATGATGATGTCGGCGATGAATCCCCCTCTCCGGAGCCCCGAACGGACTCCAGATCAGCCCTCCCGAGAGAGATTAGGGCTTGGCGGCGGCTCCGTATCGTAAAACGCGATGAAACTTTCTCTTTGATTTTTTTTCTCCGCGAGACGGAATATATGGAGTTGGAGTTGAGGTCGGCGGAGCCTCAGGGGGCCCACGAGATAGGGGGCGTGCCCAGGGGGGTGGACGCGCCCCCACCCTCGTGGACAGGGTGTGGGCCCCCTGGTCTTGATTCTTTCGCCAGTATTTTTTATATTTTCCAAAAAGTGCCTCCGTGGATTTTCAGGACATTCCGAGAACTTTTGTTTTCTATACATAAAACAACATCATGGCAGTTCTCCTGAAAACAATGTCAGCCCGGGTTAGTTTGATTCAAATCATGCAAGTTAGAGTCCAAAACAAGGGCAAAAGTATTTGGAAAAGTAGATACGTTGGAGACGTATCAACTCCCCCAAGCTTAAACCTTTGCTTGTCCTCAAGCAATTTAGTTGATAAACTGAAAGTGATAAAGAAAAACTTCTACAAACTCTATTTGCTCTTGTTGTTGTAAACATGCATAGCCATCATTCAAGTTTCAGCAAATATGATGAACTAACCACATTCACAATAACACTTAGGTCTCACAATTACTCATATCAATAGCATAATCAGCTAGCTAGCCATAATAATAAAACTCGGATGACAACACTTTCTCAAAACAATCATAACATGATATAACAAAATGGTATCTCGCTAACCCTTTCTGAGACCGCAAAACATAAATGCAGAGCACCTTTAAAAATCAAGGACTGACTAAACATTGTAATTCATGGTAAAAGAGATCCAGTCAAGTCATACCCAATATAAACCAATGGTAATGAATGCAAATGACAGTGTGCTCTCCAGCGAGTGCTTTTAATAAGAGGGTGATGACTCAACATAAAAGTAAATAGATAGGCCCTTCGCAGAGGGAAGCAGGGATTTGTAGAGGTGCCAGAGCTCGATTGTAAAATAGAGATTGAATAACATTTTGAGCGGCATACTTTCACTGTCAACGCAACAACTATGAGATGGCTGTATCTTCCATACTACATGCATTATAGGCAGTTCCCAAACAGAATGGTAAAGGTTTATACTCCCCCAACCACCAACAAGCATCAATCCATGGCTTGCTCGAAAAAACGAGTGCCTCCAACTAACAACAGCCCTGGGGGAGTTTTGTTTAATTATTTTGATTTGCTTTGATCTTTTTGGATCATGGGATTGGGCATCTCGGTTACCGGCCCTTTCTCGTGAATGAGGAGCGGAGTCCACTCCTCTTGAGAATAACCCACCTATCATGGAAGATATAGGCAGCCCTAGTTGAAACATGAGCTGCTCGAGCATACAAAATAGAATTTCATTTGAAGGTTTGGAGTTTGGCACATACAAATTTACTTGGAACGGCAGGTAAATACCGCATATAGGAAGGTATGGTGGACTCATATGGAACAACTTTGGGGTTTAAGGAGTTTGGATGCACAAGCAGTATTCCCGCATAGTACAGGCGAAGGCTAGCAAAAGACTGGGAAGCGACCAACCGAGAGAGCGACAACAATCATAAACATGCATTAGAATTAATTCACACCGAGTACAAGCATGAGTAGGATATAATCCACCATGAATATAAATATCATGAAGGCTATGTTGATTTGTTTCAACTACATGCATGAGCATGTGCCAAGTCGAGTCACTCAATTCATTCAAAGGAGGATACCACCCCATCATACCACATCATAATCATTTTAATAGCATGTCGGCATGCAAGTTAAGCCATTATAACTCATAGCTAATCAAGCATGGCACAAGCAACTATAATCTCTAAATGTCATTGCAAATATGTTTGCTTCATAATAAGCTGAATCAGGAACGATGAACTCATCATATTTACAAAAACAAGAGAGGTCGAGTTCATACCAGCTTTTCTCATCTCAATTAGTCCATCATATATCGTCATTATTGCCTTTCACTTGCACGACCGAACGATGTGTATAATATTAATATTACACATGCATTGGACTAAGATGGAATCTACAAGCATTCAACTCAAGCGAGAAGACAAAGTAATATGGGCTCTAAGTTAAATAAACAATCATGCATATGAGAGCCACTAAACATTTTCAATATGGTCTTCTCGACCCCCAAAGGAAAGAAAAGAAAAGAAAACTATTTACACGAGAAAGCTCCCAACAAGTAAAAGAAGAACGAAAAATCTTTTTGGGTTTTCATTTTAATTTCTACTACAAGCATGAAAATTAAACTAACTAATTTTTTTGGTTTTTTCTTAAGGTTTATCAAACACACAAGAAGAAAGCGAGAAAAAGGAAATGAAACTAGCATGGATAATACAATGAAAGAGTATGAGCACCGATGACTAGTGTGTGAACATGAATGTAAAGTCGGTGAGAAATACCTACTCCCCCAAGCTTAGGCTTTTGGCCTAAGTTGGTCTAATACCAAGGACCGCCTGGCTGATACTCTCCCCGGTGTACTAGGAGGTGTAATCAGGATACCACTGGCTGGCCATCTCCGGGTCCCACTGGTAGGATGATGCACGATAAGGGTCCAGTTCAGGTTCCGGCTCAGGTTCAGGTTCTGGAGTGGATGCTTGGCCTCGATGAGCGTACACCGCTTCTGGTGTAACAAGAAAAATATCTGCAATCAAATCAAACAACAGAGGCGCAGACAAAATAATAGTCTCATTGTGTTTCTTATTAAATCTAAGGTTATACAAGAGCATCTTCTCTTTGTTGTCAACAATAAACGTGTGTGCTACCATGCTCTTGTAATCTAAAATGTAAGGAGGCAATTTTTTCTCCTCTTTCTCATGGTGCCTAATAGGTATCTCAAAATGTCTAGCAAGACGTGAAGCATAGATACCTCCAAATATGGGGCCTTTTGTACGATTTAGGCTTAGCCATTTAGCAATGACGGCACCCATACTAAAACTATTATCTCGAAACAAGGCATGGTGAAGAATGATAATATCAGGAACACTAAAAGTTTCACTATTTCCACGACCAATCAAGCATCTACTAGCAAATATGGCAAAGTAGCGTAAAACAGGAAAGTGTATGCTAGAGATTTTCGCATCGGAACCCTTCTTTGGATCCTCTATCGTGATAGTGTTAACAAAGCCATCCACATATTTACGATGGGGTTCCTCTAATTCTCCTTGAAAGGGTATCCTACATACCGCGCAAAAATTACGTAAAGACATTTCTCTGAATTCATCATATAAATGAAATGATACTGAAGGCCGTGACTTCTTAGGATAATAATAAAAAATTTGCACGAAAGTATTGGTAAGTAAGAGATACTGATCGACCCGGTCGTGGAGGAAATCGGTGAGGTCTGCATTCTCGATCAAAGAATAAAAATCTTCATGAGTTCCAGCTTCTTTCAAGAAATTATCGCATGGCCACTCACACGGCCGTACTTCCGCTACGCGAGGAAGATTATACTTGGCTTTTTCCTTCTCTTTAGCTTGTTTTTCCTGAGAGCCTTGGCTAGAAGAGCCCCTCAAAAGTCTCCTTAACATTTTCTGAAAATTTATGAAATTTTAGTAACTTCAAAATAAAAGTGAATAAAACTAAACAAGATTGATAGCAACTACTCCTACAAGTGCCTAGAGCCTATATCAAGCATTAGAATTACTTGGGACCTCATAAATTTAACATGAAAGCTCAAGAACATGGTCACCTATGCAGCAAAAATTTGCAATGAATAAAGCACTAGAACAAAAACTAATTGGACCAATGGAGGAGTCACATACCAAGCAACAATCTCCCAAAGCAGTTTTGTGAATGGAGCTTTGAGCAAGGAGATCGAAAATCGCAGCAAAATGAGCTAGAAGTCGTGCTTGACCTGGATGGGGATTTTTTTGGGAAGAAGATGGAGTGTGTGGGTGCTGGCATAAGTGGAGGGGGCCCACCAGGGGCCCATGAGACAGGGAGGCGCGCCCAGGGTAGGTGGGCGCGCCCTCCACTCTCATGGCCTGGTGCTTGTCCCTCCTGAAGTGATTTCAGTGCCTAAAATCCTCAAATATTCCATAAAAAATCATACTAAATTTGCAGGGCATTTGGAGCACTTTTATTTTCGGGATATTTTTTATTGCACGGATAATTCAGAAAACAGACAGAAAATACTATTTTTGCTTTATTAAATCTAAATAATAGAAAGTAAAAAGAGGATACAGAAGGTTGTGCCTTCTAGTTTCATACATCTCATGATCATCAAAATGAATCCACTAACAAGGTTGATCAAGTCTTGCTAACAAACTCATTCCAAATAACACGAAACCGGAGGAATTTTGAATAACACTAAGTTACCTCAACGGGGATATGAAAATCCCAACAATAAGAATATCATACTTTTTATTGACACTAGGGAGAGGAAATTCAAAACCGCCTATAATGATAGTTGGAATTTTTCCAATAGAATTGATGCTATGAACTTGAGATTGTTTCCTCGGAAAGTGTACAGTATGCTCATTACCATTAACATGAAAAGTGACATTGCCTTTGTTGCAATCAATAACAGCCCCTGCAGTATTCAAAAAGGGTCTGCCAAGGATAACCGACATACTATCATCCTCGGGAATATCAGGAATAACAAAGTCCGTTAGGATACTGACATTTGCAACCACAACAGGCACATCCTCACAAATACCGACAGGTATAGCAGTTGATTTATTGGCCATTTGCAAAGATATTTCAGTAGGTGTCAACTTATTCAATTCAAGTCTACGATATAAAGAGAGAGGCATAACACTAACACCGGCTCCAAGATCACATAAAGCAGTTCTAACATAATTTCTTTTAATGGAGCATGGTATAGTTGGTACCCCTGGATCTCCAAGTTTCTTGGGTATTCCACCCTTAAAAGTGTAATTAGCAAGCATGGTGGAAATTTCAGCTTCCGGTATCTTTCTTTTGTTTGTGATGATATCCTTCATATACTTAGCATAGGGATTTACTTTGAGCATATCAGTTAAGCGCATACATAAGAAAATAGGTCTAATCATTTTAGCAAAGCGCTCAAAATACTAATCATCCTTTGTCTTGGATGGTTTAGGAGGAAAGGGCATGTGTTTCTGAACCCATGGTTCTCTTTCTCTACCGTGCTTCCTAGCAACAAAATCTCTCTTATCATAACGTTGATTCTTTGATTGTGGGTTATCAAGATCAACAGCAGGTTCAATCTCTACTTCATTATTTTTGCTAGGTTGAGCATCAACATGAACATTATCATTAACATTATCACTAGGTTCATGTTCATCACCTGATTGTGTTTCAGCAACAGAAATAGAAATATCATTGGGATTCTCAGGTGTGTCTACAACAGGTTCACTAGAAGCATGCAAATTTCTACCGTTTTTCTTTTTATTCTTTTTAGAAGAACTAGGTGCCTCTAAATTATTTCTCTGAGAATCTTGCTCGATTCTCTTAGGGTGGCCTTCAGGATACAGAGGTTCCTGAGTCATTCTACCAGTTCTAGTAGCCACTCTAATAGCAAAGTCAGGTTTATTATTTAATTCATCAAGCAAATCATTTTGAGCTTTAAGTACTTGCTCAGCTTGAGTAGCAACCATAGAAGCATATTTGCTAACGAGTTTGAGTTCACCTTTAACTCTAGCCATATTATCGCTCACGCGTCCTATCTCGAAAGCATTATTCTTTAACTCTCTACCAACATAAGCATTAAAACTTTCTTGCCTAGCCATAAAATCATCAAATTCATCTAAGCATGGGCTATGAAATTTAGTAGAGGGGATTTCAACTTTATCATATCTATAGAGAGAATTTACTTTTACTACCTGCGTCGGGTTATCAAGACAATGTGGTTCTTCAGCAGGCGCTATATTAAGACCATGTGTTTCTTCAATAGGTGGTAAATTCTTACCATCTTCAGCTTTAATACCTTTTTCTTTCATTGATTTCTTTGCCTCTTGCATATCTTCAGGACTGAGAAATAAAACATCTCTCTTCTTCGGAGTGGGTTTAGGAATAGGCTCAGGAGTTGGCTCAATTGGTTTAGGAATTGCCTCAGGAATTGGCTCAGGAAGAGTCCAATTATTTTCATTAGTCAACATATTATTCAATAATAATTCAGCTTTGTCGACTCTTCTTTCCCTAAAAACACAACCAGCACAACTATCCAAGTAGTCCTTGGAAGCATCGGTTAGTCCATTATAAAAGATATCAAGTATTTCATTTTTCTTAAGAGGATGATCAGGCAAAGCATT
This sequence comes from Aegilops speltoides, assembly GCA_021437245.1. NCBI lineage: Eukaryota > Viridiplantae > Streptophyta > Magnoliopsida > Poales > Poaceae > Aegilops > Aegilops speltoides. The sequence continues at coordinate 378,781,545 of CM038142.1, forward strand.
AAGTAACCCGAGAAGCCTCCCCCAAGCTTGTGGGAGACTCTCTTCTTTGATTTGCACAAAATTATATATTTCCATAAGGCAGCTTGTTTCTTCTGAGCAGGAAATATTTAGCAAAGAAGTAATAAATCATATCCTGGGGACTACACACACAACCAGGAGCAAGAGAATTATACCAAGTCTTAGCATCACCCTTTAACGAGAACGGAAATATCTTAAGGATATAATAATAGCAAGATGTATCATCATGAGTAAACATGGTGGCTATATCATTCAACTTGGTAAGATGTGCCACAACAGTTTCAGATTCAAGGCCATAAAAAGGATTAGATTCAACCAAAGTACTAATCTCATGATCAACAGAGAATTCATAATCCTTATCAGTAACACAAATAGGTGAAGTAGCAAAAGCAGGGTCAGGTTTCATTCTAGCATTAAGAGACTGTTGCTTCCATTTAGCTAATAATTTCTTAAGATCATATCTATCTTTACAGGCAAAGATAGCTCTAGCAGCTTCCTCTTCCATAACATAACCTTCAGGAACAACAGGCAATTCATAATCATTAGGAGAATTTTCATCATCACTATCATCAATAATAGCATCTTCAATAATTTCATTCTCTATAGCCCTAGCAAGTTGTTCATCAAGAAATTCACCTAATGGCAAAGTAGTATCATGCACAGAAGTAGTTTCATCATGCATAGCAGAAGTGGCATCATCAATAACATGCGACATATCAGAGTTCATAGCAGTAGCAGGTATAGGTGTCGCAAGTTTACTAATAACAGAAGGAGAATCTAGTGCAGAGCTAGATGGCAGTTCCTTACCTCCCCTCATAGTTGAGGGCAAAATCTTGGTTCTGTCGTCTTTCAAGTTCTTCAAAGTGATCAACAGATATAAATCCCAAGTGACTCAGAGAATAGAGCTATGCTCCCCGGCAACGGCGCCAGAAATTAGTCTTGATAACCCACAAGTGTAGGGGATCGCAACAACTTTCGAGGCTAAAGTATTCAACCCAAATTTATTGATTCGACACAAGGGGAGCCAAAGAATATTCTCGAGTATTAGCAGTTGAGTTGTCAATTCAACCACACCTGGATAACTTAGTATATGCAGCAAAGTATTTAGTAGCAAAGTAGTATGATAACAAAGGTAACGATAGCAAAAGTAATATTTATGGGTTTTGTAGTGATTGTAACAATAGCAACGGAAAAGTAAATAAGCGAAACACAAGATGTGAAAAGCTTGTAGGCAATGGATCAGTGATGGATGATTATGTCGGATGCGATTCCTCATGTAATAGCTATAACATAGGGTGACACAGAACTAGCTCCAGTTCATCAATGTAATGTAGGCATGTATTCCGTAAATAGTCATACGTGCTTATGGAAAAGAACTTGCATGACATCTTTTGTCCTACCCTCCCGTGGCAGCGGGGTCCTAACGGAAAGAAGGGATATTAAGGCCTCCTTTTAATAGAGAACCGGAACAAAGCATTGGCACATAGTGAATACATGAACTCCTCAAACTACGGTCATCACCGAGAAGTATCCCGATTATTGTCACTTTGGGGTTGTCGGATCATAACACATAATAGGTGACTATAGACTTGCAAGATAGGATCAAGAACACACATATATTCATGAAAACATAATAGGTTCAGATCTGAAATCATGGCACTCGGGCCCTAGTGACAAGCATTAAGCATAGCAAAGTCATCGCAACATCAATCTCAGAACATAGTGGATACTAGGGATCAAGCCCTAACAAAACTAACTTGATTACATGGTAAATCTCATCCAACCCATCACCGTCCAGCAAGCCTACGATGGAATTACTCACGCACGGCGGTGAGCATCATGAAATTGGTGATGGAGGATGGTTGATGATGACGACGACGACGAATCCCCCTCTCCGGAGCCCCGAACGGACTCCAGATCAGCCCTCCCGGGAGAGATTAGGGCTTGGCGGCGGCTCCGTATCGTAAAACGCGATGAAACTTTCTCTCTGATTTTTTCTCTGCGAGACGGAATATATGGAGTTGGAGTTGAGGTCGGCGGAGCCTCAGGGGGCCCACGAGACAGGGGGCGCGCCCAGGGGGGTGGGAACGTCCCCACCCTCGTGGACAGGGTGTGGGCGCCCTGGTCTTGATTCTTTCGCCAGTATTTTTTATATTTTCCAAAAAGTGCCTCCGTGGATTTTCAGGACATTCCGAGAACTTTTGTTTTCTACACATAAAACAACATCATGGTAGTTCTGGTGAAAACAACGTCAGTCCGGGTTAGTTTCATTCAAATCATGCAAGTTAGAGTCCAAAACAAGGGCAAACGTGTTTGGAAAAGTAGATACGTTGGAGACGTATCAGCTGCCCTTTTGTATTGTCGCCCTTCTTTCCCTTCCCCGACTTATCGTCATCAGACTCAGGATCCTTGGTACTGTCAGAGTCGGCGTATTTGACGAGAGCCACCATTAGCTCCCCCATGTTGTTGCAGTGGCCTTTAAGCCGCCCCAGCTTCTGCTTAAGAGGGAGGAAACGGCAATTCTTCTCTAACATCAGGACTGCGGAACCAGCATTGATACTATCTGACCAGTGTATGACTGACGAGATCTGGCGCACCCAATGGGTTGTTGACTCGCCTTCACCTTAACGCAAGAATCCAAATCCAGAATCGACATAGGTTATTTGCACGTGTCTTTGAAATTTTGAATAAAACGCCTCTTTAACTCTGCCCATGACCCAATAGAATTAGCGGGCAGGGTTTTTAACCACGTATGAGCCAGCCCATCCAACATCATGGTGAAGTACATAGCACACGCAGCATCACCAACATCCAGCATCTCCATGGTCATCTCATAACTTTCGATCGAAGCCTCTGGGGGCTGATCCGCCGTATAATTAGGCACCTTACGGGGGCCTTTCAAATCCTTAGGCAAGCGCTCATTGCGTAGAGCCAGCACTAAACATGGCACACCCAAGGTTCAAGAGGTCGCTCCTGCCTCCATGGACACTGAAGGATAAATCGGGGATTGCTGTTGAGCCGCCAACTCCGCTTCACGCCGCGCTCTACCCTGGTCTACCAAAATCTAAGCATCATTGCCAACACGCGGCTGGTCAGGCTTGCGAGGCTGGCTGCGTTGCCGCTCACTGCTTGACACGGCCGGTTCATCAATGTGCCTGCTATAACTCCTGCTTGGATGAGGTGTTAAGTGGATACGATCCTGACTGTACGAATAAGCCGCCTGCTGGTCCACAGCCGTCTGAAGAAGCTATCCGACTCTCCGTATTTCCATTGCCGTTGACGACTCATCCTGGGCCGGGAGAGCCGCCAGCCGTGTTGCCGCAGCTATCATGTTAACCAAGGGGTTTGAAAAATGCCCCGGAGGTGTTGGAACGTGCTGAGGAGGGGTTACATTCAAACGCGGGGGATCTGTAGCTCGTGGCTGAACTGTTTCTCCTGCCACTGGCGCCTCAGCGGTCCGATTCACACCGGGCGGGTTACTGGGTCCTGCCCCAGGCGTGTGAAAAGATTCCTTGCATCGTAAGTCGGGGGCAGCCGGCTCACATGCCTTCTGTTGAAAACAGCGTTTGACGCATCCACGTCCAAGCTTAAGCGGAAGCTCTCCGTCTGAAGCCGCCGTGCATCCCTCTGTAAGGCGGCTCGCTCCGTTGCCATCCGGGTGTTCTCCGCATTTAATTCCTCCTTGGCTTGTGCTATCCCATCATGCAATTTTGTAACCTCCGCGTTACGCTGAGCTTGATTTGTTGGGTTAACCTCCGTCATTAACAACGTTGTCAGAGCATCCAATAGATCAGACAAAACTTGCGCCGGCCGGCACATAGGGCCTCCTGCCCCGGAAGCCATCGCTGCGGCTGACCCGAAGATCATTACCGCTGCAGGCGTAGAGTCCTGCGCTGGCTGTGTACCGGCCATGAAGACTGTGACCTGGTGTGGCGGCTCGTAGGGGTCCGGAATACTTTCGCCATCGGAATAGCCCCTAAGCCCGCCATCCTGAACCTGGTAGATGGAATTGGTCTCACCAGTAGAAGATTCGTCGCCTGAGTAAATAACCGTCTCACCACCAGATTAGGATCCTCCTAGTTCCGCTCCATGAACGAAACCAACAAAAACATGCTATGGGGCGGCTTTAGCTATGGCGGGTCGCGCGCATCGAGCCAACTCGATGATGTCGGTGCAGATGTCCGGCTCAGCTTTCGTCTCATCGATTTTGCCGATGAAGACGTGAATTCCGCCAAAGGGGACCCGGTACCCATACTCGATTGAGTCGGCCTCGGGGCCCCAGCCCTCGTCGTCGATGTAGAGCTTGCCGGGACGACTCTTGGTCATCCGGCCCACAGCGTACCCGTTGAGCCCTGTGAAGCTGCCCTTCAAGAACTCGAAACCACCGTGCGCTGGCCCCATGGTGGGCGCCAACTGTCGTGGAATTATCAGGTCAGATGTCCTAGCGTAAGTACTTCGGTGTGGAGCCATTGGAACGTAGTTAGCTTGAAGGGGTTAAACGGGACAAGGGACACGGAGAGTTTATACTGTTTCGGCCCCTCGCGGTGGAGGTAACAGCCTAATCCAGTGTAGGGTGGTTATTGCTTGGGCTTTGATTACCAGGGAGCGAATATGCTTGACCTAGTTCTTGATCTCTTTATTTCCTGCCCTAACTCACCGCCGAGTCGTCCCTTTATATATAGATTAACGCCCGACGGCTTACAGAGTCCCGGTCGGCTCATAGACAATGTGTCCGGCTCGGTGACTAACTAAACCTACCTTAGAATACAAGTTTATTCTCATGGTGGTTCATCCTCTTGGGCCCTAAGTCGCCTCTGGGTCTTGGGCCGTCAGTGGGCTTATTATGACCCACCATCTTCATGGGTTATCGCTATTGGTATGACCCGGCCCCTCCTGGGCGTTTCATACCTAGTAGTTATATCCCCAACAACTCCACTCCCGCGTCTTCCCATCTCGGGCTCGTTGCTGTCCGGGACCTCGCCCTCATCCATCACCTTGGATGCGCTCGGCGCGGCGTGGTTAACATACACAAAAACTAATACTCCCCCTGCTAGGTGGGACCCACCATATATAGTGGGAGGCTGACTTGTGGGCCTACTAAGTTGACGGGGACGGAGGGCTTTGTCAACTTAGTCAATATGAACGATTCTAGATCCAATGACCGTATGATGTCCATCCAACGACTGTAGTGCTTCTTCAACCTCTGGTCTTCTTACTCCAGCTGCCCAAACCAGCGCCAATCATGCTGCCCGCTCCTGCCTCCCGTGGCCGGCTGTGCTGCTGTGGAGGCCTCATCGCCCCCTACTACTCCCACCGCTGGCCAGGCCATGCGGCGACGGCAGCTTCACACCGCGCCGAACCAGTGAGCCCTCGTACTCCTCTCCGCGTGGGCATCCACTGCCGCTTCTTCCCCTTTCTAGGCCTTGCCGTCCTCCACCGCCTTGGTTCTCTCGGCGCGGCGTGGTCAATGTGGTCAAGGAACGACTTCCATCGGAAGAGTACTATACATGGAGAGGCTGACAGCTGGGTCCACGGCCGTAGCAAGGAAGTGTCTCCTTATTACACGCAAAATAATGATTCCTCCACCTGATAGCAGGGACCCACCGGACGGGCCACCATATTTCACGAAAAAAGCATTTCCCCCTGACTGCTGGGATCCACCAGCTACATCTTCGCACGCAAGGAAGTGCCTGACAGTCTGGACCCACCTTGTCGAAGCGTATGTAGCATTGTCATTCTGGTCGAGAACGTGTACGTACATATTGGTTGATCGGTCTGTCTGTAGGCTGCAGCGATGAACCGTGGCCGAGTAAGGAAGGGCACGTGTCGTAGTAGAGGCGCGCACGTTTTGTAGTAGAGGCGCGCACGTACGTACAGCTAGGGTGCAAGAAAGTAAATATGGCCACGTACGTACATACGGGCGGGGTCTCGAACACCTACTCGCACATACGTACAGCCAGGGCTCGTGTACATGGAGAGGCAGCAACGACGTCCTGTTCATCGGCAGCCAACCGGCTGGGTTGGAATGGAGAAACTGCATCATCGTGTTCAGCGGGAGGCAACCGGCTTGGACGGAATAGCCAATTGAAACGAGGCCTGGCGTACCGCGGAATGGAGGAAACGGCCTTGTGTTCGACCGCCTAGGGTCGAAACGGGATCCTGTTGATTGGGAGGGGTCTGGCGTATGATACGTCTCCATCGTATCTATAATTTTTGATTGTTCCAGGCCAATATTATACAACTTTCATATACTTTTGGCAACTTTTTATACTATTTTTTGGGACTAACATATTTATCTAGTGCACAGTGCCAGTTCTTGTTTGTTGCATGTTTTTTTCGCAAAAAATCCATATCAAACGGAGTCCAAACGGGATAAAAATGGACGTAGAATTGCTATCATTGGTTTAATTTGCTTGTGATTATGTTGCTGTCCTATGGTGCCCATCATATGAGCACGCGCGTGGATCACACCATAGGGTTAGTTGTATGTTGATACGACTATGTATTGGAGGGCAAGAGTGACAGAAGCTTCAACCTAGCATAGAAATTGATGCATACGGGATTGAAGGGGGACCAATATATCTTAATGCTATGGTTGGGTTTTACCTTAATGAACGTTAGTAGTTGCGGATGCTTTCTAATAGTTCCAATCATAAGTGCATAGAATTCCAAGTCAGGGATGACATGCTAGCAGTGGCCTCTCCGACATAAATCTTGCTATCGGTCTAGTAAAGTAGTCAATTGCTTAGGGACAATCTCACAACTCCTACCACTACTTTTTCACACTCGCTATACTAACTTTATTGCTTCTTTATCTAAACATCCCCTAGTTTATATTTATGTGCTCTTTATATTCTTGCAAATCTATCCAACAACACCTACAAAGTACTTCTAATTTCATATTTGTTTTAGGTAAAGCGAACGTTAAGCGTGCGTAGAGTTGTATCGGTGGTCGATAGAACTTGAGGGAATATTTGTTCTACCTTTAGCTCCTTGTTGGGTTCTACACTCTTACTTATCGAAAAAGGCTATACTTGTGGGTTATCAAGACCTTTTTCTGGCGCCGTTGCCGGGGAGTCATAGCGTGGGGTGAATATTCTCGTGTGTGCTTGTTTGCTTTATCACTAAGTAATTTTTTATTTGTTGTTCTTAATTGTTTTCTATCTTTAGTTATGGGTAGGAAACGCAAAATACCAAAAAAAAAGTTGTACCTACTACACCAATGGTTGAAGAACCACTCAAAATCTATCACACTCCTGAAGCTTTTTACTTGGTGTTGGGGAACGTAGTAATTTCAAAAAATTTCCTACGCACACGCAAGATCATGGTGATGTATAGCAACGAGAGGGAGAGTGTTGTCTACGTACCCTCGTGAGACCCGGCGAAGCGATCTGGCGTAGAGGAAGTAGTCGACGTTCTCCTCGCGATCCGACCGATCCGGCGCCGTTACTCGGCGCCCCGAGTTCTTGACACACGACAGCTCGATGGCGTCCCTCGTACTCGATCCAGCCGAGTGTCGAGGGAGAGTTTCGTCAACCGACGGCGTGGTGACGATCTTGATGTTTCACCGGCGCAGGGCTTCGCCTAAGCTTCATGACAGTATAACCGAGGTGGAATATGGTGGGGGGGCACGACACGGCTAAGGAACGATCTAAAGATCAAACTTGTGTGTTCCAAGGTGCCCCCCTGCCCCCGTATATAAAGGAGCAAGGGGGAGGGGGCTGGCCGGCCAAGGGTGGCGCGCCAAGGGAGTCCTACTCCCTCTGGGAGTAGGATTCCCCCAATCCTAGTTGGACTAGGATTCCGGAGGGGGAAAGAGAGAGAGGGGGCGGCCCCTTCTCCTAGTCCTAGTAGGAATAGGGAAGGGGAAGGCGCTAGCGCCCACCTAGGGCTGGCCCTTCTCCTTTCCACTAAGGCCCATCGAGGCCCATTTACCTCCGGGGGTTCGGTAACCTCCGGTACTCGGTAAATTCCGTTTTTCGCGGAACCATTCGAACTCCAAACATAGGCTTCCAATATATCAATCTTTATGTCTCGACCATTTCGAGACTCCTCGTCATGTCCGTGATCACATCCGGGACTCGAACTCCTTGGTACATCAAAATACATAAACTCATAATAAGCATCGCCATCGAAACCTTAAGCGTGCGGACCCTACGGTTCGAGAACAATGTAGACATGACCTAGAACTATTCACGGTCAATAACCAACAGCGGGACCTGGATGCCCATATTGGTTCCTACATATTCTCGAAGATCTTTATCGGTCAGACCGCATAACAACATACGTTGTTCCTTTGTCATCGGTATGTTACTTGCCGAGATTCGATCGTCGGTATCCAATACCTAGTTCAATCTCGTTACGGCAAGTCTCTTTACTCGTTCCGTAATACATCATCTCACAACTAACTCATTAGTTGTAGTGCTTGCAAGGCTTGATGATGTGTATTACCGAGAGGGCCCAGAGATACCTCTCCGACAATCGGAGTGACAAAACCTAATCTCAAATACGCCAACCCAACATCTTCCTTTGGAGACACAGTAGTACTCCTTTATAATCACCCGATTACGTTGTGACGTTTGGTAGCACCAAAGTGTTCCTCCGTAAACGGAGTTGCATAATCTCATAGTTACAGGAACATGTATATGTCATGGATGAAAGCGGTAGCAACATACTAAGCGATCGTGTGCTAAGCTAAGGAATGGGTCATGTCAATCGATCATTCTACTAATGATGTGACCTTGTTTAATCAAATAACAACTCCTTGTTCATGGTGGGAAACATAACCATCTTTGATTAACAAGCTAGTCTAGTAGAGGCATACTAGTGACATGTTGTTTTGTCTATGCATTCACACATGTATCATGTTTCCGGTTAATACAATTCTAGCATGAATGATAAACATTTATCATGAAATAAGGAAATAAATAATAACTTTATTATTGCCTCTAGGGCATATTTCCTTGATCTCCCACTTGCACTAGAGTCAATAATCTAGATTACGTAGTAATGATTCTAACACCCATGGAGTCTTGGTGCTGATCATGTTTTGCTCGTGGAAGAGGCTTAGTCAACGGTTCGCAACATTCAGATCCGTGTGTATCTTGCAAATCTCTATGTCTCCCACGGACTAAGTCCGGATGGAATTGAAGCGTCTCTTGATGTGCTTGGTCCTCTTGTGAAATCTGGATTCCTTCGCTAAGGCAATTGCTCCAAGATTGTCACAGAAGATTTTCATTGGACCCGATGCACTAGGTATGACACCTAGATCGGATATGAACTCCTTCATCCAGACTCCTTCATTAGCTGCTTCGAAGCTGCTATGTATTCCGCTTCACATGTAGATCCCCTTCTGACGCTTTGTTTAGAACTGCACCAACCGACAGCTCCTCCATTTAGTGTAAATCGTATCCGGTCTGCGATTTAGAATCGTCCGGATCGGTGTCAAAGCTTGCATCAACGTAACCGCCACGATGAGCTCTTTGTCACCTCCATATCGAGAAACATATCCTTAGTCCTTTTCGGTATTTGGGATGTTCTTGACCGCTGTCGATGATCCACTCTGGATTACTTTGGTACCTCCTGCTAGGCTTATAGCAAGGCACACATCAGTCTGGTACACTGACATTGCATACATGATAGAGCCTATGGCTGAAGCATAGGAACATCTTTCATTCTCTCTCTATCTTCTGCGGTGGTCGGGCATTGAGTCTTACTCAACTTCACACCTTGTAACACAGGCAAGAACCCTTTCTTTGCTTGATCCATTTTGAACTTCTTCAAAATTTTGTCAAGGTATGTGCTTTGTGAAAGTCCAATTAGGCGTCTTGATCTATCTCTATAGATTTTAATGCCCAATATGTAAGCAGCTTCACGAGGTCTTTCATTGAAAAACTCTTATTCAAGTATCCCTTTATGCTATCCAAAATTCTATATCATTTCCGATCAGCAATATGTCATCTACATATAATATCGAAATGCTCTGAGCTCCCACTCACTTTCTTGTAAATACTGAGGCTTCTCCAAAAGTGCAGTACAAACCCAAATGCTTTGATCACACTATCAAAGCGTTTATTCCAACTCGAGATGCTTGCACCAGTCCATAGATGGATCATTGGAGCTTGCACACTTTGTTAGCTCCTTTGGATCGATAAAACCTTCGGTTGCATCATATACAACTCTTCTTCCGTAAATCCATTCAGAATGCAGTCTTTACATCCATTTGCCAAATTTCATAATCATAAAATCGGCAATTGCTAACATGATTCGGACGGACTTAAGCATCGCTTCTGGTGAGAAGGTCTCATCATAGTCAATCCCTTGAACTTGTCGAAAACCCTTTGCGACAAGTCGAGCTTTATAAACGATAACATTACCGTCGGCGTCGGTCTTCTTCTTGAAGATCCACTTGTTTTCTATTGCTTGCCGACCCTCGGGCAAGTCAACCAAAGTCCATACTTTGTTTTCATACATGGATCCCATCTCAGATTTCATGGCCTCAAGCCATCTTGCGAATCTGGGCTCACCATCGCTTCTTCATAGTTCGTAGGTTCATCATGATCTAGTAGCATGATTTCCGAACAGGATTACCGTACCACTCAGTGCGGATCTTACTCTGGTTGATCTACGAGGTTCTGCAGTAACTTGATCTGAAGATTCATGATCAACATCATCAACTTCCTCACTACTTGGTGTAGGTGTCTCAGAAACTAGTTTCTGCGACGAACTACTTTCAAGTAAGGGAGAAGGTACTATTACCTCATCAAGTTCCACTTTCCTCCCACTCACTTCTTTCGAGAGAAACTCCTTCTCTAGAAAGGATCCATTCTTAGCAACGAATGTCTTGCCTTCGGATCTGTGATAGAAGGTATACCCAACTGTCTCCTTTGGGTATCCTATGAAGACACATTTCTCCGATTTGGGTTCGAGCTTATCAGGTTGAAGCTTTTTCACATAAGCATCGCATCCCCAAACTTTAAGAAGCGACAACTTTGGTTTCTTGCCAAACCATAGTTCATAAGGTGTCGTCTCAGCGGATTTTGACGGTGTTCTATTCAGTGTGAATGCGGCCGTCTCTAGAGCATAACCCCAAAGCGATAGCGGTAAATCTGTAAGAGACATCATAGATCGTACCATATCTAGTAAAGTACGATTCGACGTTCGGACACACCATTACGTTGTGGTGTTCGGGTGGCGTGAGTTCTTGAAACTATTCCGCATTGTTTCAAATGTAGACCAAACTCGTAACTCAAATATTCACCTCCACGATCGGATCGTAGAAACTTAATTTTCTTGTTACGATGATTTTCAACTTCACTCTGAAATTCTTTGAACTTTTCAAGCGTTTCAGACTTATGTTTCATTAAGTAGATATACCCATATCGCTTAAGTCATCTGTGAAGGTGAGAAAATAACGATATCCGCCACGAGCCTCAACATTCATTGGACCACATACATCTGTATGTATGATTTCCAACAAATCTGTTGCTCTCTCCATAGTACCGAGAAGCGGTGTTCTAGTCATCTTGCCCATGAGGCACGGTTACATAAGTGCCAAGTGATTCATAATCAAGTGACTCCAAAAGTCCATCGGCATGGAGTTTCTTCATGCGCTTTACACCGATATGACCTAAGCGGCAAGTGCCACAAATAAGTTGCACTATCATTATCAACTCTGCATCTTTTGGTTTCAACATTATGAATATGTGTATCACTACTATCGAGATTCATCAAAATAGACCATTCCTCAAGGGTGCATGACCATAAAAGATATTACTCATATAAATAGAACAACCATTATTCTCTGATTTAAATGAATAACCGTCTCGCATCAAACAAGATCCAGATATAATGTTCATGCTCAACGCAGCACCAAATAACAATTATTTAGGTCTAAAACTAATCCGAAGGTAGATGTAGAGGTAGCGTGCCGACCGCGATCACATCGACTTTGGAACCATTTCCCAGCGCGATCGTCACCTCGTCCTTTGCGAGTTAAGCAATCAGTAGTCCCTGTTTTGAGTTGCAAATATTAGCAGAACCGATATCAAATACCCGGTGCTCTGCGAGCTCTAGTAAGGTACACATCAATAACATGTATATCACATATACCTTTGTTCACCTTGCCATCCTTCTTATCCGCCAAATACTTGGGGCAGTTCCGCTTCGGTGACGATCGCTTGCGGTAGAAGCACTCGATTTCAGGTTTAGGGCCAGACTTGGGTTTCTTCTCTGAGCGACAACTTGCTTGCTGTTCTTCTTGAATTCCTTCTTCTTCCTTTGCCTTTCTTCTTGAAACTAGTGGTCTTATTGACCATCAACACTTGATGCTCCTTCTTGATTTCTACCTCCGCAGCCTTTAGCATTGCGAAGAGCTCGGTATAGTCTTTACTAACCCTTGCATATTATAGTTCATCACGAAGCCTTTGTAGCTTGGTGGCGGTGATTGGAGAATTACATCAATGACACAATCATCCGGAAGATTAACTCCCAATTGTGTCAAGTGATTGTAGTACCCGGACATCTTGAGTATATGTTCACTAATGAACTGTTCTCCTCCATCTTGCAGCTATAGAACTTATTGGAGACTTCATATCTCTCAATCCGGGCATTACTTTGGAATATCAACTTCAACTCTGGAACATCTCATATGCTCCATGACGTTCAAAACGTCGTTGAAGTCCCGGTTCTAAGCCGTAAAGCATGGCACCTTGAACTATAGAGTAGTCATCAGCTTTGCTCGCAGACGTTCACAACATCCGGCGTTGCTCAAAGAAGAAGTTCGTCACCTAGCGGTGCATCCGGGCGTAGCTCTTACGTGCAGCAATGAGGATGATCCTCTCGTTTCGGACCCAGTCCGTGTAATTGCTACCATCATCTTTCAACTTTGCTTTCTCAAGGAACGCATTAAAATTCAACGGAACAACAAAGACGAGCCATCTATCTACAATCAAACATAAACAAGCAAGATACTATCGGTACTAAGTTCATGATAAATTTAAGTTCAATTAATCATATTACTTAAGAACTCCCACTTAGAAAGACATCTCTCTAGTCATCTAAGTGATCACGTGATCCAAATCAACTAAACCATAACCGATCATCACGTGAAATGGAGTAGTTTCAATGGTGAACATCTTATGTTGATCATATCTACTATATGATTCACGCTCGACCTTTCGGTCTCCGTGTTCGAGGCCATATCTGCATATGCTAGGCTCGTCAAGTATAACCCGAGTATTCTGCGTGTGCAAAACTGGCTTGCACCCGTTGTAGATGGACGTAGAGCTTATCACACCCGATCATCACGTGGTGTCTGGGCACGACGAACTTTGGCAACGGTGCATACTCGGGGAGAACACTTCTTGATAATTTAGTGAGAGATCATCTTATAATGCTACCGTCAATCAAAGCAAGATAAGATGCATAAAAGGATAAACATCACATGCAAATCAATATAAGTGATATGATATGGTCATCATCATCTTGTGCTTCATGATCTCCATCTTGCGGCACCACCATGATCACCATCGTCACCGGCGCGACACCTTGATCTCCATCGTAGCATCGTTGTCGTCTCGCCAAACTTATGCTTCTCGACTATCTCTACCGCTTAGTGATAAAGTAAAGCATTACGAGCGATTGCATTGCATACAATAAGCGACAACCATATGGCTCTGCCGATTGCCGATAACCGGTTACAAAACATGATCATCTCATACAATAAAATATAGCATCACGTCTTGACCATATCACATCACAACATGCCCTGCAAAAACAAGTTAGGCGTCCTCTACTTTGTTGTTGCAAATTTTACGTGGCTGCTACGGGCTTAAGCAAGATCCAGTCTCACCTCGCATCAAAACCACAGCGATACTTCGTCAAATAGACTCCGTTTAACCTTCTTCAAGGACGGGCGTAGTCACACTCGGTTCAACTAAAGTGAGAGAGACAGCACCCACGGTCACCTTTAAGCAGCGAGTGCTCGTGGCGGTGAAACCAGTCTCGCGTAAGCGTCTGGCGTAATGTCGGTGCAGGCGCTTCATCTCACAATACCGCTGAACCAAAGTATGACATCTGGTAGGTAGTATGACTTGTATCGCCCACAACTCACTTGTGTTCTACTCGTGCAAAACATCAAACCATAGAAAAAAACTAGGCTCGATACCCTTTGTTGGGGAGCGTAGTAATTTCAAAAATTTCCTACGCACACGCAAGATCATGGTGATGTATAGCAACGAGAGGGGAGAGTGTTGTCTCGTACCCTCGTGAGACCTGAAGCGGAAGCAATCACTGGCGTAGAGGAAGTAGTCGACGTTCTCCTCGCGATCCGACCGATCCGGCGCCGTTACTCCGGCGCCCAGTTCTTGACACACGTACAGCTCGATGGCGTCCCTCGTACTCGATCCAGCCGAGTGTCGAGGGAGAGTTCGTCAAGACGACGGCGTGGTAGCGATCTTGATGTTTCACGGTAGCAGGCTTCGCCTAAGCTTCGCGACAGTATAACCGAGGTGGAATATGGTGGGGGGCACGACACGGCTAAGGAACGATCTAAAGATCAAACTTGTGTGTTCAAGGTGCCCCCTGCCCCGTATATAAAGGAGCAGGGGGAGGGGCTGGCCGGCCAAGGGTGGCGCGCCAAGGAGTCCTACTCCCTCAGGGAGTAGGATTCCCCCAATCCTAGTTGGACTAGGATTCCGGAGGGAAGAGAGAGAGAGGGGCGGCCCTTCTCCTAGTCCTAGTAGGACTAGGGAAGGGGAAAGCGCGCCCACCTAGGGCTGGCCCTTCTCCTTTCCACTAAGGCCCATCGAGGCCCATTTACCTCTCGGGGTTCCGGTAACCTCCGGTACTCCAGTAAATTCCGTTTTCGCCGGAACCATTCGAACTCCAAACATAGGCTTCCAATATATCAATCTTTATGTCTCGACCATTTGAGACTCCTCGTCATGTCCGTGATCACATCCGGACTCGAACTCCTTGGTACATCAAAATACATAAACTCATAATAAGCATCATCGAAACCTTAAGCGTGCGGACCCTACGGTTCGAGAACAATGTAGACATGACCTAGAACTATTCACGGTCAATAACCAACAGCGGGACCTGGATGCCCATATTGGTTCCTACATATTCTCGAAGATCTTTATCGGTCGGACCGCATAACAACATCGTTGTTCCTTTGTCATCGGTATGTTACTTGCCGAGATTCGATCGTCGGTATCCAATACCTAGTTCAATCTCGTTACGGCAAGTCTCTTTACTCGTTCCGTAATACATCATCTCACAACTAACTCATTAGTTGTAGTGCTTGCAAGGCTTGATGATGTGTATTACCGAGAGGGCCAGAGATACCTCTCCGACAATCGGAGTGACAAAACCTAATCTCAAATACGCCAACCCAACATCGCCTTTGGAGACACTGTAGTACTCCTTTATAATCACCCGATTCGTTGTGACGTTTGGTAGCACCAAAGTGTTCCTCCGTAAGCGGAGTTGCATAATCTCATAGTTACGAGGAACATGTATATGTCATGGATGAAAGCAGTAGCAACATACTAAACGATCGTGTGCTAAGCTAAGGGAATGGGTCATGTCAATCAGATCATTCTACTAATGATGTGACCTTGTTTAATCAAATAACAACTCCTTGTTCATGGTCAGGAAACATAACCATCTTTGATTAACAAGCTAGTCTAGTAGAGGCATACTAGTGACATGTTGTTTTGTCTATGCATTCACACATGTATCATGTTTCCGGTTAATACAATTCTAGCATGAATGATAAACATTTATCATGAAATAAGGAAATAAATAATAACTTTATTATTGCCTCTAGGGCATATTTCCTTCACTTGGATCATCTTCGATCCCTATGTGCTCGTGCTAAAAACCCAACTAGCTTAGTTGAGGGCAAATCTTTAGATGAGAATGCTTGTTATGTGCGACACCACTTATCTCAAAAAGGGAAACTTTTACTGGATCAAATTCATCGTTTGCAATGTTACGCTTCGAATTTATGTGAAATATATGATTTACTTGTTGTTTTGAAGACCCTAAGAAACACCTTCCCTACGAATGTGAGTTTAGTGATAATGGAATCGTATATTCGTATGCTAAGGGTGTTTATAATTACTATGATGTTCAACAAATTGAATAATTTGTTGCTTTTAAGGGTGCTTACGAAATTGCTTCTTTGATTGGAAAGTATGATGCTACTCCTTACAAATCTAAAAATTTGGACATACTTAAATATTGCTATGATAATTATGCTTCTAATCCTTATATTAAATCATATATTGAGGACTCCTCCGCTGTCCAAGAAGAGACTAATATTTTGCAGGAGTCTATGGAAGAAGAAATTGATGAAACTGTGAGCTCATTGGATGAAAAGGATGATGAGGAGAGCGATGAACAAAAGGACGAAGAGCAGATTAGCTACCGGTGCCCACGTTCTAATGAGAGTAACTCTTCAACTCATACATTGTTTAATTTCCCTTCATTCTTACCGAAGGATGATTGCTATAATGATTGTTATGATCCCGTTGATTCTTTTGAAATATCCCTTTTCGATGATGCTTGCTATGCTTGTGGCCAAGATGCCAATATGAATTATGATTATGGAGATGAACTTGCTATAGTTCCTTATGTTAAACATGAAATTGTTGCTATTGCACCCACGCATGATAGTCCTATTATCATTTTGAATTCTCCTGACTATACTATATCAGAGAAGTTTGCCCTTATTAAGGATTATATCGATGGGTTGCCTTTTACTACTACTCATGATGATTTTGATGAATATAATATGCATGTGCTTGCTGCTCCTAGTTGCAATTATTATGAGAGAGGAACTATATCTCCACCTCTCTATGTTTCCCACACGATAAAATTGCAAGAAATTGTTTATACTATGCATTGGCCTTTACTTTGTGTGCATGAATTGTTCTTTTATGACATGCTGATACATAGGAAGAGAGTTAGACTTCGTTGTTGCTTGATATATGTTACTTTGTGCTCACTACTAAATTACAAATCATTGTTAATTAAAATTGGCTTTGATATACCTTGGGATCCGGTTGGATCCATTACTTGAGCAACTTATACATAGCTTAATGGCTTTAAAGAAAGCGCTGCCAGGGAGACAACCCGGAAGTTCTAGAGAGTCATTTATTTCTGTTGTGTCCTTTTATAAAGTTTAAAAAAAAATGTGCCAAGGTTTGCCTTTAGGATGTTTAGATTGCTTGTTGGTTTGTGCGGTGCAAGACAGAAACTTTGGCTGTAGTGCACAATTTTACATTTTTTATTGGAACGTCAAATGGTTCTGAAACTTTTTGCGTTGTCTTTCTATACAAATTGTTTATTTTTAATAATTCTGGAAGAATTTTTGGGGTACCATAAGTATTGTGAATGTTCAGATTACTACAGAGTATCCTGTTTAAAACAGATTCTATTTTTGATGCATAGTTTGCTTGTTTTGATGAATCTATCAATTTCTGTCAGTGGATTAAGCCATGGAAACGTTATATTACAGTAGCTACAATTCAAAAACAAAATATGAATTGGTTTGCAACAGTACTTAAAGTAGTGATTTGCTTTATCATACTAACGGATCTTACCGAGTTTTCTGTTGAGTTTTGTGTGGATGAAGTGTTCGAAGATCGAGGAGGTCTCAATATGAGGAAAAGGAGGAGAGGCAAGAGCTCAAGCTTGGGGATGACCAAGGCACCCAAAGTAAATATTCAAGGAGACTCAAGCGTCTAAGCTTGGGGATGCCCCAGAAGGCATCCCATCTTTCTTCAACAAGTATCGGTATGTTTTCGGATTCGTTTCGTTCATGCGATATGTGCAAATCTTGGAGCGTATTTTTCATTTAGTTTTTCACTTTTCTTTTATGCACCATGCTGGTATGAGATAGTCCATGATTGATTTATAGAATGCTCATTGCACTTCACTTAAATCTTTTGAGTATGGCTTTATAGAATGCTTCATGTGCTTCACTTATATCATTTGAAGTTTGGACTGCTTGTTTCTCTTCACATAGAAAACCGCCATTTGTAGAATGCTCTTTTGCTTCACTTATATTTGTTGGAGCATGGGCATATCTTTTGTAGAAATAATTAAACTCTCTTGCTTCACTTATATCTATTTAGAGAGATGACAGGAATTGGTCATTCACATGGTTAGTCATAAAATCCTACATAAAACTTGTAGATCACTGAATATGATATGTTTGATTCCTTGCAATAGTTTTGCGATATAAAGGTGGTGATATTAGAGTCATGCTAGTGAGTAATTGCGGATTAGTAGAAATACTTATGTTGAGGTTTGTGATTCCCGAAGCATGCACATATGGTGAACCGTTATGTAATGAAGTCGGAGCATGATTTATTTTTTGATTGCCATCCTTTGTGTGGAGGTTGGGATCGCGCGATGGTTAACTCCTACCAACCCTTTCCCTAGGAGCATGCATGTAGTACTACCTCTCTCTCAGTTTACAGGGCATGCGCGTACCCCTAGGTCATCAATTTGACCAACCTAATACAAATCATATATTCCAAAAAATATACCAACATAAACTTCGGAGTTTCTACTTTCAAAAGATATAATTTTGTGTTATATAGTTTATATTAGGGTGATAAAACTAACAACCTAGGTATACGCGCAGGACTTGTAAACTGAAATGGAGGTATTACTATATTTTGATGGCTAATAAATTTTTGCAATAAGTATGTGAGTTCTTTATGACTAATGTTGAGTCCATGGATTATATGCACTCTCACCCTTCCATCATTGCTAGCCTCTTCGGTACCGTGCATTGCCCTTTCTCACCTCGAGAGTTGGTGCAAACTTCGCCGGTGTATCCAAACCCTGTGATACAATACGCTCTATCACACATAAGCCTCCTTATATATTCCTCAAAAGAGCCGCCATACCTACCTATTATGGCATTTCCATAGCCATTCCGAGATATATTGACATGCAACTTCCATCATCATCATATACATGACTTGAGCATTCATTGTCATATTGCTTTGCATGATCGTAAGATAGCTAGCATGATGTTTTCATGGCTTGTCCATTTTTTGATATCTTTGCTATGCTAGATCATTGCACATCCGACACCACGGAGGCATTCATATAGAGTCATATCTTTGTTCTAGATATCGAGTTGTAATATTGAGTTGTAAGTAAATAAAGTGTGATGATCATCATTATTAGAGCATTGTCCCATGTGAGGAAAGGATAATGGAAGCAATGATTCCCTCACAAGTTGGGATGAGTCTCCGGACACTATGAAAACTAAAAGAGGCCAAATAAGCCCAAATAAAAAAAAGAGGCCAAATAAGCCCACAAAAAAATGAGAGAAAAAGAGAGAAGGGGCAATGTCACTATCCTTTTAACACCCTTGTGCTTCAGAGTAGCACCATGTTATTCATATAGAAAGTCTCCTATATTGTCACTTTCATATACTAGTGGGAATTTTCATTATAGAACTTGACTTGTATATTCCGATGATGGGCTTCCTCAAACGCCCAATGTCTTCATGAGCAAGCAAGTTGGATGCACACCCACTTAGTTTCCAGTTTGAGCTTTCATATACTTATAGCTCTTAATGTATCTGTTGCATGGCAATCCCTACTCCTCACACTGATATCAATTGATGGGCATCTCCATAGCCCGTTGATTAGCCGCGTTGATGTGAGACTTTCTCCTTTTTGTCTTATCCACATAACCTCCACCATCATATTCTATTCCACCTATAGTGCTATATCCATGGCTCACGCTCATGTATTGCGTGAAAGTTGAAAAAATTTGAGAATACTAAAGTATGAAACAATTGCTTGGCTAAAACCGGGGTTGTGCATGATTTGAATATTTTGTGTGGTGAAGATGGAGCATAGTCAGACTAGATAATTTTGTAGGGATAACTTTCTTTGGCCATGTTGTTTTGAAAAGCCATGATTGCTTCATTAGTATGCTTGAAGTATTATTGTCTTAATGTCAAATGATAGACTATTGCTTTGAATCACTCGTGTCTTAATATTCATGCCATGATTAGATTATGTGATCAAGATTATGTTAGGTAGCATTCCACATAAAAAATTATATTTTTATCATTTACCTACTCGAGGGCGAGCAGGAATTAAGCTTGGGGGTGCTGATACGTCTTTGTCGTATCTATAATTTTTTATTGTTCCATGCCAATCTTATACAACTTTCATATACTTTTGGCAACTTTTTATACTATTTTTGGGACTAACATATTGATCCAGTGCCCAGTGCCAGTTCCTGTTTGTTGCATTTTTTTGTTTCACAGAATATCCATATCAAACGGAGTCTAAACGGGATAAAAACGGACAGATATTTTTTGTAATATTTCTGAATTTTGAGAAGTGGATAAATACATCAACGCGAGACGATGCTCGGGGGGCCCACGAGGCAGGGGCGCGCCCCAGGGGGTGGGCACGCCCCTGACCCTCGTGGACACCCTGTAAGGCGGTTGTTGCCCTTCTTTCGCTGCAAGAAAGCTAATATCTGAAGAAAAATCGTGTTCAAAGTTTCAATCCAATCGTAGTTACGAATCTCCGGGAATATAAGAAACAGTGAAAGGGCAGAATCAGGAACACAGAAACAGAGAGAGGCAGCGAGACAGATCCAATCTCGGAGGGGCTCTCGCCCCTCCCACGCCATGGAGACCATGGACCAGAGGGGAAACCCTTCTCCATGTAGGGAGAAGGTCAAGGAAGAAGAAGAAGAAGAAGAAGAAGAAGAAGAAGAAGAAGAAGAAGGGGGCTCTCTCCCCCTCTCTCCCGGTGGCGCCGGAACGCCGCCGAGGCCATCATCATCACCGTGATCTACACTAACACCTCTGTCATCTTCACCAACATCTCCATCACCTTCCCCCATCTATCTAAAGCAGTCCACTCTCCTGCAACCAGCTGTACCTTCTACTTGAACATGGTGCTTTATGCTTCATATTATTATCCAATGATGTGTTGCCATCCTATGATGTCTGAGTAGATTTTCATTGTCCTATCGGTAATTGGTGAATTGCTATGATTGGTTTAACTTTCTTGTGGTTATGTTGTTGTCCTTTGGTGCCCATCATATGAGTGCGCGCGTGGATCACACCATAGGGTTAGTTGTATGTTGATAGGACTATGTATTGGAGGGCAAGAGTGACAGAAGCTTCAACCTAGCATAGAAACTGATGCATACAGGATTGAAAGGGGGACCAATATATCTTAATGCTATGGTTGGGTTTTACCTAAATGAACGTTAGTAGTTGCGGATGCTTGCTAATAGTTCCAATCATAAGTGCATAGAATTCCAAGTCAGGGATCACATGCTAGCAGTGGCCTCTCCCACATAAAACTTGCTATCGGTCTAGTAAAGTAGTCAATTGCTTAGGGGCAATCTCACAACTCCTACCACCACTTTTTCACACTCCCTATACTAACTTTATTGCTTATTATTGCTTCTTTATCTAAACAGCCCCTAGTTTATATTTACGTGCTCTTTATATTCTTGCAAATCTATCCAACAACACCTACAAAGGACTTCTAGTTTCATACTTGTTTTAGGTAAAGCGAAGGTTAAGCGTGCGTAGAGTTGTATCTGTGGTCGATAGAGCTTGAGGGAATATTTGTTCTACCTTTAGCTCCTCGTTGGGTTCGACACTCTTACTTTTCGAAAGAGGCTACAACTGATCCCCTATACTTGTGGGTTATCAGCGTACCGCAAAACGGAGGAAACGGACTTGTGTTGGAGCGCTATGGTCGAAACGGGGGTCATGTTCATCGGGAGGGGTGTGGCGTACC
Organism: Aegilops speltoides; assembly: GCA_021437245.1. NCBI lineage: Eukaryota > Viridiplantae > Streptophyta > Magnoliopsida > Poales > Poaceae > Aegilops > Aegilops speltoides. Next base: position 378,803,384 of record CM038142.1, read on the forward strand.
GCAAAACGGGACTCCACGGGCTACTATTCATCTCCACCGTCGACCTCCTCCAGCCTCCACGGGGTACTGTTCATCCACCATCGACCTCCTCCGCCTCCAACTACGATTGTTCATCCATGGGCTCCTGTTCATCCAGCCTCCACCGCTCCTCCACCGGCTACTGTTCAACCAGCCCTCTCCACGGGGTCCTGTTCAACCACCCGTCCACGGGCTACTGTTCATCTAGCCCTCCACCGGCTACTGTTCAACCAGTCCTCCATGGGGTCCTGTTCATCCATCCCTCCACGGGGTCCTGTTCATCCAGCCCCAACCGGCTCGATCGCCTATTCATCCAGCGGCAACAGCCTCTACTACCACGGCGTCCTGTTTATCCAGCGGCAACGGCCTCTACTACCACGAGGTCCTATTCATCCAATCCCCCCACCGGGAACTGTTCATCCAACCCCCCAACAACGATCACTGTTCATCAAGAGGCAGCAGGTTCGATCAGTTTCAGTTAGCAGCAGTAGCGAAGGAATCGGTCGACCGGGTTCAGTTAACAGCCAGATCGATCGATCACTCGGGTTCAGTAACGCGTAGCCTGCAATGCAATCGCTCGGGTTTATTAGGCGAACGCCTCGCTCGAGTTCAGTTAGAGCCCAATGCCTTGCACCCACGGGCGTAGGTGTATGAGAGAAACGCGCATCGCTCGGCCCCCGACCACCCATCGTAACCGGGAACTCCCCGATATTTTCCTCGCCCTCGCTTCTACCATGGTTTTTCCGTCATGGACGTCCCAAAGAATGTCATGCAGCTGCGTCTCCGGCCCACCCAGGATGAAAAGCCCATTTTCTATCATGATTTTTTGTTATAGAAGTAGGAGCCCACCACATCTATGATGATACCGGGTTTTTTCACAATTATCGTCATAGAAGTGTCATAAGCATGACAGAAAAAAATTCGTTCAGCCCAAAATGTCACGGATGTGTCTTTTTTTTGTAGTGAAATAACATTTATTTAGGTTTGGCACTAATCCCGAAGGTAGAGGGAGTGTGCGATGGTGATCATATCAACACTAGAATCATTTCCAACACACATCGTCACCTTGCCCTTAACTAGTTTTTGTTCATTTTGCAACTCCTGTTTTGAGTTACTAATCATAACAACTAAACTGGTATCAAATACCCTGGGGTTACTATGAACACTAGTAAAGTAGGCATTAATAACATGTATATCAAATATACCTTCGTTCACTTTGTCATCCTTCTTATCCGCCAAGTATTTGGGGTAGTTCCGCTTCCAGTGACCATTCCCTTTGCAGTAGAAGCACACAGTTTCAGGCTTAGGTCTAGCTTTGGGCTTCTTCACGAGAGTGGCAACTTGCTTGTCATTCTTATTGAAGTTCCCTTTCTCTTCCTTTTCCCTTTTTTCTTGAAACTAGTTGTCTTGTTAACCATCAACACTTGATGCTCTTTCTTGATTTCTACCTTCGCGGATTTCAGCATTGCAAAGAGATCGGGAATCTTTTCCGTTATCCCTTGCGCATTATAGTTCATCACGAAGTTCTAGTAGCTTGGTGATAGTGGCTAGGGAACTCTATCAATCACTATCTTATCTGGAAGATTAACTCCCACTTGATTCAAGTGATTGTAGTACCCAGACATTCTGAGCACATGCTCACTGGTTCAGCTATTCTCCTCCATCTTGTAGGCAAAGTACTTTTCAGAGGTCTCATACCTCTCGGCACAGGCATGAGTCTGAAATACCAATTTCAGCTCTTGGAACATCTCATATGCTCCATGGCGTTCAAAATATTTTTGAAGTCCCTGTTCTAAGCCATAAAGCATGGCGCACTAAACTATCAAGTAGTCATCATATCGAGCTTGCAAAACGTTCATAACGTCTGTATCTGCTCCTGCAACAGGTTTGTCACCTACTGGTGCATCAAGGACATAATTCTTCTATGCAGCAATGAGGATAATCCTCAGATCATGGACCCAGACCGCATCATTGCTACTATCATCTTTCAACTTAGTTTTCTCTAGGAACATATCAAAAAATAAGGGAGCTAAATCACGAGCTATTGATCTATACCATAGATATGCAAATACTATTAGGACTAAGTTCATGATAAATTAAGTTCAATCATATTACTTAAGAACTACCACTTAGATAGACATCCCTCGAGTCATCTAAATGATATGTGATCCAAATCAACTAAACCATGTCCGATCATCACGTGAGATGGAGTAGTCATCAATGGTGAACATCTCTACGTTGATCATATCTACTATATGATTCACGTTCGACCTTTCGATCTCCAGTGTTCCGAGGCCATGTCTGTACATGATAGGCTCGTCAAGTTTAACCCGAGTATTCCGCATATGCAAAACTTTCTTGCACCCGTTGTATGTAAATGTAGAGCTTATCACACCCGATCACCACGTGGTGTCTCAGCACGACGAACTGTCGTAACGGTGCATACTTAGGGAGAACACTTATACCTTGAAATTTTAGTAAGGGATCATCTTATAATGCTACCGCCGTACTAAGCAAAATAAGATGCATAAAAGATAAACACCACATGCAATCAAAATATGTGACATGATATGGCCATGCACTAGTACGCGTCGGTGCTATACAAACGGTTTTAAACCCCTTTCAGCGACGGCATTTGGAACCGCCGTCAAGTGAGTGTGGGCGATAGGGGGGTCCATCCCACACGACCCAGAACCGGTTGGGGATAGGCCCTCCTGGCAGACAAGATGGCTCGTGTACGATCGGGCGAGGCATGGAAACCCAATTGTTTCCGTTCGTATGTACATCCCACACGGTGAATCCAAGAAAAACATTTCCGTTCGTATGTATATCACACACAGTCAATCCAAGGAGTAGGTTTCCGTTCTTATGTACATCCCAAACGATTAGGCCGCTATAGTCGTGTGAAAAAGGTGGACATCAACATTTAATCTGCCGATATGTTTGTGATAGGTACGTTATCGCACACGGTACAAGAATGTAAAATGTGTGCGGTGCCTCTACTAATGCCAACGTGTACATTTTCATAACTATGTGCGATTGGTATTCCTATCACACACGCACACTTGTTTGAAATGTTTGTCATATTACCATGAATCGCACACGCATATGAGACGAAACCGTGTGTGCGTCCGAAGGGCATCGCAAACGTTTCACATCAAAGAACCGTCTATTTTCTTTTTTCATTGCACACGTTGTTTTCTTTCTAACCGTGTGTGCATTATTTTATTCGCTCCTGTAGAATTTTTTTGGCTGTAATTTATTATTCGAATTGGAATTTTTGAAATATGAAATGTGCAATTCAAATTCTCAGCACAATGGTTCAACAACGAATCCATAAATAAAATTGTCAGTATAATATGTTCAGTATTACAGGATTAGACATCACTTAACTATGATGAACCACAATACTTACAGGCGGTAAAGGTGAAGAGACAAGTGTAAATCATCTTGACTGCCGATGTTGTTGAAGAAGCGGAATGCCCTTAATGTGCCTTCCTGCATGCCATAGGCACGAACAACTTTTGCCCAACCCCTTGTGATGATCGCCCGCTCATCCTTCACCGTCTTCAGGAAGACTTCTAGAGCATTATCATGGTAGCATGAATTATATCTTTTAACCTTAGTTGCCTCCACTCCGGTCATGTAGTTTGCAAGGTAATCATCAGTAAATAGCTTCAGAAACCATTGAAAAGAGAAAAATATCAGATCATGAGGTCTAATAGAGTAACCAGTAAATGTTAGAAGCAACCATTAAATGTTGGAAGCTAAATGAGATTGCACAAATGATGTAAAATACAACTACCTACATTCCTAAGTACAAGTATTTTTAGATTTCAATATGAGCTACATACGGATGTATATAGAATTATAGATATAGTTTAGATTAGAATCTAGATTCACTCATTTTGCTCCTTATGTAGTCTATATTGGAATCTCTAAAAATACTTAAATTTAGGAATAGATGGTGTATAAGACATGGGATGCAGCTAACCTCGACGGCAAACAACGGCATCCCCATTGTAGCCCTGTGTAAGTACATGGAAAGCCAATGTTAACTACAACAGGGTTAACATCCACCAAAAATAGCAAATGGTAATAAAATGGCAGCATCTATAGTGATATCTTCATTGCGAAAGAGTAGCATGGTAGCAAAGGGACGGATTAAAAAATGGATACAACTGTTAATTGCAACAAGCTTAACAACATCCTAATTCATGTTTTGTAAGTTTGTATCCATTGAAATACAACTGTTTAAAAATGGATACAACTGTTAATTGCAATAGGCTTAATGGCCATTGAAATCGGTACTGCTAAAAATGCAATTGGCAGAGTTAAACATCACAAGGCAGGTGTTGCCAGAGCAGATAATGGCCCAGTTGTCTATAAAAAGGTAGGGGAACTAGCTAAAACGTGTTAGGCATGTTTACTACAAGATGCTTAAGACATCGACCGTACAAAACATAGCCATTAATTGCAACTGGTATTGGTAAGATTGAACTGGTGAGTTCATACTTGGTAAGTCCTAAGAGGTACTTGTTGGGGCACTTCATCTTGGCCAGAGCCCGCTCAAAGTCGGCGGCGGCGGAGGCAAGCTCTTCCTCCAGGTCGAAGCGTGGATCAGTGCCCCCGACATGTGTACCTACAAGAAGCAAGTAAATGTTAGAAGCCAAACTGCAATTGCGCAACTGATGTAAAATACTGTAAGACATAGGATGCAGCTAACCTCAATGGCAAACAACAACATCACCAATTATGGCCATGCGTAAGTACATGGATAGGCATGTTAAGTACACACTACAAGGATTCCAGTCTATTGCAACAAAAATTATTGCTACAACTATCTTTTGTTGCAATAAAATGCTATATTACCACAAAATTCCAGTTCATAGTATTAGGATCTACATATTGCCACAATTTCGTTCATCATGCTAAGTACTCGTTTTGTTGCAATAGAAGACATGTATTGCCACAAGCTGCATCTGTGTTGTAATATGGTAGTGATATTGCGACAGTTCTGTCCCGTTGCGTGAATTGGTCACCTTGTTGCAATAAAGTTTAGGTATTGCAACAAAGTAAATCTTTGTGGTAATATTTAGACATATATTACCATGAAAGTAAGGATTGTTGCCATAGTTTATTGCCACAGTTGACTATTGCCATGGAAGAGTAATGCGCCACGAAACGGCCGTCGTTGGCATAGGTTGTTGCCACAAATGTCTATTGCTGCGAGACATCAGTCGCCATGATTCATTACATGTTGCATTAAAGCTATCTCCACAAATCAAATTGTGGCATCAGGTGAGTGTTGCCATGGGGAAACATGTGGCAACTTCCCACATGGATGGTGCAATAGCATGCTTTATTGCCACGATTGCTTTTTCGTGGTAATAACCTATTACCATGCGTCCAGTCGCAACGGCTGCCAACGAATGTCGTTTCATGGCAATAGGTACTTATCGCCACGAAACAACATGTATTGCAACAAATGATTTTGTTTCAATAGACCCGAATCCTTGTAGTGACAACAGGGTTAGCATCCACCAAAAATAGCAAATGGGCAGTATCTCTAGTATATCTTCATTGTGGAGAGTAGCATGGTAGCAAAGTTTGTTGCTGGTATTGGTGAAATTGAACTGAACAGTTAATACTTGAACATCACACAATGTGCAGTACTGAAATAAACAAGGCACGAACATGCTTAATACATCAACCGTACTAAACATAGCCATTGCGAGTGGTATTGGTAAGATTTAGCTGGTCAAATCATACCTGTTAAGTCCTGGGGCATAGTCGTCGGGGCACTTCTTCTGGGCCAGAGCCTGCACCATGTCGGCGGCGGTGGAGGCGAGGTGTTCCTCCGGGTCAACACGCACAACGGCCATCGCGCCATGGACTGCCATCAGCTCCTCGACCTCCACGTGATATGTGGTTGGGCTTGCGCGGCGATGCTCTGGAGGTAGGGACGGTGGGGATTTGGAGGCATGAGGATGTTTCACAGCCGCCATTTAAGCAATCAGACCGGGGCCGTGATAGAGATCGGTGGGTTACCTGACTGGATCCGAGCAAAACGTAGATGTGGTTGAAGTTGTGGTTGCGGTGGCGGCGGTTTGAGATGCCGGTAGGGGGAGGCGCGGGGGCGTGGGGGGGATACTTAGGAAATTTGATGAGTGGGAATGTGGTTGCAGGAATATATTCTGAAATCGCGCGCCTAATGAAAATTTCGCTGCGAAACTTGAAACTTGGGTGGGGGAACACACAACATAGACGAAGCGCGTAAAATACTCGTGTGCGAGAAAACAGAAAATTGGCAGTTCCCGTCTCCAAAAAAATGTACACGTGTAGTTGATTTTTTTCGGTCAAGCAAAAAAACACACACATGTACGACATAGAAACCGTGTGTTTTGTGATCTTCTAATGATTAACACAAAAAAGCACACACGGTCACACATGCTAATCAATGCTCAACGCCCTCAAAGGATGCTCGTTGTACGTTAATACTACAAACTTAAAGTACTACTGGTAATTTGCTCTAATACTACAAACTTAAACTACTTCTCACATGCTGCCATCTGGGCATACAAAACAATGCCTTGTTGATCAAGCATCTCTTAAAATTCTTTAATAAGATGGACATGCCCTGGGTATCTCTCATTTGGGACACATATTATGCAGCGCCACCCCAAGTCACTCAAAGCTGCGGTTCTTTCTGGTGTAGAGATGTGCTGAAGCTGTATGATAAGTTTTGCAAGTTGGCGGTCCCACATGTGCGGTCTGGGGATACGGTGATTTTTTGGCTGGATCGCTGGCAACTTAATAACAATGTGGTTCTCATGCAGCAACAATTTTCGAGGCTTCACTCTTTTGTGATTGATGACATGCTTACCATCAAGGATATGATGGAGTTGTCTGACCCGACCGACAATTTTCATCTGCCTTTGTTTGCTGAGGCCTTCGAGGAATTTAATCAGCTCCAGGCTTTAATGCCTTCGGTTAACCTTCGGGAGGGGGGAAAGGATGTCTGGAAATGGCCATCAAAATCTGGAGATTATCATTCAAAGATTTATTACTTGTCTTGCTTTTCAGACATCGTGGTTGATCCCATATTTGGGTGGATCTGGAAACATTCTTGCACACTCAAGTTTAAGGTGTTTGATTGGCTCCTCTTGATGGATCGTCTAAACACTAGGGACATGATGCAGAGACGGCATTGGATAATCCAGGATGACACGTGTGTTATGTGTCTCTCTGCCTCGCATGAGGATAGAGCTCATCTTTTCTTTGTTTGCAACTTCAGCCAACGAGTCTGGAATTACCTGGGAATTTCATGGAGTGTTCATCCTAACCAGTCTACTTTTGAGATGGCTTCAGCTGCTAGGAAGGACTTTGGTTACCCATTTTTTTCTGGGGTAGTCTTCACTGCTACTTGGAATATTTGGACACAGAGGAATGGGAAGATTTTCAGAAATGAGTTGCCTTCTTTCAGATCCTGGAGGAGAAATTTTTTCATGACATTTCTCTTTTAGCTCATAGAATCAAGTGTAAATATAGGAATAGCCTAACTTCTTGGATAACTGCCCTACCTTAAACCCTCTTTGTAATTAGCCTCTCCTCCCTATCCTTGCCTCTAATTTGTAACTTTGTAATTCTTTTGCTTCTTAGCTTTAATAAAGGACTGTGAGGCTGTTGCCTTGCAGTATATAGTCAAAAAAACATTTATCATGATATAAGGAAATATAAAATAACAACTTTATTATTGCCTCTAGGGCATATTTCCATCATATCTTATCTGGAAGATTAACTCCCACTTGATTCAAGTGATTGTAGTACCCCAGACATTCTGGGCACATGCTCATTGGTTGAGCTATTCTCCTCCATCTTGTAGGCAAAGTACTTGTCAGAGGTCTCATACCTCTTGACATGGGCATGAGTCTGAAATACCAATTTCAACTCTTGGAACCTCTCATATACTCTGTGGCGTTCAAAACGTTTTTGAAGTCCCGGTTCTAAGCCGCAAAGCATTGCGCACTAAACTATCAAGTAGTTATCATATCGAGGTTGCCAAACATTCATAACGTCTGCGTCAGCTCCTGCAATAGGTCTGTCACCTAGCGGTGCATCAAGGACATAATTCTTCTGTGTAGCAATGAGGATAATCCTCAGATCACGGACCCTGTCCGCATCATTGCTACTATCATCTTTCAACTTAGTTTTCTCTAGGAACATATCAAAAACATAGGGGAGCTACAATGCGAGCTATTGATCTACAACATAGATATGCAAATACTATCAGGACTAAGTTCATGATAAATTAAGTTCAGTTAATCAAATTACTTAAGAACTCCCACTTAGATAGACATCCCTCAGGTCATCTAAGTGATACGTGATCCAAATCAACTAAACCATGTCCGATCACAGGTGAGATGGAGTAGTCATCAATGATGAACATCTCTATGTTGATATCTACTATATGATTCACGTTCGACCTTTCGGTCTCAAGTGTTCCGAGGCCATGTCTGTACATGCCAGGCTCGTCAAGTTTAGCCCGAGTATTCCGCATGTGCAAAACTGTCTTGCACTTGTTGTATGTGAACGTAGAGTCTATCACACCCGATCACCACGTGGTGTCAACTGTAGCAATGGTGCATACTCATCAGGGAGAACACTTCTACCTTGAAATTTAGTGAAGGGATCATCTTATAATGCTACCGTCGTACTAAGCAAAATAAGATTTAAATAAGATAAACATCACATGCAATCAAAATATGTGACATGATATGGTCATCATCATCTTGTGCTTTTGATCTCCATCTCCAAAGCATCGTCATGATCTCCATCGTCACTGGCTTGACACCTTGATCTCCATCGTAGCGTGGTGGTCGTCTCGCCAAATATTGCTTCTACAACTATCGCTAACGCATAGTGATAAAGTAAAGCAATTACATGACGTTTGCATTTCATATAATAAAGAGACAACCATAAGGCTCCTGCCGGTTGCCAGTAACTTTTACAAAACATGATCATCTGATACAATAACGTATATCACATCATGACTTGACCATATCACATCGCAGCATGCCCTACGAAAACAAGTTAGACGTCCTCTACTTTGTTGTTGCAAGTTTTACGTGGCTGCTACGGGCTTCTAACAAGAATCGTTCTTACCTACGCATCAAAACCACAACGGTGATTTATCAAGTTTGCTATTTTAACCTTCAACAAGGACCTGCCACGGTCAAATTCGATTCAACTAAAGTTTGATAAACAGACACCCGCCAGCCACTTTTATGCAAAACTAGTTGCATGTTTGTCGGTGGAACCGGTCTCATGAACGTGGTCATGTAAGGTTGGTCCGGGCCGCTTCATCCAACAATACCGCCGAATCAAAATAAGACATTGGTGGTAAGTAGTATGACGATCACCTCCCACAACTCTTTGTGTTCTACTCGTGCATATCATCTACGCATAGACCTGGCTCGGATGCCACTGGTGGGGAAACGTAGCATGCAATTTCAAAAAAAACCTACACTCACGCAAGATCTATCTAGGAGATGCATAACAACGAGAGGGGAAGAATGTGTCCATGTACCCTCATAGACCGAAAGCGGAAGCGTTTGACAACATGGTTAATGTAGTCGAACTTCTTCTAGATCCGACCGATCAAGCACCGAGCGTACGACACCTCCGAGTTCTGCACACTTTCAACTTGATGACGTCCCTCGTCCTCTTGATCCAGCAAAAAGGTGTTGAGGAAGAAGATGAGTTACGTTAGCACGACGATGTGGTGATGATGATGGTGAAGTGATCTGCGCAGGGCTTTGCCTAAGCACTACGAAGATATCACCAGAGGCGTAAACTGTGGAGGGGGCGCCGCACACGGCTAACAATTGTTGGTTTGTCTTCTAGGCACACCCCCTTCCCACGTATATATAGGTGGGAGGGGGAGTGGAGCAACCTTGGGGCGCCCCAAGTAGGAGGAATCCTACTTGGGTCTCCTCCAATTCGGCCTCCCCACTTCCTTGTATACGGAAGGGGGAAGGAAAGAGGGGAGAGGGGGAAGGAAGGGGGAATCCTATTCCCTCTCTTTCCTTTCCTCCTCTCCTTTTCCTTCTCCACTTAGGCCGGCCCATATGGGGGAGGGGGCGCACCAGCTCCTTCTGGCTGGTGTGTTTCCCCTCTTGGCCCATAAGGCCCATATCTTTTGCCGGGGGTGCCCAGAACCCCTTCCGGTGACCTGATATGTACCCGGAACCCCTTCCGATGACCTGATATGTACCCGGTATGCTCTGGAACACTTCCGGTGTCCGAATACCATCGTCCTATATGTCAATCTTTATCGGGACCATTTCGAGACTCCTCATCATGTTCGTGATCTCATCCAGGACTCTGAACAATATCCGGTCACCAAATCACATAACTCATATAATACAAAACCGGCATCGAACATTAAGCGTGCGGACCCTACGGGTTCGAGAATTATGTAGACATGACCGAGACACTTCTCCGGTCAATAACCAATAGCGGAACCTGGATGCTCATATTGGCTCCTACATATTCTATGAAGATCTTTATCGATCGAACTGTTATGACAACATATGTTATTTTCTTTGTCCATCGGTATGTTACTTGCCCGAGATTCAATCGTCGGCATCTTCATACCTAGTTCAATATCGTTACCGGCAAGTCTCTTTACTTGTTCCGTAATACATCATCCTGCAACTAACTCATTAGTCACTTTGCTTGCAAGGCCTCTTATGATGTGTATTACCGAGAGGGCCCAGAGATACCTCTCTGATACTCGCAGTGACAAATCCTAATCTCGATCTATGCCAACCCAACAAACACCTTCAGAGATACTTGTAGAGCATCTTTATAATCACCCAGTTACGTTGTGGCATTTTATAGCACACAAGGTATTCCTCTAGTATCCGGGAGTTGCATAATCTCATAGTCAAAGGAATATGTATATGGCATGAAGAAAGCAATAGCAATAAAACGAACGATCAATATGCTATGCTAACGGATGGGTCTTGTCCATCACATCATTCTCCTAATGATGTGATCCCGTTCATCAAATGACAACACATGTCTATGGTCAGGAAACTTAACCATGTTTGATTAACGAGCTAGTCTAGTAGAGGCTTACTAGGGGCATGGTGTTTGGTCTATGTATCCACACATGTATCAAGTTTTTGGTTAATACAATTCTAGCATGAATAACAAACATTTATCATGATATAAGGAAATATGAAATAACAACTTTATTATTGCCTCTAGGGCATATTTCCTTCAGTAAACATAATACAACTCAAAATCCAATTGTAACATATCTTGTACGCAATATCCGACACAACTTCAACATCATGAGTTTGTATGTGTTATCTTCTCATGCTTTTATTGGTGTGTGTGTGTGTGTGCGCGCGCGCGTGCGTGTGTGTGTGTGTGTGTGTGTGTGTGTGTGTGTGTGTGTGTGTGTGTGTGTGTGTGTGTAAGAACCAACTTCATATGCTGGTCTAACTCATTCTTCATTAGAGTGGTAAGACTAACCTTTCACATCCCTTGTCGTGCATTAATGAGTTAGATGGGCCTTTAGGACTTATTTTGCAGGATAGATGGGCCTTTAGAATTTAAATTAGGAATTATCAATGGAAGATAAATAGACTAGGCCCAATAATTTGAACATACTTATTTATTCCAACATCCCTATGTAGCACTACATGCTCACATTTATCAAGTTTTCACCATGTTGAACAACAATTGTAATATTGATGATAACAATAGCTATAGTCAATGGAACAACCTAATCAAAACCGTTGTCTAAGAATGAATAATTCAGCAGAATCTTGTGATCTTACAAAAATGGAAGTAGTTCTGCGGTCAGTTTGTCGCTCTGTCGCGACAGGAGCACATAAGACTGAATTTGAGTGAACCATACTTTGAAGAAAATATCAAGTTGGAGATTCTTTGTTTGCACTAGTGTGCCGTCTTGACTGCAATTGGTTTGATAGGTGATTAGATATGCCTAATCAAGCAACTGCAAGCTCTTGGGCATACGTCTTCAGATTTTTCTTCCCTATCCAACGCAAACTCTCCTCTTCCTCCAATCTTCATTAGTGAGCCCGTGGATTTGTCTTCTCTCTGCCTACCGCTCCGACGTTCGGTGGCAGGAAGGAGAATTCCAGTGCCCACGCTCCGGTTAGTAGTTTAAGTTAGAGTTTTTTAGTCCCCGCGGGTGCAACGCTCGGATGAATGATGACACTTTTTCTTCGAGTTTGCCTTCCGAGCACCGATACTCATCGTGTTCATTTATCTGGACATACTCGATGGAGCTCTCGCATAGATTGTTGTCGTCTTCTTGAGGCAGTGAGATTAGGGTTTCTCATCATATGCTGAGATTTTGGTGTCACGTGTTTCAGATCTAGTATTCAAGAGTTCAACGACAATGACTACAGCTCCAGCCGCTGGTCCTTAGGTGCACATGCATGAAGACTTTTTGGTTGTCATCGACAAGGTCAAGCTGGCTCCAATAGGGGGGCTGCGACAACGGCGCATCGGCGGCAATGGCCGTTCGGTTGTCTCAAAATCTCGATATATGTTTTATTGCGTTTGAGATTTTTTGTACTTTCAATGAGTTTGATAAATTATTATTTTGCGAACACGCAACGGTGTATTGAGACAGGGGAGAAAAACAGTACAGAGTAGCTAAAAAAACAGCGGCATATGATGCCCACGACGCTCATGCCTGGGCTCGCATGATTAGTGTACGATACAATACAGCGCCCTGCGCCCGGTGCAAGACTAAGAGCAACTTTAGCAGACCCCGCGTCCCGCCCCGGCCCGTAAAATAACCGCCAAATTGCGGGTCGGGGCCGGAAAATCCGCACGATCAAACCCCGCATACCGTTCCGGCCCGCAAATTTTTTTGCGGGGCGCGGCAAATCTTCTTCCCCAACCTCTATTTTCATGGGCTGGGAGGCTGACCCGAGCTGAAACCCTATCCGGCGCGAGATTTGGCGGGAGGGACATTTCCGCGCGCCCTTTCGCGCTCCCCCTCTGCCACCATTGCCCCCCCCCCCCCTCTGCAAGCTTCGGTTCCTCCTCCCCGGCCATTCCTCGCCGCCATGGACGCCCCCGTGCTGTCCCCCGTCACCGTCGAGGTCGCGCATGCTCCTTCCCCTCGGGCGGATCTCGTCGCCGGCCATGTTGCCCCCGCCGTCGTCGCCCAAGCACACGCCGCGCCGGCCCGCAAGCGGCAAGGCAACGTGGTCGTGCAGGGCGGGAATCCGGCTGCCCCCGCCGCGACGGCCCGCGCTCCGGGCGCCAATGACGCAGTGCGATCCCTGCCGGCGGCGGAGAAAGCCGGCAAGACCGCGGGCGTAAAGCGGAGGAAGGTTCCAGCTAAAAGGAAGCCAGCTTCTTTAACCTCTCACTCCACCCCCCGACAAGGAGGTGCTCTGGTGATGCCGTTCAACGGTGCCGCTCCCCCGCGAGCGAGGTGTTCACAGAATGGCTGCAAGGTATGCCTTTTCGGTCTAGCAATTCCCTTTCATTTTTGCCATTAGTGTCGATAGCTCGTGACTTGTTATCGTTCGCTATAGCGGTGGTTCAAAAAATGCAACAACCCGTAAAAAGCATATTCCGCGAATATATTTTTTTACGGATTCGTTTGGAGGGTCTGCATCTGTGCCAACCCGCGCCGGCCCATAAAAGTGGTTTTGAGCGAACTGCAAACGAGTTTTGCGGGCCGGCAGAATGCGAGATCTGCTGGAGTTGCTCTAAGCTAGGTGTCGCCAGATACGACTCCACCCTGATGCCCCAGAGAGCATCCACAACTCTGCCTCGGCGGCGGCCAGCCTACAGAGCTCGCTAGCTACTACGGCAGCGCGCTCCAAGTTCGATCTGCATCTTTTTTAGGAAAAAGAGCAGCTACAAGCTCGTCATGTGCTGTATCAGCACTTCTCGTTCAGACTAGCTACTGTCTGTCATCATCAGAAAATAAAAATTGAAGAATAATAGACAAAATCTTCCCGCGCCAACGACCCCCACGAGGCCATGAGGGCACGTTTCCCCTTCAATAAGATGATGCGATCCACTCCCATGTTAGTTGAAGAGAAGAAAATGTAGGGTAAAGCAAAGAAAAGAGCAGCCGACAAAGTGCAGTGTCTGCTTCCTAGACAAGCATACAAGAACATCTTCCTAAATCTCTGTTCTCTATTCATGTTCTGGTCTGATTCTGTTCTTAATTGCACTTGAAGTAGAACCAGCCAACATAAGAGATTTTTTACTTTTTTGAGCTTTGGAGTGACAGGGTAAACAGCAGATAAAGCTCGACATGGGAATTGGACTGAAGAGCCTGATGAATCCAGTTTGCAGGGAACAAAACGTATGCACGGTGTGCAAGATTCACGCATGCGTTTCATCGATCGCAGACTTTTCTTTGCTGCATTTCGCGTTTGAACTCGCAATCATCGGTTTTGAGATTACAAGCAACAGGTATCACACACATTTGGGGCGTTGATCGGGTAACATTATTGGCGACTAGGATCAAAATTCAGCTCGGGGTCCCGGCACCGTCCAGCGGCAGCACGGAGCTCCGGGCACGGCAGTGCCGCGCGAAGAAGGACCTCGGGAGACCGCCGGACGCGGGCCTCTCGGTGCTCGGATGGCCGGTCGCACCGCTTTGATGCTTCTCTCTGCCACTCTGCTCCTCCCCTTCGGGGGCCGCGTCAGGCTGCCGGTCCAGCGCGGCGACGTCTGCCGCGGTTGAGACCATCGCCGCGTTCATGGACGCCGCGCGCCGCACATTCCGCGGCAGCGGGCCCGGGAGCTGCGGCAATGGCTCTGGCTCTGGCGAACTGGGTTGCTGCTGCTCGTGCTGGTCTTCTTCCACGCGCGGCGCTTCTTGGTCCTCGTCCTCCTCGTCTTCAGGCTCCAGCGTTGAATCGCTCGCGGCAGCCGCTTGCTCGGCTGCGGCGTTGGCGTTCACATCTGGATCAGCTGGTGGGTTGGAGTTGGACTCGATGCCGGTTCCGGCGGCCGTGGCGGCGGGGTCGATCACGTCGGAGCGGCAGAGCGGGCAGTTGACGTGGGCGCGGAGCCAGGTGTCGATGCAGGGGACGTGGAACGCGTGCCCGCACTTGGGCAGCAGGCGCACGAGCTCGCCGTCGTTGAACTCGCCGAGGCACACGGAGCAGTCGGCGGCGCCGAGGAGCCCGGCCCCCGCGCGGTACGGCGTCACCGCGATCGAGTCGATCGCGGCCTCGTCGAGCCCGACGGTCCGGATGTACCAGACGTGGTGCACCACCCCGCCCCCGCCCCCGCCGCCCTCCGGGTCGTCGTTCCCGACGTTGGTCGCGGCGGCCGGCGGCTGGGCGAGGAGCGCCTGCCGCCGGCGCCGCAGCTGCCGGCGACGGACGGCGATCGAGAAGCCGAGGAGGATGAGGGAGAGGAACGCGAGCGCCGCGGCGGCGCAGAGGACGTACGTGATGAAGCGGCGGCGGTGGTCATCGACGGCGCCGTACCCGTAAGCTCCTCCTCCCTGGTCTCTCCAACCACCGCCGCCGTCATGGACGGGCGAAGGGGACGGAGCGAGGTCCGGGATAGAAGGGTAATAGAAGGACAAAGAAGGCGAAGGAGGAGGCGGCGATGTGATCGGAGGCGGAGAGGAAGGCGATGGGGAAGGGGAAGGGGTGAAGAAGGGAGGGGCGGGAGGCGGGGGGCAGCCGTACCAAGGATCGCAGTCGTCCGAGAAGAGGATCCGGCGGTAGTGGAGCGGCATGGTGTCAGGTGAGCGGCGAGGCCGGCGGCATCGGCGGTGGACTGGTGAAGGGGGGCGGGGAAAGTGGGAGGAAGGTCGTGGAAGTGCGTGCGCGTGCGTGCGGGTGGTTTTCCTCTGGAGGAAGAGGAGGAGGCCGTGGACTGGGGGAGGCCGGGCCGGGCGGGGCGGGGCGGCCACTACTTGGCAAACGGGATAAGTGGATGGTTGGTTGGTGGCCAAGTTGGACTTGGCGCGTAGAAAAACTCGGCCCGTGGGCAGCTTTTCCGGCCGAGTGCGGGGCACCGGATGCCGGGCGGACGGATGCTTGCCTCTCCCGTCAATCTTCTGACTTTTTTTCTTCCAACCTGACTGACGAGGCGATGACTTGAGGAGTGACGTGGCCAGCAGCCCAGGTATGAGCTGATGTGATGTGATCGTGCATCCAATTGCTGGTGGTACTACTTGTCAGTCGACCTGTTGAATTGTTGGGTTCCTGAACCAGCGATCTGATTATTATTTTTCCTAACAAAGGAAAGGAGAGCTCCATTTTGCTACCCGAGCTGCTTCGCCAGCCAACCGACGCGCAGCCGCAGCCGGGATTCAGTACGCGGCCGTGTGATTGTGTGGAGATGTCCTCTGGCTGGCACTAAAAACTCGTGCAGACTTCATAAAAAAAAAAAGAACTCGTGCACTTGCGCACCGACGGCCGCGCAGGTTCGTGCACGAGGCGGCTTGGTGCCCCGCTACGAGCGCCACTTAGTTGACCGCAGTTCAGTCCTGTCCTCTACTGTGTCTTCTTATTTTTTTGATTGATTGATGAGAAGAATCCTCCACTGTGTCTCGTTTTTTTTTCTGAAAATCTCCACTGCGTCTGTGTGGGCCGGATTGCGGCGGTTTCGCGAGTGCTATGGGGCTTGTTTCAGAGGCCCATGAGCCTCGGGCGCAAAAAAAAAAACATATAATCGCGACCTTTTGGGAGGAGGGAGGCAGACCACGACCCAACCTCTCGCGGCGGCGGCGGCGCCGCTCCCGCCACAGTTCGGTCCCACCGGCGGCGCGACTAAGAACCTATAAATGGCAGCAGTCGTGAGCTGGTACGGGCCGCTGATCGACCTGTCGGCGGCCTCCGGCCACGTCGGTGGATTCGTACAGCTCCTGGCGTCCGTTCGCCGTGTCCTTCCCCACCAGGTGAGTAGGTGACTAGCCATCCCTACTTCCGCTTAGTAGAATGATAATCTTCTCCAGTGGGGGAAAAAGAGAGTGATACGATTGGCAATGTCGCCCCGAGGCTTAGAATCCTGCTTCTGCTTTCCCAGGAGCAAAATGCTGCAACCGGAAGGACGTATCACAGAGTTATTCTAGAGGTTGGTGACGACTCGAGGTCGAGCTTCTCCGTCTCTCTATGGTCCAACAATACCAGTTCGACCATCGTCGCTGGCGATGTTTTACTGTTGCAGAGTAAGCAACTGAGGATCCGAGGGGCCTCTCTTTTAAAGTTTTAATCTCAGTTTTACCCGTGTAATGCTTTCAGTTGCAATCTAGTAATACTGTACCTTCTTTTAGTTGATAAAAATTAAGCGAAACGCCCCTTTTGGGTCAGCTTGTTTCCGATTTATCATGTCCATGTAACTTATGTGCATGCAAACAGCATCTGGTGTGACGCTTCTCGTTCCTTTGCTTCAGATATTAAGATAGTAGAGTTTAGAAATGGCTTGGAGGGAAGAGCTTCTCAGATGTCTGCAGTCCAAATTTTGATGAACTCTAAAGATTTAGTGCAACCCGAAGGTATGCCTCTGCATTTGTTTTATTCATTGGTGCTCTTTGGCCCTGGTCGTATTACTTCAAAATGAGGTGACCCAGGAGTAACTGCAATACTGTTTTTACAATCTTTACTATTGAGGAAATTGGGAAACATATATTAGACTAACAGTGGTAAGGGCTTTGTTGATGGGAAAAGGTGGGCATTATATTTGAACACTGGCCAGCTCTTGAAATCGAGACCTTTCCAATTGATTGTTCTTTCCATCTTATAAAAGTACTCCTCTCTGCAATATTTTATCTAGATATTGCTTGCTATGTGGGGCTCATGTTTAGGTTAGCATCTACATTTATTTTCGAGCAGATAATTGTGTCTAGAAGAAAAAGAAACTGTATTATTGGATAAATTAACACATGGGCTCTTTTATTAGGAATTGATGAATTCATAATTAATTGCAAAGTCGGGAATGCTACAAGATCAAAATTAAGAAGAGTGTCAGAGTGGATCATACACACCAAACGTATTCGTGCGGAAAATCATCAGCAGGTACAAATTTGCCAAGGCAGTGCGATTTCAGTGTGATTTGGATATGTAGCAATCTACATATCCAATTCTTTCCTTCTGCCCTTACATTCCGCTTAAAGGTTCAAACAACGGATTCTCATTAACATGAGCTTGTTTATAAGATGGTCATAAAAATCCTTTGAATGTCACTCTTGTGTTTTCACTTCATCTTACATCGCAATTACACCTGTTATGTTGATGTTAATAAATGAACGACACAATCAAAGCATTCATGGTTTTACTCCATAAGTTCTCTATTGATAGATTAGATCATGATTATTTAACTTGTCTTCTTTGGATAACTTATAACATTAACATTTTATTTTAATAATCTATAATATGTAAGTGATAAAACTCCTATATTGACCGCAGGTGATGTCGAAGAATTGGAAAGAAAGAATGAAAAATGATACGACAGACTTCTTGTCCATCTCAGAACTACTACCTCAGAGCAAACCATGTAATTTGAATATTTCTGCATCTATTGGCAAAATTGTGTTAATGGGTTCTCTTGGTCCTGAAACGAAGGGGCGATTGTCAGTCATTGAGAAACATTCCTTGAGTGGACATAATGATATCGTCAGAGATTTTATTACTACTGGATGCAAGTTGTGTGGTTTACCTCTATACCAAAAGTATGCACATGCATGTCATCTTGTCAACATTTCATCAGTTATATGTCCCAAAATCTATATTGCTCTGCTTGTCATGATTTATAAAATTCTCTATGCAGAAATCTCCATGGAAACAGTACTTATCCAATTGACTGCCCAGATAATCCAAAGTATCTCCATGTTATTGGCCGGATATATAAACCATTCATGGTAAGAGATCCAGCACCCAACCTCAATCAGTTTCTTTTGTTGAAAATATATTAGTAAAACTACATCTTCACGATCTGCAGATCTATGTGCAAGACCAAACTGGACAAGTTCCTGTGCTTGTGAAGAATAAAGTCGCAGAGGCTTTATTTTCTAATATTAGCGCCGATGATGTGTCTGAATGCTACAATAGCCGGCACTGCATGCTGGTAGATGCTTGTGAATCTGGCAGCTCAAGCACTTCTGGGATGCTAGATGGCACTGGCAAGACGGGCATTGCTAAAAGGAAGAGAACCAAAAGAAAGCTTGATTTTCATCTTATCTGGCTCGTTGTTATGAAATGCCTGCTGAACCAAGGCAAGAACAGTCCATTCTACTTCCAGATTTCAGTCAACCCCGGGAAAAATGTTGAGGATGGACGGTTTGAACTGGTTTGTTTGACAATGCCAATACCATGGGACGGGAATTCTTCTTTTACCTCGTATGTCGAACCAAACTAACGGTCATTATGTGCTTCTATCTACAAAAAGGGAGCTTTGCTGTTCTGATGGTTTGCACGGTGACATGACTAGGATGACAGACATACCAGTAATCTTCAGTTTTAGCATGATCGTGTCACGCTCGCATCTTCCGTGCCGTGCTCAGAAGCTGCAGGTGACCAAGCAGGCAGGGAAGGTTCTCCGCGGTGGCTCAGCGGGGTTAGTGGTTCGGTGTGCCTGGGGTGTAGTGGCCCTATGGGGACTAGGCAGGTGGCTATCTATGTGTGGCTGTAACCTGAGACAAGCATCGAATGTGTGTAGTCTGAATCTCATATACTGTTCCCCGTCTCTCATCCTTGTTCTCTGCTTTCCCATCCCTTTCTCCTGCGCGCCAAACCACCTAGCCCCACATCTCTGCATGTGCGATCTCATCTGAGAAAGAGGTTCGTCACAGATGGACTTACCAGAAGCTACACCTGGCTCATTTATGGCCAATAAAATAGCGACAGAGCCAGTTGTAACAGACACGTAAGGAGCGACGCATTATGGTGGTGATGAAGATCTGATCTGGGTCAGCTCAGCTCACGCTGAGAAGAGATGGAGATGAAGTGGCAATGGGTCTCCTCGTGGATGCCGCGCGCGAGTGTCGGGTCCGGTCCGACTGCGTGCGGCGGTCAGACCACGAGGACCGCGTGCGCTGCATTTTATGTTATCTTCGTGCGATGCGCATCGGTTGTCATTTTGTCCATTTATTATGGTTGGTACGCAGACTAGTGTACAGGAGCACTAATATTTAAGCTGATGAGTAGAACTCCGCGGAAGAAAGCAACCCCATGAGATCGCCACAAGTTTATAATAAGTTCATAAAAGAGTAGTTTCGACTTCGAAAAAGAAGAAAGCCAGGCTCCTTTTAGATCTCACTCATGGCGATCGTCGTAAGCTCCTTGACCTTCGGATCCTTGCCGCGATACAGTCCGGAGGTTTCTCGGCAACGACGGAGCTCACTTGTGTCTGCATCGCCTCGTCGCCGGCAAATCCTGGCCGGCTTGGCCATCAAGTCGCGGGGCATCAATCGTGTCCAGCCGACGACCAGAGGAGCAACACAGTGAGTGTACTGATGTTGTGATAACCCTGCCTAAGCTTCCTATTCCTACCAGCTTGTATGTTGATGGCAGTACCTTACAAGATTGTTACATAACATTTCACCTATTTTGTTCAGGATCCCCGCAGCCGCAGCTGGCCCAAGCTCCGGAGACCGAGCAGGAGGAAACTTCCCAGTTCCAAACGTGCCTTCATGGTGAGTACGGAAGTGTTAACATGTACTCCTACTACCGTATTTCTGAATCTGCTGTCGATTTCCTTCACACATTGACGAGCTACGAGTTTCTCAGGGTCAAGTTGCTCGTCGCTGTCTTCTTTGCTGCAGTACCTCTTTACAGACAGATGAGAGCCCTGGAAGGTAAATTCAAATCTACTTCTGGGCTACTACCTTTTCCATTAGTTCCATAACAGAAATAACATAGTCCCACGAGAAAGGAAAAGAGGCAGAGTGCCAAAACCTGATAAGAGTACCAGCTACTACCGTCCAGAGCGGCTAAGAGCAACACAACCGGAAAGAATATACGAATCGGGTACTGTTATAGTACCAGGTACTACTGTCCAGAGAGGCTAAGGGCCCTAGAGATCGCGCCCATCAGGATTCCTTTGTGAGCCTCCTTCTTCAGTCCTATCCAAGTAGATCAGGAGGAGAGCACACTGCACATAGACAGCACCATTTTCAAAGGTGAGCAAACCACACAATGCTCCAAACATACCTTTGTTCCGACAGGTCCAGACCACGTAGCAGAGTGTAAGCGAGCACTCCAGGAAGGAAAGCCCTGCCACAAGGAGTTAGGAGTTTAGACACGCATTAGTGCTCAAGAGTGATCTGATCCCACAACACCTCACACTTCCCTAGACATCGGGCAAGTCGAAAAGGTTACCCTTTCTCACAATGATCACAAAATCACAAAAAGGAGACCCTGGCCGTTTCGTCTCTTCGTATTGTTTTTTTGTGAGGAAAAAATTTGGATACAGCTACATAGAAATGTTTGAATT
Source organism: Aegilops speltoides (assembly GCA_021437245.1). Taxonomy (NCBI): domain Eukaryota; kingdom Viridiplantae; phylum Streptophyta; class Magnoliopsida; order Poales; family Poaceae; genus Aegilops; species Aegilops speltoides. Next base: position 378,824,879 of record CM038142.1, read on the forward strand.
TTAAGAGAAATTTTAGTCGTTTGGAGATACAAGCCAGCATTGTCCTCACAAACTCTTGAAAAGCTTGTCACACAGTAAAAATCGTTATTTTTTTTCTAACATCAGTACATGTTTATGCCTTTTACATGCATGCAAATTTTCATGATGAAATGACACATTTTACTTGGAAGAAAAAAAAACAGTAACAGTGCTCTGAAAATAATACTCCCAAATTATGTCGATCTTAGCGTGCATCTTGATTTTAACTTCACTCCGTGTGTCACATACAAATAGATAAGGTTGAGCAGACGGCAGAAGTAGCAATTGAGGTGGTTGAAAAAGTGGCTGAGGCGGCTGAGAAAATTGCTGACGATGTATCCGAAGCATTTCCCGGTAATGATAACCTCAAAAAGGCAGCATCCAGGATCAAGGCCGTCGCAGATGAAATTGAGAAGGACGCGGAGAAAGCCGAGGCCTTAATCGAGAAGGTTAGGTTAACTGCCTACTACTCCCTCTGATCCTAAATATTTGTCTTTCTAGAGATTTCAACAAGTGACTACATACAAAGCAAAATGAGTGAATCTACACTTTAAAATATGTCTACATACATCCGTATGTTGTAATCCATTTGAAATGTCTAAAAAGATAATTATTTAGGAACGGATGGAGTAATTTATTACTCCCCCGATTTTTCTCAATGGCATTTTTAATTAGAAAAAGATCAACGGTATTTTTTAAAGGGAAAATCTTAATGCACTACATGACAACTAATCTCTATTTGGTTAGAGGAAATTAATTAAAATGCGTGGTGCTTACTATGTCAAGATATTTGACCTTTTATATGTGGAGCTACTAAACTTTTTCCTTTTTTTTTTGGAAAAACTAACATTTTTTCCCTGGTTCAACGCAGGTCGATGAGATAGAGAAAGAGATGGATTCCGTAGTGGATTCTGTAATTGAGAAGGTCAAGAAGGAGAGATCATTGAGAAAGAACTCCGTGAGAGGAGACAATGTCAATAGGAAACAGAAGTAACACTTACTACTAGTAGGTGTTAACTGAGTATCGAGGCAAAATGCAGATATTACTTTGTACTATTCTTTTCCCTGTTTAGGATCATCATGGACCGGATTCCGATTCCATTTCATAGAAACCAAACCAATGTTCAAGCACAAGGCTAACGCTTGTCCGACTTTGAACTATCTTCGCAAGTGGTAGCTTTATTGGACCACTTTTAGCCTCCCATTAGGGACGAAATGGTTAGCTGCAACGTCCGTTCTTTTATCAGAAAGCGTCGCATTGAATGATGGTCTTGCATCCATCAAAGCCCGCCGAGAACAGTCTACACTTGTGCACTAAGAACAATCCATGAGATCATATTATGTGCTCGAATTTTAATTGGGTCTCTAGCCACTCCTTTGGTAGACATAAGGTGCCTTACATACTCCACTTGATCATGTGCAAGTGATTATTTCTTCAGTTTAGCAAACAACTTGTTGATTATAAGTGTTTCAAACATAGTAGACAGATGTTGCATATGCTCTTTTGGGGAAACTCTATATATTAATATTAATATGTCGTCAAAGGAAAAAATTGCAATTCTTCGTAGATAAGTTAGCACTACATTCATTAGGACTGAAATGTGACAAGGGCATTTGTGAGCCCAAAAGGGATCACAACATATTCATAATGCCCCACATGAGTAGAAATGCAGTTTTTGCAACATCCTCGGGTCTCATTCTGATTTGGTGATATCCACTCCTCATGTCTATCTTGGAAAATACTACTGCTCCTTGCAATTCATCAAGTAAAATATTCAACAATTGGATTGGATACTTGTTTAAAATAATTTGTGAGTTAAGCTTTCTGGATAGCCTCCAAGTGTCATCCTTATTTTCTCACTAGCAAAGCAGGGGAAGAACAAGGACTGCAACTAAGCTGTATAACACCATTTATCAGGAGTTATTTAATTATTATTTTTGCAAAATATCCTTAAGATGACGTGGCATTCTATATGCTCTCTGAGTTATGATTTTAGTATCAGAAGTAAGTGGTATAGCATAGTCACAAGGAGGTGAAAGTTCTGTGAGCTCATGAAATAAATCATTATAATAAATCCAATAATTCCTCTAGTACTGGTGGAAACTGTTGCTCTAAAGTTGACTCCTCTGATGTAGCAACAATGTACAAAAACAACCCACATCTTGTGTTTAATGTGTCTTATCTGTAGATTTCAAGTGTGTGTGTGTGTGCGCTTATGGCCCATGTGGCCCATGTGTCCCATGTGGCACATGTAACCCCGCACCTATATATGCTTGCCCCTTGTCAGAAACCCTAACTCCAATAGAATACAATACCGGGCCATCTTTCTATCCGGCCGCCACCTCTCTCCCCGATTCTACATGGTGTCGAGCTTGGGTTCCCAATCCCAGAGTGGTGATGGTGGTTGGCTGGTTGTGCTTCTTGGCGATTGTGCGAGAGGAGAAGGCTTGTGTGGAAGAAGGAGAGGTGGAATCCCAGATCCGAGGGGAGGAGGTAGTAGAGAGGTGAAAGTGGGGAGCAAGTGGTTCTTTGGAGGTTGCTAGTCTTTGTGATTCAAGATTGGAAAGATGGGGACAACCAGGGGTTGGTAAAGGCGTTGGAGAAGCTAGCTGAGCTCATCCTTTGTCAAGGTAGAGGTGTGGCTTCCCAGTGCGCTTGTTCCTCGACCGAGGTGATCTGAAAATAGAACTGATGCCAAATGAAATCAAGATGGAAGGGTCACAAACTACCTAAGCTGGTCCGAAGGGCATTGCTAATATTGAGGACAAAGGGGCTGGAAGGCTATGTCGGAGGAAGTAGATGAACCGTGAGCAGGCAAGTGAAGAGTGGAAGAAGTGGAGTGTCATTGACTCTCTGGTGGTGGCATGGCTGCTTGAACTCCTTGACCCCATCCATTCAAAGAAGTAGTGGAGACTCTTCCCCATGCAGCAGAGGTATGGAAAACCCCGAAACATTGTACTCGAGAAAGGGAACATAATGCTTATGTCACAGATTGAGGATAGAGTAAATGAGCTAAAACAAGGGATAAGTCGGTGATGGAGTATGTAGCGAATTGCAACATTTGTGGGCTGACTTAGACCACTATGATCCACTAGAGTTACCACATTCAGAATGTATAGTTGCTACTAAGAAGTGGGTAGGCGTGGGAGAGTGATGAAATTCTTGAAGGGACTTAGCTCAGAATTTGAAGGAAGGCGTCTTTGGGTTGTTTCATCACCAAAGCTCTCCTCGCTTGAGGAGGCGATTGCAGAAGAATGGCACAGGAGGAGGTCGGGTTGAAGTTGACCAGACTGGAGAAGCGAATGCATCTCGCCAAGCATTTATGTGTCTCGAATGGAAGGAGACAAGAGAGTGCTTCAACTGTGGAGAGAAAGGTCACATAAGCATCAATTGCACAGCACAACGCAGAGAAATACGTGGTAGGGGAAGAGGTTACAGCCGAGGTGGATACCGGGGAGTTAGAGGCAGAGGTAACTCGAGGGGTTCGAATTATTCTAGTGGCTTCAAAGCAAACTTGGCTAACTTGGCAACGCAAGAAGAAGGGATGTCAACAACCTCTCAAGGGGAGTCAAAGAGTAGAAGCCAGGAGGACAACACCTTCGGGAACTTTGCCCACTTTGTCTACACAGGGGAAGGTAACTTTGCAAATGCATCTATATCCACACATGATTTCCTTCCAGATTGGATATTAGATTCTGGAGCATGCAAGCATGTTGCGGGTACCTCAACTGAGTTTGAATCATATACTCAGTACCCAATTACACATTGTAAAACAATACAAACTGTAGATGGCACCTCACAACCGATTAAAGGAGTTGGATCAGTTCAATGTACACCCACTATTAAATTATCTGATGTATTACATGTTCCAGCTTTTCCTGTGAACTTGCTTTCTCTAAGTGCTTTGATTGATCAGATAGATTGCCGAATAACTCTTGATAAGAAAATATGTTTGATTCAGGAGAGGATGACTGGAAGGAACTTGGGACAGGAACCAGGCGTAGTGGATTGTGGTATATGGATTGTGATGTGTCTAGGTCTGGTGCTAGTCCTATTTTGGCTGTACTAGTTGGAGTAAGTGAGACAATGGCGATGATCCATCACTGTCGCATGGGGCATATGGCTTTTGATAAGATGAGTAAGATGTTTCCTGATGTAATGCGTGGAGTAGACAAGAGTAAGCTTGTGTGTGATGCATGTGAATATGCAAAGCACACAAGAATCTCATATTTGAGTAAGGGGCTAAGGAGTATATCCCGTTTATGCTTTGATTCACTCGATGTGTGGACATGTCCTGTTGTTTCTGTTAGTGGAATGAAATATTTTGTGACATTTATAGACTGCCACACTCGCATGACTTGGGTGTACCTCATGCGACATAAAGATGAGGTATTCCAATGTTTTCAGGAGTTTTATGCCTATGTGTGAAACCAATTCAATGTGCAGGTGCAGGTGATCAGATCTGACAATGGAACTGAATATGTAAACAAGCAATTTGGAGGTTTCCTGTCAGCACAAGGCATAATGCACCAAACATCATGTCTAGATACCCCTGCTCAGAATGGTGTTGCAGAAAGGAAAAACCGACACATTTTAGAAGTGGCTCGATCACTTATGTTCACCATGAATGTGCCAAAATTCTTGTGGAGTGAAGCTGTCATGATCGCAAGCGTTCTGATCAACGGATGCCTTCAAAAATGCTTATGAAGTCCCCATGTGAGATGCTATTTGGGGAGAACAAATTCTCAGTTCCTCCGAAGTTATTTAGGTGCACCTGCTTCGTTAGAGATCACAGACCAGCAGTGGGAAAGCTGGATCCACGAGCTGTAAAATGCATATTTGTTGGATATCCTGCAGGGCAGCGAGGCTATAAGTGTTGGAGTCCTGCTGAAAGGCACACATTTGTAAGTATGGATGTCACCTTTCGAGAATCTGAGCCTTTCTATGGTGAGAAGACAGATCTCAGCACTTTATTCGAAGAACTTGACCACTCACAATCTATGCAGGGTGGTCAAGAGGGGGAGTGCAACTTGAGTGGTGAGTGCAGCACCAATGGTGACAAGGAGCAGCCAATACCAACCCCAAAAATAGTGGGATCCTTCATTCCAGTTGTAGTTGATGGGGCTGAACAGCAGAGGTGGCAGAGACCAAATGAGGAAAGGAATCCTCAAGTGTATACAAGAATGAAGAGAGTTGTGGAGGAACAAGTGCATGAGGAGCAGTCAAAAGAAACTATGGAACAGGGGGAGCAGTCAGAAGAAACTCAAGCGACAGGAAGCTCATCTGAAGTGGAGTCATATGAAAATTCAAGTACTGAAGAAGCATCACCTAACCTGCCAATTTCTCTCAAGAAGGAAGTAGCAAGGAAAACTTTGAGCAAGGGCAATCTTGAGCATGACATCAGTAATTATGTCACCTATGAAGCCCTATCACCTTCATTTAGAGCATTTGTCACATCACTTCAAGCCGTGATTGTTCCTAAAGACTGGAAAGAAGCAAGGCAAGATCCAAAGTGGTGTGAAGCCATGAGGGAAGAGTTGGAGGCCCTGAGAAAGAACAAAACATGGGAGCTAGCGAATCTTCCATATGGGAAGAAGGCAGTCAGTTGTAAGTGGATCTTCACAGTGAAGCAGAATCCTGAGGGTAAGGTTGAGCGTTACAAGGCAAGACTAGTAGCCAGAGGGTACAGCCAAACGTATGGTATTGATTATGACGAAACATTCGCCCCAGTTGCAAAGATGAATACAGTGAGGATTCTAATCTCATGTGCAGCTAACTTTGGATGGCCACTACACCAACTTGATGTAAAAAATGCCTTTTTACATGGAGATCTACAAGAGGAAGTCTACATGGAAATTCCTCCTGGACTTTCTACACCTAGGACTGTTGGGAAGGTTTGTAGATTGAGAAAATCTCTCTATTGTTTGAAGCAATCGCCAAGGGCTTGGTTTGACCGGTTCAGGCAAGCAGTTTGCAGTATGGAGTATAAATAATGCAAAGGAGATCACACTGTTTTCTATAAACATTCCAAGCAACAGATTACTATTCTTGCAGTATATGTGGATGACATCATAATAACGGGATACAATGAAGAGGAGATTGGAAGACTAAAGAAATGCCTAGGCAAAGCATTTGAAGTTAAGGATCTTGGTCAGCTAAAATATTTCCTGGGTATCGAAGTTGCAAGATCAAAGAGGGGAATAGCCATGTCTCAGCGGAAGTATACCTTAGAGCTCCTAAGTGATATGGGAATGCTTGGATGTAGAGCAGCCCCAACTCCCATTGAACAAAATCACAAATTGACAGCACAGATGGGTGAACAAGTTAACAAAGCAAAATATCAACAATTGGTTGGCAAACTTCTGTACTTGTGTCACACTAGACCAGATATTACATATGCAGTAAGTGTAGTAAGTAGATATATGCATGACCCCAGAAGTGGACACCTTGATGCAGTCTATAGAATCATGAGGTATCTAAAGGGTAGCCCTGGTATGGGACTCTGGTTCAAGAGTAATGGCCATTTGAATGTTGACGGTTATAGCGATGCTGATTGGGCTAGCTGTCTTGATGATAGACGATCAACCTCTGGCTATTGTGTGTTTGTTGGTGGAAATTTGGTATCATGGAGAAGCAAAAAACAACCGGTGGTGTCAAAATCAACTGCAGAAGCTGAGTATAGGGCAATGTCTCAAGGGATGAGTGAGATGTTATGGGTAAGAGGCCTTCTGCTTGAGCTGAAAGTGCTCAGACAAGATCCTCTAAATGTGTGGTGTGACAACAAATCTGCAATCAGCATTGCTAATAATCCAGTTCAACATGACAGAACAAAACATGTGGAGATAGACAGATTCTTTATCAAAGAGAAACTGGATGCGAGGAATCATCAAGATAACTCATGTGAGCTCTGGACAACAAGTCGCCGATTGTCTGACAAAAGGTTTGGGAACCAGGGAGAGCAATCTCGCTTGTGACAAGATGGGCATGATAGATATCTATCATCCCTCTTGAGGGGGAGTGTTGGGCTGTGTCTTATCTGTATTTCAGTGTGTGTGTGCGCGCTTATGGCCCATGTGGCCCATGTGTCCCATGTGGCCCATGTAACCCTGCAGCCTATATATGTGCTGCCCTCTTGTACAGGAAACCCTAACTCCAATAGAATACAATACCAGGCCATCTTTCTATCCCAGCCGCCACCCCTCTCTCCCCTGATTCTACATACTGCTTACTCTAGTGACTTTTCAGGTGTGTTGGTAGCTTGTATTGGAGGGGTAGAGGTATGGTATCATCCACAACAATAGTAACATTTGTCCCACCAAGTTTGTGATCTGCATCACCATTGTTATATAATTAATTTCCACTCGACTATATCTCTTGAACCAACCAGCTCCCAGAATTATGTCATATCCTTCAGTACTAGAATTCTGAAAGTGTCAATAAAATTCTCTACCTGGATATGATAGTTTCAATTAAGCAAGTGAATTCACTCCAAAGTACACCTCCACTAGCAACCAATACTTTAATTTGGCATTAGAAGCAGGAGAGCAATCTGGCTTGTTTGCTACTTCCATTCATTGTAAACGTATTTTCAGCAGCTCGAGTTCCCGTGGCAGCACACATAGATACTTGTAATACAACTCTTTCATTAGGTGGTTCCCCTTATTCTTGTTCTGCCTCATATAATGTCACACAAATGATTTCACTGTCTGCATTTTCATGCATTGCAAGGCCTGAATCTATGCTCTTTGGCCCATTTTCGTTTGCGTTCAGAGTGCACTCGTTCCACGCTCCTTTTGCATTTCACGTCCTCCTTAAGAACCGAGGGAGGGTTACATTCACCGATTGGCCGGTCAATTTCAATCATTTACATATAATTATTTGCCCCAATTGCATAGTTAGAAGGTGAAATGTGTAGTAACATGCCCATGCTACTACTCTATGTTACTACCTCTATAGTGGGGAGTAACATATGTGTGGTAACATGCAACACTTCATTACCGAAAAAGGCTTTAGCCCCGCTTTATATTATAAAGCAACCGCCCAAATCAAGCATCCCACAAGGTTCCAAACATGTCCAAACACACGCACACGAAGGTCCACAAATACACAAGTAAGTCATGAGGGTCAGTGCTGAGGGCACAACACAACAAGCCCTAAACACACACAACACGGCAAGACAGCAAGCAAGGCGCAAAAGCATAAAATAACTGACAGCCTAGTCGAGCTCGCGCGAGGGGCGGAGCGGGGGCCACGCGGAGCGCCATCGAGCGAAGATCGGCGAGGAGGTTGGTGATGACGTCCCGGTCTTGGGGGCGGCTAAGCGGCCGCCAAAGCTGCAAGTAGCCACACATTTTGAAAATAGCGTCAGTCGCACGTCGAAGAGGGACCTTTTGAATGACAAGCTTGTTGCGAATGTTCCAAAGCGTCCAAGCGAGGATCCCAACGCACAGCCATCTAATATGGCGGTAGCGAGGAGGGGAGGCGTTTAGTTCCGCAAGTAAGTCGGGGAAGTCGGTATTGCACCACTGACCACCGACCGTTTCGCGGAAGCAGGCCCACATGAACTGGGCAATAGAGCACGAGAAGAAGATGTGGTTAGCATCCTCGATCGTGCCACAGATGGGACAGATCCCATCACCCAGGCCGTTACGCATGAGGACTTCAACCCCAGAGGGGAGGCGTCCGCGGATCCATTGCCACAGGAAGATCCTGATCTTCAGAGGGAGGCAGATGTCCCATATTAGGCTAAACGGTTCTGGGGCCATCGAGGGAGCGATGGCAGCATACAAGGACTTCGTGGAGAAGCGGCCAGACGGCTCAAGGTGCCAGGAAATGGCATCCTGGTCCTCCTCAACGCTCATCGGCATAAGGGCCACGTCTTGGAGGAGGGAGTCCGAAGCCGCCACCTCGAGGGGGCCGAAGGGGCAACGGAAAGCGAGACGCCCTAAGTCAATAAGGGCCGTCTCGACAGAGACCCGAGGGTCAGCCGCAATGGCAAATAGTTCTGGGAATCGCACCGCCAAGGGGGAGTCCCCAAGCCAACGGAACCAGAACAGGGCCAAGGCCCCGGATCCAACGGAGATGGACGTCCCGATGCGAAGGACGGGCAGAAGCTGGATCACGGACTGCCAGAACTGGGATCCACCCGATCGCTGGCAAAAGGCCAGGGGTTGGCCCCTCAGGTATTTATTACGGATGATAGTCAGCCAGAGGCCTCCCTCCCCATTGGCGATACGCCACAACCAGTGGGTTAGGGGAGCAATGTTCATGCGGTGAGATGACAGGATCCCAAGGCCACCCTGGTCTTTGGGTTTGCAAATGTCGGGCCAGCTCACCATATGATACTTCTGCTTGTCACCCTCGCCAGCCCAGTAGAACCTCGACTGGTATTTAGCGACCTCCTAATGGAGGGTCTCATGGAGGCTGTAAAAGCTCATGAGGAACCAGAGAAGGCTAGCCACCGAGGAGTTGATTAGAATCACCCTAGCCGCTTTCGACAGCCAGCGTCCCCGCCAAGGTTCAACCCGGTGCTGCATCCTGGTCACCGTCGGGCGGAGGTCAGCCACGGTGAGTCTGGAATCACTAATGGGTATCCCCAGGTAGGTCGTGGGGAAGGGACCCAGGCGGCAGTTCAACCGATCCGCAATGGATACCGCCTCCTCCGGAGGATAGCCAAGGACCATCACTTCGTTCTTATCGAAGTTGATGGTAAGCCCCGACATCTGCTGAAACATAGGAGGAGGAATTTGAGGTTGGTGATGTCGGACGCGGAGCCCTCCACCATAACTATGGTGTCGTCCACATATTGGAGGAGGGAGACCCCTCCCCCCCCACAAGGTGGGGGACAACTCCGCGGAGGTGGCCACAGTCTTTGGCCTTATCAAGAATGACCGCTAGGGCATCAACCACCATGTTGAATAAAAACGGGGAAAATGGATCACCCTGGCAGACCCCACATAAGGTGGGGAAGTAGGGTCCGATCTCGCCATTGATGTTGAACGCAGTCCAGCCGCAGGTGACCAGTTGCATAACGCGGGTCACCCAACGGTCGTCGAAGCCCTTACAGAGCAGAACCTCCCGAAGGAAGGGCTAGCAGACAGGGTCGTAGGCTTTGTGGAAGTCTAACTTCAGGAAGCCGCGCGGTGGTGTTTGGAGCGGACTTCGTGGAGGACCTCATGAAATACCAACACCCCATCCAAAATAAACCGGCCTTGGATGAAGGCGGATTGGTTGGGGTGGGTGACAGAGTCCACAAGGAGGGTCACCCTATTGGCGTACCCTTTAGCTAATATCCTGAAGATCATGTTGATCACCGTGATCGGGTAGAATTGGCGAATGTTGGAGGCGCCTGGCACCTTAGGAATGAGGGTAATGATCCCATAGTTTAGGTGCCCAAGGTCCATGGTCCCAGTGTAGAATTCGTCGAAGAGGGCCATGACCTCCAGTTTGATAGTCTGCCAGAACGTTTTGAAAAATGAGACTGGCAATCCATCCAAGCCTGGAGCCGAGGAGGGGTTCATGCCCTTGATCACCGCTAGGACCTCATCCTCCGAGAAGGGGGCGACCAAGGCCGTGTTGGCCTCGGCGAAAACTAGTCGGGTGCCCGACCAGGTGTCGGGAGCCAGCACGGCCCCACACCGAGGGGAGGGGGAGAAAAGGGCTTTATAAAAGCCGTCGATGTGAACACGGATTTCTGAGGGGTGAGTGAGCTGGGTATCACCGGCCCACAGAGAGTGGACGGAATTTCGACGACGCCGGCTGTTGGCGATCGCTTGGAAATAAGCCGTGTTAGCGTCACCATGGAGCACCCACCGTTATGTGCCACGCAGCCGCCAGTAAGACTCCTCGTCAGAGTAGATGACCGAGAGCTAGTCCTCAAGATCATATCTCAGCATCCACTCATCTGGAGAGATCCCGGACGTGTCGGCACGAGCGTCCAAGGCCTGGATGGCACCCAGGAGGGCTTTCTTGCGCTCATGCAGATCGCTTCCAAGGTTCGCGCCCCATCCCTTCATAAATAGGCGGGAAAGCTTGCCGCGGAACTGCCACGAGTCAACGGCGGACATGGCACGGTGCGGGGCGTCTCGCACGGCGATCCACTTGGCTGCAACAGCCTCGCGGATTCCGGCCTGGTTGTGCCAGAAGAGCTCAAACCGGAACCGAGGGGGGGACGGGGGGGGCGTTCATCCGCGGTGGAGAGGAGGAGGGGGACGTGGTCGGACCTAATACGGGTGATGGCCTACAGCAAGGCCAAGGGGCATCTAAGCTCCCAATTCGGAGAGACTAGGATGCGGTCCAGAAGGACTGCATCGGGTTCACCTGGCGGTTGGTCCAGGTGAACAGGGCACTCGTTCGCTCTAGCTCACGGAGGCCAAGCTTCGCGATGCAGCCGTTAAACATCTGCATCCGGGGGCGGTTAACCCTGTCGTTATTCTTCTCATCCGGCGAGCGGATGAGGTTAAAATCACCTCCCACGACCACTGGGAGGGAGGAGCTAGAGATCTTCTGTTGCAGCTCAGCGAGGAAGGTCGGGGAGCGGCGGTGGTCCGCCGGTCCATAGACAATGATGACTTCCCACTTAAAATTGAGAGCTCGCTCGAAGATCTCCATACTAACGAAGAACTCACCCCGGTCCATACCGTCCACCTCAAAGATGGCATCCTTCATGCCTAACAGGATGCCACCCGAATGCCCATTGTTCCCACTAGAAGGGAGCCAATGCCAGGCAAACAGGTGGGAGCTAAGGCTGTCAACAGAACTCCGTGCGCATGGTTTCTTGGATGGCAATGATGTCTATGTGTTCGTCGCGGATGTACTCAACTAGCTGGCGGCGGGGGCTGTCATCACCGAAGCCGCGGATGTTCCAGAAGAGGGCGCGCATCTAAACCGCCATAGAGGGGCTTCTTGACCCCAGGACAATGGATGCGCTGTTAGCTCTGAGAGCGGCAGTGCGGGAGCGAGTGCTGCCACGGATTTCCTCGACTGGTATCCCTGAGGGGGCTGGGGCGCCGAAGTGCAGAGGAGGCGGGCCCGGGTTTCAGCGAGTTTCCCGTCGAGGATCTCACGGGCCTGGATAGCTGCAATCTGCTCTAAGGGGGACCCACTTCCCCCCTGAAAACTATAAACGAGTCTAGGGCCACCTTGGCAAGGTGGCCGAGCGGGGTCGGTTCCAGCGCAGAGAACAAACAACTGGAAGAGCTGGAGGGGATGTCGGACGCACCTGTCTCGAGGTTCCGGGTTGCAGCCCGGATCTCAGCCCGCTCGTAGATGGACGGAGCCGGGAGGCTGACCGGGCGGTCCGCATCGAGTCGGGCACTGTGGCGGGAGGCAGTCACCGGAGTCGACGAGGCCCTAGCCCGACGGACGTACGGAACCGACCGAGGCGAGTGGGAGGCGACAGGGGTGGCCACATCAGCGGAGGCCACCAGGAGCAGGCGCGGCGGGGACGCCGGAGCCGAAGGCGCCAACAGGGCACCGAACCCCGCCATGGCAGGGGAGGGCGGGTCCGGGGCTGGCGAGTCGCCCACCGGGGCGGGAGTGGGCGCCGGGGGAGAGGCAGGGGACGATGGCGCGTCCTTCCCAGGGGGGGGGTCCACCGGGGGAGACCCGAGGGAAGGGGGGTCCGATGCCGGCGAGTCCGGCAGCAGCGGAGGAGGCACTGTCGGGTACGGAGGGGCCGGGATGGCCACGGGGGAGAGGCACGGCGAACGCGGCGAAGATGCTGGGAGGACGAGGAGACTGACACTGGAGATGTCGCTGAGCTCGGCCGAAGAGGATGGGGAGGAGACGGGCATCAAGGCGGGGGCGGCCTCGGAGGAGGCCAGCCCACGCGACCGGCCCGTAGCCGCACCCCCGCGACCCAGAGGGGGGTCCGAAGGGTCACGCGAGGGGGAGTGGCTGCGGCCAGAGTGCTCATCGTCATCCTCCGGGTCCTCGTGGCGAGAAGGGCGCGGACGGCGGTAGTAGGAGTCATTGCGGTGGTCCGCACCGCCACCGCCAAAGTGGCCATCAGTGAGGTGTCAAGGGCGGCCAATGTGGTTGGGAGGCTCGGGGTAGATCTTGAGGTCGAAACCCTGGTCGTTGAAGAAGACCCGGACAGTGGCACGGAGGGTGGAGGAGTCAAGGCACTTGACCTTGACACGGACCTCCTCCTCCTTGCGGAGAGAGAGCTCGTCCACCACCACCACCTTGCCCAGGAGCTTGGACATACTGCGTGTTGGGGAACGTAGCAATAATTCAAAATTTTCTACGCATCACCAAGATCAATCTATGGAGAGACTAGCAACGAGAGAGATAGGGGAGTGCATCTTCATACCCTTGAAGATCGCGATGCGGAAGCGTTACAAGAACGCGGATGAAGGAGTCGTACTCATAGTGATTCAGATCGCGGTTGATTCCGATCTAAGCGCCGAACAACAGCGCCTCCGCGTTCAACACACGTACAGCCCGGGGACGTCTCCTCCTTATTGATCCAGCAAGGGGAGAGGAGAAGTTGAGGGAGAGCTCTGGCAGCACGACGGCGTGGTGGTGGAGCTTGCAGTTCTCCGGCAGGGCTTCGCCAAGCACTACTACTACGGAGGAGGTGTTGGGGAGGGAGAGGGCTGCGCCAGGTGAAGGGCTCAAGCTCCCATGTGCCTCCCCACTATATACAGGGGTGGAGGGGGCTGGTTTCTTGCCCTCCAAGTCCATTGAGGCATTGGCAAAGGTGGGAGGAAAGAAATCCCATCATTTCCTTCCCCACCGATTGTTATCCCCCCTTTTTAGGGATCTTGATCTTATCCCTTTGGGAAATGATCTTATTCCTTCTAAGGGGGGATCTTGGTGCGCCTTGACCAGGGGTGTGGGGCCTTTCCCCCACTACTCACATTCATGTGGGTCCCCCCAATGCAGGTGGGCCCCATTCCAGAACCTTCTAGAACCTTCCCGGTACAATACCGAAAAATCCCGAATATTTTCCGGTGGCCAAAATAGGACTTCCAATATATAAATCTTTACATCCGGACCATTACGGAACTCCTCGTGACTTCCGGGATCTCATCCGGGACTCCGAACAACATTCGGTAACTGCACACTAATTCCCATAACAACTCTAGCATCACCGAACCTTAAGTGTGTAGACCCTACGGGTTCGGGAATCATGCAGACATGACCGAGACAACTCTTTGGCCAATAACCAACAGCGGGATCTGGATACCCATGTTGGCTCCCACATGCTCCACGATGATCTCATCGGATGAACCACGATGTCGGGGATTCAATCAATCCCGTATACAATTCCCTTTGTCAATCGGTACGTTACTTGCCCGGGATTTGATCGTCGGTATCCCAATACCTCGTTCAATCTCATTACCGGCAAGTCAATTTACTCGTTCCGTAATGCATGATCCCGTGACTAACTACTTAGTCACATTGAGCTCATTATGATGATGCATTACCGAGTGGGCCCAGAGATACCTCTCCATCACACGGAGTGACAAATCCCAGTCTCGATTCGTGCCAACCCAACAAACACTTTCGGAGATACCCGTAGTGCACCTTTATAGCCACCCAGTTACGTTGTGACGTTTGGCACACCCAAAGCATTCCTAAGGTATCCGGGAGTTTCACAATCTCATGGTCTAAGGAAATGATACTTGACATTAGAAAAGCTTTTAGCAAACAAACTACACGATCTTGTGCTATGCTTAGGATTTGGTCTTGTCCATCACACCATTCTCCTAATGATGTGATCCCGTTATCAATGACATCCAATGTCCATGGTCAGGGAACCATAACCATCTATTGATCAACGAGCTAGTCAACTAGAGGCTCACTAGGGACATGTTGTGGTCTATGTATTGCCACATGTATTACAGTTTCCAGTTAATACAATTATAGCATGAACAATAGACAATTATCATGAACAAGGAAATATAATAATAACCATTTTATTATTGCCTCTAGGGCATATTTCCAACAGTCTCCCACTTGCACTAGAGTCAATAATCTAGTTCACATCACTATGTGATTGTAATGAATCCAACACCCATTGGGTTTGATCATATATCTCTTGTGAGAGAGGTTATTAGTCAACGGGTCTGAATCTTTCAGATCCGTGTGCTTTACAAATCTCTATGTCATCTCCTAGATGCAGCTACCATGCGCTATTTGGAACTATTCCAAATATCTGCAGTACTATACGAATCCGGTCTACTACTCAGAGTCATCCAGATTAGTGTCAAAGTTTGCATCGACGTAACCCTTTACGACAAACTCTTTTACCACCTCCATAATCGAGAAAATTCCTTAGTCCACAAGTTACTAAGGATAACCTTGACCGCTGTCATGTGATCCATTCCTGGATCACACTTGTACCCCTTGACTGACTCATGGCAAGGCACACTTTAGGTGCGGTACACAGCATAGCATACTGTGGAGCCTACGTCTAAAGCATAGGGGACGACCTTCATCCTTTCTCTCTCTTCTGCCATGATCAGGTCTTGAGTCTTACTCAATACTCACACCTTATAACACAGCCAAGAACTCCTTCTTTGCCGATCTATTTTAAACTCCTTCAAAATCTTGTCAAAGTACTATCAAGCGATTTTGATCTATCCTTATAGATCTTGATGCTCAATGTTCAAGTAGCTTAATCCATGTTTTCCATTGAAAAACACTTTTCAAATAACCCTATATGCTTTCCAGAAATTCTACATCATTTCTGATCAACAATATGTCAACAACATACTCATCAGAAATGCTATAGTGCTCCCACTCACTTCTTTGGAAATACAAGTCTCTCATAAACTTTGTATAAACCCAAAATCTTTGATCATCTCATCAAAGTGTATATTCCAACTCCGAGATACTTACTCTAGTCCTTAGAAGGGTTGCTGGAGCTTTGCATACTTGTTAGCATCTTTTAGGATTGACAAAACCTTCTGGTTGTATCACATATAACCTTTCCTCAAGAAAATCATTGAGGAAACAATGTTTTGACATCCTATCTGCAAGATTTCATAAATAATGCAAGAACTGCTAATATAATTTCAACAGACTCTTAGCATCGCTACGAGAGAGAAAGTCTCATTGTAGTCAACTCCTTGAACTTGTCGGAAAACATCTTAGCGACAAGTCGAGCTTTCTTAATGGTGACACTTACCATCATTGTCCGTCTTCCCTTCTAAAATCCATCTGTACCCAACAGCCTTACGACCATCAAGTAGTTCTTCCAAAGTCTACACTTTGTTTTATACATGGATCCTCTCTCGGATTTTATGGCCTCGAGCCATTTGTCGGAATCCAGGCCCACCATCGCTTCTCCACAGCTCGTAGGTTCATTGTTTCCTAGCAACATGACCTCCAAGACAGTATTACCGTACCACTCCGAAGCAGTACACATCCTTATCGACCTACGAGGTTTGGTAGTGACTTGATCCGAAGTTTCATGATCACTATCATCGCCTTCCACTTCAATGGTGTAGGCGCCACAGAACAACTTCTCGTGCCTTACCTTTCTGATTGGTTGAAGTGATGGTTCAATAACCTCATCAAGTCTCCACCATCCTCCCACTCAATTCTTTCAAGAGAAACTTTTCCTTGAGAAAGGACCCATTTCTAGAAACAATCACTTTTGCTTCCGGATCTGAAATAGGAGGTATACCCAACTGTTTTGGGTGTCCTATGAAGATGCATTTATCCGCTTTGGGTTTGAGCTTATCAGGCTAAAACTTTTCCACATAAGCTTCGCAGCCCCAAACTTTTAAGAAATGACAGCTTAGGTTTCTCTAAACCATAGTTCATACGCTGTCATCTCAACGAAACTATGTGGTGCCCTATTTGAAGTGAATGCGGTTGTCTCTAATGCCTAACCCATAAATGATAGTGGTAATTCGATAAGAGACATCATGGTATGCACCATATCCAATAGGGTGCAGCTATGATGTTCGGACACACCATCACACTATGGTGTTCCAGGCGGTATTAGTTGTGAAACAATTTTCACAATGTCTTAATTGTATACCAAACTCATAACTTAGATACTCATCTCTATGATCATATCATAGACATTTTATCCTCTTGTCACGACGATCTTCAACTTCACACTGAAATTACTTGAACCTTTCAATAATTCAGACTTGTGTTTCATCAAGTAAATATACTCAGCATCTACTCAAATCATCCTGAAGTAAGAACATAACGATATCCACTGCGTGCCTCAACACTCATTGGACTGCACACATCAAAATGTATTACTTCCAACAAGTTGCTTTCTTGTTCCATCTTACTGAAAATGAGGCTTTTCAGTCATCTTGCCCATGTGGTATGATTTGCATGTCTCAAGTGATTCAAAATCAAGTGAGGCCAAATGATCCATCTGCATGGAGTTTCTTCATGCATACATACTAATAGACATGGTTCGCATGTCTCAAACTTTTCAAAAATGAGTGAGTCCAAAAGATCCATCAACATGGAGCTTCTTCATGCGTTTTATACCAATATGACTCAAATGGCAGTGCCACAAGTAGGTGGTACTATCATTACTATCTTATATCTTTTGGCATTAACATGTGTATCACTATGATCGAGATTTAATAAACCATTCATTTTAGGTGCAAGACCATTGAAGGTATTATTCAAATAAACAGAGTAACCATTATTCTCCTTAAATGAACAATCATATTGCGATAAACATAATCCAATCATGTCTATGCTCAATGCAAACACCAAATAACAATTATTTAGGTTTAACACCAATCCCGACGGTAGAGGGAGCGTGCTATGTTTGATAACATCAACCTTGGAAATACTTCCAACACATATCGTCACCTCACCTTCAGCTAGTCTCCATTTATTCCGTAGCCTTTTATTTCGAGTTACTAACACTTAGCAACCGAACCGGTATCTATTACCCTGGTGCTACTAGGAGTACTAGTAAAGTACACATTAATATAATGTATAACCAATATACTTCTGTCGACCTTGCCAGCCTTCTCATCTACCAAGTATCTAGGGTAGTTCTGCTTCAGTGACCGTTCCCCTCATTACGAAAGCACTTAGTCTCGGGTTTGGGTTCAAACTTTGGATTTCTTCACTAGAGCAGCAACTGATTTGCCGTTTCATGAAGTATCCCTTCTTTCCCTTGCCCTTCTTGAAACTAGTGGGTTCACTAACCATCAATAATTGATGCTCCTTCTTGATTTCTACTTTCGCGGTGTCAAACATCGCGAATAGCTCAAGGATCATCATATCTATCCCTGATATGTTATAGTTCATCACGAAGCTCTAGTAGCTTGGCGGCAATGACTTTGGAGAACCATCACTATCTCTTAAGGAAGATCAACTCCCACTCGATTCAAGTGATTGTAGTACTTAGACAATCTGAGCACATGCTCAACGATTGAGCTTTTCTCCCTTTGTTTGCAGGCTTAAGAAACTCGTCAGAGGTCTCATACCTCTTGACATGGGCACGAGCCTAAAATCCGAATTTTATCCCTTTGAACATCTCATATGTTCCGCGACGTTTCAAAATCGTCTTCGGCGCCTCAATTCTAAACCATTTAACATTACTGAACTATCACGTAGTCATCAAAATTTGTATGTCAGATGTTCGCAACATCCACAGACGACGTTTGAGGTTCAGCACACCGAGCAGTGCATTAAGGACATAAGCCTTCTGCGTAGCAATGAGGACAATCCTTAGTTTATGGACCTAGTCCGCATAATTGCTACTATCAACTTTCAACTAAATTTTCTCTAGGAACATATCTAAAACAGTAGAACTAAAGCGCAAGTTATGACATAATTTGCAAAGACCTTTTGACTATGTTCATGATAATTAAGTTCATCTATTTTAATGAACTCCCACTCAGATGGACATCCCTCTAGTCATCTAAGTGATACATGATCCGAGTCAACTAGGCCGTGTCCGATCATCACGTGAGACGGACTAGTCATCATCGGTGAACATCTTCATGTTGATCGTATCCACTATACGACTCATGTTCGACCTTTCGGTCTCTTGTGTTCCGAGGCCATGTCTATACATGCTAGGCTCGTCAAGTCAACCTAAGTGTTTTGCATGTGTAAATCTGGCTTACACCCGTTGTATGCGAACGTTAGAATCTATCACACCCGATCATCACGTGGTGCTTCGAAACAACGAACTTTCGCAACGGTGCACAGTTAGGGGGAACACTTTCTTGAAATTTTATGAGGGATCATCTTATTTATGCTACCGTCGTTCTAAGCAAATAAAATGTAAAAACATGATAAACATCACATGCAATCAAATAGTGAGATGATATGGCCAATATCATTTTGCTCCTTTTGATCTCCATCTTCGGGGCGCCATGATCATCATCGTCACTGGCATGACACCATGATATCCATCATCATGATCTCCATCATCGTGTCTTCATGAAGTTGTCTCGCTAACTATTACTTCTACTACTATGGCTAACGGTTAGCAATAAAATAAAGTAATTACATGACGTTTTCATTGACACACAGGTCATATAACAAATTAAGACAACTCCTATGGCTCCTGCCGGTTGTCATACTCATCGACATGCAAGTCGTGATTCCTATTACAAGAACATGATCAATCTCATACATCACATATATCATTCATCACATCCTTTTGGCCATATCACATCACACGGCATATGCTGCAAGAACAAGTTAGACGTCCTCTAATTGTTGTTGCAAGTTTTTACGTGGCTACTATAATTTCTAGCAAGAACGTTTCTTACCTACGCCAAAACCACAACGTGATATGCCAATTTCTATTTACCCTTCATAAGGACCCTTTTCATCGAATCTGATCCGAATAAAGTGGGAGAGACAGACACCCGCTAGCCACCTTATGCAACTAGTGCATGTCAGTCGGTGGAACCTATCTCACGTAAGTGTACGTGTAAGGTCGGTCTAGGCTGCTTCATCCCACGATGCCGCCAAATCAAGATAAGACTAGTAACGGTAAGCATATTGAACAAACCAACGCCCACAACTACTTGTGTTCTACTCATGCATAGAATCTACGCATAGGCCTAGCTCCGATACCACTGTTGGGGAACGTAGCAATAATTCAAAATTTTCTATGCATCACCAGGATCAATCTATGTAGAGACTAGCAACGAGAGAGAGGGGAGTGCATCTTCATACCCTTGAAGATTGCGATGCGGAAGCGTTACAAGAACGCGGATGAAGGAGTCGTACTCGTAGTGATTCAGATCGCGGTTGATTCCAATCTAAGCGCCGAACAACGGCGCCTCCGCGTTCAACACACGTACAGCCCGGGGACGTCTCCTCCTTCTTGATCCAGCAAGAGGAGAGGAGAAGTTGAGGGAGATCTCCGGCAGCACGATGGCGTGGTGGTGGAGCTTGCAGTTCTCCGGCAGGGCTTCGCCAAGCACTACTACTACGGAGGAGGTGTTGGGAGGGAGAGGGCTGCGCCAGGTGAAGGGCTCAAGCTCCCATGTGCCTCCCCACTATATATAGGGGTGGAGGGGGCTGGTTTCTTGCCCTCCAAGTCCATTTTGGCGTTGGCAAAGGTGGGAGGAAAGATATCCCATCATTTCCTTCCCCACCGATTGTTATTCCCCCTTTTTAGGGATCTTGATCTTATCCCTTTGGGAAATGATCTTATTCCTTCTAAGGGGGGATCTTGGTGCGCCTTGACTAGGGGTGTGGGGCCTTTCCCCCACTACCCACGTTAATGTGGGTCCCCCCATGCAGGTGGGCCCCACTCCAGAACCTTCTAGAACCTTCCCCGTACAATACCGAAAAATCCCGAACATTTTCAGGTGGCCAAAGTAGGACTTCCAATATATAAATATTTACCTCCGGACCATTCCGGAACTCCTCATGACGTCCGTGATCTCATCCGGGACTCCGAACAATATTCGGTAACTGCACACTAATTCCCATAACAACTCTAGCGTGTGTAGACCCTACGGGTTCGGGAATCACGCAGACATGACCGAGACAACTCTTTGGCCAATAACCAACAGCGGGATCTGGATACCCATGTTGGCTCCCATATGTTCCACGATGATCTCATCGGATGAACCACGATGTCAGGGATTCAATCAATCCCGTATACAATTCCCTTTGTCAATCGGTACGTTACTTGCCCGAGATTCGATCGTCGGTATCCCAATACCTCATTCAATCTCGTTACCGGCAAGTCACTTTACTTGTTCCATAATGCATGATCTCATGACTAACTACTTAGTCACATTGAGCTCATTATGATGATGCATTACCGAGTGAGCCCAGAGATACCTCTCCATCACACGGAGTGACAAATCCCAGTCTCGATTCGTGCCAACCCAACAGACACTTTCGGAGATACCCGTAGTGCACCTTTATAGCCACCTAGTTACGTTGTGACGTTTGGCACACCCAAAGCATTCCTAAGGTATCCGGGAGTTGCACAATCTCATGGTCTAAGGAAAAGATACTTGACATTAGAAAAGCTTTTAGCAAATGAACTACACAATCTTGTGCTATGCTTAGGATTGGGTCTTGTCCATCACATCATTCTCCTAATGATGTGATCCCCTTATCAATGACATCCAATGTCCATGGTCAGGAAACCATAACCATGTATTGATCAACGAGCTAGTCAACTAGTGGCTCACTAGGGACATGTTGTGGTCTATGTATTCACACATGTATTACGGTTTCCAGTTAATACAATTATAGCATGAACAATAGACAATTATCATGAACAAGGAAATATAATAATAACCATTTTATTATTGCCTCTACGGCATATTTCCAACACTGCGGATCACCTTCTCAGAGCGGGCGATGTCGGGGAGGCCATCTATGAGGATCCAAGCAGTATCCAACACGGCCACAGCCTTAGGGTCCATCAGGGGCTTAGAGATGTTGACGACGAGCTTGTTGAGGGCAAGGGTGCTGTCGTCACTGCGGGTGCAAAGGCCCAGGCTAAGGGCGTCAGGAAAGACCACGGTGAAGGAGCTGTCCGAGGTTGGAGTCACCTGCCAGTCCCAGACACGGCGGCAAAGGTGGTTGAGCTCGGCCTCGATCATCTCTGGAGAGGCGACCCCAGCCCCCACAATGGTCACGACCGCAAGGATTGACGGATATGGGGGGGGGGGGCTTCCTCCACCTCGATGTGGAAGAAGCCGAGACCCTCAATGCCGTGGCCGTACATCATGAGCTCCTCCGACACCGGGCGATTCGGGCAGAGAGCCGCGGGGTGGCCCGACTCCTTGCAGAGGTAGCACATTGGCGGGTTGGGGGCATTCCACCTGGTAGTGGCCGGCAATGCCACAGTTGAAGCATGGAGGGGGATCGCGGGGGTGCCGGAGGACGGCCGCGGCCGAAGATGCGAGAGTCGGAGCCGCGGAGGTGAGGGGGTGGCCGGGGCCCTTCCGCTTCTTCTTTTTGGCGCCTTGGCGGCCCCTAGCCCCCGCGCCACCATTGCCGGGAGGCAAGCTCGGCTGGATGCGGGGCAGCTGGTAGGGAGCGAGGAGGGGCCGCATCGGCGGCCACGGGGAGGGATCGGGAGGGCGACGACGACCGGCCGCGGTGGCGCGCGGGAGATGTGGAGCGGGGGCGATCGCGGTGGGCCTCCTGCACGGGGGAGCGCCGGTCCGTGGCACGCGCGGGGAGCATAGGCTGTCCCGAGGGGAGGCACGACGACCAGGCGAGCGGCGGTCGCGGTCCGGGGAGCAACGCTCCGTGCGCGCCAGCGAGCGGCGGGTCTCATGGGCGGGGGACCGGCGGGAGGGAGGCCCGGAGGTGAGCTGCTGCCAGAGGTCGGCCTCATGGCACAGCCAGTCCGAGGAGGAGCGGGGGGTGTCCCTACGCTCGTCACGGCCACGCTTGGGCCGACCAGCGTCATCACCCCAGTCCCGGACCATGGCTGCAGGGGGGATGCCGCCGGAGCCGGAGACGGAGGGGCAGCCGAACTCGCGGGGAGGGGAGGGTATGTGTGACGCCCCCGATTCAATCATACACTAATCATACACGCAAACGTGTACGATCAAGATCAGGGACTCACAGAAAGATATCACAACACAACTCTAAAAATAAAATAAGTCATACAAGCATCATAATACAAGCCAGGGGCCTCGAGGGCTCGAATACAAGTGCTCGATCATAGACGAGTCAGCGGAAGCAACAATATCTGAGTACAGACATAAGTTAAACAAGTTGCCATAAGATGGCTAGCACAAACTGGATACAGATCGAAAGAAGCACAAGCCTCCTGCCTGGGATCCTCCTAAACTACTCCTGGTCGTCGTCAGCGGCCTGCACGTAGTAGTAGGCATCTCCGGTGTAGTAGGAGTCATCATCGATGGTGGCGTCTGGCTCCTGGGCTCCAGCATCTGGTTGCGACAACCAGGTAGAAAGGAAAGGGGGAAAAGAGGGAGAAAAGCAACAGTGAGTACTCATCCAAAGTACTCGCAAGCAAGGATCTACACTACATATGCATGGGTATATGTGTAAAGAGGCAATATCGATGGACTGAACTGCAGAATGCCAGAATAAGAGGGGGATAGCTAGTCCTATCGAAGACTATGCTTCTGGCAGCCTCCGTCTTGCAGCATGTAGAAGAGAGTAGATTGAAGTCCTCCAAGTAGCATCGCATAGCATAATCCTACCCGGCGATCCTCCCCTCCTCGCCCTATGGAAAAGCGATCACCGGGTTGTCTGTGGAACTTGTCTGGGTGTGTTTTATTAAGTATCTGGTTCTAGTTATCATAAGGTCAAGGTACAACTCCGGGTCGTCCTTTTACCAAGGGACACGGCTATTCGAGTAGATAAACTTCCCTGCAGGGGTGCACCACATAACCCAACACGCTCGATCCCATTTGGCCGGACACACTTTCCTGGGTCATGCCCGGCCTCGGAAGATCAACACGTCGCAGCCCCGCCTAGGCACAACAGAGAGGTCAGCACGCCGGTCTAAATCCTATGCGCGCAGGGGTCTGGGCCCATTGCCCATTGCACACCTACATGTTGCGAGGGCGGCCGGAAGCAGACCTAGCAACCTCCATTACAAAGGAAGTTGCATTATGCAATCCAACCCGGTGCGCGCCGCTCTGTCGCTGACGTCAAGAAGGCTTCGACTGATACCATGACGTCGAGTGCCCATAACTGTTCCCGCGTATTTGGTTAGTGCGTATAGGCGAGTGGCCAGACTCAGATCAAATACCAAGATCTCATTAAGCGTGTTATTATGAAGTAACCGCGGACGCCGACCAGGGCCAGACCCACCTCTTGCCTAGGTGGTCTCAACCTGCCCTGTCGCTCCGCCACATAGTAACAGTCGGGGTCCGTCGGGAACCCAGGCCCACCTCTACCGGGATGGAGCCACCTGTCCTTTCAGCCCCCACATCGGAATCACTTGCGAGTACTCAACGAGCAAACCCGACTTTAGTCACCATCTGTATAGTATGTATATATGTATAGTATATACCCGTGATCACCTCCCGAGTGATCACGGCCCAATAGTATACCAAGGCAGACAGACAAGAATGTAGGGCCAATGATGATAAACTAGCATCCTATACTAAGCATTTAGGATTGCGGGTAAGGTATCAATATTTGTAGCAACAATGACAAAGGCTATGCAATGAATAGGAGTAACCGAACAGTAACATGCTACATTACTCTAATGCAAGCAGTATAGAGAAGAATAGGCGATATCTGGTGATCAAGGGGGGGGGCTTGCCTGGTTGCTCTGGCAAGAAGGAGGGGTCGTCAACACCGTAGTCGAACTGGGCAGCAGCAACGTCGGTCTCGTAGTCTACCGGAGAGAAGAGGGGGAAGAAATAGTAAATACAATGCAAACATAAGCATGATGACGCATGAAATGACAATGAGCAGGGTTAGGTGTGCCCTAACGCGGTAGTAGGTGATACAGGCGAAAGGGGGAAACATCCGGGAAAGTATCCCCGGTGTTTCGCGTTTTCGGACAAGTGATCCGGAGGGGGAAAGATGCGTGTTCGATATATTAGGGATGTGTGGCGGACAAACGGGTTGCGTATCCGGATTCGTCTCGTTGTTCTGAGCAACTTTCATGTACAAAGTTTTTCCATCTGAGCTACGGTTTATTTTATATGATTTTCTAAAGTTTTAAATCATTTTTAGAATTTATTTAATTAATTTAATTCAACATTATCCAGAATAGTGCATGCTGACGTCATCATGACGTCAGCATGACATCAGCATGACGCCAACAGTCAACAGAGGTGTTGACTGGGTCAAGCTGACACATGGGTCCCAGCTGTCATTGAGTGTTAATTAACCTAACCTAAGTGATTAGGTTAATCTAATCCGGATTAATTAAGTTAATTAATTAATTAATATTTTATTTATTTTATTATTTTTAATTCTTTTTTTAATAAAAAGTTCCAGGGTGGGGCCCCTTGTCATAGGCCCCTAGGCCTATGGCGCTGCCCGTCGGGCGATCTTGGCGAAGCCGCCGCCCGCCCGATGGCGAGCGATGGCGAGGGCGAGGCGGGGCGGGCAGGCGTAGCTAACGCATCCTTGTCGCATGGCGCTGGCCGGGCCGTGGTCCGGACCGTGGAGGACGCAGCGCGGACGGTGGAGTCAACGGTGCTCGTGTGGCCGCCGCGGACGTCGCAGGCGGAGGTGAGTAGCGCGGTGGTGCGCGAGCACGACCGGGGTGTGAGCGGGCGCACGGCCCAGAGTGGTCTTGAGGGCGAGGTCGCGGCCCGGACGACAACGAGTATGGCGGGCACACGCGGGGGCGACCGTGGGCGCTTGCGGACGGCGAGGGGGGCTGGACGGAGCGACAACGGGGGGTGAGGCCATGCGGGGGTGCGCGCGGAGGCGAGGTCGCCGGCGACCAGACGCAGCTATGGTCACGCGAGGGGCCATGGGCAAGGCAGCGGCGCGCGAGCGTGTACACGCTTCGACACGGCACGGGGCCTAGAAGAGGAGAGGAAGAGAGGCCGGAGCCTCACCGCGGTTCGTAGGGAACAAGGCAGTGGGGGTTGAGGAGGAGGACGGTGATGAGCGGCAGAGGAGAAGCAGGCCGGCGGGGAGGAGGACGAGGACGGTCCGACGATGGGGCGACTCCGGGCGGCGAGGCGCGGTCGATGACGAGGCGGCAGCGTACGGCGGCGTGGGCGGCCTCCTCCTCTCGATCCCGATCCAATCGGGAGAGAGGGGGGAGATATTTCGGGGGAGAGGAGTGGGGGGTGTCGGTGGGACGAGTGGGGAGTGGGGGAGGTTTATGGGGGTGCGGTGGTGGGCCGGCCTGGTGGGTCGTGGCCCAGTTGGGCCGGTGGCCTGCTGGGCCGGAGCCCCGGGGGGGTTTCTTTTCTTTTTTGTTTGTTTTTCTCTTTTGTATTTTCTTTCTTTTATTTATTTTCTCATCTGTTTTAATTCAGTTTAAAATATTTATGCATTTTATAAAGTTGTGTCCTCTACACCATAATTATCTATGTAATATTTAGTACAAATCGAACATTTTTATTTTAATGTTTGAAAACTTTTATTTTTTTCTTTTAATTAAATTTTGAATTTGTTTCGGTTTTGAATTATCTAGAGTTTATCAACAGTAACCGAGGTGACGTGGCATCATTAGCGGGGGATCACTATAGCTTAGTTATGCGGGCGTCACAGGATGGGTCGGGGCGGCAGGAGGGGGCGCGGGGGAGGAGAGCGGCTGGATTGGGAACCCTAGGAGGGCCAAATGTGTGGCCTGGGTGGGCCCGCAGCCACGGATGGCCGTGGCCCAAGCCCACCCGCAACCGCAGAGGCCCACACAGGCCGGACTAAGGGAGGGCCCAGGAGCGACGGGCGGCCCAGCCCCAGCGTCATGCCCGCTGAGGAGGTAAGAGTTTCCCAAGCGCCGCCGGCCGTGGGCGGGGCAGGCGGGCGAAGCGCGACGAGGAAGGCACTAGAGGGCGCCGCGAACGGGAGGGGCGCCAAAGGAAGAAATGAAAGGGCGAACGGCGACCGCGCGACATGACCGAGGACGGCGTCGGCGAGTAATGGTCGAGCTCGCGGCCGCCCGAGGGGCACCACCAGCGCCACGACACCGAAGCGGTGCCACGGTCGTGTGGTTCGCGACCCCCAACCCTAAGGTCGGCGGCGGCGGCGGCCCGACCCTGTCGCCTTTACTCCCGGCGACCGAGACGAGGTCGGTGGCGGTCTGCGGCGGCAGACAGGCGGGCGGCGGCCAAACTCCCACCCCGGGAGTAAGGCCACCGGCGCCATCCAGCCGACGGGCGCGGCAGGCGGGAGGGGACGCGGTCGCGGCACACCACGGGCGACCGGCCTCGATGTCGTCGGCTCCGTGAGGTCAGCCTGATGACCCGCGAGGGCAAGGGGCAAGGGCGACAGGGGAGGCGTGAGCCGTGGAAAGAAAAGGGGAGGACGCGTGACCGAGGAGGAGGACGGAGGCGGCGTGGCAGGGGGAGACGCCGGGCCGGGCGAGTCGCCCCTGGGATCGCCAGCGTCGTCGCCAGAGCAGGCCTCCATCAGACCATTCATGATGCTTCGCAACACTTCATTTATTAGGCTCTCATCTTGCCTTGATATGTGTGATGTTACTCATACTACTAGTAACTAGCTATGTTACCACATGCCTCTCTTTTTTTATTTATTGTTTGCCCCATCATCTATTTTATCTAGATATGTGTGATGTTACTACCTATGTTACTCCCACTATGGGTAGTCTGAGAGCTATTACTAGTGCCTTCATCTCCTTCGTGTATGACAAAAAGGGAAAAGGGAAATGATTGGAATCAGCCGACTGGCCGAACGATCGCGCCGGTCGTGCTCTCGCACGTGTCATTGTACTCGAGACCCACCATCGCTGTGTCTCCCCTACTTTTCTTCATCCCGCAACAACCCGCATCGAACTCTCCTTCCAGCCATCTCCTTCCCCCGCTGCACTAGCGCCACTCGCCAAGCGCTGCACAGGACGAGGCACCGGGTGCTACGGGTAGGTGGGGTTGCCGGTGCTGCAGACATCAGTGCCGCACACCGTGGAGATGCTGTAGACCAGGGGAGCTGCTTCTGCAGGGGCGGGGGCGTCACCGACGCTGCAAGAGAAGACCAGTGGCGGTGGTGCAACACGCGATGCTACTATCGGCGTCTCATGATGTTGCGACCCTACGTGCGAGATGCGGCGCGTGGCGCCGCGTGATGCTACGAGCCGAAGCGGCGACGTACAATAAAATGTGTGTGAGCCGAGGGAAAGGCGAAGCTGCAACCGATGCACTGGGATGTTGCGATCGTCAGCGACAGGAGTTGCAACCGGTGATGACGCGAGCGACAAGCAACAACGGCCATGCTACAACCATGACAAGGGAAGCTGCAACCGTGACGATCGGAGCTGCGAGGCCGTCAACACATGAGGGATGAGTTCTGCAACCGCGAACCGATAGTTGCAAGTGGCAACGAGCGGAGCTGCAATGTCGTCAACACATGGGGGATGAGTGCTGCAACCGCGGCAACGAAGCTGCGAGGGCATCGATGTCGCGATGGATGCTGCAACCATGGTCAAACGGAGCTGGGAGCGGTGCGGCAGGCGGAGATGCAAGCGGCCGTGCGCGGGCTGCACCTAATCGGCGATCCTTTTTTTTCCGGCATTCGATCTTTTTTCCCCGACATCATAGGGTGCGCCTGAGGGGATACCCGAGCTTTGAGGGAGGACGACTCAGTGCGTGAGCTTTGGGAGATGATGATGGGATTTCTTCCAACGGCCATGGGCGCTTTAATCCGATGGTGAAAAGGATGACCGTTGGGGAGCTGGTGGCGGTGGGCGGCGCCTAGCCCCCCCAAACAAAATGCTACTCCCTCCGTCCTTAAACGAGTGTACTTCCAACTTTGCTGAAAAGTCAAACTTTTTTATGTGAGACCATGTTTATACAATAATAGACCAACATTTATGCCATCAAATTAGTAGCATTAAATCTATGATAAAATATATTTTCGTCATAGACTTATTTGGTTTCACAAGCATTGATATATTTTTGCATAAAATTGGTCAAATTTTGAGATAGTTTGACCCTCCAACAAAGTGGAAGTACACTCTTTCAAGAATGAAGGGAGTATTTTTTAATAAAGCGTGTACAGTAAAGCACATACTAGTGTGTTACGATCTGTAACTGCTTCCCTAATTTTAGCTAACTGCCACAAAATGAACTACTACGTAACTTTTTTTTGTAGAATCCGTATGTATGATATCATTTGCTTGGGCTGGCCCTGCCGGCTCTCCTGGTTCTGCCAATGCATGGCGTCGAACACGGAGAAGGTGGCGGTTGAGAAGCTCGTGGTGTCCATGGAGACGGAGATGAGAGTGCTGTCCTCGTTGGACCAATTCTAGCACTTCACACACTTAATGTTTTATTTTCTTTTTGTGGTATAACATATTATTGATGTTGTGAGAACGCCCCTTTGGCGGCATACCGTCGTGTTACACGCCAGTAGCCACGGGAACTTCCATACATAGGCAAAGGAAAGGAGCTGGAAAATGCAAGCTGTATGCATGGCCACCAGTGTGTGTGTGTGGACCCCTTATCTCTATCGTGCATGTGTACGTACATGACCTCGTGTTTCTTGCTGCATTTGTCGCTTCGTACTGATGAGATATAAGTTGAGCAGAACCCTGGAGACGAAAGAGAAGCGAGAGAAGATTGCCACAAAGCAACGTTGAAGATATAGCTTCAACGTTGAACAAGTTAGCTGACTCCTTTTAAATCTCATGGCGATCCTCATGTCATGCGTTACTTCCAAAACGTTGGCGCCATGCACTCCAGAGGTTTCACGGCAACAACGGGACACATGTATTTCGGTATCAGCTCACCGCCGGCAAATCCGAACCGGCTTAACCATGAAGTCTCGGGGCACCAGCTGTACTGTTCCGCCGATGCGGATAAGAGGAGCAACACGGTATGTTCGTATGTTTTCTCCCTTTAAGCTTCTTTTTCATGATGCATCAGCTAGCATTTGTCATTCACACCTTCTCTTTTGTAAACATGATATTTTAATTACCGTGAAAAATGCATGTGACTAGAGGCTAAAATCCGCTTCGCCACGAGATTAAATTATTTTTGTGTAGCAGGTTATTGTTGCCGGTTGTTTCCTTTTGGTTTTATCTATGTTGGTTTAGTTTCTAATTATGTTCTGGTGTTATTTTTTTATTTGTATATCATGTTGGGTTGTTGTTTGAGATGATATTTATTCTGAGAAGAGGAGAGTGGAGTTG
Organism: Aegilops speltoides; assembly: GCA_021437245.1. Classification (NCBI taxonomy): domain Eukaryota; kingdom Viridiplantae; phylum Streptophyta; class Magnoliopsida; order Poales; family Poaceae; genus Aegilops; species Aegilops speltoides. The sequence continues at coordinate 378,855,112 of CM038142.1, forward strand.
TTAGGTGTGTGATTGTGGTGTCTATACACATTTTGGTCTCTATGTCAACTGGTAGTTGTGAGCCCATTGGGAGCTCTTATTCCACGTTGAAACCGTAAAATTGCTGCTATAACACTCACATGGCAGATTCCCACTCCGCTCGCCCGCTTAGTTTTTCTCTTGCTCCACTGCTAACTTGTAAAAGGTGGGCTATCCTATTTTTTATTTGAAGAAGTTCATTAAATGAAAAGAAGTTTACATAATTTTTTAAAATGGATTTTTAAAATGTTGTGAATTAAAAACTCATTTTTTAAATCATTATTTTTAAAAGTATTCATGGATTTCATATAATGTTTGCGATATTGAATAAGATTCGCAAATTTAAAAATATTTGTGAACTTTAAAAAATTTCACGGACTTAAAATAATTTGATGAATCCAAAAAATATTTGTGATTCTATAAAAACGTTCATAGTTTTTTTATAAACATTCACTACTCTTAATAAATATTCATGGATTAAATGTGAAAAAATAAATAGATAACTACAAGAATAGATAAATAAATAAAGTTTTTTGTCTACATAGATAGATAGATAAGTCGTTTGTTGGCGAACAAGCATCTTATTAGCTTGTATGTATAATTATCTAAAAACAAAACATTTGCGTACACTAGCATGTATGAATAGTATAAATAAACTATCCGTCCTACTGTGCAAGGTCATTCCATAAACTTTCACCTGTTTTGTTCAGAATTACTGCAGTTGGTTCCGGTCCTGGAGAATTGCCAGAAGAAAAATCATCAATACCCAACAAAGAGGCTGCAATTAGTTCGGACCCTGGGGAATTACCAGGAAAATCCCCGCCGCCCAACAAATCTTCATTGTGAGTACAAAAAAGTAATTAGCATTTCTTGTCCCATATGATGGAATTTGCTTGATCAAATTCCTTCCCACATTCACAAGCTATATGAGCTTCTCAGGGTAACGGTGGTCGTTGGTGGCGTCTTTGGAGCAGTATCCTTTTACGGACAGATGAGAGCAATGGAAGGTAAAAAAGTTCAATATATATCACCACTTGACGTTTGTATTATTTGGATCTTAGTGTGCATTCTTACTTCAACTTTTCTCTTTGCGCATAAATAACATACCATAGAGAATGTGGAGAAGACAGCAGAGGTAGCAATCGAGACTATCGAGAAAGCCGCGGATGTGGTTGACAAACTTGCAGACGAAGTCATAGCATTTCCTGGTAATGAAAATCTTAAGAAGGCAGCCTTCAGGATCAAAGCCATCGCGGAAGAGATAGAGAAGGATGCAGAGGAAGCCGAGGCCCTAATCCACAAGGTTAGGTTAACTGCCTATGAACGTCTTACTTCCCTATTTGTCTTTTCGTTAAGTGCACTTTTTTAGTTGCGTCAAGTGCATCTTTGATTTGTAGGAAAAGTGAGAAAAAGCAAAGGTATGGGAAAATTCTCTTGGATGACACTACTTAATTACCTGTTTGGTTCAATGAATGGGTCGAATGAAAATAGATGATTCTTTTTCCTTTGCTCTTTAGGGCCTCTTTGGTTTGCGGCTTTCTAAAAACACAAGAACATAAAATATAAGGAAATATGATAAAAATGTATGTGCAAAAGATAGGATTGAAAAATACAAGAATTTTATAAACATGCATGTTTGGTTAACATGAATAGGAGAATCCTAATAAACACATTCAGATCAAGGTTGAACCACTTGAGAATGTATAATTAGAAGGATATTATGCCACTAAAAACCTTGGTCTTGTAATTCACGTATAGGATTTCCAAAAGGTGGTCCAAGTGCATTGGAAAATTTCCTTTATCTTCTATTAAAGTTGAGATCAAAGGGAATTCTATTTGTTTTTTTCCTTTGCTTAATTTGTTAGAACATAATGTGCATCATTGAATGGAAAATTGATGTTACTACTATTTTCCTCCATTTTACTTATGAGCCAAATAGATCCTCAATGAAAATTGCAGGAATTTAACATTCATTTGGACCTTTTTTTGAATCACGAAGTATGAGGATGATTGGCCATTTGCATCCTATGATGCAGAGGCCGGTGTTATCCCCTTTTCGAAAAAAAACAGGAGGATGGGTCTTTAGTGCCATGAGAAAATTCTAATTATATATTTTCACGTGGCTTGGCTTTTATTTGACTGTGTTTATCAGGATTTTCATTTTCTTTTGTCTTCATGTAATTCATTCATGTGTTTTCAAATCTTCTGTTTTGCATATGTTTCTTTCTTGTTATTGTTTTTTATCTTCTATTCTTACCTTTTTGAATTGAACTAAATGTACCCTTAATCCGATGACCGAAATCCTCTAGGGAAAGTTTTGGTTGTACCTCCATACCAGTGTACCCTATATCCTCACCGTTCACTTTTGCATCAAAGTTCGCGCAAGAAAACTTCTCTTTTTTTGTTATCCCACATAAAAGAACATTTGAACTCGAAACTTTGCAGATCAACATCACACAAGTGCTACCATGTGCAGAAAAGTTTTCGGATTTTTTTGGCACAACATAAATTTTAAAAAATGATACAATTCATTCAAAATTTAAAATTTGACAAATTTATGTTTCATAAAAAAAATTAGAGACATTTTATATAAAGAGTGACACTTGTGTAAAGTTGATCTACAAAGTTTCAAGGTCAAATGTTCTCTTGTTTGGAAGAAATAAAAAAAATCTATATAAGGATAGCACGAACCTTGACGCAAACTGAATTGTCTAAGTAGATGATACACTGGTATCCGGTAAAAATTCTACACTCAATCCTCTGACGTATGGCACCTTGTCGTTGGGTGGCTGACATGTGGACCCGTCCACCCAATGGCAGGGTGCAGCAAGTTGGGGAAGTTGTGTCCCTCTTTCTTATTCCGAGGAGTACCTAGCTTATGGTGTGGTGGTACCGGTGCAACCGCGCACAAGTTACCTGTTTGTTGTAGTCGTTGTCTTTGCTCGCAAAATTGATTGTACTGTATTTATTGTTGCTTAACTAACTCATGGTATGGTGGTGAAAATCACTACCTAGTGTAGTTCCTTGCTAAATTCATTAGTTGGAGACATATGTTGATTTCTGAGAATGTAGCCTACTCTTGCCTGAGACTGTGAGACATGCATAGAGCACATGTAAATATCAAAATGAATAAACCCATCTAATAAAGAGTAGAACAATAACTTTCCAGCAAAAAAGGGTAAAATAAATATCATCTTAAGCTCAATGGCATTAGATGGCAACTAATTAATAGCACTAAGAGTGTACATTGAGTAAAATGTGGAGTGAACTCTAGTTTTATCCTCTACTTAAACATTTTTTACATTAATAGCCCTATTTAGCAATTTTCACCTAGATTACCCCACTTAGCGAATGTTTGCCCACTTTGACTCCTTTTAAATTTTTTAGAGTGATCTAGCAGGTATTTCCTCCTACCTTTTCTTCCATGTGCACGTACAAAGGCTTAGTCAGACCGGTTTTTTTCACGGTCATCAGGTGTACATACGCACCACATTGTGCAACTAGGCAACTAAATAGTTGCGCGCAGTTCATGAGGCAGGTCTAACTCAGAGACGAGAACTGGTTTAGGGGTAGAAAAATGCAAAAGGTGGCACACCATGTGTACCCGATGGCCGGGACCCACCTACCAGATCACTCCAAAATAATTAATGGAGTAAAAAATGGTAAAACTTTCACTAAATGGGGCAAAGATTGGAAACCACTTGTTAAATAGGACAATTCAAATGAAAAGCTACTACATGAGGTAATTATCGTATAAAAATGTCAATGTAAAAGGTAAAATTTGAAAATCACTCTAAAGCATGAGGTGGTTACTATGCAAAGATGTTTGCTAACATATATCATTGATTCTATTCTAACTTTCTGCTTGGTTCAAACCAGGTTGAAGAGATAGAAAAGGAGGTGGATGCTGCAGTGGATACTTTCATGGGGAAGGGCATGAAGAAGGGATCGAGATGAATGGGATAAGAAATAAAAGTAACAATTACTAATAGTAGAAGTTAACAAATAAATATAGGATCATCTTCTCATCGGATGGTAAGGCAGATCGATGCATGCAGGCTTGCACACCCCGATTTTGAGTCCATTGTTTACCTATGTCCATGTTCTATGTTAGAAAATACGGGGGACACAAGCATAGTTTCTACCGTGGCTATACCGAAACATACATGAAAAGTAGTCATATATGTACGAATAGAGTTTTTTTTTCTTTGTTGTTCAGATCTCACAATGAGATTGAGTTTGTACAATCTACCATGCGTATGCAAGTATAATTCCAAAGGCCCTTCTTTTAGAGAGGGAAACTCTTTAGGGGGAGATCTGAAATCCTAACACTCTTTTTTTCTAAATCCCAACACTTTGTTTCGTCCCCTAAATTCTGGACTTCTCTAAGCCTCGTCGTTACAATTCCTTCCACAAGTTTCTCTAGTGTGGATGCTTGGAGCAGTAAATATATCTGCTGGATTATCACATGGCTTAGTATGTTGTATATTTACCTTGTTCATCTTTGTAATTCATGAGCACAAGAACGTGTATTCCTCATGAGTGTAGTATTCACATAGCTAGTTTGAAGTTGGACAACACAAGCTGCATTATCTTCATAGATAGTGGTCGGTGCTTTGGCAACAACATGTTCACATGATGTTTTGATTCAGCGTGTCATTATCCAAAGCCATATACATTCTTGTGATGATTGATATAGTACAGTTTATTTTTGAAGTTTTTTATGTGGATGCAAAACTTTGTTTTGATGAATTCTAGAAAATCATAGTTCCTCCAATAAAATTACAGTACTCTAGGAAAAGTTTTCAGTGACAGGCCCTTAAACCGCTCCAACGACGGGTATTAGGACCTGTCAGTAACTTACCGTCAGTAGTGACTTACACACCACTGACGGTGGAGCGACATGTTTGGCGGGGATTGCTCATCTTCGATTGGCAACAAGACTTTAAGTGGAAATTATTCTGAGGCTAGCTACAAATCAACAATGAGGTTCACCATGGATGGGCATGCGGTGAAATCCCATCAACTACCAAAACCTTGGTGATCCATGATGGAATGTCAATGAAAATTCGGGGAAATGTCATGTACATGAAACTATCTATGATGATCCATGTAGTGCGATCCTTTCTCCAAGCGATGGAATGCATGCCCCGCTCCATGTGATGGTGGTTGCCCAACTTTGCTTTGGTTCCCACGAAACCGTGGCCTCTCGTCCTTCTCCTCCGATGAATCACTCTAAGCTCCTCTTTCTGTAGTGATGTACATGTGCGTAACTTTGTTCACAACTTACACATCCTCTAATGTACAAATCTACAAAATTATCACAAAGTTTTGTCTATTTGATATATATGGCTACACACACATGTGAATAGTTGTACAATCTCTAAGCAACAATGGTCAAGTATCCAATTCAAATGGTTAGCTAGTAGATTACATGATTACTAGGAACTTAGTGTACCCAAATGGTATGTTTGTTGTCTATAGCCATACGGTAAAACAATGATGGCAACAGTAGAAACATTTGAATTTCATGCCCAGTAAGTTGGAATTTAGTACCCTTTTGTTTTGCATGTTTGTGTGTCAATGAGATTAGGTATATTTTACTTCTTGTTGTATGAATCTTATGCACTAAAATGCCATGAAATAATCAATGTGCAATTCAAGTAGCTTAGCTCAAAATGCTAGAATTAGCATACTTTAATTGACATATTTTGTTGTAGCCTTGCTCAAAATTAATCATCTTGCTATGGAAACTTAGTATTTTTCTCATTATTTTTGCTACAATTACATTGCTCCATCTTACCGAAGTGCACATTTTGTTTACACTACACAACTTTGTTGTGTTGCGAATTGCTTGAATGTTTGCTTGTGAGGAAACTATTTGTTTTAATTCATCTACTGATAAATTGATAAACTAAATGTTGTATCGGATTATTTTTAATATTGCATATTTCTATATGTGTGAAGGTTATGCAAATCTAAACCTCGTTGATCTTTTATCGTAGTTGACACATTTCCTAAGGAATACATGTAAGTAGACGTATTTACTATTGCAGTCCGTATTACTTCAAAAACATCAACCTGTATGTCCAATTTATTATGAAATATTTTCACTTGGTCCAATCTTGTTCTTCTATTTTGATTGCTTGTGGTAGGACATTTTCTTATACACGCACTCCATGATCTCATATATAATTTTATGTTACAATGGAATGCTCACAAGGAACTAGTTCATATTTTAGTAAGTTGAAGAACGAAGATGTGAGCTGTAGATTCAAGAGAGTGATGTTGACAAGGTGCCGAAGCAACCAGAGGGTGTTGGGGTAGCTAAAGTATTGTGGCTGATGTTGTTGGTAGGTAGTATGCATGACCAGTGGACCTGATAGGAGGCGTGTTAGTGATAGTTTCGTTATCTCTGACCTTAAACTACCAATAGGTGGCAGACCTGCTAAGTAGATGCTTAATGGCCCGCAAGCTCAAAAAAAATAAAAGCTATTACATCACATCCATGAAACATGGCACCCCGGACAACTTGGCTATCCAAAAATCCACGTGTCATTGAGAGTAGTAACTACATCGAGGTTGTCTACCAACTGTCCTCGCCATCCCTTCTCCCCGATAAAACAACTCTGACTACAACATAGACGGGCAACTAAGATCCCCCACCTTGTACGACACACCTGATCCATGTCCACCTGAGCAAAACAATCAATCAAATATGTTGAGATCTAGGCAACTCTGACCTCAGTAATGATACTTGTAGTAGAATGTAGCGACCCTTACACCAATAGAGCCCAACCTATCTATCGCATGACATTGATGATGTTTTTACCCCGGGCTCCTACAATTCCGATTTAAAGCTCAAGGACACACCTAATGGTCGACAATGAAGGACATTTCATGACCCCACTTCGCTAGTCATCACCATTGCTACCACATGAGTCGCAACACCACTAGATATGAGGCAGTCGCACCCACATTATCACCTGATCGCCTACCGACCACAATTATATGAGCGTCCATCCCTGAAAAGTGTGAGTGATTTTCAAGGCAATGCTGCAAAGGGGAAAAACATCGCACGGATGACGCTGTCGCCCAACCCAAATGTGTCTTAGGTTTTCACACGAGAGCCATATCCCAAGGTAGAACGGTTGAAGATACTCCACGGTGGCGGCTCCAAGAGGACAACGTGCCCCTAGGCGCAACCACTACTAGTCGGCAAGAGCAAGGGAGGCTTTTGCCTAGAGCATCTTGACAATCACCCTCATGTTGTCGGCCAACGCCGGTCCGAACCTCCATATTTCTACACCCCCTCTTCCCGTATCAATCCCGCCGCCACCATGCAAAAATCACCTTTGCAACCTCGTTGGCAACAATGCCAACGAGCATGATGGGTGAGCCCAGAACTGGGCATTGCTGATTATGTTCTAACCGATTTTGATTGTAGTAATAGCTTTTTTTCTCCAGAGGCCTAGGATTTATCACATCTAAGAAGTGATAAATCTAGCTAAGTTTTGTATAAGCAAGCCTTTGTTATTCCGTAACGTCATAGTCCAAGGGCTAAACACGGACGTAAATTGAGCGGTTCTAAATAATAAGAGAAAAATAGGGCAGAGCAAAAGTTTCACCGGTAGTTGTGTACACTTGCTTGGGATAAAAAAATAGAAAGTTTACATCAATATGAATAATAAATAAATACTTTATATATAGATAAGTGCTACTTCTTCAGTTTGTGTTGGTTTTTTCCTTTAAGGGGAAAGAGTGATGCAGTAAAGTAGAGATAAGTATTTCAATCCGTTTAAGAACCAGTGTATCAATCCAGTAGGAGGAACACCCAAGCCTCCAATAATTGCACCTGCATAAAGAAACTAATACTTGCACCCAATGCGATAAGAGGGGTTGTCAATCCCTTCACGGTTAATTGCAAGGATGAGATCTGATAGTGATATGTATAAAAGATAATGAAAAGTGCAAAATAAAGTAAAGATAAATAAATTGCAGCAAGGTATTTTTGGTTTTATAGATCTGAAAATAATATGACAGTAAATAGACCCGGGGGCCATAGGTTTCACAAGAGGGTTATCTCTTGAAAGAACGCATGTGGTTGGTATACAAATTACTGTTGAGCAATTGATAGAAAGTGCATAGTTATGACGATATCTAAGGCAATGATCATGGATGTAGGCATCACATCCATGACAAGTAGACTGACTCCTGTCTGCATCTACTACTGTTACTCCACACATCGACCGCTATATAGCATGCATATGGTATATTAAGTTAACAAGAACGGAGTAACGCCTTAAGCAAGATGACATGATATAGAGGGATAGATCCAAGCAATATGATATGAACCCCATCTTTTTATTCTTAATGACAACAATACAAATATGTGCCTCGCTACCCCTACTATCACTAGGTGAGGACACCGCAAGATTGAACCCATCACAAAGCACCTTTCCTATTGCAAGAAAGATCAATCTAGTTGGCCAAACAAAGTCAATAATTCGAAGAGAAATACAAAGCTATCTTAATCATGCATAAAAGAGTTCAGATAAGACTCAGATAATATTCATAGATAATCTAATCATAAATCCACAATTCATCTGATCTCAACAAACGCATCGCAAAAGGGTATTACATCGAATAGAACCCCAAGAACATCGAGGAGAACATTGTATTGAAGATCAAAGAGAGAGAATAAGCAATCTAGCTACTAGCTATGGACCCGTAGGTTTGTGGTAAACTACTCACACATCATTAGAAGGGTAACAATGTTGATGTAGAGGCCCTCCATGATCGAACCCCCTCCAGCAGAGTGCCAGAAAAGGCCCCAAGATGGGATATCACGAGAATAGAGGCTTGCGGCGGCGAAAAAGTATCTTTGGTGTGCCCTCTCGTGTAGGGGGATATTTAGGTATTAATAGAGCTGGAACTAGGGTTAGAAGAGTCTCGAGGGGCCCACAAGCCCTAAGGGCGCGCCCCCCTGGGGCGCAGCCTCCAGGCTTGTGGCCACCTCGTGGCTCTTCTAGCCTCCTCCCGAAGCTTCATGGTTTTCTTTTGGTCTAAGAAAAATCCTTAAAAAGTTTAGTTCCGTTAGGACTCTGTTTGGTATTGATTTTTAGTAAAAGACAAAAATAAGAAAAAAAATAGCAACTGGCACTTGGCACTGGGTTAATAAGTTAGTCCCAAAATGATATAAAATAGCACCAAAATGCATATAAAACATCCAATATGGATAATATAATAGCATGTAACAATAAAAAATTATAGATACATTGGAGACATATCAGTAAGTGGGTGAAGTTTACTTGTGACACCATGATCAACTCCCTCCGAATCAAGAATTAAATGTTCCAACCTTGGCTTTAATCCATCTCGCGGGGTTATCTTGGTTATTAAGGAAATACCAGACTAATGCAACAAATTTTAATGACTGCATCGTTCTCCCCCTAGGAATTAGTTTCGGCTACCGTACTAGCCTTATTATCACCAGTGTTCGGCATAATCTTCCACTCTTCCTTGCATGTTACCTCTCCTTGTGCCATTCTTTGGTGGCTTAGGTATCGACGAATCCTAGGACCAAGAAGAAGAGAAGAAACACATCATTGTGCAAACACATAAAGGAAAATAGTACCATTGGTCCCTTAAGTGTGAGTACACAGGGTTGCAAAGCTACATCTCGATCCTTACCCCAAGGGGATTACTCCAAATTGAAATTGAAACACAAGCATAAGACATTGTATAAACCTTTACTTGAAGATGCATGCTTGATAGCCTTAGAATGTTGCTGACTGCAATGTGATCTCAATTATAAGTAGAATCTAATGGAATATGGAGATGGTGGCTATGGCAGCGGTGAACTTGAATATGACATCTGCTAATGGTGGAGGTGAGAGAAGGCTTATGAGAGTCCTTATCGTTTATAATGTGTAGATGGGTAGGATAGGGTTTCAGAGACCTTATTACCTTCTACTCATGTCGAGGATGCGGCGGTGCTACTGTTGGTTGTCTTTTATTCTGCCAACTTTGTTAACGCCCAATTTTGTATGGAATCATTCATCTCCTTGGGTACATTCCATTTATGCTTTGATTTCCACCTAAATATTTCCCTATATGCATGGGATAGAATAAACAAGGAGACTTTCCAATCTTTAAATTATTACTGATTAGCAAACAAGTTGCAGTGATAAACTCAACAATATATGACTAAATGTGGTTAAAATGAGGGTAAAAATGCATATAAAACTAACTCATCATCTGCCTAATCTGGCCCACATCTACCTCTATGCAACTACAAGTGGAACTAGCGTGCATGTCTCATAGACATGGAAGGCGGCAACCACCTCGCTTCACCTGCCAGATTTAGCTCGCTGCTACACCTCCTATCGAACGACCGCCAGAGCTGCGCTTGGCCAAGGTAGAGGGGGAGCACCAACCCACTAGAGGATGCCACTGGGACATCAACGCCACAGATTTGCACTGCCCGGGGAGGAGAGAGCCTCCTCCACAATGAATGTGATCTCAACTATAAGTAGAATATAATGAAACTAGATGATACCCCGCGCATTGTTGCAGGAATTGTAGTAAGAAAAATAAGATGGATTAGACAAATGAATTATAAATAATTTGGATATACTTGTTAACCATGTGGTCTCTCGGCTAAAGTAAAACAATTTGATTAGATCGAATTGAACAATGCACGGCGGGGTAGAAAAATAGAACTATTTTCCCTTTTCCTTCTAAAATGCAAATTAAAAACACAAAATGCAAAGCAAATAATGTAATTGCTTAGTAAGGTGCCTTCATTGTTATGATCTTCAATGTGAGGAAGCATACGAAATGTACTATGTGAAACGAAAGAATAATTCACAAAAATGGAGCACACATCAATGGTCATTCTGACTCCTTAACTTTGCTAACGAACTAACCCGCACACTCATGCATTGTACTGAGAACCACCTAAGAAGCACACCACATAATAAATTACTCAAATCAACAAAAGTTATGACGAAAAGAACAACTAAAGGAAGAATCTTATTATCACGTGATTTTGCGACATGGCTAGGAAGATGGCATCATTTGTGTATATGCCTTTCAAAATCTCAGTAATTAGATAACATATCAAATATATAATTTTATCGAGACATGGTACCTCTTGGAACATAGCAAGATGACAAAAATGCATCCCGGCCTGCCGGGAGAAGGTCATAACTTTTTATCTCATTCAAGTACACAAATATAGATTACTACGCTTGCTAAAGAAGAAGGTAAGAGAAGAATATAGATCACTAAAATTATAGATGTACAACTATGGAGTAGAGTTTAGAAAATGATGTGACATCTTCCAACATATCAATGTAGGCTCATGAATCATATGGTATGTTCCCATAATGTTGACATAACTTATGCCCTCAGGAGTAGGTAATTTCATGCTTATATGTTGGTAAAATATTTTCAATAATAAAAATTCATTTCAGGGCGACACAGTTTTCTAAGTTTAGTTACATTGCATTATATCAAGATAGATTATAGACCAAACTGATTCAGTTCAGCAACTTAAGCTTGAATTTGTCTCACCAGAACCACAACTATCTGTACAAACTGGAAAAAACATACACCAATGGATTAAATGGCCAAAGGAAGCATACTGATATACGTAGACTTTGATCTAACCTCTCAAGATCGGAAACAACGACACCCATATATGCCTGACCTAGCCACCACTCTCTGTCATATTCAACCACCATGCAAGATGCAATATCAATCATGTCCGGCTGTAATTGTTGACCAATACAGAAGGAGATGCATAGACATGGAAGATATTTCAATTATACAGAGATATATACATTCAGCATAAAACTATATTTCCAAATAGAATATATGTTGAATGAAAAAGAAGATTATGGAAGTCATACCATCAAAGAAGATATGTGAAAGGTAATTTCTTCATATGTCTTCTTTAGCAATGCACAAATAAGACAATCTCTGCAAAAATTAATGCAATCCTGCTAACAAAATGGAGGTACAGAGTTACCTTCAGTGGATGATAGCATCGATCATCTTCTTCAAAGGGATCTAGTAACATGATTGTCACAATCCGCTAGAGCAAATCAAAACTTGCTAACAAAATGGAGGTACAAGAGTTACCTTTTGTGGATGGTAGCATCGATCGTCTTCTTCAAAGGATCAAGTAACATGATTGTCACAATCGGCTAGAGCAAACCTGCAACTTGGAAGTTATTTTTTGGGATCTCGGGTGTACCTTAATATACTCTTGACTGGCAGTATCTCTTCTCGTCAGCATATCATGGTGAAGTTGTCTCAGAAAACCTTTACACAGCGGCTTTCCTCCTCCCGACCAGGCCAAGGCTTCCGCCGATTGCTGGTACTAGTGGCTGCAGACGTGGTGGTCGATTTAGTGATGGAGATGGTAGGATGGAGAGAGAAGGCCACGGAATTTTGTACTGAAGGAGAAGAAGAAGACGGATTTGGTGGCACGGATAAGCAAAGTGGCTGGTGTGCAAGGGCTGGGGCGGGAGGTTGGGAACGATATTAATGGTTAGAAGACATGGTAGGTCGGGCACACTGGGGAGAGGATGGGCCAAATTAAAGTGTCAGTGCATCCTCCCCACTAATGGACATTAGAGAAGGTGAAGAGGAAGAGGAAGAGGAGCAGTCGTGTAGAAGAAAGGACACAGAGGAGGCACTACAGAAGGAAGCAGTACGATGCAGGGAGCCCTGATGGATACATGCTACCAACATCTAGCCCAGCCCATTCGAACTCTTTGGGGAGAAGTCGCTCGTACAGCCCAGCCAAAGGCGAGGCAGCCAGGCAGTGAGAGTCCATCATCGTGACCGTATGGGGATCACAGTTCTGATTGGCTGCTTTTGCAAACTGAATAATGATGTGGCATAAAGCCGATGTGGATAGTGTGCATGATGAGAGAATAGGTAGTAGTGGGGATCAACTTCTTCATAATGTAACATATGGAGATGGTAGCTATGGCAGTAGTGACCATGAATATGACATTTGCTAATGGTGGAGGCGAGAGAAAGCTTATGAGAGTCCTTCTCATTTACAAAGTGTCGATGGGTAGGATAGGGTTTCAGAGACCTCATTACCTTCTGCTCATGTCGAAGACGCGGCGGTGCTACTATTGGTTATCTGTTATTCTATCAACTTTGTTGACACCCAATTTTGTATGGAATCGATCATCTCCTTGGGTACATTCCATATATGCTTTGATTTCCACCTTAATATGTCCCTATGTGCACGGAATAGAATAAACAAGGAGACTTTCCAATTTTTGCAATTATTAGTGATTAACAAACAAGTTGGAGTGATAACCTCAAAAATATATATGATAACATCCAGTTAAAATGATGGTAAAATGGATATAAAATTCACTCATCATCCGCCTAATCCGGCTCACAACCACCTCTATGTAGCTACAGGTGGTACTAGCATGCATGCCCCATAGACATGGAAGGCGGCAACCACCTTGCCTCACTTGCCAGATCTAGATTGCCACTGCACCTCCAGTCAAACGACCGCCAGAGCTGCCGCTTGGCCAAGGTAGAAGGGGAGCACCACCCACTAGAGGACGCCATTGGGACATCGCCGCCATAGATCTGCACTACTGGGGGAGGAGCGAGCCTCCTCCACAATGAATGTGTGCCGCTACATGAGCAACCAACCACTGCGTAATCAGGGACACATGAGGGTGCTGTGCCGACAGCCCCTGCAATGTCGAGAGACACCCGTTGCAGTCTACAAGACCCTGCTAAGCCACGGTCCATGTGCCTCAAGAGAAACACCCACTGTCATAGTAGATGTCTCCGCACAGACTTCGCCAAGTCGAGGCCTCTGGTGGCAGTGAGGGATGGAGAAAAAGTTGTGGCGCGATGAGGGTAGACGCCTATGTGGTTTGATGTTAAAGGATACCATGTCATACTGGACCATGTAGCACTCTTTTTTTCTCTTTTCTTTTATTTTCTTATTCTTATAATCGTGATTGGTCCTTCTTTTCGGTGTTGTTACAGTTTCTATCACCTGGACACGTTGTTCCCTCTTCCATAATACATTGGCAGTACAATTGATGCATTCCTATAAACAAAACAGATAAACTATACCTAGTTAAAGCTAATTTTAGTTTATATTAGCTTGTTGTGTCCTACCTTTATCCTCATCAATTTATTTCTGAAGCACTTAATACGGCTCGTACGCAACAAAATTTTCTTTTGTACTTTGAAGTTTGAACCAAATTGAGGGTTGACAGGAACTTGCTAGTGTTGGGTGCTTTATGTTTTTTTAAGACAAAGGCTCAAGATAAACCCCTTCTTTGAAACATAGGCATCAACTGACTACGATTACAACTGCCACAACTTATAAACCGAAGAAAAACAAAGGGAACTAGGGATGTAGCCCCAAATGTGACTGATACAAAGTGTTGAAGGAAAGCGAACAAGTAGCGAACAAAGAAACAAAAGTGATAACGTCGACGACCTTCTCCACCATCCTCATCGTATTAGAGGGAGGGGCAAAGTCTTGAGGAAATGTTATGCCACATGGGAATATCCTACCTTTCTTGTCTCCTAGTTGGTGAGACCATGATAACCCACAAGTGTAGGGGATCGCAACAGCTTTCGAGGGTATAGTATTCAACCCAAATTTATTGATTCGACACAAGGGGAGCCAAAGAATATTCTTGAGTATTAGCAGTTGAGTTGTCAATTCAACCACACTTGGATAACTTAGTATCTGCAGCAAAGTATTTAGTAGCAAAAGTGGTATGATAATAAAGGTAACGGTAGCAAAAGTAAAGATAAATGTTTTTGGGTTTTTGTAGCAGTTGTAACAGTAGCAACGGAAAAGTAAATAAGCGAAGAACAATATGTAAAAAGCTCGTAGGCAATGGATCAGTGATGGATAATTATGTCGGATGCGATTCCTCATGCAATAGTTATAACATAGGGTGATATAGAACTAGATCCAGTTCATCAATGTAATGTAGGCATGTATTCCGTGAATAGTCATACGTGCTTATGGAAAAGAACTTGCATGACATCTTTTGTCCTACCCTCCCGTGGAAGCGGGGTCCTAGCGGAAACTAAGGGATATTAAGGCCTCCTTTTAATAGAGAACCGGAACAAAGCATTAGCATATAGTGAATACATGAACTCCTCAAACTACGGTCATCACCGAGAAGTATCCCGATTATTGTCACTTCGGGGTTGTCGGATCATAACACATAATAGGTGACTATAGAGTTGCAAGATATGATCAAGAACACACATATATTCATGAAAACATAATAGGTTCAGATCTGAAATCATGGCACTCGGGCCCTAGTGACAAGCATTAAGCATAGCAAAGTCATAGCAACATCAATCTCAGAACATAGTGGATACTAGGGATCAAACTGTAACAAAACTAACTTGATTACATGGTAAATCTCATCCAACCCATCACCGTCCAGCAAGCCTACGATGGAATTACTCACGCACGGCGGTGAGCATCATGAAATTGGTGATGGAGGATGGTTGATGATGATAACGGCGACGAATCCCCCTCTCTGGAGCCCCGAACGGACTCCAGATCAGCCATCCCGAGAGAGATTAGGGCTTGGCAGCGGCTCCGTGTCGTAAAATGCGATGAAACTTTCTCTCTGATTTTTTTCTCCCCGAACGTGAATATATGGAGTTGGAGTTGAGGTCGGAGGAGGTCCAGGGGGCCCACGAGATAGGAGGTCGCGCCCTAGGGGGGCGCCCCTGTCTCGTGGACAGCCTGTGGCCCCCCTGGTCTTGATTCTTTCGCCAAAAATTCTTATTAATTCCAAAAAGTGCCTCCGTGGATTTCCAGGACCTTCCGAGAACTTTTCTTTTCTACACATAAAACAA
The DNA here is from genome assembly GCA_021437245.1 of Aegilops speltoides. NCBI lineage: Eukaryota > Viridiplantae > Streptophyta > Magnoliopsida > Poales > Poaceae > Aegilops > Aegilops speltoides. The sequence goes on from CM038142.1 coordinate 378,871,033, forward strand.
CATCATGGCAGTTCTGCTGAAAACAGTGTCAGTCCGGGTTAGTTTCATTCAAATCATGCAAGTTAGAGTCCAAAACAAGGGCAAAAGTGTTTGGAAAAGTAGATACGTTGGAGACGTATCAACTCCCCCAAGCTTAAACCTTTGCTTGTCCTCAAGCAATTCAGTTGATAAACTGAAAGGGATAAAGAAAAACTTTTACAAGCTCTTTTTGCTCTTGTTGTTGTAACATGAAAAGCCACCATTCGAGTTTCAGCAAAAATTATGAACTAACCATACTCACAATAACACATAGGTCTCACAATTACTCATATCAATAGCATAATCAGCTAGCGAGCCATAATAATAAAACTCGGATGACAACACTTTCTCAAAATAATCATAACATGATATAACAAAAAGGTATCTCGCTAGCCCTTTCTGAGACCGCAAAACATAAATGCAGAGCACCTTTAAAGATCAAGGACTGATTAAACATTGTAATTCATGGTAAAAGAGATCCATCAAGTCATACCCAATATAAACCAATAATAATGAATGCAAATGACAAGTGTGCTCTCAATGGGTGCCTTTTAATAAGAAGGGTGATGACTCAACATAAAAGTAAATAGATAGGCCCTTCGCAGAGGGAAGCGAGGATTTGTAGAGGTGCAGAGCTCGATTTTAAAATAGAGATTGAATAACAATTTGAGCGGCATACTTTCGTTGTCAAGAACAACTATGAGATGGCTGTATCTTCCATACTACATGCATTATAGGCGGTTCCCAAACAGAATGGTAAAGGTTTATACTCCCCAACCACCCAACAAGCATCAATCCATGGTTGCTCGAAACCACGAAGGGCCCCCAAACATACAACAACCCGGGGGAGTTTTGTTTAATTATTTTGATTTGCTTTGATCTTTTTGGATCATGGGACTGGGCATCCCGGTTACCAGCCCTTTCTCGTGAATGAGGAGCGGAGTCCACTCCTCTTGAGAATAACCCACCTAGCATGGAAGATATAGGCAGCCCTAGTTGAAACATGAGCTGCTCGAGCATACAAAACATAATTTCATTTGAAGGTTTGGAGTTTGGCACATACAAATTTACTTGGAACGGCAGATAAATACCGCATATAGGTAGGTATAGTGGACTCATATGGAACAACTTTGGGGTTTAAGGAGTTTGGATGCACAAGCAGTATTCCCGCTTAGTACAGGTGAAGGCTAGCAAAAGACTGGGAAGCGACCAACTGAGAGAGCGACAACAGTCATAAACATGCATTAAAATTAATTCACACCGAGTACAAGCATGAGTAGGATATAATCCACCATGAACATAAATATCATGAAGGCTATGTTGATTTGATTCAACTACATGCATGAACATGTGCCAAGTCGAGTCGCTCAATTCATTTAAAGGAGGATACCATCCCATCATACCACATCATAATCATTCTAATAGCATGTTGGCATGTAAGGTAAACCATTATAACTCATAGCTAATCAAGCATGGCACAAGCAACTATAATCTCTAAATGTCATTGCAAATATGTTTACTTCATAATAGCTGACTCAAAAATGATGAACTCATCATATTTACAAAAACAAGAGAGGTCGAGTTCATACCAGCTTTTCTCATCCCAATAAGTCCATCATATATCGTCATTATTACCTTTCACTTGCACGACCGAACGATGTGTGTACTAATAAGAGTGCACGTGCATTGGACTAAGCTGGAATCTGCAAGCATTCAACTCAAGAGAGAAGACAAGGTAATATGGGCTCTAAGTTAAATAAACAATCATGCATATAAGAGCCACTAAGCATTTTCAATATGGTCTTCTCGACCCCCCAAAGGAAAGAAAAGAAAATAAAACTATTTACACGGGAAAGCTCCCAACAAGTAAGAAGAAGAATCTAGAAATCTTTTTGGGTTTTCATTTTAATTCTACTACAAGCATAGAAATTAAACTAACTATTTTTTTGTTTTTCTTAAGGTTTAACAAACACACAAGAAGAAAACTAGAAAACGAATTTAAACTAACATGGATAATACAATGAAAGAGTATGAGCACCGACGACTAGTGTGTGAACAAAAATGTAAAGTCGGTGAGAAATACGTACTCCCCCAAGCTTAGGCTTTTGGCCTAAGTTGGTCTAATACCAAGGACCGCCGCTACTCTCCCCGGTGTAATGGGAGGTGTAATCAGGATACCACTGGCTGGTCATCTCCGGATCCCTCTAGACAGATGATGCACGGTAAGGGTCCAGTTCAGGTTCCGGCTCAGGTTCAGATTCTGGAGTAAAAGCTTGGGCTCGATGGTTGTTCACCGCTTCCGGTGTAACAAGAAAACTTTCTGCAAGCAAATCAAACAACAGAGGTGCAGGCAAAATAATAACCTCAATGTGTTTCTTATTAAATCTAAGTTTATACAAGAGCATCTTCTTCGTTGTCAACAATAAACTTGTGTGCTACCATGCTCTTGTAATCTAAAATGTGGGGAGGCAATTTTATCTCATCCTCCTCATGGTGCCTAATGGGTATCTGAAAATGTTTAGCAAGACGTGCAACATAGATACCTCCAAATATGGGGCCTTTTGTACGATTCAGGGCTAGCCGTTTAGCAACGACAGCACCCATACTAAAAGTATTGTCTCCAAGCAAGGCATGTTGAAGAATGATAATACCAGGAACGCTCAAATTTCCACTATTTCCACGACCAATTAAGCATCTACTAGCAAATATGGCAAAGTAGCGTAAAACAGGAAATTGTATGCTAGAGACCTTCGCCTCGGAGCCTTTCTTTGGCTCCTCTAGAGCAATAGTATTAACAAAGCCACCCACAACTTCACGATGGGGTTCATCTAATTCTCCATCATAAGGTATCCTACATACCACGCAAAAATGACGTAAAGACATTTCTTTGAATTCATCATATAAATGAAATGATACTGCAGGCGGTGACTTCTTAGGATAATAATAAAAGTTTTGCACGAAAGTATTGGTAAGTAAGAGATACTGATCGATTTGGTCGTTGAGGAAACCGGTGAGGCATGCAGTCTCGATTAAAGCATAAAAGTCTTCATGAATTCCAGCTTCTTTCAAGAAATCCTCGCATGGGCATTCACACGACCGTACTTCCACTAAGCGAGGAAGATTATACTTGGCTTTTTCCTTCTCTTTGGCTTGTTTTTCCTCAGAGCTTTGGCTAGAAGAGCCCATAAAAAGTTTCCTCAACATTTTCTGAAAATTTCTGAAATTTTAGTAACTTCAAAATAAAAGTGAATAAAACTAAACAAGATTGATAGCAATTACTCCTACAAGTGCCTAGAGCCTATATCATGCATTGGAATTGCTTGGGACCTCAAAAATTTAACATGCAAGCTCAAGAACATGATCACCCATGCAGCAAAAATTTGCAATGAATAAAGCACTAGAACAAAAACTAATTGGACCAATGGAGGAGTCACATACCAAGCAACAATCTCCCAAAGCAGTTTTGCGAATGGAGCTTTGAGTTAAGAGATCGAAAATCGCAGCAAAACGAGGTAGAACTCGTGCTTGAGCTGGATGGGGATTTTTTGGGTAGAAGATGAAGTGTGTGGGTGCTGGCATAAGTGGAGGGGGGCCACCAGGGGCCCACGAGATAGGGGGGCACGCCCTATAGGGGGGCGTCCTCCACTCTCGTGGCCTGGTGCTTGCCCCTCCTGCAGTTTTTTCAGTGCCTAAAATCCTCAAATATTCCAGAAAAAATCATACTAAATTTGCAGGGCATTTGGAGCACTTTTATTTTTGGACTATTTTTTTAATGCACGGATAATTCGGAAAACAGACAGATAATACTATTTTTGCATTATTTATTCTAAATAACAAAAATTAAAAAGAGGGTACATAAGGTTGTGCCTTCTAGTTTCATCCATCTCATGATCATCAAAATGAATCCACTAACAAGGTTGATCAAGTCTTGTTAACAAACTCATTCCGAATAGCACGGAACTGGAGAAATTTCGAATAACACTAAGTTACCTCAACTGGGATATGAAATCCCCAACAATAAGAATATCATACTTTTTCTTGACAGTAGGGAGAGGAAATTCAAAACCTCCAATAATAATAGTTGGAACTTGTCCAATAGAATTAATGCTATGAACTTGAGATTGTTTCCTCGGAAAGTGTACCGTATGCTCATACCATTAACATGAAAAGTGACATGGCCTTTGTTGCAATCAATAACAGCCCCTGCAGTATTAAGAAAAGGTCTACCAAGGATAATAGACATACTATCGTCCTCAGGAATATCAAGAATAACAAAGTCCGTTAAGATAGTGACATTTGCAACCACAACAGGCACATCCTCACAAATACCGACAGGTATAGCAGTTGATTTATCGGCCATTTGCAAAGATATTTCAGTAGGTGTCAACTTATTCAATTCAAATCTACGATATAAAGAGAGAGGCATAACACTAACACCGGCTCCAAGATCACATAAAGCAGTTCTAACATAATTTCTTTTAATGGAGCATGGTATAGTTGGCACACTCGGATCTCCAAGTTTCTTTGGTATTCCACCCTTAAAAGTGTAATTAGTAAGCATGGTGGAAATTTTAGCTTCCGGTATCTTTCTTTTATTTGTAATGATATCCTTCATATACTTAGCATAAGAATTTACTTTGAGCATATCAGTTAAGCGCATACGTAAGAAAATAGGTCTAATCATTTCAGCAAAGCGCTCAAATCCTCATCATCCTTTGACTTGGATGGTTTAGGAGGAAAGGGCATGTGTTTCTAAACCCATGGTTCTCTTTCTTTACCGTGCTTCCTAGCAACAAAATCTCTCTTATCATAACGTTGATTCTTTGATTGTGGGTTATCAAGATCAATAGCAGGTTCAATCTCTACATCATTGTTTTTGCTAGGTTGAGCATCAACATGAACAATATCATTAATATTATCACTAGGTTCATGTTCATCACCTGATTGAGTTTCAGCATCAGAAATAGAAGTATCATTGGGATTCTTAGGTGTGTCTACAGTAGGTTCGCTAGAAGCATGCAAAGTCCTATCGTTTTTCTTCTTCTTCTTTTTAGAAGAACTAGGTGCCTCTAAATTATTTCTCTGAGAATCTTGCTCGATTCTCTTAGGGTGGCCTTCAGGATACAAAGGTTCCTGAGTCATTCTACCAGTTCTAGTAGCCACTCTAACAGCAAAGTCATTTTTATTATTTAATTCATCAAGCAAATCATTTTGAGCTTTGAGTACTTGCTCAGCTTGAGTAGCAACCATAGAAGTATATTTGCTAACGCAGTGAAGTTCATCTTTAACTCTAGCCAGATTATCACTTACACGTCCTATCTCGAAAGCATTATTCTTTAACTCTCTACCAACATAAGTGAGGGAGTCCTGGACTAGGGGGTGTCCGGACAGCCGGACTATCAATATCCGCCGGACTCCCAGACTACGAAGATAGAAGATTGAAGACTCCGGCTCGTGTCTGGAAGGTACTTTCCTTGGCGTGGAAGGCAAGCTTGGCGATACAGATATGTAGATCTCCTACCATTGTAACCGACTCTGTGTAACCCTAGCCTCTCCGGTGTCTATATAAACCGGAGGGCCTTAGTCCGTAGGACACAACATTACATCTCAACAATCATACCATAGGCTAGCTTCTAGGGTTTAGCCTCCTTGATCTCGTGGTAGATCTACTCTTGTACTACCCATATCATCAATATTAATCAAGCAGGACGTAGGGTATTACCTCCATCGAGAGGGCCTGAACCTGGGTAAAAACATTGTGTCCCTCGTTTCCTGTTACCATCCGCCTAGACGCACAGTTCGGGACCCCCTACCCGAGATCCGCCGGTTTTGACACCGACATTGGTGCTTTCATTGAGAGTTCCTCTGTGTCGTCGCCGATAGGCTCGATGGCACCTTCGACCATCAACACTGTCCAGGGTGAGACTTTCCTCCCCGGACAGGTCTTCATATTCGGCGGCTTTGCTGCGGGCAATTCTCTTGGCCATCTGGAGCAGATCGAAGCTTCGCCCTGGCCGTCAGTCGATTCGAAGCCTAAACTTCACGGCCGATGACCGCGGAGACTTGATCTTCGACGGACTCGAGCCACAGCCAAGCGTCGACCGCAGCGAGGGCACGATCTAGCTCTGCCACGGACGGTGCTTTGGTGGTCGACTCAAATCCGCCCGGCTACTTGCGGAGCCGATTGCCCATAGCGAGGGCGGTGGATAGACGCCACTGGGGCTTCAACATCTACGGCGATGGAGCCGAATACCGATCTCGTCCCTTGCGAAACTCGTGATCCCGAGGCGACGGACTCCTCGCCGGACTCCGAGCCTCCCGCGCCCCTGCCAATTAAGCCAGATTGGGCGCCGGTTATGGAATTCACCGCCGCGGACATCTTTCAACACTCGCCTTTTGGCGATATCCTGAATTCTCTGAAGCATCTCTCGCTATCTGGAGAATCCTGGCCGGACTATGGCCAGGATGGTTGGAGTTCGGTCGACGAAGAAATTCAGAGCCCACCCACCACCCACTTTGTAGCCACTGTCGAGGATTTAACCAACATGCTAGACTACGACTCCGATGACATCGACGCTATGGACGATGATGCCGGAGACGATCAGGACCCAGCGCCCACAGGGCACTGGAAGGCCACCTCGTCATACGACGTCTACATGGTGGATACCCCAAAAGAAGGGGATGGCGAAAAAGCAGCGGAGGAAGATTCCCTAAAGAAACAGCCGAAACGCCGGCGTCAGCGGCGCCGCTCTAAATCCCGCCACAACAAGAATGGAGATTCCGGCACGGGAGATAATAACACTCCGGAGAGTGCCGAAGACGACCCCCTCCTGCAAGATTCAGCGCAGGAGGACGAAGAAGCAAGCCCCCGCGACAGGCGACAGACGAAGGAGTTGAGGCTGATAATTATATGCCTCCCTCCGAAGACGAAGCGAGCCTCAACGATGATGAATTCATCATACCAGAGGATCCCGTCGAACAAGAGCGCTTCAGGCGCAGGTTTATAGCCACGGCAAATAGCCTAAAGAAAAAGCAGCAACAGCTTCAGGCTGATCAAGATCTGCTAGCCGATCGATGGACCGAGGTCCTCGCGGCCGAAGAGTATAAACTCGAACTCCCCTCCAAAAGTTACCCAAGACGCAAGCTGCTCCCCCGATTAGAGGAGGAAGCATACATACCTTTATCACCAGCGCACGACATGGCTGACCGACCGCCCATGGTCGCGACAGAGAGGCATTCAAGGCCCAGCCAAGACCGTACCCGACATCGATCCAGAGTACGAAGCCAAAAGGGAGCGCGCGGACTTGCGAGACATCTTGGAGGACAAAGCAAGGCAATCTAGATCCATCTATGGATCACGGGCGCCCTACGACCCACGACGAATACCGTCCACGGACATAACGCCGCCGGGCGAACACAGCAGCAGACAGCGCTCCCTCGAGCTGCGCCACGATATTGCTCAATACTGGGCGCCAGACACCGTTATGCTTCATCGATGAAGTAATGGATCATCGATCCCCGAAGGGTTCAAACCCGTGAACATCGAATCTTACGATGGTACAACAGACCCCGCGGTGTGGATCGAAGATTATCTTCTCCACATCCATATGGCCCCCGGCGACGATCTGCACGCCATCAAATATCTCCCACTCAAGCTTAAAGGACCAGCCCGGCATTGGCTTAACAGCCTGCCCGCAGAGTCGATTGGGTGTTGGGAAGACCTGGAGGCCGCGTTCCTTGATAACTTCCAAGGTACATATGTGAGACCGCCAGACGCCGATGACCTAAGCCACATTATTCAGCAGCCAGACGAATCGGCCAGACAGTTCTGGACACGGTTCTTGACGAAGAAAAACCAAATCGTCGACTGCCCGGATGCAGAGGCACTTGCAGCCTTCAAACACAACATCCGGGACGAATGGCTAGCCCGGCACCTTGGGCAGGAGAAGCCGAAATCCATGGCAGCCCTCACATCGTTAATGACCCGCTTTTGCACGGGAGAGGATAGCTGGCTAGCCCGCAGCAATAATCTCCGCAAAAATTCTGGCAGTCCGGACAACAAGGACAATAACGGCAGGTCACGTCGAATCAAAAACAAGCGACGTACTAACGGCGACGACAAAGAGGATACGGCAGTCAATGCCGGATTCCAAGGCTCCAAACCCGGTCAACGGAAGAAGCCATTTAAAAGAACAACTCCGGGCCCGTCCAATCTGGACAAAATATTCGACCGCTCGTGCCAGATACATGGCACCCCCAAAAAGCCAGCTAATCACACCAATAGAGATTGTTGGGTGTTCAGGCAGGCTGGCAAGTTAATTGCCGAGCACAATGACAAGGGGCTAAATAGCGATGACGAGGAAGAGACCCGGCCGCCAAACAACAAAGGACAGAAGGGTTTCCCCTCGCAAGTGCGGACGGTGAATATGATTTACGCGACCCACATACCCAAAAGGGAGAGGAAGCGTGCACTACGGGACGTCTATGCGATGGAGCCAGTCGCCCCGAAGTTCAATCCATGGTCCTCTTGTCCGATCACTTTTGATCGACGAGACCATCCGACTAGCATACGCCATGGCGGATTCGCCGCATTGGTCCTAGACCCAATCGTCGATGGATTTCACCTCACAAGAGTCCTGATGGACGGCGGCAAGCAACTTTGAACTCGCTTTACCAGGACACAGTGCGCAAAATGGGCATAGACCCATCCAGGATCAAACCCACTAAGACAACCTTCAAAGGTGTCATCCCAGGAGTGGAAGCCAACTATACACGCTCCGTCACACTGGAAGTGGTCTTCGGATCCCCGGATAATTTCCAAAGCGAAGAGTTAATCTTCGATATAGTCCCGTTCCGTAGCGGCTATCATGCCCTGCTCGGACGAACCGCGTTTGCAAAGTTCAACGCAGTGCCGCATTATGCATACCTAAAGCTCAAGATGCCAGGCCCTCGCGGATTTATCACGGTCAATGGGAATACGGAACGCTCCCTCCGAACGGAGGAACATACAGCGGCTCTCACGGCAGAAGTACAGAGCAGCCTTCTACGGCAATTCTCTAGTCCGGCAATTAAAAAGCCAGATGCATCAAAGCGCGCCCGGAGAAACACTAACCAAGACCACCTGGCGCAATCGGAGCACGCGTAGCAATGCGGCCCCCACCCTCGCCCGCGTATGATCACAAGAATAACACTCCGCGCACATCATTACGCTTTGGAGATACCATGGGCGCAGGGGAGGGGCTTAACCTCAAGGATTGAAGAGTGCGGTTCGATCGCACTAGGGGCTTGTGCTAGCGCCCCCCTTGTTTTTTATTTTTTATCTTTTGTTTTTATATATACAGGACTCGATCAAATAGAAGCCCTGCCCGACGGCGAACTTGCCGAACTCATGATACAACAGCCAGGGATTAAAGAAGGCTGCGACGAACACTCAGGTGGTCTCCGTTACGAGCATTAAATTCAATTACATACACCAAGTCTGCAGCTTATCCCTGGAGGGGGACATGTTAATTTAGCCCGAATCCCTCGCTTACCGCACTATTTGTATCAGTCCGCTCTATTAGCAGACCTTCTTTCATAAATAACGCAGCATTTCCTTTTTGCAAGTTTATTACCTTTTTATGGCAATTGCGTTATCCTTTACAAATGTTCACTATATGACATATTGCACCCGTATACTTTGGTACGGCCAAATACACCAGGGGCTTCTGTTCCCATACTACGGTGTGATTAAGTCCGAACACTTTCACAAGTGCGGCACCCCGAACTTATAGCATTATATGAATCAGCTCCGAATCATGTCTCGGGTCAATAGTTGGGTTTGCCCGGCTCCTATGTTTTGGTACCTTACGTTCCGTTCCGTCGGCTAAGGTAGCACTAGGAGAACCATCGCGATTGCGCCCGGTTGAGCCGGTTAACGCCTCGATGAGAAAGCTAAAACCGACGGCATGATAAGGCGAGAGACTGGTCGCTGTTCGAGAGGTCTTTTCGGTCCCTAAAGACTCATGCCGCTTGAGCGAAGTTCGGATGATGTCCGATGAAGGCGTGGATAGCGCCCCGATTGGTCTTCCAGATACCGGGGCTTCACCAAATTTAAAATTATAGAATTCTATGGCTAAGTGAGAGTGTTCAAGCATTATAAGTCCGATCGCCTTGTTCGTCGTGTTGAGAGCCTCCCTAGATGGACCCAAAGATGGGAACAAGAGTGCTCAAGTTTATCACCGAACACCCCAAAGACTCGTGGCTTGGGGCTGAAGCCAACGACTTGCCATCTCTCGATTTAACAAGCGGCCGCATGAAGGTAATATTTTAAATTCAACAAAGCGTTGCTCATGGCGCATATAAACGAAGTTTTCGGTGCACAGGATAAACACACAGCGAGTTCACTCAAGGATTACATTAAGGGGGCACTCATCCGCGATATCGCGGGCTCCCTTGATACAACTTTATAATATCGCCCGCGCGACGGTGCTCCTTGCCCCGGCGGCGGATCCGTGAGAAGCTTCTCCGCATCCAGCTTGCCCCATTGCACCTTTATGCGGGCGAGGGCTCGACGAGCGCCTTCAATGCAAAGTAAGCGTTTGATCACGCCCAGCCTGGGGCATGCATCCACTAGCCGCCGACTAGGCCAAAGTAGCTGCGTGCATGGCTGCTCGAGCCACAACCGGACTGTGAGGCCCTTCATGGCCTCCTCGGCTACCTTGTGGAGTTCGACCAGCCGCTTCATTTGGTCGCTTGGGGGCACCGGATGGCGGCCTCAGCGATCGAGACCGAAGACCTTCTCCGTTCAGCTCCCTCCTCGCCACGATAGAACGCAGCGGCATCGGACGCACTCACGCGCAGATCTGCAAATGCCCCCGAGAGCTCCGAATTGGGTAAGTATCCGATAATTTACATTCACATGCTTGCTCGCATGAAAACGCCTTACCGCTGCTATCTTCTTCATGTCCTCTACCTCCTCACGGGCCCTCTGGGCCTCGGCCTTGGCGGTTGGCACTTTCGAGAGCGAGGCAAGCTCGGACTCTCGAGTCTTGAGTCACGCCCAAACTCTCATGCTTTTTCATGAGAGCACGGAGCTCTTGCCGAACTTCCGCCGCCCGGCGCCGCTTGCTTTTCTCGTTCAGTCCGTTCGTGGCGATTGCGTTCGGCCACGAACATGGCATCCTTCAGGGCTGCCACCTCGTTAGTGGCCCCTGCATCGCACATATTATCCTTGTTAATCTTGTTTGCAACCAAAACCCTTTTCTGTAAGGTACATATTTAAAGCGGTGTTATTCACCTTCTTTTTCCTTGAGCTGCCTCTTGGCATGGCCGAGCTCTTGCTCCGACCGCTCAAGGTCCTTCTTCAGCGCCTCGACCTCCGCACGCGACAGAGGTCAACAATAAGAGCCTGCAAACCCATATTGACATATTTTAGAGACCCTGCGTATATCTTGTTAGATCCTTAGTCCGGCTTTTCCTTCCGAACACCGTATTATATTGCTTAATTTTAACCTTCTTACCTCAAAGCCTGTTAGAAGGCTGTTGCAGGCTTCGGTCAGCCCGCCCTTGGCGAGCTGGACCTTCTTAATCACCGCACTCATGAGAGTGCGGTGTTCTTCTTCAATAGAGGCGCCTTTGAGCGCCTCCAGCAGGTTGTCCGGCGCCTCCGGTTGGACGGAGGCCGCCGGCGTCACGGTCCTGCCCCTCTTTCGAGGGGGCTGCTTGCCAAACCCTGGAACCGCTATGGGTTCCGGAGTGGAGTCCGGCACAAAGTCCGGGGGGCTGCCTGACGGCGCCTCCGGAGCCTCCTCCTGGCGCGTCCCCCTGTGGGATTCCGCCTCATCATCCTCGGCGCGTGGGGTAGAGGCAGTCGGGATGGAATTTACATCCGACAGCGCCAACGACCCGCTCATCGAGTCGGGAAAGTCGTCACCGGCCGGACTAAGGAAACAATGCTGCATTAGAAGGGCACTGCGTGACATACTATAATACGGCATATGAATGATCCGGATACTTACGATCTTGCCGGACGCCGGGCCCTTGGAGGCCACTCGTCCTCGCCAACGTTGATGTTGGCGAAACTGTCCGGGGGGATAGTTCTCCCCCTCTTGGACCCTTCGGCCGCCCCGATTGGGGAGGCCTTCCTCTTTCTCTCTCCCTCCTCCGGGAGAGAGTACTCCTCCTCCTCCTCGTCTTCAGGGGAGGAGTCCTCGTCGTCGTCATCAGACGCCTGATTGCGGGAACTCTTGCGAGTCCCGCGCCACCTTCTTGGCCTTCTTCTCGGCACCACGTGACGGTGCGGAACCAGCAACCTCGCTAAGCGGGCGCCCATCGGTTCTTCTGGCATGGGAGCCGGGCTGATGAGCAGCTCGGCCTTCTCCATCCATTCCTGTCAAAGGAAGAGGCAGATTAAAAACCTCGCTGGAGTCAATCTAAATTACTACAAGTGTCCCGTAATGGGGTCGAATCACTTACCCCGTCAGATGGAGACTGCAGGCTGAATCTGCGGTCTTCGGTCGCGGATGCGGGCGCATCGGCGCTCTTGAACAGCACCCTCCAGGCACCTTCGTACGTTGTGTCGAAGAGCCCGCTCAACGTCTGGTGTTGTTCCGGATTAAACTCCCACAGAGTAAATGCCCTTTCTTGGCATGGGAGAATCCGCCGGAGGAGCATGACCTGGACCACATCGACGAGCCGGAGCCCATTGCTCACTAGCTTCTTGATGCATCCTCGAAGTCCCGTCACCTCCACCGGATCACCCCACTGCAAGCCCTTCTCTTTCCAGGAGGTGAGCTGCGTAGGGATTCCAGATCTGAATTCGGGGGCCGCCGCCCAAGCAGGCTTGCGCGGCTCGGTGATATAGAACCACCCCGATTGCCACCCCTTGACGGAATCCACGAAGGTCCCTTCTAGCCAAGGGACGTTGGGCAACTTGCCCAACATAGCGCCTCCGCATTCCGCTTGCGTCCCCTTCACAATCTTCGGCTTGACGTTGAAGGTCTTGAGCCACAAGCCGAAGTGGGGCCGGATGCAGAGAAAGGCCTCGCACACGACGATAAACGCCGAGATGTTGAGGACGAAGTTCGGCGCCATATCGTGGAAATCTAGGCCGTAGTAAAACATGAGCCCCCGGACGAATGGATGGAGCGGAAAGCCCAGTCCGCGGAGGAAGTGGGGAAGGAAGACGACCCTCTCATGAGGCCCTGGGGTGGGGATAAGCTGCCCCGCGTCGGGCAGCCGGTACGCGATGTCACTGGAGAGGTATCCGGCGTCGCGCAGCTTGGTGATGTCCTCCTCCTTCGCAGTGGAGGCCATCCACTTGCCTCCCCCTCCGGACATATTCGGAGAAAGGTTGAGGTGAGATGCGCGAGCTTGGGCGTTGGAGCTTGAGTTCGCAGGGATGGATAAGCAAAGGAGGAAGAAGGCGTAGGTGAGAAGGTAAATCCTTATCCCTTATATATAGGCGGACAAAACTATGCGTCCCTCACCAGCCTGGTAAAACTCGCTTATCTCCCAAGCGCCACCATCAATGGCGCGGTTGGGTTAACCACACACGTATTGATGAGAATCCCGGAATAAGGGGGAACACGATCTCTGCTTCGACAGGACGTGCCAAGGAAACTGCTTCACTAAACGCGCGCTGAGGTGGTACAGTAATTCAAACAAGGGCTTGGTGCCGGTGTGATGTCACGCCGCGTAAATACGTCAGCAGATTGGATCAATATATGTGTTTTATTCTCTCTACGTTTGGAATGTGGAAGTTATTTTGCAGAGCCGGACACTATCCTCGTGTTCATTATTCTCTCCGGATTATATAAGGGAGGAACCCGCCTTGCAATGCCGAACATTGTGCACGCCGGACTTATCGTCATTGAAGACTTGTTCAGGGGCTACTGAGGGAGTCCTGGACTAGGGGGTGTCCGGACAGCCGGACTATCAATATCCGCCGGACTCCTGCACACGAAGATAGAAGATTGAAGACTCGGCTCGTGTCGGAAGGTACTTTCCTTGGCATGGAAGGCAAGCTTGGCGATACGGATATGTAGATCTCCTACCATTGTAACCGACTGTAACCCTAGCCTCTCCGGTGTCTATATAAACTGGAGGGCCTTAGTCCATAGGACACAACATTACATCTCAACAATCATACCATAGGCTAGCTTCTAGGGTTTAGCCTCCTTGATCTCGTGGTAGATCTACTCTTGTACTACCCATATCATCAATATTAATCAAGCGGGACGAGGGTATTACCTCCATCGAGAGGGCTGAACACAGGTAAAAACATTGTGTCCCTCGTTTCCTGTTACCATCCGCCTAGACGCACAGTTCGGGACCCCCTACCCGAGATCCGCCGGTTTTGACACCGACAATAAGCATTAAAACTTTCTTGTCTAGCCATAAAGTCATCAAATTCATCTAAGAAAGGGCTATTAAATTTAGTAGAGGGGATTTCAACTTTATCATATCTATAGAGAGAATTTACCTTTACTACCTGTGTCGGGTTATCAAGACAATGTGGTTCTTCAGGCGGTATATTAAGACCATGTATTTCTTCAATAGGAGGTAAATTCTTAACATCTTCATCTTTAATACCTTTTTCTTTCATTGATTTCTTTGCCTCTTGCATATTTTCAGGACTGAGAAATAAAACACCTCTCTTCTTGAGTGGGTTTAGGAATAGGCTCGGAGTTGGCTCAATTGGTTCAGAATTGCTTGAGAATTGGCTCGGGAAGAGTCCAATTATTTTCATTAGTCAACATATTATTCAATAGTATTTTAGCTTCACGATCGTTCTTTCCTCAAACACAACCAGCACAACTATCCAAGTAGTCTTTGGAAGCATCGGTTAGTCCATTATAAAAGATATCAAGTATTTCATTTTTCTTAAGAGGATGATCAGGCAAAGCATTAAGTAACCGGAGAATCCTCCCCAAGCTTGTGGGAGACTCTCTTCTTTGATTTGCACAAAATTATATATTTCCGCAAGGCAGCTTGTTTCTTATGAGCAGGAAATATTTAGCAGAGAAGTAATAAATCATATCCTGGGGACTACGCACACAACTAGGAGCAAGAGAATTATACCAAGTCTTACCATCACCCTTTAATGAGAACGGAAATATCTTAAGGATATAAAAATAGTGAGAATTTTCATCATTACTAAACAGGGTGGCTATATCATTCAACTTGGTAAGATGTGCCACAACAGTTTCAGATTCAAGGCCATAAAAAGGATCAGATTCAACTAAAGTAATAATTTCGGGATCAACAGAGAATTCATAATCCTTATCAAGAATACGATAGGTGAAGTAGCAAAAAAAGTGGTCAGGTTTCATTCTAGCATTAAGAGATGCTGCCTCCATTTAGCTAATAATTTCTTAAGACCATATCGATCATTGCAAGCAAAGATTTCCCTAGCAGCTTCTTCATTCATAACATAACCCTTAGGAACAACAGGTAATACATAATCATTGGGAGAACCTTCATCATCACTATCATCAGTAATAGGATCTTCAGTAATTTCATTCCCCCTAACTCTAGCAAGTTGTTCATCAAGAAATTCACCTAATGGCAAAGTAGTATCATGCACAGAAGTAGTTTCATCATGCATAGCAGAAGTGGCATCATCAATAACATGCGACATATTAGAGTTCATAGCAGTAGCAGGTTTAGGTGTCGCAAGTTTACTAATAACGGAAGGAGAATCTAGAGCAGAGCTAGATGGCAGTTCCATACCTCCCCTTGTAGTTGAGGGCAAAATCTTGGTTTTAGCATCTTTCAAGTTCTTCATAGTGATCAACAGATATAAATCCCAAGTGACTCAGAGAATAGAGCTATGCTCCCCGGCAACGGCGCCAGAAATTAGTCTTGATAACCCACAAGTGTAGGGGATCGCAACAGCTCTCGAGGGTATAGTATTCAACCCAAATTTATTGATTCGACACAAGGGGAGCCAAAGAATATTCTTGAGTATTAGCAGTTGAGTTGTCAATTCAACCACATCTGGATAACTTAGTATCTGCAGCAAAGTATTTAGTAGCAAAAGTGGTATGATAATAAAGGTAATGGTAGCAAAAGTAAAGAGAAATGTTTTTGGGTTTTTGTAGCAGTTGTACAGTAGCAACGGAAAGGTAAATAAGCGAAGAACAATATGTAAAAAGCTCATAGGTAATGGATCAGTGATGGATAATTATGTCGGATGTGATTCCTCATGCAATAGTTATAACATAGGGTGATATAGAACTAGCTCCAGTTCATCAATATAATGTAGGCATGTATTCCGTAAATAGTCATACGTGCTTAAGGAAAAGAACTTGCATGACATCTTTTGTCCTACCCTCCCGTGGAAGCGGGGTCCTAGAGGAAACTAAGGGATATTAAGGCCTCCTTTTAATAGAGAATCGGAACAAAGCATTAGCACATAGTGAATACATGAACTCCTCAAACTACGGTCATCACCGAGAAGTATCCCGATTATTGTCATTTCGGGGTTGTCGGATCATAACACATAATAGGTGACTATAGACTTGCAAGATAGGATCAAGAACACACATATATTCATGAAAACATAATAGGTTCAGATCTGAAATCATGGCACTCGGGCCCTAGTGACAAGCATTAAGCATAGCAAAGTCATAGCAACATCAATCTCAGAACATAGTGGATACTAGGGATCAAACCGTAACAAAACTAACTTGATTACATGGGAAATCTCATCCAACCCATCACCGTCCAGCAAGCCTACGATGGAATTACTCACGCATGGCGGTGAGCATCATGAAATTGGTGATGGAGGATGGTTGATGATGACGACGGCGATGAATCCCCCTCTCCGGAGCCCCGAACGGACTCCAGATCAGCCCTCCCGAGAGAGATTAGGGCTTGGCGGTGGCTCCGTGTCGTAAAATGCAATGAAACTTCCTCTCTAATTTTTTTCTCCCCAAACGTGAATATATGGAGTTGGAGTTGAGGTCGGAGGAGGTCCAGGGGGCCCACGAGATAGGAGGCCGCGCCCTAGGGGGCGCCCCCTGTATCATGGACAGCATGTGGGCCCCCTGGTCTTGATTCTTTCGCCAAAAAATCTTATTAATTCCAAAAAGTGCCTTCATGGATTTCCAGGACATTCCGAGAACTTTTCTTTTCTACACATAAAACAACATCATGGCAGTTCTGCTGAAAACAACGTCAGTCTGGGTTAGTTTCATTCAAATCATGCAAGTTAGAGTCCAAAACAAGGGCAAAAGTGTTTGGAGAAGTAGATACGTTGAAGACGTATCAGACCACATCACAATGCCATTCGCCACCATCACCAAAAAAGGCCCATGCCTTCTCACCCTGGATCAAAGGGTGCCGCATCGTCGGCAAGGTAGAGCTGCTCACCGGAGAGCAAGAACGGACACAGACTGGCTGCCAAGGATACACAACAATGAGCACGACCACCTCGTGAAACAAAAACTCATGGAGAAACATGGAAGCACACAACACAAATCACGTAGAAGACTCAAGCAACCATCATCGACTAGATTAGGAGGACCCTGATCCGGCGCACGCTGCACTGCATGGACCTCCTAGAAACTCAAGGAAAGGGTCGCGACGTCGCGCCTGGAGTCAACTGCCATCCCCGCCAAGGAGTACCCCGAATGCTGCTAGTAACCTATGTAGCTTTGATGAGTACGTTCTTTGTGGTGGAACCAGTGTCAGAGCTAAATCCGACGGATCTCTGTTAGGGGATCCTGAGCTGATAATATTAGCACTATGGTAATAGAGACACATGTTTTACCGAGTTTCGGGCTCTCTCTCTCTCTCTCTCTCCAAGAGATAATACCCTACGTCTTGCTTTGATTGCATTGATATGATGGGGTATGAAGTACAGGTTGATCTACCACGAGATCGCTGTGTAAGATTCTAATGATCTATCGATTAGCCTAGCCTCGGTTTATATAATGCATCGGAGGCCTAGGATAATATGAGTCCTAGTCAACTACGTCGGTGGAGAGAAATCTTGTATGCCAAGTCTTGCAAAATCTTCCGTGTATGCGTCATGGGTTGCCCGAAGTGGCCCGCTAATGAATCGCCACGGGGGTTTTCGACCCGGTCCTCGTGGCCAGAAGATGACATGGTAAGTACCCCCTAGTTTAGGACTCAGTCAACCAGCCCACCATGGTTTAAATTATAGGATTGGTGCTAATGCTCGCATTTTTCTGAATTTAATTCAGCCTTTTTGATGATGTTCGTTCAAGGAAAGGATATGTTCCCGTCGACTATGACATGCATGTGGTAACTTCATCAATATCAAGATGTTGTGTCAGCTCAATATCTCGAAGGTGTTCATAGGATAGCGTGTCAATGCGTGTGTTCATAGGAATGATTGTATGTGCATGTATGTGAGCAGGTTGTACTTTGTTAAAAGAAATCTACCATACTGCATACACATGTACTCCCTCCATTCCAAAATATTTGTCGGGGAAATAGATATATCTAGATGTATTTTACTTCTAGATGCATCCATTTTTATCACGAGACATGCTTCTTTTTTTGCATGGTAATACGTGTCTCATTTATATCATGAAGAACAAAGTACAAGTCAAGTAAAGACCGACATGACAAAACCGAAAAGATAGCAGGACTGAAGGAAATATGCCCTAGAGGCAATAATAAAGTTATTATTTATTTCCTTATTTCATGATAAATGTTTATTATTCATGCTAGAATTGTATTAACCGGAAACATAATACATGTGTGAATACATAGACAAACATAGTGTCACTAGTATGCCTCTACTTGACTAGCTTGTTGATCAAAGATGGCTATGTTTCCTAACCATAGACATGTGTTGTCATTTGATTAATGGGATCACATCATTAGGAGAATGATGTGATTGACATGACCCATTACATTAGCCTAGCACTTGATCGCTCAAGATGTTGCTATTGCTTTCTTCATGACTTATACATGTTCCCGTAACTATGAGATTATGCAACTCCGTTTACGGAGGAACACTTTGGGTGCTACCAAACATCACAACGTAACTGGGTGATTATAAAGGAGTACTACAGGTGTCTCCAAAGGTACATGTTGGGTTGGCGTATTTCGAGATTAGGTTTTGTCACTCCGATTGTCGGAGAGGTATCTCTGGGCCCTCTCGGTAATGCACATCACTTAAGCCTTGCAAGCATTGTAACTAATGAGTTAGTTGCTAGATGATGTATTACGGAACGAGTAAACAGACTTGCCGGTAACGAGATTGAACTAGGTATTGAGATACCGACGATCGAATCTCAGGCAAGTAACATACCGATGACAAAGGGAACAACGTATGTTGTTATGCGGTTTAACCGATAAAGATCTTCGAATATGTGGGAGCCAATATGGGCATCCAGGTCCCGCTATTGGTTATTGACCGAAAACGTGTTTCGGTCATGTCTACATAGTTCGCGAAGCCGTAGGGTCCGCACGCTTAAGGTTTCGATGATAGTTTTATTATGAGTTTATGAGTTTTGATGTACCGAAGGAGTTCGGAGTCCCGGATGAGATCGGGACATGACGAGGAGTCTCGAAATGGTCGAGACGTAAAGATTGATATATTGGACGACTATATTCGAGTTCGGAAAGGTTCCGAGTGATTCGGTATTTTTGAGTACGGAGAGTTACGGGAATTCGTATTGGGCCTCAATGGGCCATACGGGAAAGGAGAGAAAGGGCCAAAAGGGTAGCCGCACCCCTCCCCTTGGACTAGTCCGAATTGGACTAGGGAGGGGGGCGCCCCCTTCCTTCCTTCTCCTTCTCTCTTCCCTTTCTTCTCTCCTACTCCTACTACATGGAAGGGTTCCTAGTTCTACTAGGAAAGGGGGAATCCTACTCCCGGTGGGAGTAGGCCTCCCCTAGGGCGCACCATAGAGAGGGCCGGCCCTCCCCCTCCTCCACTCCTTTATATACGGGGGCAGGGGGCACCCCATAGACACAAGTTGATCTACGGATCGTTCCTTAGCCGTGTGCGGTGCCCCCCTCCACCATATTCCACCTCGGTCATATCGTCGCGGAGTTTAGGCGAAGCCCTGCGCCGGTAGAACATCATCATCGTCACCACGCCGTCGTCCGTGGAACTCATCAAGCTTTGCTGGATTGGAGCCCGGGGATCGTCATCGAGCTGAACGTGTGCTGAACTCGGAGGTGCCGTACGTTCGGTACTTGGATCGGTCGAATCATGAAGACGTACGACTACATCAGTCACGTTGTCATAACGCTTCCGCTTACGGTCTACGAGGGTACGTGGACAATACTCTCCCCTCTCGTTGTTATGCCATCACCATGATCTTGCGTGTGCGTAGGAAATTTTTTTAAATTACTACGTTCCCCAACAAGGACATCTCTGAGCTTGACACCAACACCCGTCACCTGCTTCCGGCACCACCACAGCAGCCACCGAAGAAAAGAATGACGGATCACCTCCTCACCCGAGCTCGACGCGGCTCCATCGCTGATATGCAGCTTTGCGGACCTCCCAGGTGGCTCACAAAAAGTGAAGCCCTTACCGTTGAATGAATCAGACCAGGGCAACACCCCGGACACGCCATCGAACTCCAGATCTGGCACCCCACCACGACTAAAACACCGAAGGAGGAAACCATATCTGCCATCCATAAACCACGAGCCCAGCACATGCTCCGTCTTCCAGATGTCGTTGATGCAGACCACAATCTGCATCCGCTCCTGGACTACCTCCCAAGCTCCGCACCGACGCTGGAGCAAACACCGTCGCAACGGCGGAGCCCGAGGACACAGGTCCACCACAAGGATGTCGTCGCCGCCACGCCATCCTTGCTTGAACAGATTGGTTTCCAAATCCATCCCCAACCATAGGACCGATGGCCTTGTCAAGAAAGGATCCGAAGAATCTTTATTCAGCATTGTCATCGTCGCCGCCGAAGCAAAGACGATGAACAATCTAAAAACCTAGACTACAAGAGAGTAAAAGCGATCCACACGCGTGGATCCGGCGACTCCCCTCACCACCGACGACCGAGGTCGCCGGCAGAGGGGAGCCGCCGGAGAGCGGCGTTGGAAGATCGGCCTTCCCTGGCGGCGGCTAGGGTTCCAGCCGCCATGGACGAGAGGAAAACAGGAAAGAGTCGCTGCTTCACGAGCCATGCTTCGGTACACCCCCCCTTCACAAACCGTATAAGGGTAGTATGGTCATTTGACCATAGTGTATAGACACCTCCGTATATGACGCATACGAGCTATACGTATACTACATAGCGGATCCGCCGGCCCATCAGACAACTGGCGTCCCCCTCCATCATGGGCCTTGCCCATTTATTATTTTATTATTTTTTTAAGCTTCAAAAAATAAGTGGGTGAGCAGTATCGAACACCCAACCTGTTGGTTTATTTCTACCTGCAGCAACCAACTAGGACAACGCACTTGTTTTGCCTGCCTTCTTCTTTTACACTTCTTGTTGTGTATCTTATCTGTTGGTTTTTCTTTTTGCATTTTTTCTTTGGTTTATTTTTCTTTATTTCTTTTTATTTTTCTATTTACTTTTTCCAATTTCTTAAATTCGTGAATTTTTTTTGAATCCGTGGACTTATCTTTTAAATCTGTGATCTTTTTTCATATGAATGAATATTTTTCAACATCGCAAACTTTTATCAATTTCATGAAACAATTTTTTTAGCTTTTTTAAAAATTCTTTAACCTTTTTTCAAGTTGATGAGCTTTTTGTCAAATTCTTAACCTTTTTTCAAACCGATGAACTTTTTTCAATTCCACAACCTTTTGTCACACTAGTAAGCTTGCGTTGCACATCTCGGCTAACACATGTAATCATATATAGGATAAACTTCCCTAAAAATTATAGGTTAACCCTATTGAAAATTTTAAATTTCACATGAAGTGTATAGTACCTAATTCTTGGCATACATAATTTGAAATATCATTCTTCATAAATCAATATTCCTTTCACGTACATTTCACTGAAACAATTTGAGTACCTTCTTTACTCAAGAAAACAATATGAATACTCTTTTTATTGCATGAACCAAATTTGGAGTGCATGCTTTCTAATATGCTATCTATTTAGGAATAGACATAGTAGTTCATAACCAGGCTGATAGCAAGTTCATCACCCAATTCTCCTCTCCTGAAGCAAGGTTACATGCAAATTGCAATGCAGCACGTAGTTGTATATGAACGGTTTGATGAACTCGCATGACCTGACTCCAAGCAGAAACCAGGAAAAAAGAATCAGAGATTCATATGAAAGTCCTAAGACAACAATAGCACCCCAAAGATGGAAAAGCAATCAACATGTTGTAGATATATAATATTTGATGCTATATATATATATATATATATATATATATATATATATATATATATATATATGTTTTCATATTATCCAACATCACGTCTTTGTAACAATTACATAGAACGATGCCACCAAAAGACATACAATATGTTTTCCATTAAATATTTCAACATTGGGTGCATTGTTGCACTCAGATAAAAAATGGGAAGTACAACCCCCCCCCCCCAACCCACAGTTGGATTTGTGTTTAAAATGATGAAACAAATTTAAAAACAAATATTTAGATGATGACTACTTCAAAATAATTAAATGATGACAACAGGGGCCATGTATCTTCATGACTTCACCACCCACAAAAGTTTATTACCAACTAATATTTAGATGATAACTACTTAAGAAACCTTAGTCCTTGAGAGTTGACAATGAAACCATTTCATTTTTTCGTAATGTGCCAGCATGCAAGAATAACAAACATCAACAAAGAAAGGCTTGCTGAAAGTTCTATTCACCTGCTTTAAGAGCTGAATAATATTTCTGGTCCCTAAATAGTTTGTAGAATAATTTGGAGATGAAACTACCCGCACACTGAAATTGCAGGGGAAGATGCAAAATTGTAGGCTAAATGATGATACACATTGTGCTATTCGTCCAACTTAAACATCTGAGTGTGGTAATCTGTCATGGATAAGCCTTAATGTGAGCAATACTAAATTAAAAAATGGGCAAGCTTGAGCCTTCCTACTATTTTTACTTCAGATGCCTTCCAATTTTTTTCCACCAGCTTATATGATAAATTCAAGGCATCGTGCCAAATTGTTTGTATTTTTAACAAGTTTTGCATTTTCTATAGTTTTTCGGCGAAAAGGGCTGATAAATGGGCGGACGTGTCACAACGTGCAAACAATGTCGGAAGTTGTTCA
Source organism: Aegilops speltoides (assembly GCA_021437245.1). Taxonomy (NCBI): domain Eukaryota; kingdom Viridiplantae; phylum Streptophyta; class Magnoliopsida; order Poales; family Poaceae; genus Aegilops; species Aegilops speltoides. The sequence continues at coordinate 378,894,260 of CM038142.1, forward strand.
AACCTGACATGGATGTTTCATATATCCGTGTTAGGCTGTTGCAAGAAGTTGGGGTCATTCATCCATAGAAAAAAAATCTTAGCCTTTAGACCAACTAGGCAATGGCATCTCTCTTGTCGGGTGTCTGTTGGGCCTGCCCAAGAATTCATGGATTTGAAAAAACTCATGAATTTTAAAAACAGATGTTCACGAATTTGAAAAAAATCCCAGGCATTGGACATTCATAAAGTTGAAAATAGTTCTTGGATGTGTAAAAAAGTTCAAAAATTTAAAAACAAAGTTCACAATATTAAAATAATATTTCCTAATTTGAAAAGTTCATGGATTTAAGAAAAGGTTCACGATTTAAAAATAGTTCGTGATTTTTTAAAATAAAATTAAGATCAAAATGAAATATAAAAAGGAAAAGGAAAATGTGACAAACAAAACCCCCCAAAAAAGAAAACCACAAATTTTAAAAATAGTTCATGTTTCGAAAGAGGTTCGGAACTTGTTTGTGTTTCGAAATTTTGTTCACTTTCAAAATAAAATTTCTCAAATTTCGTGCACAAATTCCAAAACTATTCGGCATTTTAAAATTGTTCGCATTTTTAATAAAAGTTTCAGAGATTCTCAGAAAATGTTTCATATATATGTACGCTACTGTGTTTTCTTATATATTTCTTGCTAAACCATAACACAAGCAGTGGTTGGTTGAAGTGGCTATCGGCATGTGTCGTTTAGTAGGAGGTCTTGTGTTCAAAGCCATAATCTCTTCCTTTTCCCTGTATGGGTATGGGATAATCTGAGCCTTCTCACTTTGTCCTGTTATTTGGTTTGTTAGTGCAGACTGATAAATAAGATTTTAAGTTGAGCAGAACTCTGCAGACGGGAGAAACGCAAGGAGGCTGCCACAACTTCTAAATTCCTAGAAGAGTAACTTCAACGTCGAAGAAACCAGGTGACTCCTTTCAATTTCATGGCGATCCTCGTATATTGTGTTACTTCCAAAGCCTTGGCGCCACACACTTCAGAGGTTTTTCGGCAACAACGGAGCACTGGTATATCTGCATCAGCTCGTCCCCGGCGAATCCCTATCGGCTTAACCACGAAGTCTTGGGGCATCAACCCGCCGACAAGAAGAGCAACGCAGTATGTGGATATGATGTCTCCTCCTCTCTAATCTTGTTCTTGGGATGCATGAACATATCATTTCCCCACCCTCTCCTCTCTAACCTTCTCGTTCTTTTCACGCAAGAACTAGCATATATCATTTGCCCATCTTATTGCATCGATTATTGCATGCGTGAGTGAGAAGTATCAACAAACTTCATGGTAATTACGTTCACTTTTTTTTAAGAATCCCAGCCGTCGGTGGAGACCCCGGAGAACTGCTAGTGCTAGGAGCCAATCTCCCAATACCCGACTTTTCTTCATGGTGAGTGCATACCAGTCGCACCGTTGCCCGTGTTTCATCAATTTCCCTTTCTCATGTTCACAAGCTGTGAGCTTCTCAGGGTCACGTGGCTGGTTGGTGCCTTCTTTCTTGCAGCACCTGCTTACTGGCGATTCAGAGCACTGGAAGGTAAACCCAAATCAGATAATATTCCTACTTCTAACATGTTAATATCTTTGGCGTGCGTTTTTTATTTCAACTTCTCTCTTTGTGTATAAATCACACGCGATAGATAAGGCGGAGCAAACAGCAGAGGCAACAATAGAGATGGTCGAGAAGGTGGCCGAGGCGGCGGAGAGAATCGCCGACGACATCTCTGAAGCGTTTCCCGGTAATGAAAGACTCAAGAAGGCAGCATCCAGTGTCAAAGCCGTGGCAGATGAGATCGAGAAGGATGTGGACAAAGCCGAGGCCATACTCCATAAGGTTAGGTCAAGTCAACTGCCAACTAGTAATTTGTTACTTCCACGTTTGTCCTTCCGTTATTATTCCGTGGGACCTCCGCGTTCAAATTATGGCAGTTAATGGTGTCACTGTACTGGCTTAACTAGCTCATGGTCCACGTTGCCTGTCGTTCACTGCTTTATGCAAGAATTGCAGGCCAAGCATGTCAGTATGATAGAGCAAGAGATAGGCTCTGACGTGTGTAGGGCATCTCCAACGCCGACCCCAAATCAAACACCGTATCCGTCCGTGAACCCGATGAAAATCTGTCCGCAGACGCTGATGTAGGAGCCGGTCATCCAAAACTAGCCACAAACACCCGCCTCTTTGTTTTTAAAGTCTGCAAGCTCAAAATAACTGCATACCAAATCGTAGTTTATCTAGAAATGCTCAAATATGGCAGTAGTTCTAATTTAAATATTACAATCCAACAAATTTTTTAAATTAAAGTAGTTCAATTTGAATGCAACTAGCACATATGTACTAGTTGTCCCCTTTAACCGCTTATAGATGTCCAATCAAATATTCCTTGGGTTGCTCATGAATTGCTCGATGTCGAATTTATTGATGAATTTAAACAAACTCATCAAACGTGTCTGGATTCTGCTCTGAAAGTTCGATAGGATCACCCATATTCTTAAATTCAAGAGTTGCGTCAGCTCCTCCATGATCATGTCGTGCATGATCACACAACATGTCATCATCTCCCACGAGGTCTCTGGATCCAATTATATAGTAGGTCCATGAACAGCTGCAAAACGAGTCTGAAGAACTACAAATGCTCTCTCAACATCCTTTCTAGTTGCTTCTTGTCTTTGGGCAAAATGAGACCTTTTTGACCAAGTGGGTCATTGATGGTCTTGACAAAGATAGCCCACGGAGAATAGATAGCGTCAACCAGATAGTAGTTCATGTTGTATTCATGCCAAATGACAGTATAGTTGCAAGGAGAAGCTTTTCCTTCAGTCAGCCTAGCACACAAAGGATATCGTTGCAGCACATTGATGTCATTGTCAGCAGGGCCGATCCTGAGATTTTGGGGGCCCGGGGCGAAACTAAAGATCGGGGCCCTTAATATAAACATCGTAGTAATGAATTTGTATGTATGAAATATTATCAATAACAATTGAATGAATCCAAAATCAGTATGCGAATAAAATAATTTATACATATTATCTTAAAATTTTCTTCTAACATTCCTTGATGTTGTGTCACATGATGGGGTTGATGTCAATCTCATCCAATAATTTCTTCACGATGCATAATGTAACCAAGCCATTTAACCTCTCAGTTTCCTCGGAAAGCCAAGTTACATTTACCAAGATATTTTTAAATGGCTATTATTCTTAGCAAAACTTGCACACGTCCTTTCTCCCTGCTTCCTCTACATGCTACTCCATTTTTCCCTCTGTCATAGGCCCTTTCTCAACTAAGATGCCGTTTGCTTTATTATCAAGATTATCCTAATTTTTTGGATCATAAATATCAGGAGTATGAACAGGTTGATCATCAATTCTAGCAAATTGTGAATGTACCATCCAATGAATTACCTGCATACCTACATTCTGGGAGCCACTTACATTATTATCGATGATGTTGGTGTCGACATTTTATTCTTGTTGATAATATTCCGACTTCCCAATAGTTTGCTCCTCTTCCTTTATGGCGACATCACCAACTCATCATCTTGATGTATCGAAGCAGTGGAAGCACCATTATTACTCTTGCATCAATTGTCGAATGGTACCGGCTATGCATCAAGGAACGGCAATAGGATATACCTGACGGTTGGGTGACATGCTTCGTTGCGTCGGTGTGTGTGCCTATACAGAATTACATATGGGGGCCCCTAAACTGAAATTAGCGGCGAACTAGATTAGAAGTGTTCCTGACTACGTATACAGAAATACAGATGGGGGCCCTAGGAACTGAAATCAAAGACGAACTAGATTAGTCGTGTTCCTAACTGCCTATACAGAACTATAGGTGGGAGCCCTAGGAACTGAAACCAGAGGGGAATTAGGAAGGAAATTACCACTACACTCTGGAGGGAGAGGCAGCGGCACCGGCAGTACCAGTAGGAACGTCGGGCGTCGGCGGCCTAGGGCTAGAATAGCTGCGCAAGCGGCCTGCTGATGATGTGATGGAATAGGAAGGGCTCGCGTCAATTGCTCTGTTTTTCACATGAAGGACTCGATCAAGGATCGCTCCTTCGATCGTGATACAAACGAATTGGATCGCTGGGTGAAAGAAGCGGGATTGGGCGATCGGTCTGCTACTTGTTGCGCTTGCGCATCTGTTGTGACTAAAGCCAAGTTTGATTTTTTCCTAGCAGAGGCCTCATAGCTACCTAGGCCTAGTTGTTGCATATCTTGATGGGGGGCCTGCTACTTCTTGAGCTTGCATTGGTTTTTCCCTTGAAGAGAAAGGGTGATGCGGCAAAGTAGAGATAAGTATTTCCCTCAGTTTGAGAACCAAGGTATCAATCCAGTAGGAGACAACGCACAAATCATATAATACCTGCACAAACAATCAAACAACTTGCACCCAACGCAATAAAGGGGTTGTCAATCACTTCATGGTTACTTGCAAAAGTGAGATCTGATAGAGATAGATAAACAGTAAAGTAAATATTTTTGGTATATTTGGTTTATAGATCAGAAAGTAATATGATGAAAAATAGACCCGGGGGCCATAGGTTTCACTAGAGGCTTCTCTCAAGATAGCAAATAATACAGTGGGTGAATAAATTACTACCGAGCAATTGATAGAAAAGCGCAAAGTTATGACGATATCTAAAGCAATGATCATGAATATAGGCATCACGTCCGTGTCAAGTAGACCGAAACAATTCTGCATCTACTACTGTCTACTATTACTTCACACATCGACCAACTCATGCTTGTATATAGAGTATTAAGTTCATGAACAACAGAGTAACACATTAAGTAAGATGACATGATGTAGAGGAACTAACTCAAGCAATATGATGAAAACCCCATCTTTTTATCCTCGATGGCAACAATACAATATGTGCCTTGCTGCCCCTACTGTCACTGGGAAAGGACACCGCAAGATTGAATCCAAAGCTAAGCACTTCTCCCATTGCAAGAAAAACCAATCTAGTTGGCCAAACCAAAATGATAGTTTGAAGAGAATTAAAAAGATATCAAATCATGCATAAAAGAATTTAGAGAAGATTCAAATAATATTCAAAGATAAGCTGATTATAAATCCACAATTCATCGGATCTTTGCAAACACACCACAAAAAAGTATTACATTGAATAGACCTCCAAGAACATCGAGGAGAACATGGTATTGAGAATCAAAGAGAGAGAGAGAGAGAGAGAGAGAGATAGAGAGGAAGCCATCTAGCTACTAGCTATGGACCCATAGGTCTGAGGTAAACTACTCACGCTTCATCGGAAGGGCAATAGGGTCGATGTAGAAGCCCTCTGTGATCGAATCCCCCTCCGGCAGGGTGCCTGAAAAGGTCCCTAGGTGGAATCTCATGGGTACAGAAGGTTGCGGTGGTGGAAAAGTCTTTTTGTGGATGCTTCTGGTGGTTTGGGGATATTTGGGAATATATAGGTGAAAGAATTAGGTCAGGAGGTTCACGCGGGGGGGGGGGGCATAAGGGTGGGGGCATGCCCTACCCCCCTGGGCACGCCCTCCGTCCTTGTGGCTGCCTCGTGCCTCCTCCGACTTCATCTCCAAGTCTCCTGGTTGTCTTCTGGTCCAAGAAAAATCACCGCGAAGGTTTCATTCTGTTTGGCCTCCATTTGGTATTCCTTTTCTGCGAAACTCAAAAACAAGGAAAAAACAGAAACTGGCACTGGGCTCTAGGTTAATAGGTTAGTCCCAAAAATAATATAAAATAGCCATTAATGCATATAAAATATCCAAAACAGATAATATAATAGCATGGAACAATCAAAAATTATAGATACGTTGGAGACATATCAGGCCCCCTGGATTTTGGGGGCCCGGGGCGGACACCCCCCTGCCCCCTCCCTCAGGGTCGGCCCTGATTGTCAGACCCGAGCATGCCAAAAAAAGCATGCCAAATTTAGAGGTCATGTGATGCACCTGCTTCAAAAATGATGGTGGGCTTCTTAACATGCCCCTAATATTTCCCTTGTAGAGTTTTTGAGCAGTTCTTTTATCTCCAATGCATGCAGTCAAGAGATCCGAGCAAACCTGGTGACCTTCTTCCTTCGAACATTGCCAAGAGCCTCTCAGTGTCTGCAACAGTTGTTTCTCTCAAGTAATGAGGTCCAAACATTGAGACCGCGGTAGTAGCAAACCTGACCATGGCATTTCTGCATGTGTTCTTAGTCATCCATAGGTATTTGTCCCATGAACAGCCATATGCAAGCATTCGCACTGCGGCCGTGCACTTCTGGTAACCAGAGAATCCAATCCTTCTTACGGCATCCTTCTTCAAGATGAAGTAGTCATCAAAGGATCGAACGCCATGGTAGAGATGATCAAAGGCAGATATTCGCATCTGAAAGCACTGGCAAAAAAATTCTGCAAATAGGGCATCAGGGAAAAAATAGTTGTCCATCAGCGTCAAATGGCCATGTGCCCTGTTTCGATTGAGCACTCAATGACTTTTGATCGATCCCTTTAAATTGAAAACCTGCTCTTCTACACGCTCTGCGTCTGCAAGGACCGCCTACATCATTGTCATCTCATCCGTGTAGTCCTCCGTGTTGGATGAATCGTCGAACAACTCAGTGTATTGCTCGTATATGTACTCCATATATGAATCCATTGCCCCCAAAGAAGAAGGGGCATTTCACCAAACACTTGTCTGGCATGGTGACTACCGTAGGGGTGGCTAGTACTGTTGGGGAACGTAGTAATTTCAAAAAATTTCCTACGCACACGCAAGATCATGGTGATGCATAGCAACGAGAGGGGAGAGTGTTGTCTACATACCCTCGTAGACCCGAAGCGGAAGCGATCACAACATAGAGGAAGTAGTCGACGTTCTCCTCGCGATCCGACCGATCCGGCGCCGTTACTCGGCGCCCGAGTTCTTTGACACACGACAGCTCGATGACGCCCCTCGTACTCGATCCAGCCAAGTGTCGAGGGAGAGTTCCACAAGACGACGGCGTGGTGACGATCTTGATGTTCTACCGGCGCAGAGCTTCGCCTAAGCTTCGCGACAATATGACCGAGGTGGAATATGGTGGAGGGGGGCACTGCACACGGCTAAGGAACGATCCGTAGATCAAACTTGTGTGTTCTAGGGTGCCCCCCTGCCCCCATATATAAAGGAGGGAGGGGGGAGGTGCGGCCGGCCCAAGGGAGGCGGCGGAGGAGTCCTACTCCCACCGAGTAGGACTCCCCTTCCTAGTTGGAGTAGGATTGGGGAAGGGGAAGAAGGAAGGGGCGCCGCCTCCTTGTCCTATTCGGACTAGGGGAGGGGGCGCCTGCCCTGGCCGGCCCCTCCTCTTCTCCCTCGAGGCCCACTAAGGCCCATTTAGTTCCGGGGTTCGGTAACCTCCGGTACTCTCAGAATTTCGATTTCACCCGGAACCATTCGAACTCCAAATATAGGCTTCCAATATATCAATCTTTATGTCTCGACCATTTCGAGACTCCTCGTCATGTCCGTGATCACATCCGGACTCGAACTTCTTGGTACATCAAAATACATAAACTCATAATAAGCCATCGAAACCTTAAGCGTGCGGACCCTACGGTTCGAGAACAATGTAGACATGACCGAGACACGTCTCCGGTCAATAACCAACAGCGGACCTGGATGCCCATATTGGTTCCTACATATTCTACGAAGATCTTTATCGGTCGACCGCATAACAACATACGTTGTTCCTTTGTCATCGGTATGTTACTTGCCCGAGATTCGATCGTCGGTATCCAATACCTAGTTCAATCTCGCTACGGCAAGTCTCTTTACTCGTTCCGTAATACATCATCTCACAGCTAACTCATTAGTTGTAATGCTTGCAAGGCTTCAGTGATGTGTATTACCGAGAGGGCCCAGAGATACCTCTCCGACAATCGGAGTGACAAAACCTAATCTCGAAACGCCAACCCAACATCCGCCTTTGGAGACACCTGTAGTACTCCTTTATAATCACCCGATTACGTTGTGACGTTTGGTAGTACCCAAAGTGTTCCTCCGGCAAACGGGAGTTGCATAATCTCATAGTTATAGGAACATGTATAAGTCATGGATAAAAGCAATAGCAACATACTAAACGATCGGGTGCTAAGCTAATGGAATGGGTCATGTCAATCGATCATTCAACTAATGATGTGACCTTGTTAATCAAATAACAACTCCTTGTTCATGGTTAGGAAACATAACCATCTTTGATTAACAAGCTAGTCAAGTAGAGGCATACTAGTGACACTATGTTTGTCTATGTATTCACACATGTATTATGTTTCCGGTTAATACAATTCTAGCATGAATAATAAACATTTATCATGAAATAAGGAAATAAATAATAACTTTATTATTGCCTCTAGGGCATATTTCCTTCAGTCTCCCACTTGCACTAGAGTCAATAATCTAGATCACATCACCATGTGATTAACATCGATAGTTCACATCATCATGTGATTAACACCCATAGTTCACATCGCCATGTGACCAACTCCCAAAGGGTTTATGGATTCAGAATCTAGTTCACATCGCTATGTGATTAACACCCAAAGAGTACTAAGGTGTGATCATGTTTTGCTTGTGAGAGAATCTTAGTCAACGGGTCTATCATATTCAGAGCCGTATGTATTTTGCAAATATTCTATGTCTACAATGCTCTGCACGGAGCTACTCTAGCTAATTGCTCCCACTTTCAATATGTATCCAGATTAAGACTTAGAGTCATCCAGATCGGTGTCAAAACTTGCATCAAACGTAACCCTTTACGACGAACCTTTTGTCACTTCCATAATCGAGAAACATATCCTTATTCCACTAAGGATAATTTTGACCGCTGTCCAGTGATCTACTCCTAGATCACTATTGCACTCCTTGCCAAACTCGGTGCAGGGTATACAATAGATCTGCACGCAGCATGGCATACTTTATAGAACCTATGGCCAAGGCATAGGGAATGACTTTCATTCTCTTTCTATCTTCTCGCGTGGTCGGGTTTTGAGTCTTACTCAATTTCACACCTTGTAACACGTGCAAGAACTCTTTCTTTGACTGCTCCATTTTGAACTACTTCAAAATCTTGTCAAGGTATGTACTCATTGAAAAACTTATCAAGCGCCTTGATCTATCTCTATAGATCTTGATGCTCAATATGTAAGCAGCTTTACCGAGGTCTTTCTTTGAAAAACTCCTCTTAAACACTCCTTTATGCTTTGCGAATAATTCTACATTATTTCCGATCTACAATATGTCATTCACATATACTTATCGAAATGTTGTAGTGCTCCCACTCACTTTCTAGTAAATACAGGCTTCACCGTAAGTCTCAGATAAAACTATATGCTTTGATCAACTCATCAAAGCGTATATTCCAACTCCGAGATGCTTGCACCAGTCCATAGATGGATCATTGGAGCTTGCACACTTTGTTAGCTTCTTTAGGATCGACAAAACCTCTTGGTTGCATCACATACAACTCTTCTTCAATAACTCCATTAAGGAATGCAGTTTTGTTTATCCATTTGCCGATTTCATAAAATGCGGCAATTGCTAACATGATTCGGACAGACTTTTAAGCATCGATACGAGTGAGAAAATCTCATTGTATTCAACATCTTGAACTTTGTCAAAACCCTTTTCGACAAGTCTAGCTTTGTAGATAGTAATACTACTATCAATGTCCGTCTTCCTATTGAAGATCCATTTATTTTCTATGGTTTGCCGATCATCGGCAAATCCATCAAAGTCCATACTTTGTTTTCATACATGGATCATATCTCGATTTCATGGCCTCAAACCATTTTGCGGAATCTGGGCTCATCATCGCTTCCTCATAGTTCGTAGGTTTGTCATGTTCAAGTAACACGACCTCCGAACAGGATTACCGTATCACTCAGTGCGGATCTCACTCTATTTTACCTACGAGGTTCGGTAGTAACTTGATCGAAGTTACATGATCATCATCATTAGCTTCCTCACTAATTGGTATAGTAGTCACAAGAATAGATTTCGTGATGAACTACTTTCCAATAAGGAACAGTACTGATTACCTCATCAAGTTCTACTTTCCTCCCACTCACTTCTTTCGAGAGAAACTCCTTCTCTAGAAAGGATCCATCTTAAGCAACGAATATCTTGCCTTCGGATCTGTGATAGAAGGTGTACCCAACAATTTCCTTTGGGTATTCTATGAAGACGCACTTCTCCAATTTGGGTTCCAGCTTATCAGGATGAAACTTTTTCACATAAGCATCGCAACTCCAAACTTTTAAGAAACGACAACTTGGGTTTCTTGCTAAACCACATTTCATATAGTGTCGTCTCAACGGATTTAGATGGTGCCCAATTTAATGTGAATGCAGCTGTCTCTAATGCATGATCCAAAAAGATATTGGTAAATCAGTAAGAAACATCATAGATTGCACTATATCCAATAAAGTGCGGTTACGATGTTTGGACACACCATAACATTGTGGTGTTCCAGGTGGCGTGAGCTGTGAAACTATTCCACATTGTTTTAATTGAAGACCAAACTCAGAACTCAAATATTCGTCTCCGCGATCAGATCGCGAAACTTTATTTTCTTGTTACGATGATTTTTCCACTTCACTCTGAAATTCTTTGAACCTTTCAACTATTTCGACTTATGTTTCATCAAGTAGATATACCCATATCTGCTCAAATCATCTTGTGAAGGTCGAAAATAACGATACTTGCCACGAGCATCAACACTCATTGGATCGCATACATCGGTATGTATTATTTCCAATAAGTCAAGAGCTTGTTCCATTGTTCCGAGAACGGAGTTTTAGTCATCTTGCCCAAAAGGCACGGTTCGCAAGCATCAAGTGATTCATAATCAAGTGATTCCAAAATCCCATCAGCATGGAGTTTCTTCATGCGCTTTACACCAATATGACCTAAACGGCTATGCCACAAATAAGTTGCAATATCATTATTAACTTTGCATCTTTTGGTTTCAATATTATGAATATGTGTATCACTACGATCGAGATCCAATGAACCATTTTCATTGGGTGTGTAACCATATAAGGTTTTATTCATGTAAACAGAACAACAATTTATTCTCTTACTTAAATGAATAACAATAAACACGATCAAATCATATTCATGCTCAACGCAAACACCAAATAACATTTATTTAGGTTCAACACTAATCCCAAAAGTATAGGGAGTGTGCGATGATGATCATATCAATCTTGAAACTACTTTCAACATACATCGTCACTTCACCCTTAACTAGTTTACATTTATTCGCAACTCCGTTTGAGTTACTACTCTTAGCAACCGAACCAGTACCAAATACCGAGGGGTTGCTATAAACACTAGTAAAGCACACATCAAACACCTGTATATCAAATATACCTTTTTCACTTTGCCATCCTTCTTATCCACCAAATATGTAGGGCATTTCCGCTCCAAAGTGACCATTTCCTTTGCAGTGTAAGCACTCGGGCCAGCGTTGGTTCAGCTTTGGGCTTCTTCGTGGGAGTGACAACTTGCTTGTCAATCTACTTGAAGTTCCCATTCTTTCCCTTTGCCCTTTTCTTGAAACTAGTGATCTTGTCAACCATCAACACTTGATGCTCTTTCTTGATTTCTACCTTTGTCGATTTCAACATCACGAAGAGCTCGGGAATCATTTTCGTCATCCCTTGCATACTATAGTTCATCACGAAGTTCTACTAACTTGGTGATGGTGACTAGGAATTCATCAATCACTATCTTATCTGGAAGATTAACTCCCACTTGATTCAAGCGATTGTAGTACCTGCACAATCGAGCACATGCTCACTAGTTGAGCGATTCTCCTCCATCTTTTAGCTATAGAACTTGTTGGAGACTTCATATCTCTCAACTCGGGTATTTGTTTGAAATATTAACTTCAACTCCTGGAACATCTCATATGGTCCATGATGTTCAAAGCATCTTTGAAGTCCCGATTCTAAGCCATAAAGCATGGTGCACAAAACTATCAAGCAGTCATCATATTGAGCTAGCCAAACATTCATAACGTCTGCATCTGCTCCTGCAATAGGTTTGTCACTTAGCGGTGCATCAAGGACATAATTCTTACATGCAAAGCAATGAGGATAAACCTCATATCACGGATCAAATCCGCAATATTGCTACTAACATTTTTCAACACAGTTTTCTCTAGGAACATATCAAAACAAACATATGAGAGCAACAACGCAAGCTATTGATCTTACAACATAATTTGCAAAATACTACCAGGACTAAGTTCATGATAAATTTAAGTTCAATTAATCATATTACTTAAGAACTCCCACTTAGACAGACATCTCTCTAGTCATCTAAGTGATCACGTGATCCAAATCAACTAAACCATAACCGATCATCACGTGAGATGGAGTAGTTTTCAATGGTGAACATCTTATGTTGATCATATCTACTATATGATTCACGCCGACCTTTCGGTCTCCGTGTTCCGAGGCCATATCTCGCATATGCTAGGCTCGTCAAGTATAACCTGAGTATTCTGCGTGTGCAAAACTGGCTTGCACCCGTTGTAGATGGACGAGAGCTTATCACACCCGATCATCACGTGGTGTCTCGGCACGATTTAACTTTGGCAACGGTGCATACTCAGGAGAACACTACTTGATAATTTTAGTGAGAGATCATCTTAAAATGCTACCGTCAATCAAAGCAAGATAAGATGCATAAAGGATAAACATCACATGCAATCAATATAAGTGATATGATATGGCCATCATCATCTTGTGCTTGTGATCTCCATCTCAAGCACCGTCGTGATCACCATCGTCACCGCGCGACACCTTGATCTCCATCGTAGCATCGTTGTCGTCTCGCCAATCTTATGCTTCTACGACTATCGCTACCGCTTAGTGATAAAGTAAAGCATTACAGGGCGATTGCATTGCATACAATAAAGCAACAACCATATGGCTCAGCCCGATTGCCGATAACTTCGTTACAAAACATGATCATCTCATACAATAAAATATAGCATCACGTCTTGACCATATCACATCACAACATGCCCTGCAAAAACAAGTTAGACGTCCTCTACTTTGTTGTTGCAAATTTTACGTGGCTGCTACGGGCTTAAGCAAGAACTAGTCTCACCCACGCATCAAAACCACAACGATACTTCGTCAAATAGACTCCGTTTAACCTTCTCAAGGACCGGCGTAGCCACACTCAGTTCAACTAAAGTGAGAGAGACAGACACCCACCGGTCACCTTTAAGCAACGAGTGCTCGTGGCGGTGAAACCAGTCTCGCAGAAGCGTCACGCGTAATGTCGGTCCGGGCCGCTTCATCTCACAATACCGCTGAACCAAAGTATGACATGCTGGTAGGTAGTATGACTTGTATCGCCCACAACTCACTTGTGTTCTACTCGTGCAAAACATCAAACCATAAAACCTAGGCTCGATGCCTTTGTTGGGGAACGTAGTAATTTCAAAAATTTCCTACGCACACGCAAGATCATGGTGATGCATAGCAACGAGAGGGAGAGTGTTGTCTACGCACTCGAGACCAAGCGGAAGCGATCACAACGTAGAGGAAGTAGTCGACGCTCTCCTCGCGATCCGACCGATCCGGCGCCAAGTCTCGGCGCCCCGAGTTCTTTGACACACGTACAGCTCGATGACGTCCCTCGACTCGATCCAGCCAAGTGTCGAGGGAGAGTTCCACAAGACGACGGCGTGGTGACGATCTTGATGTTCTATCGCGCAGCGAGCCGCTTAAGCTTCGCGACGATATGACCGAGGTGGAATATGGTGGAGGGGCACCGCACACGGCTAAGGAACGATCCGTAGATCAAACTTGTGTGTTCTAGGGTGCCCCTGCCCCGTGATATAAAGGAGGAGGGGGAGGTGCGGCCGGCCCAAGGGAGGGCTGCCGAGGAGTCCTACTCCCACCGAGTAGGACTCCCCTTCCTAGTTGGAGTAGGATTGGGGAAGGAAGAAGAAGGAAGGGCGCCGCCTCCTTGTCCTATCCGGACTAGGGGAGGGGCGCTGGCCTGCCCTGGCCGGCCCCTCCTCTTCTCCCTCGAGGCCCACTAAGGCCCATTTAGTTCCGGGGGTTCGGTAACCTCCGGTACTCCCATAAATTCGATTTCACCCGGAACCATTCGAACTCCAAATATAGGCTTCCAATATATCAATCTTTATGTCTCGACCATTTCGAGACTCCTCGTCATGTCCGTGATCACATCCGGACTCGAACTTCTTCGGTACATCAAAATACATAAACTCATAATAACCGCCATCGAAACCTTAAGCGTGCGGACCCTACGGTTCGAGAACAATGTAGACATGACCGAGACACGTCTCCGGTCAATAACCAACAGCGGACCTGGATGCCCATATTGGTTCCTACATATTCTACGAAGATCTTTATCGGTCGACCGCATAACAACATACGTTGTTCCTTTGTCATCGGTATGTTACTTGCCCGAGATTCGATCGTCGGTATCCAATACCTAGTTCAATCTCGTTATCGGCAAGTCTCTTTACTCGTTCCGTAATACATCATCTCACAGCTAACTCATTAGTTGTAATGCTTGCAAGGCTTGATGATGTGTATTACCGAGAGGGCCCAGAGATACCTCTCCGACAATCGGAGTGACAAAACCTAATCTCGAATACGCCAACCCAACATCCGCCTTTGGAGACACCGTAGTACTCCTTTATAATCACCCGATTCGTTGTGGACGTTTGGTAGTACCAAAGTGTTCCTCCAGCAAACGGAGTTGCATAATCTCATAGTTATAGGAACATGTATAAGTCATGGATAAAAGCAATAGCAACATACTAAACGATCGGGTGCTAAGCTAATGGAATGGGTCATGTCAATCGATCATTCAACTAATGATGTGACCTTGTTAATCAAATAACAACTCCTTGTTCATGGTTAGGAAACATAACCATCTTTGATTAACAAGCTAGTCAAGTAGAGGCATACTAGTGACACTATGTTTGTCTATGTATTCACACATGTATTATGTTTCCGGTTAATACAATTCTAGCATGAATAATAAACATTTATCATGAAATAAGGAAATAAATAATAACTTTATTATTGCCTCTAGGGCATATTTCCTTCAAGTACCTACACCATAGACGAACGAGAGGTGAGCAATGGCGGCAGAGGACAAGCAACATGGAGTCTGGTGTAGCGGTGGATCTCACGGAGGTCCGAGAAGGGTTTGGCGGGCGGCCGGGTTGGCGGAGTGGCGGCAGTGGCGAGAGATAAAATGGATGTAGAGAAACAGGGAAGGATGGAGATGCGAGTCCAGGAGGGTTTTGGGTGGGACTTTGGGTGGCCCGGGGGTGTCGGAGTTCTATGTGGCTGCTATCCGAAAACCTACAAAGCCCCCTCGTTTGCTTTTGATTTGGGTGAAAAGAACGCCTGGATCGGCCGACGAATGGATCCAGGGCCGCCTTGGATGGGAAAAGATGTCCAGACCGTGCGGTCTGGACAGATGTGCACAGTTTGAGGGTCCTCTTTGGAGGTGCCCTTAAACCGTATCGCCACTTGTGTAGGACACAAACAATGTAAAAATGAACCCTTGCAATACCAGTGATGACTAGACCGATGTTTCATTTCTTTCTACAATCCAAATACCTTTCCCAACACCGCGTGGTCTACGGGCCACCATTGACCGATTGACTCCGTCATAGCCACGGCCGCCACCACTGCCATCATCGATGTCGTCGTCACAATCTATATCGTCCTTGGTTCTGCATTGTTGTCTTCAGAAGGAGACTATCACATTGACAAGTGTGCCCCATATGTCATGTTGGGTATTGAGGGTGGGTTTATTGGGAGCTAAAAAATCAGTCCATCTAAGACCCCACATTTTCTCTGCGAGAATGTAGGGTCATATATTAAAATTGTCCAATCCTTACAGGGCCATCCTTATAAAAATAGGAAATAACATATTGGTCCTTGGATATATCGACGTCGCTTTCCTCCTGCACTCGGCAATGGCGCGCCATGAGAAAGGCTTGATGCCCCCTCTAGACCTATGAAACACCTTCAGATATAGGGTAACACCTGATGCAACGACTAGGAAGTCGTCAGTCGGAGATCGAAGAAGCCGATGACACCAAATTGAGGATAAAATCGTCGTTCCAGAGAAGAAAGCGGCAAGGAGGGTTGGAAAACCATACATGATTTGTCTAGATAGAACTTGGGAGGCATAACCTCGAAGACCACCTAGAAAAAGATAGATAGAAAGAGGGGCCCCAATCTGGCGCAGACCAAAGCACAACACACCCTCTGTTGGTGTCCTGGATTAGGGGGTGCTTGCCACGTCGACCCGCCAATTATGGCTCGGGCCGATGACCCACCGGAGACTGACGAACGGGCCATTCTAGCCCTGGTCCATGGCATAATCAAGATGAAGATCTCCTAGAGGCTTGGCGTACACTTCAAGCATATTTGGATGATCGGCATGCTTATCCCTAGATTGTAACCGACCATGTGTAAACCCTAGGTACCCATGTCGTCTATATAAGCCGTGGGGTTTAGTCTGTAGAGGCACGCTTACGCAGTTTTAGAGCTTAGAACATCTTCATACAATCTCGAGGTAGATCATATTGTAGTTTGTACTCCATCACAATCAATATATAAGAAGCGGGACGTAGGGTTTTACCTCATCAAGAGGGCCTAAATATGGGTAAAACATTACCATCTAGCTCAGATCACCAAGCTTGGGACCCCCTACCAGAGATCTGCCGGTTTTAAAAGCGACACCCTCCACGGATGCCAATCGGCATCGTCGAAACGATTACAAGATGCACATAACTTTTTTCACGCCTCTAATGACGACATCGCCTCACCACCACCGACTAGACACATAGAATGAACCCTAGCCAGGGCTAAAGCGACCCAGACTCCAAGATCAACGAGATTGGGGTTCCACCACCTCGACGATGCTGTAAGGCACCTAGAGACGATGATGGCTACATGGGACACCCTAACTGCATGTTTTTCATGAGGGAGATGAAAGAGTTCCCCAAGAAAATATCGGTAGAGCTCCACTAACCACTTATTGGTGAATGGATGGAGATGCTCTAAGTGTTAGCCTCTACCAAACACACATCGCACCACACCTTAAGCCCCTCAACAATAATCCCACCCCAAACCCCCATCCAAAGCTCACCTAACCCCTCTATTTCACTCACTCTTTGACCCTGCTGTCGCACTTCTCTGTGTTATCTCTCTAACTTAGATGCCCAACTTCTCTCTATCACCTATTTAACCCTGTCGGCTTCCTTTCCCTCAACTTTCTTCCATCTCGGCCGCAAACATTGTCCCCCTCATCTTCTCTTTTGTATGTAATCGCCTTCCTCCTCACATGTCCAGACCGCCACCCTCACACATATAGTAGTGGAGTAGAGCCCAGATAAACCTACCTATGGCATGGGATCTTCTCGGGGGATCTCCCCTATCAAATAAGAGCATCTCCAGCCCTTCCCCTATAATCCTTTAATCCCCTAAAAAATAGGGAAGTAACCCCCACCTAGTCCTTCTCATGTACCTTTAGTTCCTCAAAATTCTAGCTTTTCATCCCTCAAAACATACCTCTTCATCTTGATTTTGCGCTGAGAAGAGGATTCTCAGTAAAAATAGAGCCAACCTCCTCGCCCCCCAACACACATGCCAAAAAATAATCCCTTCCCCACATCCATAGCACGCCAGCTGATGTGTTGCCTGATTGGCTAGCCACGAGTTATAAATCGGCACTAGCTCTCCTCCAAACCCTACTCCCTAGCCGCCGCCACCATTTCCACTCTTTCCCCATAGGATTCCCATTGCCATCGCCATATTCAAGCTTGCCGCTATCATGCCTAAATCATGCCACCCTACACTCGTTGTTGCACCCTCGGGATATTGTGTCGTCGTGCTCTCATCTGAGCGACGCGCCCAACTTGTCGCAGAGGACCACATATACATGACAATGCGTGAGGCATCAAAAACCGCCAATAGAGATTTGATCTCGGAGGAGGGGAGGAGAACAATGATAGTATGGAGGTGGAGGAGGAGCTCGCCGCCGCTGGATTCAACGTCACCAGCATGGGCGGGGAATAATCCAACAAGACGGATGAGAGTAGAGCACCATTCGCCTCCTCTTGTGGGAGGAGGCAGAGACATAGTACCATGCCGCCCTCATCAAGGAGGTGAAGCACCATACAGCGGAGGCGCAAGTCGAAGTCAAGTGTGTCGCTATCGTCATCATGGTCAAGATCCTTGCCAACCTGGACCTCGTCGCCGAGAACGGCGCCAACCTTGGGTTTGTTAATGATGAGGGAGCAAATGTTCACCTAGCTTGATGACGTGGACTCTGACTCCGATGACATGTCATGAATTTTCTCAGTCACCAATGCCACAAGACCGATGGCTCCGGCACCACGGTGATAGAGCTCTCCTCTGATGATGCGGACTAGTAGTTTATTTATCTCATTTTAAATCATTGTAGTGTTTAAGTATGATATGCTTATGTTCAATGTGATAGCATTGTGTAATTATGCAATGTATCCAGTCTAATGTATATGAAAATTTGAGCATTTTGGTGGGTCATAGATGGGGTTGTCTACGGTAGTGTAAAAGTAAAGTAGAACTGTTTTGGGCTGACTGGCATTTGATGGCAACTAGTAATTAGTAACGGTACATTGAGTACAACATGAGGTGATTGTTGTGTGAAGACGTTTGGTTCATATTTTGATGAAACTAATTATAATTCTCTTGATTCAACGCAGATAGATGAGATAGAGGAAGAGGTGGATTCCGTAGTGGAGTCTTTTACGAAGAAAGGGCCAGGAAAGAATAAGTAGTAGGTGTATATGGAGAGCAGCAATTCGGTGCCCGGGCTCATCAGCACCTGCGATGAAGATTTTTAAACAAATACTAGAAAAAAAATAAGAAATTGCAATTTTGTTTGCATGGTAGATAATTTGGTGTGTGAGGTGCGCTCCAAATTCAGATCATTTGGACATCTGGGTAGCTCTCGACAAAAAAGACAAATTTGGGGTCTGTAAAAAAGTTTACTATCCATGCATTGTTCTAGCCCAATTTATCTTTTTGTGGTTGGTTGACGGTCATTCATAGTGTTGTATGTTGGAAATATGCCCTAGAGGCAATCAAGTCGAATGACTTTTCTGTGTGTTTACAATGTTACTAATATAGTCCTTAAACACTATCAATAATATATATTGACAAGTGCGTGACTTGTATGTGAGACTATGCATTGTATGGTGTGTTCTAAATGGTCCCTGGTCAGTAGAAGGATGAGACCAAACTCGCACCCAACTAGACCGGCATACAACACAGTAGATAGCTTGATCTCACTGGCCATGTAGCACTAGATTCTAGCTGAATAGCATGGACTCGACGGGATCTGAGGTCAGTCTTGGAAGTCCGAACCAGGCTCAGATAACTTATCAAGTCGGATAGACCCAATTATGGGACCCAACAAAAGGTCATCTATTAGTCTCAAGTACGACATGTGTTATGTGTTCAAGATCTAAGGTCGTGCATGGACTCGGGACGATAACCGGCCTACTTAGGGCCGACTGAACGTTACTCCGTTACTGAGCAGCTATAAAGTTCGATTTTGCACTGGTCCAAACTCATGCCGTGAGATATGGCTAACTAAGAAATGATTTGCCCTCTTCGACTTGGGGAGATATACGCTGGACCCCTCATGTAATCCGACTCGAATAAGCATGGTCATGTGACATGGATTAAGTGTTAATCCGGTTTTGGGTGTCGGCATCGCATGACGAAAAAGAAGTTGGGTTGCACAAGAATGATCGATTCACCTTGAGCCTGTCAACATATCATGAGGCAAAAGGAACACACATTGTACTAGTTCACCAGATCAGGTTCATCGAACACTTGGAGTTTACATGTTTTGCTAGAAGCAGCTACCAACTAGTCGAATTGAATGTGAATCTGACTCGCGACCATGTCTACATGAACCTAAGGGGTTGTGTGCTTAAAGAAAGAACCGATGAGATCAGATCCAACTTCGCAGGTCGGATGTGATCCAACCTGAACTTGGGTCTTGGGATGAGTAGATCATGGGTCGTGGAGTCCTAGTGGGACTCATGTGTTGACTATCCTAGTGGGACCAACACTGTCCTTGAATCTCATGTGGTAGTGTTTGATGGGGATATTCGATTCTGAGCTCAGGCTCAGCTGATCCTGAAATCATCACTGCCCACTAGCATGTGGATGTGTGTCGATCCATGTATTTCTGTCAGGTATAACACGCGTATTGTAGCAAATATAGCCAGCTCCTGGGCGCATTAACTGCAACGACTGCCGACAAGGTAGAGGCGGAACAACTATTTGCTGCACGGCTCAGTTATTGTTCCATTATGGCACATGGGATCATGGGATGGATCTCATGTTTGAAGCAAGGTGGCCCCAGTAGAAAAACTGGAGATTGAGACCTCCCCCAATGCACTAGTGCTAAGATGAGGTGCTAAGCACATTAAAAAGCTAAGCAACTAAAGTCCCCAATGCAAAGGTGCTTAACTTGTGTAGCTAAGCATCCTTCATTTAATGATTTAGCCATTAAAGTTGTCCATCTATTGGTGGGCTTCTTTCATTTAAGTATTTCCCCTAGGTTCCCGCGCTTGGCATTGTTTCTTCCTGGGGTCACCACACCCATTTCTCTCCTCTTAATTACCTTGTCACATCATTTTTTTTGTCTACATGGCAGCCTTAGCACCTGTACAAGGTGGAGCATTGGAGGGGCCTAATATGTGTTTACATTTCAGCGCTCAGCTCGAGTCTCTTGGCAGTTCTGGTGCTTTTGATTTCCGGATCGAAAACCTTTGCGGCCTCTTAACATTCAACTTGAGTCTCGTAGTCCCTTGAGAGGCTTAAGTAGCACCACTGTTGATGCGGTAATGGCTTCTCTGGAGAGAGCAGTCAGCACTAAGCACACATCCCAACCGCATTACTCTAATCTTCAATCATTTCACTCAGGGTCTTCGGTGAGCTAAGACCACATAGTACGTTACTTTACAATCATTTTACTCATGGTTTACCAATTAGTCCCCCTTTACGAGTATTACTGTAGCAGTAGTAGTAATCATTCTTTTACAATTTGGTTGCCTCGTATGGCCAAGCTAATTGTCTCTGTGTGTTTTCAGCTTGGGAGCAAAACTTCGATCATGCAGCTGACAGACCGTATAATTTGACTTGTTTACCTAGGTACTTAGAGTATTGCCATTTCTTCTTTGATCTACGGGCCATGCACCGATGGTATGACGAGAAATTAAGATGACAGGCCAACTAATTGTGCTGTGTACGCGCTGGGTTCTATGGATCAGCTGCAGTTGCATGCAAAATTCTCGTCTATAGTCGTGGTAGTAATGTACTGGTGATGTACGACTCATCTTCCTAGTGCAACTTGATTAGGGTGACACTATTTTTATTTCGTTTACTCTCTGCAGCTGTGTCTTCCGTTAGTAATGTTTTCTTTGTTATTTCATTCAAATGTTCTTTTGCGAGCAAGAATAGGCTAGTAGGCATACATCGACAATGGATGCTCTTATGCATGCTTACAGATGAACATCTCGCTGTTAAATTTCTGGTTTTGCCGATGTGATTTGCGCTAATACTATCCTGATGCCAGAGCACGTGCAAGCTTGGGTATTCTTTAATGTCTAGGAAAAACACTCTGGACTGGGCTCACCGTTTGACAGACAGCCTGTTCCACGGCTCAGAACCAAGCCGTCTCCGATTGACCCATGTGCACGTCATCACCGCCGTGCCACACTACGAACAGGCCCCATCGTACTGCACTGTTTCACTGGGTATACAGGTTGTATTTGTTTTCCCAACGCATCTCCTCTGACGCTGCAGGACTATTTTCCAGCATCCCTATGCATCAATCAACGCTCTAGATTTCAGGTTCAGCTGAGCCTGGGCACCAAATTGCCCCTCCCTGTTTGATGTCGCTCTTTTCCTAAGATGGTCTCAGAACCTATATTAGAAGGCATTAGCAAGTATTTTTCATTCATAGTTTGTGTTTGGACATTGAGTGCTTTAACCTCTTATTTAACATTTGTTGGGCGGCCCTTTCTGAAATACACCAAAGACTTGAAGAAGGTTTGTCCGGAAGCCTAAGAGCAAGACTGAAGAAGGTTTGACACCTTTGTCTCCCATGAACGTTTGCCTTGAAAAACAGCTGGCTATCATCAAACAGCAAATGGTTAACAGGCGCCGCCGATGGAGCCACTTGGATTCCATTGAGCCGAGACAATTGATCTCTGGGTTTGAGGAGGCCTGAGAGGCCCTCTGCTGCTAACAAGAAAAGGTAGGTTGAAATTTGGTCTCCCTGCTAAATACCTCTGGTGAGTTTGAACTCATCTAGCTTCTTGCCATTGAATAAAAATGAACAAGTGACGGAGTTTTTTTTGCGGGGGGAAGGAGATCTTTCATTACTTAAGGTGGTGCATCATTCTTACAAAGACTAACAACTTCATCAGTGCCTCCTCCTAACCACACCGCAGTGCGAGGAGTGCACCGTCCATAGGTAGCGAGATAGTGACTAACTTTATTCTGAGAACGACTAATCTTAGTAATGAAGATCTCCTATCATCTTTCATCATCTCCGGATCTCTCGACTAGCACCATATGCCTCGAACGATCAGCATCTTGTAGCTTGCAGCATCGTCACCACCTCGGCGCTATCAAGTTCCAAGCAGTATGGGACGGTTAGTGCGGTGTAGGGCAATAGCTAGGCCCTCCTTGCACGCTCCAACTCGGCTACAAGAGCGCCATCGCATGCAAATAACTGCCCGCAAGCCGAGTATATGATCTGACCTTGCGCCCCTTGATACCATGCCGCAGCCGCCGGTGTTGTTGCTTGCCACATAACTACCATCAGTATTGAGCTTGGCCCAGCCAACAACCGGCTTGCTCCACTTGAGCTCCATGCATGCGTTCGGCCGCCGCTGATCAGGAGCTGGACGTACACGCCCAGGATACAACACCATTTTTCCTTTATCTTGGTCATGATATGGAAATTGTTGTAGGCACAACAATGAGTTTATGTAACTCAAGAAATCTGCGGAAGCTTCAGAGGCGGTGGCAGTTTGTCATGGGTGATTTCGTTTGGACGTGCCACGACGCCGAAGATCATCAATGTAACCATGCGATCGAGCTCCGCAGCTGATCAAGCACCCAAGGAGCCATTCCGGCCTGTGTTGCACACCGCCCACGTCCGAATTGGCCAGTCCTGCGCCACGGCTCTCCATAAATCCTTCGCATGTGGGCATCCGCACATCGCGTGGAAACCGCCCTCGCGTTCCACACCACAAAGGGACAAACATCATTAGTTTCTAAATTGCGGAAAATTTGTTCGCCCAAGTAGCAAGAGAATTTGTCGCCAATCTCCGTGCAAAACTTCGCACCTTAGGAGGAGCAGGGCACCCCATATGGTGTTCCAGATGGCGCGACGGCCGTCCGGTGCCCTGCTCGACGCACTTGCTGAGAAGGCGCTCGCGCTCGTCCATGGCAAAGCGATATGCAGACCGAACGGAGAAGATGCCAGACTTCTCCGGTGCACGCGAGCATCGTCGTCGGGGACACGTGGTGACGCTTTTGATGCGGACGATTATGTCAATGTCGACAGGCAGGAAGTCTTGTCGAAGAAGATCCAACCGCCAGCCGCCATTGGCGTCGAGGAGGTCGGCGACCCGCCGAAGTCTGCAGGTCCCCTGAGGCGAGATGAGCGTGCCCGACGGCTCCCGAGGCAGCCATCGGTCGCGCCAAATACGGATTTGTGTCCCGCTGCCCACCCTCCAGATAAGGCCTTTTTTCAAAAGCTCCAGGCCATATTGAATAGATTGCCAAGTTACAGATGCATTACTTGAAAAGACCATATCCTCAAGCCGTCCCTCCGGATAATATCGGGCTTTAAGAACCTGCGCGCAAAGACTGTCAGGCTTTGTTAGAAGCCTCCATGCCTGCCTCGCCAGCAGTGCTTGATTGAAAACCCGGAAATCTCGAAAGCCCAATCCACCACACGACTTATGTTTCTGAATTTTTGGCCAGGCTATCCAATGGGTTTTCCACTTCCCCTCCGAGGAGCCCCACCAAAAATTACGTACCATCCTGTTAAGGTCATCGCAGACGGACATAGGAAGTTTAAAAACGCCCATCATATATGTGGGAATAGCTTGAGCGACCGCCTTAATCATTGTTTCCTTGCCTGCCAGAGATAGAGTGTCACCCCACGCGATAATTCTCTTTGTCAAACGAGCTTGCAGATTCTGACATTTTCCTTTGGACATTCGCCCATCCGGAGTAGGCAGCCCCAAGTACTTCTCTTCAAAGGTAGATAACTGAACTTGCAATGTAGCACGGACGCTTTCCTGGACATTCTCCAGGCATGAAGCACCAAACATGATACTGCACTTAGCCGGGTTAATAAGCTGCCCAGTAGCGCCCTCATATGTCATAATTATGGCTCGTACCTCCTCTGCTTGGTGTGTATCTGCTTTGAAAAACAGGAGGGTGTCGTCCGCGAATAAAAGATGAGAGATACTAGGTGCCCGCCGACACACCTTCAGGGATGTAAAATTTCCTTTCATCTCGCCATCCTTTAACAGAGCAGAAAGTCCATCAGCAACAAACAAGAATAAAAACGGGGAGAGGGGGTCACCTTGCCGTAGCCCACGCGACGGTGCGAACGAGTCCAAGAGGGTGCCATTAAATTTAACCGTATATCTAACCGAGGTGACACAAGTCATTATCCAGTTCACCCATCGGTCAGCGAAACCCATCTTTTGCATCGTCCGCTACAAGAAAACCCAATCAACCCTGTCATATGCCTTGGAGAGATCTAGTTTGTACGCACAAAAACTATTATCAGGGACCTTCTCCTGCTGAATATTATGAATGCACTCAAAGGCGATTAACACATTGTCTGTGATCATCCTGCCTGGCACAAAAGCACTTTGCTCTGGCGAAATAATCTCGTCAAGGATTGGTCGTAGCCTATTAACCAGACACTTGGAGACCACTTTATAAATAACATTACATAAGCTGATAGGTCTGAAGTCTGTGAGTTTTACAGGACTATCCACCTTGGGGATAAGCACAATGGCAGTATTGTTCACCCCTCCGCATGACTCGACTGAAGAATTCCTTTACGCCAGACAATCACCTGGTCCTCATGGTGACCAGTTCCTTTGGAACATTCGGCAGGAAGCCATCCGGACCTGGTGCTTTCAGAGGCCCAATCTGAAACAAAGCATCTGCAATCTCCTTGTCAAAAAATTCAGCACATAACCCTTCATTCATATTGTCAGTAACACGAGCATCAATAAGTTCAATGATGGGATCTGCACACAATGACGGATCAGCAGTAAACAAATTCTTGAAATAACTAGTCACCATATCAGCCATAGTGGGAGTATCTATGTGCGACCCCAGCATCATCAACCAGTGATTTGATACGGTTTTTACGTGCGCGCTAGACTGCCCTGCGGTGAAAAAATTTCGTGTTTCGATCTCCTTCCCGCAACCAGTCAATCCTGGACCGCTGCATCCAAAGCATCTCTTCCCTGTAAAGCAATTCATTCATGCGATCTCTAGCTTCCCTGATAGATCGTTGGTCAGCATTCATAGCCATTAGTTCTTCAAGATGAGAGCGAGCTTTATTAATTTCTTTGACAACATTACCAAACTTTTTCTTGCTCCATCCATGGAGTGCGTGCATGAGATTGCCCAGTGCCACCGCAACATCGCCGAGGTTACCCATAGCACCGGCGGCAACCCAGGCTTGTGAGATCACCTCGGGTAGGGCCGGGTCCCGCTCCCAGGCCACCTCATAGTGGCGACATCTCCTTCCTGCATTCTCACGGGGTGGCTCGGCCGCAATCAAGAAGGATGGGTGCATGGTCAGAAGATGGTGCCACCAAGTGCTTAACACCGGCCTCCAGGAACATATCTCTCCACTCATTGTTGGCAACCGCACGGTCGAGCCGTACTTTGACGTTGGCTCTACCTGACCGTCGGTTGTCATAGGTGTATGGGAGACCGAAAATCCAAGATCACCAAGACCACATAACTCCAAGACATCACGAAAATCAATCATCGACCTGCCGAACGAGGAGTTTGAGAAGTGTTCAAGCCCCACATGGCCTCGTTGAAGTCACCAATCACCACCCAAGGCATGCTCACTTGTTGGTTAAGGTCCCGGAGATGCGACCACATGCGATGACGGTCCTCCGTTCGGGCTCGCCGAGACGCAGGTAAGCCTCCATGGAGGTTCACCCGCCGCAGAGTCACATATGCATCAATATATCGATCATTCATATCTTTTACATCAAGATCAATTGACTCATGCCAATAGAGAGCTAACCTCCACTTAGACCGCATACCATCTTGCATCAAAACCAAGAAGACCTAAACGGATCGATATCTCTTCATTTTATCTTTTGATTGCCTAGTTTCACAGAGGAAAACAATACTAGCAGAATGGGTCTGCACCAAGCTCACAAGATCACGAGTAGTCCGAGGGTTCCCTCCTCCTCGGCAATTCCAACTCAGAAGATTTAAGCTGCTCATCTCGTTCCTCAGAACTCCGTTCGAGGCAATTGTGGTGCCTCCGTGGCGGCGACGGCGGCGATAGCGATGTGATTGATCGACATATATTCCTTCGAACAGCAGTATTCCAACCCCTCGAGGAAGGGTCCTACCCCATTGCCTCCTCGACATGCTCGCTAGACGGCTTCGGGCGGGTGGCTTCCTCATCGGATGCCCCTTTTTCACCCCCACCGCCAGCAAGAACCACCGAGGTAGTCGCTGGGACAACCCCCTGTTGATGCGAGGGATTCAGTATGGATGCTTGGTTGTTGCAGACCTCATTGCTCAAAACCTGCCCCTGTGCTCGTAAGGGCTTTTGGAGAACATGCCAATCAGGCCTAGAGTTGGTGACAAGACCTCCAGGATCAAATTGCAACCCAGCCGGACGTGAGCTACTTTGTTGGTATTCTCTGAAGTCCAGATCGTTGACTTGTTGGATTACATCAATGGATGGATCTGGCACAACCATGGGGATGGGCGTGGCCGCAAGGCCTGGCCTTTCTTCAATCATGGCGGACGAAGCCGCACGGGCGGGCACAGCCGCGGGGGCGGACTCAGCCGCACGGGCGGACGCAGCCGCAACGGGTCCGCCGCATGAACGAGGTTCACCGGCGGAGCAGTGGCCAGACTCGCTGGCGAAGATAGCTTGTGGCCGTGACGGCGGCGGCGGCGGCGGACTGCCGCCCCGTTTCCGCCAAACCCTAGGGTACCGCATGTCTTTCGCAACAAGTGACGGAGTTAACCATACTCATTACTATAGAAACCTATATGTTAGAGAAACCATGCTTGGGCATTATTGCTTCCAAATATGGTCACTCAATTCTATCATATGCCTTCGTCATGTCCAACTTAAACGCACAATGACCGTGTTTCGGAGCTTTGTTTCGCTTCATAAAATGCAAACAATCGTAGGCCACAATTATGTTATCTGTGATGAGACGTCCAGGAAAAAAGCGGACTATTGCGATGAGATGATCTCAGGAAGTACCACTTTCAACCGATTAGCAACAACTTTGGAAGCAATTTTATAGAGCATGTGGCAAAGACTAATGGGGCGAAACTTGATCAATGAGGTGGGATTTCTTACCTTTGGTATAAGAACAAAATAAGTTTTGTTAATGCTCTAAGCACTCTCTTCCCCTTCTCCACAAATATCCCAGTGCTTCTGGAAGAAGTGAGCTGGGAAGGCATTAGGACCCGGGGCCTTCGTAGGAAAAAATTGAACTAATGTAGTCTTTTCCTTCTTTTTTAGAGACGGACTACTCGAATGTTGGACAAGTGAAGCAGTAATGGATCGGAGGGTATCCTCATGTCATGTTCCATTAGTGGGGATAGAACTAATGGACCGGAGGGTATCCCCATGTCCTGTATCTTTCGGGGACTGGATAGAGGAGAGATTTTAGGCAAGTGCACGAGCGACATATTAGAAATGTATTAAAAATTATTCGCCGTGTATTATAATATATTCATCATGTATAAAAATGTTCATCATGTTTTTCTAACGATGTCTATTGTGTATAGAAAAAAAATTGGTCGGTTGTTTAGAAATATTCATTGTGTATTCAAAATGTACCAAAAATCATTCCTAGTGTATTATAAAATATTCATCATGTATTAAAAATGTTCATCACGTTTTTCTAACGATGTTTATTGTGTAATGAAAAAAAAGTTGGTCGGTTGTTTAGAAAATATTCATTGTGTATTCAAAATGTATCAAAAATTATTCCTAGTGTATTATAAAATATTCATCATGTATTAGAAATGTTCATCATGTTTTTCTAACGATGTTTATTGTGTATATAAAAATGTTGGTCGCTTGTTTGGAGGCTGCATAAGGAGTCAATTTTAGAATAAAAAGAGACACGACACAGTACCACCTTCAGATTATGGACAACAAAAAGCGGCCAATTGCATGCATGCACAGAAACCAAACTACTGAACCTAGTCGGATATCACGCTCGTTCTCCGGGACCCATTTCTCTCCATGACAGCCCATCATCATACTGAACCGCACCCGCTTGGCCGGTAAACAGTTTTAGCTCTAAGAGCATATATGCACCAAGAAATCATCGTCAGTCAAATATCTCCTGGGCTTCAATTTTGCTGTGTTGTCTGCAAGGTTCGGCCAAAGGTACACCATTAGCACGGAAAACCAAATACTGTGAGATCGAATATCTTCATCTTATTCTACTCCACAGGCCAAAATTTTAGATCCAGCGCCCATTTATGAATATTCGAGGTAAGAAACCAAATAATATCAACAGCTATGCGTGCACTCTCTCGTCCACACGATTCTGAACAAAAACGCAAAAATGCAGAATTGCAATGTCATGCAAACATTTTGAATCCTACAGAACTGAATTTGCAGAAATGCTTGTTTGATTGTAGTATCATAGATCCGGGGGGGGGGGGGGGTGATTCTTCCCAAGAAGTTTGAGTCAATGGTATTTTTTCTATTAAATGCAGTGCAGTGGAATGCTTAGGAAAAATCCTGTGGTGTACATACAAATCAAAGAATCATCATTAGGAGAATGTCCCAAGGATTTCAACTGTCCAGAATTCCGATGAACATCCTTTGAAATTTGAATCAAAGAGGGCTTGCTTGCACGAAAGCGCAAACATTGGAAGTCCGGAGGCATGAAAAAGATTCAAGAAAAAACTGTGTGAACTCACTGCTCATCCTTGGAAACTCGGTAGTACTTCTCGGCAAGCTGCCTCTGACCAATAAGCTGAGCAAACCGCTCATCATGGGTGATTACAATCAGCTGGAAGTTCTCCTGGCCTTTTCTGCTTTCCATTATTCTATGGCACACACAAGAGACTCAGTTAATGGTAAAATAAGCTCCAAAATGAAAAATATAATTGCCATGCCTAAGGTTTACCTCAATAGGGCAGCAGCTAGGCTCTCCGCATTCGGCCCGTCAAGATTGGTGGTTGGCTCATCCAGAGCTAATATGCCGCAATTCAGACAGAATGTCTCTGCCAGTGCCAGTCTGATTATAAGAGAAGCAAGAACCTGAACAGCAGTGGAGATAACTTTGAGATATGATTCTCCATGTTCAACAGATTCATAAGGTCGTGCTACCATTATTCGAACACAGTTATTGGTTCAAACAAGACTGCAAAGAAGATGTTACTACAGCTAACGAAGTTTACGATGACAAAAGAAACAAAACAAAGTTCACCTTCTGGCCAGCACTGCATCGCCCTCGCATTTCCAGCTCAGCACCACCATTTTGCATGACAACCTACAAGATGGTTCAAACAGGCAAATGTAACAGCGGTCCAAGCAACTCGGATAGTCAAACGTGTAGCTAATTTAACTTACACGATAGCTATATGATCGAGTGCCTGCACCCTCAGAGTCAGAACTGATGCTTATGCAATCAATATCTTGGCCTCTGTATGTCTGCTGCCACAATTCCTTTATTATTTTATTTATCTCTTCCATTTTCATGGTATGGAACCGCATAAGAGCCCTACAGAAATACAAGTGTGCCATCGTAAAGAAAGTTTAAGATGAAGCACTAAAAAGGCCAAAGAAGGATTTATTAGTAGCAGGGAGCATCCATATATTCTGGGAGGGGTCATTTTTGCCTCAACTTTCAGTGAAAGGTCAGATTTGCCGTTTTGCCGTGAAAGGGTACTCACTTATCCAAAGCAGCATAGTATCGCTCCAAGTCCTTATTTGCCATCTCAGTTGTCTGCGACCACATCAGTTTTGTTATCAAGTAATAAGATCAGAAAGTTGGAGAATCTGAACCTGGAAGATCATGCCACCTACCTTAAGTTGGAGAAGTTGGTTAAAATATCTCTTCTCAATATCCTTGTATTGTGTCTGTTTAAGCTCAAGTTTGTGCTTTGAAATATTACTTTGGTAAACAGAAATTGTTCCTTCACACCTATTATACTGTAGGGATTGCCAAGATAAATAAGCCATATGTGATAAAGTTTCACACTAAGAAATAGAGTAAAATGCATGATGCGTTCTTGAACTTCCTAATTTGTGCACTTAGATACTTGTACTATGAAATTCCTCATTTTAGATCTTCTGTGCAGTACGCAAGTCAATTAAGCAAGGACATCTGATGACTCACTAATTTACCATAAGGACAAACACATGCATTTTCGAAGTACCAGGACCTAGGTGACACACCTCTGCAAGTTGAACAACGGACATGCATTTTTACCCTTCAGAAATATATAATATATGTACTATCTGGTGAAATGCATGTTCATGTTTCCCTAAATAGGTAAGAAAATAATGGCATTTATTAGATGCAACTTTGTCAATTATTTGGAATGAGAGACACAATACCTCTGAAAGAAGCTTCTCCTTTTCTTGAGAATGCCGCTTATGATCAGCTCCTACTGTGGACTTGCTGCCGATGGAAAGCACATTTTCTTCAAGTAACTCGATATCATGAGCAAGTCGATCCACTTCAGCCTTTGTTTTCCTGTAGTTCAGATTGTCATCAATGTTTCTTTTCAATTGATCTTGGCTGCGCAATAGCTGTTTGCTCTTGTCAAGCTCAACCGAGATGTCTTGCTTTCTTGCCTCACATTTCTGTAACTGAGACAGGGATAGGGTATGCCTTTCCTGCAGTTCATTAAGCTTCTCTACTTTCTTTGCATCCAGGTACCTAAGAGGGATTTTTTTAGTCAAAGTAAGTGGGAAAGGTGGGACAAATTGAAAGAGAAGGAGTGGAAAAATATATACTCTTTGATGCGTGTGTTAAGGGTTCCAAGTGCGTCGATTTCTTGCTGGAATCCCCTTTTTCTTTCAGCTAGCTGATCATACTCCTGGTCAAGCCTTTCCTTCAAAGCTTTATGCTCTTGCAACAAGCTTTCTCTCTCTTTTGACAATGGAACAAGAGCCTCTTCTAAATGCTGAATCCATAAGAAATAAACATTTAGCATGTATTAGGTCATCGTGCACAAGTGCATTAGTAATAGTGTTATTGATGCACAAAACAAGAGATATCTACCCAAAACCACCACAGTTTGGGGCTAGGGCAACAACTTGATACCACATTCGAGCCAGGGTACGAGGAACCACTATATCTGCGCCTAATGAAGAGCACTAATTGTTTGATAAGCTCCCGAAAACAGCAAAACTGGCATGTTGGGCCCACTTGTCGGGCTGACATGGCAAAGACCAAGCACAAAAAAAATGTTGACCAGGTGAGGTGGCAGATGAGATGTGGGCCCCGTCTGTCATTGA
The DNA here is from genome assembly GCA_021437245.1 of Aegilops speltoides. Taxonomy (NCBI): domain Eukaryota; kingdom Viridiplantae; phylum Streptophyta; class Magnoliopsida; order Poales; family Poaceae; genus Aegilops; species Aegilops speltoides. The sequence goes on from CM038142.1 coordinate 378,926,154, forward strand.
CTGTGGTCATCTTCATCGCATCATTATTTCTATGGAGCATTGCATCGAGCAGCTTGTGGGCGACCGAGCCATCTCTGCCCATGCGAGCCAAGAGCTCCATGGCCATGGCAGCCGAGCCCCTGCTCAAGCTAGCCCCGGGCCGCCTCAGCCTGTTCCCCGCGCGCCATGAACCCTCGAAGCCCGCCGCCGCCCCCGCCGGCATGGACGGCCGAGCCGAGAGCTCCATGGCCACCATGGGTCCATGGCCACGGCAACCGAGCCCTCCTCGAGCTAGCCCAGGGCCCCTCACCCCTGGCGTCGGCGTGCTGGCCTGCGGGCAGGGCTAGCGAGGAGGCGCAGCTCCCGCGCTGGCTCCTGGACACGGCGACGGCGGACGGAGTTCACTGGCAAGTTCGCCATGGACGACGACGGTCATCTTCTTCACGCCTGGCGTCGGCGCGTCCGAGCACGCATACGTGCTCAAGGTGAGCCACTCGCCCCTTCCCCACTTGCTCGCGCCGCCGCGTATGCCAGCTTCGGCAAGGTGGTCACCGCCTTGGTAGGAGGACAGGAAGAGCAGTGTGAGCTGGCGGGGATGGAGGCGCCCGGCCCGCCGTTCCTCTGGTCACTGCTCGGGCGTGCCCATGGCGTGCGTGCCTTCTTCAATGACCAGAGGATGAACGCACAAAAGGTGCTCGATGGAATGCTCCATAGAAAAAATGTTGTGAAGGAGATGACCGTTTAGTCATTGACAGGTGGGGCCTGCATCTCATTTGCCACATCAGTCGGTCAAACTTATTTGTCTTCGCCATATCAGCCCGACAGGTGGGGCTAATTTGTTAGTTTTGCTCTTTTTGTGAGCTTATGAGAGTGCTCTTCCTCGTGCCCTAACTGAAATGTGGTATCAAGTTGTTACCCTAGCCTCAGTTGTGGTGGTTTTAGGTAAATATCTCACAAAACTACATAGGAGTGCAACAAAAAGATTAATGAGATCATGCCTTCAGGGTTAAATCTAGACCATCAGCCTCAAATGTGGTGGTTTTGGGTAAATATCTCACAAAACTACATAGGAGTGCAACAAAAAGAATAATGAAATCATGCCTTCAGGGTTCTAGACCATCTGTCACAAGTATAATTTGCATGCACCCAGTACTTCCCAAAGTTGGTCAAGTGAGCTATAAACTGATCAAACTAGTGGGTGGCCCTTAATATTACCCAGTTCCATATGAAAAAACATTCGGAATTGAGTCCAGTATTAATGCTCTCCAATTCACAAGTCATCCAAACAGAAATAGAATTGTGGACAAATCCATTTCAACCTGAAATTGAATGGAAGAGCCAATACCATTGGCCTAATTCAGTTCCAACATCCAGACAGGCCCAGAGATTTCATCCTGGTACAGTATTTCAGTAGAGAAACTACTCCCTCCGTTCCGATTTACTCGTCGTGGTTTTAGTTCAAATTTGAACTAAAACCATGACGAGTAAATCGGAACGGAGGGAGTATTAACCAGAGAAATGGAGGTTCAGTGAATGATGAATACCTTCTGATCTATGATCAGTTGCTCTTTTTCCTCGGCAAAAAGTACCAAATCCTCTTCAGCCTTTTTGAACTTCAGCAATACACTTGAGGCTCTTAGTTTTTCTTCCCTAAGAGCATGCCACCGCATCTGAGCATTTGACAGATCCTCGCTAAGTATTTTTTGCTTATCCCTGAGATCGTCTACTTCACTGATCAATGTGTCCCTGCCAGAAAGATATGTACGCAGACCAGCATACTTGAGCCTCCAACAGCAAGTCATAAAAGAAGTAAGAAGAATAAGCTAATTCAATTGTTTCATGGGTGACAGATTGAATATTTAACATTTGAACACACTTCGCATATGTTTGATTGACCACCAAAGCCAACCCTGAGGTCATTCCAGCTTTTCTTGGGAGTATGGCATCGGTTACATACTTCAGCACCGCAGCGCCTGGTATGAGCCTCATGGAACCAATATTTCGTCAATGACTAATGTTTTGGCTCTGGCTTGCAGTGTCAAACACACATGCAAATGCTCTTTAGCCAAGTCTAGTTCATTTTTCTGGCCAGCATTGACCAATAAATAGATAGACATGGAAATGGAAAGGAGAACACAAAAAGGCAACGATACACTACATGACAAGTTTGGTTGGATAATGTGGGATGGTTGGGATGGATCATGGGTAATAATTCCAGTGTTCCTATTAATTTCCAAAGGTTACTGGAATTAAGTTGCCTGAAGAACTATTTTCTCAATTCCTGGGGTAAATCGAAAACCATTACCTTGCCCTCTGCACAGAGTTCAGCTCCAACTGGATTTCCTCGACAGATTTAACACCTTGGCCACGAGAATCAAGCTTATATTCAAGATCTTTGACTTGTGGTTCTAACTCCTGTATTTCTTGCACATGCCTGTTGATAGTATCAACTGGATGTAACAAGACTTCGACTCCATCCCTGTCCGTTTTAACTTGAGCAAGAGCACTCACAAGCTGCAACGTATCAATCATACAAGTCACAGCAGAGCAAAATAGAGAATACATCATAAATTATGTTTATAAATAGATACTACATTTACTGTTGGGTGACTAAAAGTGAAAATCCATTTCTCATAAGACAGCGGACCCGAACTGTGTTTGCAAAAGGTTCAAGTAAGTTTCTCAAATGACAATGCTGCTATCAACCAGACCATTATATCAATTACCCAAAGTAACATCACACATTGTCGAAGGGCTTAAGCTTAAGAACAGCCCAAACAACCATCATACGGATGTGACCTAGGAGATTTGCATACAAAATAATTTACCAACCCTCTGAAGAGGATGAAACATTCCGTGGCCTATTCCCAAAGAGCATAATATCTACACAAGTGGACTTGTACATCTGTACAACTCCCTCCAGTCCTTTTTACTCCGCGTATTAGATTTGTATGAAGTCAAAGTCTTCGAAGTTTGACCACGTTTATACAAGAAACTATTAACACTCAAAATACAATATCAATATCCTTAGATCCATCTTAGAATATATTTTCATATATATTTATTTGATACAGTAAATGTTGATAACTTTTTAATATAAATATGGTCAAAGTTATGAAGTTTGACTTCTGAGAAATCTAATATGCAGAGTAAAAAGGACCTGGGGGAGTATAAACCGATCTACTACAACTTGACACTTGACGTAGAGAGAGGATAGCTAGAATTATGCCTCAGGAGTGGAGAATCTTTATTAGGACACATAGTAGAGCTAAGAAACACAGGTCATCTAAGGTATTATGTTTGACTGTCTCTATCTTTATTTTGCGTATGAGAATAAATAAATAAAAGTGGTGTCGAGAGTGATGACTAACGTCTTCGAATATCTGCGCCTTCTCACTTTCATCTGCCAAAAGTTGTTCCAAATCCTTCTCTGCTAAAGGTATGGTCTCTTTCCCCAGTTTCACATATTCATCATAAACCACACGGAGATTATCCAATTGATTGAAAAAGTCTTCAGCATTTGATAATCCGATTGCCAGTACATTCAGGCGCTCTGCGGTACTTGTGCCTGTAGTCCTTTGCTGAAAGATGCACCAGACAACAACATCAACAGAAAGAAATCATCCAGCACAAAGTAACAAATCAAACAAAAAAGGCAGCTATGTTTACTAAATCATCCACCTTCTTCACAAAGATGTCCTCTTCATCAGGTGTGAAAGCACGATCACAGCAAGGACACTTGTGCTGCTGGCGGGCCACTTTTTCAAAAGGTTCATACATTTGCCGCATTCCCTTTGCATAATTGTACGTACTGCAAATAGGAAGAAAGCATTGAATCGGGCATCGAAAGAAGATGTGGCTTAAAGAGATAGCTACAATTATGGATACCTACTTTGTTTGTTTATCTCTGTCGTCCATGGCATCTTTCAGAATCTTGGGGTAAGTGTTGATGTCAACAGATACCTTAGTAATGGGTTGAAGTTTCGAGTTCAGATGGTTTCTTTTTGCTGCACGAAAGGTAACATTGATGGAATTCAGATGGTTACCCTTGATCTCTATGTAGTGATAGTTGGAACAACTAGAAGGTTCATACTACACTATGAGACAAAATCAAGCATGCCCAATAGTCCAGTGTGGTGCATTGTCCAATACATTGATGATAATCAAAATGGATCTTTCACATACTTTGATTACTTTCACTTTATTCTGGATAAGAATGTAACCGTAGGTCAGGGAAATTATGTCTAAAGAACAATTTCAACTGCATACTCTCTACTTAGTTGGCAGTGAATCTGTCATCGTCCCAACGTACCAACTCAAAATGATGGAATGATAATTACATCTTAAAAGGAAAAGGACAGATGTAGTGTGCACCTCTCAGATTTTGATTTTCTAATCATACATAGTAGAGCTTTTACATGTCAAATTATGTCAAAGAAAGCATCATCAACTTTGTACGTATGAAATAAGCAAGCATGCAGTGGTAATATCCAATTTTACCGTCCAAATCTTTTTGGAGCTTTGACAAGTGGCTTCTAGCAGCAGAAATTTTCATTTGTGCCAATTTCGACTGCTGTTCTGCTTCCAGAGATTTTGAGCTTAAATCATTGTATTCTGCGTCTACAAACCTGAGTCAAGCAGAGTTTCGTGGTACCATTAACAAACAGTAGCAAAAAAATACAAAGTTCCACATGTGGTATAATCTGTAAGGCAGCATGAAAGCATGACAAATTACTACTCCCTCTGTAAACAAATATAAGAGCATTTAGATCACTACTTTAGTTATCTAAACGCTCTTATATTTCTTTACGGAGGGAGTAGATTGCTAGTTGGGTGTGTCGAGTCAAGTGCAACATTTTTGTGTTTCCCGTATCAGGATGGAGTCTTGAAAGAATGGGATGTGGATACCTAGACGCCACATTACTAGTCAAGAAAGAATGGGATGTGGAGGCCTAGACGCCACATTAACAGACTAGGCCCTTGAAATACACATCCATGTGAATGTTTACAACAAACCTGCATGCTTAAAATGGATACATACACATGCGCACATGATTGATCAAACTGTACCTGATTAGAGATACTACTACTGTTTTCACTAACCACCAATGGCTTGAACAGAAAAGATCAATTGCATCGAAGAAAGTCAATATATTACAGCCTTACATAAGTAAATTCATTTTGATCATATGGGCCGAAATAGGACATGTCATGTACTAGGGAATCACTGAGAGAGACGACTAAGCATATCAATAAGGAACTGTGACACAAACCCAAAAGCTCGAGTAATCTCCTTCTTGACATCCTTCTCATAAGGAAGCCTCCCCTTAAGAACACTTCTAAATTTGTCCTTATGTTCATCATATCTGCATTTTATAAATCATGTTATTTCAATCTTCGTAACGGAAGAATTGGTATTGGAATATAACCAACTGTAGAACCATAATACAGATAGAAATTAAAAGGGGAAAGGAAAGAAGTACATCTTTTTAAGTTTCTTTTTGCACTTCTCCAATTCATCCTTCTTCAGTTCTAATTTTACTCTGTCATCAGCATCAGTAGTTATGTTATCTTTCTCCCGGTGAAGTGTTTTTATCTTGTGGTCCAATGCATATATCTCTGGGCGCTTCTGACTTATAATCAAATCATAGTCTCTTTCTCCCAAGGCAATTGTCTTCTTCTCAACATCAATTTGCTATTCGAATCACAATGGGACAACTTACTTATTTAGAATTAAGAATGTTAAACTTAGAGAGGGAACAAATTAAACTTGCAGACCAGCCAAGTAAAGCTATACATCGATGAATATATCCAATGGACAACAATAGTTAGGTCAAATAAATACCAAATGGCGATCTCTTTCATCAATACGGGCCAGATTATGCTTTGAAAGCTCCATCTCTGCAGCATCTCGTTCATTCTCTTTATCTTTCATGCGCCTTAAAACACCTATCTGGAAGGTGTTTAATATATCATATCAACAAATGGTACCTGATATATCAGTTACAGAATATCATATGCATACAAGTCCTCCATTACTAACCTTAGATTCTTTCTTAGATTGTATCTGGCCATCAACTTCAGAGTAGTGGGCATTTACTTTGAGATAACGTTCCCAAAGAAACTCTAACTGTGTCTCACTAGATTTCTGCTTAAGAAAAGGAACTTGATTACTAAGAGACATACATGATAAGAATGCAGGTTTTCAGCATTGACTCATTCCTAATTTATTGCATGTACTTGCACAGATGCTTTGAATAAAGTATGCTAAAGCAAGCAGCCTTGCATGAGCATATCAGACGGTCATGGAACGCTGAAACGCCAAACAAAAATAGGCAGCAAAATGACTGCCTAGAAAATATTGTGTACTATTAAAAAAATCAGAAAGTTCTAATGGAAGTGTTTACTTTTGCGACTAAATTCGAAAAAATACGAAGAATAGGCATTATAACCTTCTTTTCCTGCAAATCGTCCTCGAGACTCGATAGTCTTGCTTTAGTCCTGTATGTAAGGTTCATGGCAATAGCATTAGTAAAAGGAGCATCAGGAATTGGCCCAAGATTATGTTTATTGAATATCTTTCTGATGGCTGAGTCTCGTTCGTGCTTCACCGACACGTGAGCCTGAAAATAACATATTTGTATTTAACATCGTACCACAGTGCCCACTATTATTTAAGAAATGGTCAAGCCAGTCAAAAAGAAAAGGATTGCAGCATTACATCAGCTTCTGCCTGGAGCTTCCCTATTTGACGTGTTGAATCATTGATGGTCTCAGATAGCAGAGAGATTTTTGTATATTCATCATTCATCTCTCGTTCAAGTTTACCGATTTTTGTATCCAGTAGCGCAATTTTTTCTTCAAATGTTGTCTGCCACTCCCTCAGTTCCTCATCGGTATCTAAATAAAGCAAGGTAAACTGTCGCTATGCTGCAAAGGAGCCATTAGAATTACTGGCATGATGAGGAATTGCTGACCTTCATTTTCCTCAGAAAGGGCAGCATACTGTTGCTGCTGAAGTGTTAAATATGTACTTCTAGCTGTTGCCTTGGTGCTAATTTGCTCCTCAAGTCTCCTCAAGTCCATGATACTTGTTTCGGTACGACGGATTTTGTTTTCGACAGCCTGGATGTTTGTTTTCAGGTCCTCCATTTGAGCTTTTAAGGCATCTGACTTCTCTTGATCTTGCGCAATACTGTCCCGAAGCTGTGAAAGTAAGGGAACTAAACTAGCATTAAAAGCAGCATTCCCTTCTAAAAAATTAAACTAAACTGCAGTGGAAGTATAGAACAGATAGATCTTCAGTGCATAGTTCAGTATGGTTGCACTGACATGAGTTGGGAATGCAGTAATTAGAAAATGAGCTGGGAAGTATGACAACGAAAGAGTAAAGGCAGCAGAAATGAAGTAGTCTACTAGGGTAATGTGAATTGTGAAGTGTTATAATGAATCACTGTCACCTTATGACAGGGATGTATTTGTATATCACATATATATCCCCCATGGCAGTAAGCCAGTAACACAACAAAAATTAAAATTCTACAATCATGAAGATACAAATTACCATGTATGATACGCATGCTTGTGCGTATTCTAGAAAAAAGATAAAAATTACCCTGTATACTTGATCTTTAAGAGTTTGAAGGTTCTCCAGCTTTAACCTAAAAGTCTTGATTTCCTGTGCTTGGTCCCTTTGAAGTTTCTTTATGACTTCGAGAGCTTTGGTATAGCTGTACATTAGATTTGGAAATTAAGGTAGTGAGATGCTAGTTTCGACATCAGCTCCACACTTTCACAGAAAGATTAACCCCATCTTAAACAGATTGCAGCAATCAAATAAGAAAATTTATGGCCTTGATCACAGCTTCTAAATTATTAAGTAAATAGTAATGCATTCATGTACCGGGTAGCAGAAAAGATGTCGTCAAACTTTTTCTTAAGTGTTGACGGGTCCTGTAACGGCCAATTGGATTCGTCTTGGTGCACAAATATAACATTATCCAATATAGCCTTCGAAACACCCATTAAAGCTGGAATCTCCCTATCCATATCAGCACATTTGTAGCTGAGACAAACCTTCTGAGCTCAACAAGAAAAACCAATCAGTGAGGGTAAGAGTTTATATCAGCAGTATTCTATAAAAGCTGATAGACTTCTAGTGATACACGACTTAAGTATCCTACTATACCGGTACCACTTGGAATCAATCAAAGAACAGCTGTGAAAAATCTATTGTGCAGATTCAAAATTTCCATTGCCAAGATTCTAATGAATTGATTTTTTTAATATGGATATCTATCAGTCTACTTGAAGTTGTGAATGAATATAATGTACTCCCTCCGTTCCTAAATGTAAGTCTTTGTAGAGATTCCACTGGGTGGACTACATACGAAGCAAAATGAATGAATCCACACTTAAAATGCATCTATATACATCCGTATGTAGTTCATAGTGAAATCTCTACAAAGACTTATATTTAGGAACGGAGGGAGTATAAAAAGCAGAGGAGTGTTCTAGAGAAGATTTTATATGGCCAGATGCAAACACAACAAGGAACAGAGTAAATCATATGCCCTTTCAGGTATTGGAAAATTTACATGGTTCACAGGACATGTCAATGGTCTAATCCTTTTGATATACTTCTGTCCAAATGGGGCAAAATGTTACTATTTAGTTTCTCTTTCAGTATACAGAGACATGTACAGCAATAGCAAGTAGTATCAACTACAATAGCCAAGATTGGTATCATATTGATGATACTCGAGTTAGAAACTGGAGCAAATGCAAGATTTCTTTTTTGGATCGCACTTAGTGTCATAAGCCAAGTACATTATGGCAATATAAATAACATCAAGTTAAACATCATCTTGAGCTAGAAAAGGGAACCTCGCCCGTGTGTGGATTTATGGTCTGGAGGACGCTCTCGATTGCCTTGAACTCCATCTTTGATGCCTTCTGGGTAAGCTGGAAAGAGCGGATGCACACCACATCCTTTCCTGCTGCCGTCTTAAACCGCAGCTTAATCTGCCCTTTTGTTTCGGTTTCACCTGCCACCTGAACCCCACATGAGCATGTTTAAAAGTAAGAATCGAAAAGGAAAATAGTAACAACCTTAAGATGGTAGTATTACCTTGGGGTCGTGGACGAAGGTGTGGCCGGAGCGGGAGTTGGGGGGCAGCTCGCCGGTGCAGGACAGCTTCAGGCACTCGATGATCGTCTGCGGGAATCCAAACGAACCCAAGCCATGAATGTGTCAGCCGGTGCATACACACGCGCCACATAGTGGAATATATTAGGATGCAGTAGATTGGATTGGTGGGCATTACGGTTTTGCCGGCTCCGTTGGAGCCGACGATGAGGGTGAGCGGCCTGAAGAAGGTGATGACGTTCTTGCTCTCCGGGCCGAAGCTCCGGATTCCCTTGATCAGCATCTTGTCCACCGTGCTCATCTTGCCGCCTCCCAAAACCCGGTCTTCCAACAGCCCCTCCCTCCTCTCTTGCTTGGGTTCCTTTGGATTCTGTATGGACTTTTGGGATTTTGGCCTCTTCGGGTTTAGGGTTTGGATTTTGCGCCGGTTGCTTCGCGTCTCTTGCCCTGCCATTTATTTATTTTCTTGAGATGGCGCCATTTCATCGTGCGAAGGAAGATTCACTTTTTTTTTAACAGAGGCAAAAACTTTGCCTCATATCATTTTTTTTCTAGAGGAAACTTTGCCTCGTCTCATGAATAAAGGAGACAAGGAATAAGGTAATGGACCCTAGAAAAATGGAAGCAAAAAAGCCTACTCTCGCGGCATGATTGAGCTCAAATATTTTGCCACGCTGGTGCTGTTTGTGAAAAATGACTCTCCCTCACGCTCCCCCGCCCCGCCTAGCCCTACCACCCTCCTCTCCGGTGCCGCCGCTCTCCGGTGAGCCCTCCCTCGCTCCTGCGCCGGCCACCGGGGTTCCCCTCTCGCCCTCTTCCATAGCCGCCGTCCTGCCAGCGCCGCCGCGTTTCGTCCAATCCAGCCAGGTCGCGCTAGCGAGCATTCTCCGCATTAGCAATGATGTTGTTCTTGCTCGCTCTCAAACCTTGCTGCGTTCCTTATGCTCCTCGATCACCACCCCAGACCTAGCCTCCGCTACTCCCCTGCTGGCCTGCTTTGCTGGCTCGACTGCTCAGCTCGATGAAACCCTTGCCGCAGCTTTCCTCCACGCGTGCTATGGCGGCTCTGCCCTCGAGTTCTTCATTCATAAGGTTTCGCACCACCTCTTCCGCTTCCATGTCGCCTCGGGTGAGGTGGCGGACCTTGTTCTTCGCTTTGACGTCTTCAAGCGGCGGCTCGTCTCCCTGGTTGTGTTGCCGTTCGACCTAACCTTGGCCACCCCGGGGCGACCGGCGGCGGCGTCTCTGCCCTCCTGCCGCCCTTTGGCTGCTGTCCTTCATGTCTCGTCGAGGCTTGGCCTTGCTTTCGAGCGCCTTGCTTGGTCTCGCATGCGCTCCCCTGTCACTCTCTAGGCCGGGTCCTCCGCCCATGGGTGTCGTTCGTATGCAAGGATCATCCAGTTCCCTTATGATGTTGGGGCTGATTTCTTTGCTCTCCTCCTGGTTTGCCTCTTCGGTGGAGATCATCGTGCCTTCAACGTCACGGTTCATGGGGATGCCCGCTTCTCCTTCACCATTGCCTCCAAGGACGTCGCCTGCCTCATTGCCAGTTTTGGTGACTTTAGGCGGCCCGGCATTCTGCTCCGGTTCCCCCCACCGCCGTCAACCTCGCCCTCGTCGCCGGCGGGTAATGAGCCCCCTGCTGCGATTGCGATCAACCCTGCCTCATCGGCCCCCTGCCTCAACTCGGCTCCTACGACTACGAGCTCTGACCCCCCGCTTCGCCGGGGCGCTAAGGTATGTCATGTTCGACCTGGTTTTCGCTTTCGTAGCCTGCTTTTGCATGATCTCCACATTGACACTACTTTCAACCCCAAATCTCCACACCTTAGCCCTAATGTAGAGGTATGGGTAACAATTAAGCTTCTAAAGCAGATAGTCCCAATTGTTAAACTAGTTTCGGATGCCCTAGACCACCTTTTTTCAAATACAAATGTTTTCTTCGTGCGAATCTTTCATGAGCGTCTCTTTTGCACTTGGGTCTCCTTGGTAGATATCAGGACGAGAATGGCTTCCCGCTCTCCCTATGTTTTCTCCCACTTTGAACTAGCCTTGTTTGAATCGCAACAACTTGCCCAGTCTGCTCTCGATTTTGCCGCTGAGGTGGACTACTCTCCTACAGGGTACTTGTCCTCGAAAAATCGTGACACCAACTACAGTTCCCAATCGATTCTTGGCCGTTTCGCTTCAAACTTTCACTGCATAGACTCGACGATTGCTACTGCCAGATCGCTATCGCCTGCCCTTTCGTCTGGTTCTCTCATCTCCCCGAGCCTTGTCTCCTCGCATTTAATGGATACGGCATGTATGCATGCGGATCCAGCATGCGTGCATGTTGATCTGGCCCCGGAAACGTACGACTCCTCCTCCCCAGCCCCCTCCCCCAGCCTGCATGCTTCCTCTCCAACGGGCCCCACCCCCCATGCATCCCTGGCTTCGCCTCCATGCACGGCTGATGCCCACTTGCATGGCACGCCGGGCCCGCCTCCATGCATGCATGTACAACCTCAAGCCCCCTCTCACGCTACCGCTAGCTCCTATCTTAGGCACATGTTTGACCAGCGGGACTGCCCTTCTGTCGGCACATGTGCCGTTCTTGGCCCCTCGATCGAACAAACGAACCCACCGGCGCCCTTTTAGCTGCTACAGTGCTGCCCTCTGGAGACACAAAATCCCCCCGCGCTGCATGCAATCTCCACGGCGTCTCTCCTGTGACCACCCCCCACCCAGCCCGAGACAAAAAAGCCTACGCATACTGTGGCCTCGCCTACGTCCGCTCCAGACTACGAGATCGACTCCCAGTCTGTGCCCACCCAGCCCTCGCCACCCCATGTCACTGACAGCCTGGCCACCTCTTCAACGGCTCCATCGACTGGTCCCACCCACCCGGCCCACGCCCCGTCGATTTCGCCTGCCCCTGGGCCTCCGGGTCATCCCGCTCTCCATGACAGACTGCCCCCTGCCCCCTGTCTCTCCACCGTGTGACGAGGCACAGGTCATACCCCATGTCTATGACATGTGGCCCCTAGACTGGCTACCCCCCATACAGGACTTTGGCCCTACCCCTCGAGCCCCTCGAGCAATCTCTGGTCGCTCCGGTCAGCGCGCGGCCTCGCACGCATGCGCCTCCCACGTCCATTCAGCCCCGCTTCTGTCCATTCCTTATCCCCTCTGCCATGACAAGCGACCTAGCTCTCCTCATGTAGTTCTTGCAGCTGAAGATTCTCACGCAACCTGCGGCACGCCTTGGCGCGCCTCGACCCACGCTCCTTCCCACTCCTATCGAGACGTGCTGCCGCGTCCCAAGGCCAGCCCCTCCCCCTCCCCCTATATATCCCCAACTTCACCAACCCGCTAAGGCAACAACTCACAATCACTCCTCCTCCTCCTCCAAACACAAGAAGAAGGCGAGTCGATGGCGGTGTTTCCGGTGTCTTGCGACAGACCACGTCGTCTTCGACTGTAGGGACCCAGTCCGCTGCGCCCGCTGCTGGTGCTCTGGTCACCGTAGCTTCAGGTGCAAAGCCCGCCGTCTCCTTCCATGTTTCCCTAAACTGCCGCCCTTCCCTACTTCTCGTACTAATCTTGCCTTCTATCCTGCCAGCCCTATGGATGCTCTGATGAAGTCATGTACCTAGGGTAGGGTCACAGACCTGTCTTAAGTACCCTTCCCAAGGACATCCTCAGAAGAAGCTACCTTCCAGTCGACCAAGAGAGACTTCACTCGACGGACTCAACCACCAGGAGATCAAGAGCCACTCTGCATCCAACGGTCTGTAATTAAGTAGTCTTTATGGCCATGATGACACTTTATGTAAGGCGTTACCAGTAACGCCAGGCCTTAATGTACTTTAAACCCTGCATAACTGAGGGCTGGAAGGGTCTGGCGAACACTATATAAGCCACCCCCCTCCTCAGTGTAAGTGGTTCGCACCCCTGTAATCTATACACACATATCTCCGAGACGTAGGGCTGTTACTTCCTCCGAGAAGGGCCTGAACTCGTACATCCCTTGTCTGTACAACTGCTCCATAGCTAGGATCTTGCCTTTCCATACCTACCCCCCATTCTACTGTCAGACTTAGAACCACGACAGTTGGCGCCCACCGTGGGGCAGGTGTCTTAGCAATTTTTGGAGAAGTTGCAATTGTTCCGATTGCCTTCATCATGGTTTCTGGTGGAGTTTTGGTCGAGGGCCGCGAGATCCGTCTCGGCGCGCTCACCTTCATCGCCGACGACTCCGCTTGGCTCTAGGAGGCTCCACTCGACATCGATGCGCTCCTCGTCCGCGGTGCGACGCATTTTCGAGCGTGTGTCTGCGGCGTTCTGCTGCGACAACCGTCGACTCCGTATCGGTCGATTCCCCTGTCGTCCTCTCTCCCTGTCTCCCGCCAGCGCAAGCGCTCTGGTCGGTCGAGACTCCAGCGGTGGGTGAGGCACGCAGTGGCTCGCCAATCGGCCACCACCCAAGTCGCGGCAATCGAGCCCGACGAATCTCTCTACGGCCTGTTCGATCTGTCGACCGGCTCAGAGAGACCGCATCCGAAGTCGCGACAGCAGCGATCCGGCGGCGGAGGTCTTGATGGTCAATGGGCCTCGTAGCCCTCCCGGCTTCCCCTGCGACGACGGGATGGACGGTGGAGGCGACCCCGCTCAGGCTCATGAGGAATAACAACCCGAGCCACTTAATTCCCTGCAAAGGGAAGAACTTCGCCGCAGGAACATGGATGCCCTGCATACTCCCATCGTAGGAGAAACTCCCGAGGCTCGTGCCTTGGAGGAAGCACGTTTGGCCAACTTGGCTGAACGCACTCGTCTGGAGAACCTCCAGCGAGCACTCGCAGCAATGCTGCAACGAGTACCCGACTCCAGTCGACGTCAACTCTTCCCGCAGCCGACTCAAGTATATCGAACCCCGATTCAGAATTTAGTAGCTGCAGCCCGTATAGCAGAGTCAATTCAGCCCTCTCAGTCGGAGGCTCGCAGAGGCTTGATGCAGATTAGGGATTTGCTTGAGCGCGGAGATCGAATTGGTCAGGTCACGACCACGCAACAGGATTCATAGTCCATCCGTCGCTGCGAATACGGTTCAGTCGGCTCACAGCCCTAGATTGCCTCCGCGGCGTGAGGGACGCGAGAGTCGACGTGACCAATATGGTGACCGATACGATCGTGATGATAGGCGTCGAGTGCCCACTCCTCCCCCAAGAGGTGCGTCTTACGCTCATCGGCAGCAAGATGACAGGCGCCAGCTTAGTGTTGGGCGAAGAGCCCCGGTCGACCCCAGGGAACCAGGCTTTGACGCGCGATCCATCATCGTGCAAGGTCTGGTCGATCGGAACAGAGCTCATCGAGGTGGCCATGACAGAGATGCGCCCACTAGCAGCCGAGTCCATGTTTCAGGTCCAGAATGTTTCAGCAGGGCTATCAGAGCCGCGGTGATTCCCCCCAACTTCAGGTTGGCGACTGGAGTAAGTAAGTTCACCGGTGAGTCTAAGCCTGAAACTTGGCTTGAAGACTACCGAGTGGCGGTGCAGATTGGCGGCGGAAATGATGAAGTGGCTATGAAGCATTTGCCACTCATGTTGGAAGGATCGGCCAGGGCGTGGTTGAATCAGTTAGCTCCAAGCAGCATTTACACTTGGGAAGATCTTTCCCGAGTGTTCGTCAGGACATTTGAGGGAACCCGCAAGCGACCACTTGGATTGACAGAGCTGCAAGTCTGCGTGCAGAAGTCGAATGAAACCTTAAGAGATTACATTCAGAGATGGATTACTTTGCATCATACGGTGGAGAACGTCTCTGATCATCAGGCAGTCTGCGCCTTCAAGGATGGTGTAAAAAACCGAGAGTTAAGTTTGAAGTTCGGTCGGACCGGAGATATGACCCTGAGTCGAATGATGGAAATTGCCACCAAGTACGCTAATGGTGAAGAGGAGGACCGACTCGGAGTGGCAAGTACAAACCGAGTCGATCGAGAAAGGAAACTCCGATCGGAAGCGTATAGAAGGCGAGCCAGCGGCTCCTGGAGAGGCTCTGGCCGTGACTCAGGGCAAATTCAAAGGAAAGCCCAAAGGATCCTGGAACCCCAAGAAGGTAAAGGATAAGGAAGGGAATGACGTGATGGATATGCCGTGTCACATCCACACGAAGAAAGACGAGGAGGGTAATTTCATATACCCGAAGCATACCACTCGCCAGTGCCGGCTCTTGATCCAACAGTTCCAAGGTAAACAGCCCAAGGACAAGGAAAAGGAGTCAGACAAAGCTGAGGACAAGGAGGACAGTGATGGAGGATATCCTCATGTTAACTCCACTCTGATGATCTTTGCTGATGTGGAAAGCAAAAGTCGATTGAAGGTTATCAACCGTGAGGTGAATATGGTTGCCCCGACTACACCTAGCTATCTGAGATGGTCCCAAACTCCCATTACATTCGACCAGTCCGATCACCCGACTCATATAGCCACCCCTGGGAGGCAAGCTTTGGTGGTCGACCCGGTCGTCGAAGGCACTCGGCTGACGAAGGTGCTAATGGATGGCGGTAGTGGACTGAACATATTGTATGCGGAGACGCTGAAAGGAATGGGCATTCGATGTCCGATCGAGCGCCAAAGAACATGAGTTTTCATGGAGTTATACCGAAAGAAGGCTGAGTCACTCGGCCAAATAGCTCTGGACGTGGTGTTCGGTGACTCGAAGCATTTCCGCAAAGAGAGGCTGACATTTGAAGTCGTGGATTTTCAGAGCGCTTACCACGCTATTTTGGGGAGACCAGCTTATGCACGGTTCATGGCTCGACCATGTTATGTGTACCTCAAACTGAAGATGCCCGGCCCCAAGGGCGTGATCACTATCACTAGCAATCGGAAGAAGGTAGAAGAGTGTTTTTAGAAAGGCTCGAAAATTGCCGATTCCCAGATAACAATGGAGAGCTGGAGGGGTACAAGAAAAATGCAGATCCGAGTGATTTGTTGCGCGCCAAGAAGCCTGCCACAGAATCAGCATTTCAGTCGTCCGGTGAGACGAAGCCCGTTCACATTCACCCGACAGACCCCAATGCAGCTCCGACTCACATTTCCACAACACTCGACCCTAAATAGGAAGAAGCGCTCATCCAGTTCCTCCGTGAGAACTGGGACATCTTTGCATGGAAGCTCACGACATGCCGGTGTTCTGTGGGCTGGCTGAGCATCGCCTTAGAGTCGACTCAACAGCAAAACCGGTCAAAGAACATCTTCGACGGTCCGCCGTCCAGAAGAGAAAAGCCATTGGCGAGGAGGTGGCTCGACTGTTGGCGGCAGAGTTTATCCGAGAGATATACCACTCCGAGTGGCTCGCCAATGTCGTCATGGTTCCCAAGAAGGACAAGTCACTCCGCATGTGCATTGATTTCAAACACATCAATCGGGCCTGCCCGGTCGAGCGGGAAGAAGAAGGGGAAGCCTTCAGAGTTCAGCGCCCAGTGTATTATCTTTCTGAAGTTTTGACTCCATCAAAGCAAAGATATCCTCATTATCAAAAGCTTGTGTATGGGATCTACATGACCACAAAGAAGGTTGCTCATTATTTCTCTGATCATTCCATTACAGTCGTCAGCGACGCCCCACTTTCGAGATTACACTGTGAGAGATGCAACCGGTCGAGTGGCAAATGGGCGATTGAACTCCTTCCCTTGATATCAAGTTTGAGGCAAAGAAAGCCATTAAGTCCCAAGCAATAGCAGATTTCCTTGCCGAGTGGATTGAACAGCAGCAGCTGACTCAAGTTCACTCGGAGCATTGGGCCATGTTCTTTGATGGTTCTAAGATGTTAAATGGTTCCGGTGCTGGGGTAGTCTTGGTTTCCCCCAGAGGAGATAAGCTCAGATATGTGCTCCAGATTCACTTTGATTCCTCCAATAATGAAGCAGAATATGAGGCCCTTTTGTATGGGTTGCGCATGGCCATTTCACTCGGCGTCCGTCGCCTTATGGTTTATGGCGACTCAGATTTGGTGGTCAACCAAGTGATTAAGGAGTAGGACGTTAGAAGCCCAGGCATGACTGGATACTGCAATGCAGTGAGGAAGCTTGAAAAGAAGTTCGAAGGGTTAGAGCTTCATCATATACCTCGACTGGAAAATCAAGCGGCTGATGATTTGGCAAAAATAGGTTCCAAGAGAGAAGCCATTCCCAGTGATGTGTTCTTGGAGCATATCCATACTCCATCAGCCAAAGAAGATCCTTTTACCGAAGAAGCTCCGCAGCCCAAGAGTGCCACAGATCCGACTGAGGTTGAAGTCCCAGCAGTAGTCGACCTGGTCATGGAGGCTTTAGTGATCACTCCCGATTGGACAGTACCATATATCGCGTATATCTTGAGAAAAGAGCTCCCGGAGGATGAGGAAGAGGCTCGACAGATCGTCCGCCGAGCCAAGGCCTTTACTGTGATCAAGGGGCAGCTGTACAGAGAGAGCGCGACTGGGGTTGGTCAGAAGTGCATAACGCCAGAAGAAGGTCGGATAATCCTTGATGACATCCACTTGGGGACCTGTGGCCACCATGCGTCCTCTCAGACCATCGTGGCCAAAGCATACCGAGCCGGATTTTACTGGCCAAGGGCGAATGAAATGGCAAAGGAGATAGTCGACAAGTGTGAGGGATGTCAATTTTACTCCAACATGTCACACAAGCCTGCATCAGCTCTGAAGACCATACCACTCATCTGGCCCTTTGCAGTATGGGGATTGGATATGGTTGGACCCTTGAGAACAGGCCGAAGCGGTTTCACACATGTACTGGTAGCAGTCGACAAGTTCACCAAGTGGATCGAGGCTAAACCCATCAAGAACCTTGACGCCTTATCTTGCTGTCGGCTTCATCGAGAACCGATATTCAGATATGGAGTCCCACACAGCATCATCATCGACAATGGATCAAACTTGATTCGGAGGAATTCGTATGTTCGCACATCTCGGGGCACACGAAGTCGACTATGCTTCACCGCCCATCCCCAAATCGAATGGACAAAGGAGCGGGCCAATGGCTTGATCCTCAAAGGGTTGAAACCCGGTGATGCGTGATCTCAAGCATGCGGGTGGAGCATGGGTTGACGAACTTCCTCGGTGCTTTGGGGTCTAAGGACCACGCCTAACCGGTCGACTGGAAGAACTCCATTCTTCTTGGTCTATGGAGCTGAAGCGGTCTTGCCGAGTGATCTGCTCCACAACGCTCCTCGAGTCGAGCTCTACACCAAGTGAAGCGGAACAAAGCGGCGGGATGCAATCGACCTTTTAGAGGAAGAAAGGGAGATGGCTCTGATCCGATTGACCATTTACCAACAAGACTTGCGTCGCTTCCACGCCAAAAATGTGAAGAGTCGAGCCTTCCAGGAAGGGGATTTGGTTCTCCGAGTGGATCAGCAGAAACCACACAAGCTTGCTCCTTCTTGGGAAGGTCCCTTCATCGTCACCAAGGTTCTCCACAACGGTTGCACTGCCTCTACAATGTCGAGCACAACATCGATGAGCCCCGAGCTTGGAACGCGGAGTTACTCCGCCCCTTTTACACCTAAGTATTCACTCGGATGAGTTGTAATAAAAGTACTTCTGTAGTTCATGTTTCACAAGATAATAGTGTCATAATTTCCCCAATGATTGATGTCATTTTTTATTTGTCAATAAAATTCCCCCTCAGTGGGTAGCTTAGCTGCGAATCCGTTTCGCCTAAGTTTGTAAAAAAATCCTTGCCGAGTGGAGAGCCAGCCTCCCACTCGGGGGCTTAGCTGTGAATCCGTTTCGCCTAAGTTTCAATAAAATCCTACCGAGTGGTGAGCCAGCCTCCCACTCGGGGGCTTAGCTGCAGTGCAAGTACTCGCCTAAGTTCCAAAAAAATCCTACCGAGTGGTGCGTTAGCCTCCCACTCGGGGGCTTAGCTGCAGTCCAAGTACTCGCCTAAGTTTCGAAAATCCTACCGAGTGGAGAGCCAGCCTCCCACTCGGAGGCTTAGCTGCAGTCTAAACACTCACCGAAGTTCAAATTCAAACGTGCGCTCTGCAAGGAGGACGAGGTGCAGGTCGACTGCTACCCTCCCCTTCGAGCTACGCCACAAGTACAACGTGCGCTCTGCAAGGAGGACGAGGTACAGGTCGACTGCTACCCTCTCTTCCGAGCTACGCCACAAGTACAACGTACGCTCTGCAAGGAGGACGAGGTGCAGGTCGACTGCTACCCTCTCCTCCAAGCTACGCCACAAGTACAACGTGCGCTCCGCAAGGAGGACGAGGGGCAGGTTGACCGCCACCCTCTCCTTCCGAGCTACGCCACAAGTATAATGTGTTCTCCATAAGAAAGACGTCGTAAAAATCCTACCGAGTGGAGAGCAGACCTCCCACTCGGGGGCTTAGCTGCAGCCCAGTGCTCGCCTAAGTTTTGAAAATCCTACCGAGTGGAGAGCAGACCTCCCACTCGGGGGCTTAGCTGCAGCCCAGTGCTTGCCTAAGTTTTGAAAATCCTATCGAGTGGAGAGCAGACCTCCCACTCGGGGCTTAGCTGCAGCCCAGTGCTCGCCTAAGTTTGAAAATCCTACCGAGTGGAGAGCGGACCTCCCACTCAGGGGCTTAGCTGCAGCCCAGTGCTCGCCTAAGTTTTGAAAATCCTACCGAGTGGAGAGCGGACCTCCCACTCAGAGGCTTAGCTGCAGCCCAGTGCTCGCCTAAGTTTTGAAAATCCTACCGAGTGTAGAGCGGACCTCCCACTCGGAGGCTTAGCTGTAGCCCATTGCTCGCCTAAGTTTTGAAAATCCTACCCAGTGGAGAGCAGACCTCCCACTCGGAGGCTTAGCTGCAGCCCAGTGCTCGCCTAAGTTTTGAAAATCCTACCGAGTGGAGAGCAGACTTCCCACTCGGAGGCTTAGCTGCAGCCCAGTGCCTGCCTAAGTGTATTGGGGAACAAGTCGATTGCAATAAGCACCTCGCTTTAACCCGCAAAAGACACCTCAAACCAAATGCAAGCATATTTAAACGTCGAATCCAAGTTCGGATAAACACCTAACGGAACCGAAAGTGCTCAGGCGCTAGGCCTGTTAAGGTTTGTCGGTTACAAAAATCACTCGGCATACCGAGGCAAATTTAAAGTGTCGAGCTCAGAAGTTTTTTACCCCTCCTGTGGAGGGCTGGAAGGTGCAACAAACTCGTCCATGTCGATTCCATCAGCAATCCGAGTGGCAGCGGCGATGAAGGTCTCCATGAAGGACCGGAAATCATGCATCTTGGTGTTAGCCACCCGAAGGGCCGCCAGCTTGTCCTCTCGTGCATCCTTGCAATGGACTCGGGCCAGAGATAGAGCAACGTCTCGCCACACCGCGAAGACTTCTTCCACTCGCACTCGACTTGGGACTGTGTTCAGTCGAGTCATCAGAGACTCGAGGTCATTCTGGAGCGTCTCTCTGGGCCAGAGCGTGGTGTTGATGCGGGAAGTGGCGACCTTCAGCCTTGCGGGATAATCAACAACGGCAGCAACACGAGATTCGAGCCGGAGCACGTTCATGGCGACTTCATCCTTCAAAAGAGAGTTGATGGGATCCAGGTTTACTTCTAGTCGACCAGTCTCCTCTTCAAAGTTCTGGCAAAATTATGCAAGCACAACCACCGAGTCAAGACAACAGTCGAATGGAAAGATTGCAGTTAAAATATCTGTTTGGTACAAAAGATTACCTTCGAGCATGAGGAATAGCTTATTGGCGAGCCCGCCCAGATAAACCTCCAGATCGTTCTTCTTTCCCATCAACTCACTGGCCTTGTCACTCAGGACAATCTTATCACTTTTCAGTCGACTGACCTATTTGTTGGCAGCATCGAGAGCAGCTTTTAGATTAGTGTTTTCTTCTTCAAGCTTGGTGATCGAAGCCAGCTTCTCATATGCGAGCTTGGTTTTCTCTAAAGCCGCTTTCTGCATTTCAGCCAACTCAAGGTCTTTCTTCTTTAGGGCATCCCTCACTTTTCCTGCAAAGTTACAGCGAGATCAGATTCCGAAACAAATGAGGGGCAAAGGCAGTCGTCGAAGGCCTCACCAAACATACCTTTAGCTTCCTCCTTCGCCTTCGTCAGGTTTTCCTGGGCCAGCTTCAGGTCAAGCTCGAGCTGGATGTGTTTGTTCTCCAACTCGGTATAACGAGCCGCAAGGTCACAGGATTTCTACGAAGAATCAATCGACAGATGTCAAAGACAATTCACTTCCGAGTGACTAAGGAAAAATCATACGTTTCTAAGACTACGGCCGAATACAAACATTCGACCATAGTCTCGGGGACTACACCCAGTGGGTGCACTCAGCGTGCCCCCACTAGTTCTATCAAGTTAGAGTCGACCAATCGACCAACAAAAAAAAATGGGATATGTTCTTGGTGTAGTCAATCGCCGTGATCGACCACAGTCTCGGGGACTACACCCAGTGGGTGCACTCAGCGTGCCCCCACCGGTCTACGAATCCATTCGACCTAGTCGAATAAAGGAAAAACTTAAGATATAAAGACTATGGTCGACTGCCAACAGTCCACCATAGCCTTGGGGACTACACCCAGTGGGTGCACTCAGCGTGCCCCCACTAACGCGGAATTTCAATCAACACACCTAGTGGGTGTAGGACAATCACTAGGAATTTCAGAAAGAAGAATTTTCAGACATCATATCCTAATGAACAGCGGTGACCGATCGACTGAACGTTACTCGAAGAGCTGAGCGGCATCATAGGCTGCTTGGCTGGCTTCTCGGATGGCCTTCACTTGCTCCATCATGACTCCCTTTGGCGATTGCTTCTTCGCAAAGACGGCTTGGTCCTCTCGGGACGAGTGGGTCGAGAAAAGTGAAGGCTGTGCAGCACTCGACGACGAGGGGTGAGCACTCGTCAACGGCACCGCAAAAGATACGGTAGGCCGAGTGATGTTTTCTCCCTCCGCGACTAGTGTCTCAGGTGCTGGCACGTCCCGAGTCGCCTTGCCAGCAGACACTTTCCTGCTCCTCCTTTGCCTCAGTGGTTCCTCATCGTCGTCGTCAGGAAGGTTAATAACAACATTAGACGGAGCTACAGAAAAGAATAAAAATTAGAGACAAGGAGCCAATCGACTGAAGACGGAACTATAAAGGTCATACCAGGTTTTGAAGTGGCAGCGTCTTCCATCTCATGATCTTCACCCGCCGAGGTATCGAAGTAGCAGCTGCAGTTCGAAGTCGTCATCGGTTGACGCATGAGTCGACCAAGAATAAGTTCATGTGGAACAGAAAAACTCAAGTAGCATCATTACCCCGAGATAGTGGGGATCACCATCTTCATCTTTGGCAAGACCTTCGCCGGCTTCGACGGCGCCACTCGAGATTGCTTCGGAGCGTTCTCAGTCGGCGCCGGAGAAGTGGTCCGGGGCGCTGGTCGATCAAGGCGATCGCGACCCCTTACCACGCTCGGTCACAGGATCATGGACGAGCTTCGAGCGTCTTTCCGAGCGAGGAGGCGCAACTTCCTCCTCCTCCTCCTCCTCCTCTTCCTCCTCACTAGAGTCATCACCCTCATCATCATCATCAGCATCCTAATCCCACTCCTCCGGGCTTTCACCCCCACTTCCTTCCTCCTCCTCAGTCGGCGTTTGTGCTCCATTGGGCATCGAGTATAATTCAGTGGTGGCCTGACAGACAACAAAACAAAGGTCAATCGACCAATTTGCAGCAAAGCAGAATGAATAAAGCAAGATTACAATTAAGGATAAAGTGGACATACCGTGTCCGGAGTGTAGGTATGGTCGAGTGGTGGAATCCTCCTGGCTCCACGAGGGTTGTCTTTATTCCCTGTGATCGCGGTCATCCACCTCTCCAGTGTGGCGTCGTCGACTGCTTCTGGATGGACCCGAGTTTCATCCTCGGTTCCACAGTACAGCCACATCGGGTGGCCTCGATACTGAAGCGGTTGGATGCGCCGCCTAAGGAAGACCTCCAGAAGGTCCATGCCTGTCACTCCGTCCCGAACGAGCTGGACTACACGCTCCATCAACATTTTTACTTGGGCTTTCTCCTCAGGAAGCACCTTCAGAGAAGAGGGCTTGTTCAATCGGTCCATGGAAAACGGAGGGAGACCAGTCGACTGCCCCGGCGTCGACTCGTCCGGTGATAGAACCAAGTCGATCGCCATCCTCTCGACCGACTTCAGAAGGGTCATGGCGGAAAAGTACTCTTGCTCCTCATCTGAATCCCAAGACCCCCGCACATCTGAATAACCTTATTCCTATCGTCATCCGGACTCGCCTTTTTCACTGTCTGTGAGCGACAGGTGAATATGTGCTTAAAGAGACCCCAGTGCGGTCGGCAACCCAGGAAGTTCTCGCACATGGACATGAAGGCAGCTAGGTAGGCAATGGAATTTGGATTGAAATGGTGGAGTTGCGCCCCAAAGAAATTCAGGAACCCTCGGAAGAAAACACTCGGAGACAGAGAGAACCCACGGTCTACGTGAGTAGCTAGAAGAACGCACTCACCCTCCTACGGCTGAGGTTGCCACTCGGTCCCAGGGAGCCTTGCTGCCCCGTGAGGGATCAGGCCCTCGTTGGCCAGGTCATTGAGATCCGTCTCAGTGATGGTCGAGCCGATCCAGTCCCCTTGGACCCAACCTTGCGGCAGGCGGGACCTTGACGAAGATCCGCCCCAACTGGACGCCCTTCCCTTCGCTTTCCCCGTCGCCGTCGCCTTCTTCGCACGCTCCAAGGCCACCGTCTTCTCCTTCACCATTGTCACCGACGAAGCACGCGAGGAGTGGATGTGCGGGGGGCGAGAGCAGATGCAGCGGGCGGAGGTGAAGGGGGCAGAGGGGGAAATGGGGAACACTGTTCAAAAACCCTCACCCGAACCTTATATAAGAATGCTTCCGAGTGGCTGACAAGTGGGCCCGGGCGATCCTATCACATCCCGAAACAGTCGCGCACGCGTGATACGTGGCGAAAAAGGCGGCACGGAAATCGAGGCATCTACGCCTTATCCCATCCGGAAGGCCATGTCCGCCCGCTTCGTGCGCTTCCCAAAATTCGGATCCCGCAAAATCCGCTAACAGCAGATCAATCTGTCAGACGGTAGATTTCCCGCGATCCGTCGCTCGGAAGTTTACTAAGTTCTAAAGTTCACTCGACAGAAGAAAGGAATGGATCAAGGCGACTGAAAGAAAAGTTGCTGCCATCGTCAAAAAGATTATTGGTCCAAAATGAGACATGTTCAGAACACAAAAACAAGTCGGAAATATTATCAACTCCTTCCTCACTCAAACCTCGATCCATTCGGGGGCTAATGATGAAGTCATGTACCTAGGGTAGGGTCACAGACCTGTCTTAAGTACCCTTCCCAAGGACATCCTCAGAAGAAGTTGCCTTCCAGTCGACCAAGAGAGACTTCACTCGACGGACTCGAAGGACTCGACCATGAAGACTCACTCGACCACCAGGAGATCAAGAGCCACTCTGCATCCAACGGTCTGTAATTAAGTAGTCTTTATGGCCATGATGACACTTTATGTAAGGCGTTACCAGTAACGCCAGGCCTTAATGTACTTTAAACCTGCATAAGCGAAATTTGGAAGGGTGCGCGGACACTATATAAGCCACGCCCCTCCTCAGTGTAAGTGGTTCGCACCCCTGTAATCTATACACACATAATCCAGTCGACCGCCTCCGGGCTCCGAGACGTAGGGTTGTTACGTCCTCCGAGAAGGGCCTGAACTCGTACATCCTTTGTCTGTACAACTGCTCCATAGCTAGGATCTTGCCTCTCCATACCTACCCCCATTCTACTGTCAAACTTAGAACCACGACATGCTCTGCCCGACCTCGCCGGCGTCGACTGCGCTCCGGCCAACCCGCCTGCCATCCCCGCACGTCCTTCCACGCTTCATTTCGGCTCGTTCCTGGTGGACATCCATGACGCTGGATCTTCCTCCAGCTCCGTCCGGCGCCACTTCAGTTCTTCCTCCAACGAGCCCCACCTCATCTGCTTAGAGGCTACCTTTGATCTCAACTCCCCACCCCCGGATCTCTCCGCCCCAGTGGATGGAGCCACGGTCAGGATCCAGCTCCACCTCATCAAAGACATCCATGACTTAGATGATGCGGCTGCTGCCACTGCTCGCCGCCTCAACCTCTCCCCTCCTCGCCCAACCCACGTTCCCCGCCATGCTCCCCGCCATGCTACCCGCCCGGTCTCGACGCCTCCCACGCACCTAAACAGGGGGCCTCCCACCTTTGCCCCCATCCCCCACCCGCCTCGCCAGCCCTTCATTGTTGTCCCACCGCATCTTGTTCACGATGACATAGCTAGGTATGCTTTCGTCCACTTCAGCACCCCCGTTCACAACCCATTCCTTGAGATTCGCCGCGTGCTTCAGGAGCGCGCTGGCAACCCTGTCTTTTGCGTTGCGGCGTCTTTCCGTGGCGCAGGTCTAGTCTCCTTCCCCACTGCTACTGCTCGCCACGCCATCATCACGCGTGGCCCTATGCATGTCGACGGGAACTCCATCTTGTTCGAGCCAGCTGAAGATCATGGCCGCTCCACCGTCTTGTTTGAAGATGATCTCACGGAGTTGGAGGCCATCGGCTTCCCTCTTGAGCTCTGGCATCCTTCGGGTGTTCACTTCATCCTCAACTTTCTTGGTGAAATCTTCTCCATCGATCAGTACTGCCTACTGTCCGACGAGCGCACTTCCATTCGGGCACATGTTGCTCCCTTCAAAGGAACCACTCTCCCTGATGCCATCACAGTCCAGCTCCCCAATCTTGATGTCCTAGTTGTCCAACTACTTGAGCATGGCAAGGTCTCTCGCATTGGCCCATATGACCCATCTCCCTTCTCCTCTGAGGAGGACTCAGACTCCGGTTCGGACTCCGCTTCCGACTCGGATTCGCCTGCCCCGGATCCCTCTGTTGGGCTCCAGTGCGCCACCGCGGCCATGGCTGCCTTTGGCCCGATCACCGTCTCCCCTGAATTCCCTTAGGGACCCCTCCTTCTCCATCAAGGAATGCATCGCTTGCCGCCGACGATTTTGTCGAACTTGCTTTAAGCTCCTCCAATGATGAGGTGCCACTTGCTATGGTTGGACTGGCTCCTCCTGTTCTGCTCGATGTTATCCTTGCTGACCTTTAGCCCGCTGGGCTGCCATCGTCCCCTGCGCTGCCACCTGCCTCTGATGCCCCAGCCATTCCTCCGGTGCCCTCGGTCATTTCCTCTATGCTCGCGGCGGCCAACTGTGCGCCTTCTTCGGTTGCCTTTCCTGCTACAGCTTGTGCTGCTTCTGCCGCCATGCCGGCCCAGGAGCTGGCACCCCCTCCGGTGGTCTACTCTCGCCGGCCCAGGGCTGCTGTGCCTCTTGCTCAGCCTCCTCTGCCGGCTGTGGATGACGAGCCTGAGCCGGAGGTGCACGAAGCCATTGCCAAGAAGAAGCGTGCACACCGCAAACGGGCTTGCTCGGTGTTGCATGTCAGGCGGAGTGCTCGTCTTGCTGAGCTGGAGCCATACAGGAAGGAGACCATGCAGGACAAGGCCTCGAAGGCCAAAGCCAAGCGTTTCATGCAAGGCAGCTCCGCTCGTGACTTTGAGGATGCAGTGCGTACCGCTCGCCTGTACCCTGATGATGCGCAGCCTGGCTCTCCACGTGCCCTGGCCGCCCTGGCTCTGGAGTGTGGCTCTTCTCCTGACGAGGCTGAATTGGTGGCCTCAGCTGCTGGTGCCTCTGCCAAGTGATCTATGTGTAGCTGCATGAAGAAGACTGGATGTTGCTGTAGTTTGTGTCTGCTCCTAGCTCTATCTGTTCCCATGGGTGTTTGTACCCGATGATGTATCCTCGTTATCCTAGTTATCCTGTATCTCTAGTTGGTGTCTGTTTTAGTGTTCTATGTCTAGTTCGAACTTGTTGTTCTGCTCGTGGAATGTAAGAGGATTAGGTGATGATGGAAAATGTACTGAAGTATTGTCTGAATTACTGTCCCTCAAACCAAACCTTCTTCTCCTTCAAGAAACTAAGTTAGCAGCCCCCTCTCCGCAGAAAATCGGATCCTTTCTCCCCTCTTACCTCGATTCTGTTAGCTCCTTCCAAAGACGTGGTACTGCTGGGGGGTTACTAACGGCCGTCTCCACCTCTTCCCTCTCGGTTAAATCCTATGTCAATCACTCGTTCTGCTCTTCCGTAACGCTATAATCCTTCGCGTGCCCGACCCCACTTGTAATCACCAACGTCTACGCTCCCACAGCCCGAGCCCTCAAAAGTGACTTCCTTGAAGAGCTTAAAAGTATTGCCCCCTTTGACAGCACCCCTTGGTTAGTCTTAGGCGATTTCAACCTCATTCGCTTCCCTCACGAAAAAAAACAACTCTAATTTTCATCATCTTGAGGCCAATCTCTTCAATGACACGTTGGACCAACTTGCACTACTAGAACTACCCCTCCTCGACAGGAAATTCATTTGGTCAAATAATCAAGAGTCGCCTGTTTTGGAACGCCTTGATCATGCCTTCTTCAATTTAGCTTGGAACAATTCATTCCCAAATTCCTCGCTCACTTCCTTGCCACGATTCACTTATGATCATGTTCCACTAGTCGTCTCCATCTCAACCTCCATTCCCCGCTCCCGCCTTTTTTGGGTTTGAAAGATCTTGGGCCCTTCACCCGGCCTACCGACGCAAAATCTCTCAAGCCACAACCCTTCATAGCCCATACAGCCCAACGGGCTCCTCAAACCTAGTTGAAAGTGCAACTATCCCTAGGTGGTTTTGGTAATTCATAACAACATATAGCTCATTGAGCTAATGCTATTCCAAGACAAATATCTCAGGAAAGCTCAATGAATGGCATGGCATGGATGATGAAAGTGGATCCCTCAAAATATGAAGGACAAAGGATTGGCTCAAACTCAAAAGCTCAAGACTCTACATTTTACATTTTAGTGATCCAAGATCACATTGAGTCTATAGGAAAAGCCAATATTATCAAGGAGGGATGAGGTGTTGCTTAACGAGCCTCTTGCTTCAAGTGCTTAGTGATATGCTCCAAAAACCCTCAACTACTTTCTCACATCCACATATGACCTAAACTCAAAGTCAAAATCGGTCCCGCCGATTCTTTCTATCCGGCGCCACCGAGTTCAAATGTCATAGCCACTGCCACAAACCCTAGGCAAATCGGTCTCACCGATAGGGATCTCGGTCTCACCGAGATGGGATTGTAATCTCTCTGTTTTCCTTCGTAACATTTCGGTCTAACCAAAGTGAGCGATCGGTCCCACCGAGATTGCAATGTAAACTCTATGTTTCCCTTTCGTAACATTTCGGTCTCACCGAAAAGAGAGAATCAGTCCCACCGAGTTTACCTGACCATCTCTCTGGTTAGCTAATTACCAAAATCGGTCTCACTAAGTTTGTGTAATCGGTCTCACTGAGATTACGTTATGCCCTAACCCTAACCATATCGGTCCTACCGAGTTGCATGTCGGTCCCACCGAAAACCCTAACGGTCACTAGATTTACTAAATCGGTCCGACCGAGTTTGGTAAATTGTGTGTAACGGTTAGATTTTGTGTGGAGGCTATATATACCCCTCCACCTCCTCTTCACTCGTGGAGAGAGCCATCAGAACAAACCTACACTCCCAACTCCCAACCTACACTTGTGTTGAGGCCAAGATATTTCATTCCTACATATGAATCTTGATCTCTAGCCTTCCCAAGTTGCTTTCCACTCAAATCTTCTTTCCACCATATCCAAATCCTATGAGAGAGAGTTGAGTGTTGGGGACACTATCATTTGAAGCACAAGAGCAAGGAGTTCATCATCAACGCACCATTTGTTACTTCTTGGAGAGTGGTGTCTCCTAGACTGGCTAGGTGTCACTTGGGAGACTCCGACAAGATTGTGGAGTTGAACCAAGGAGTTTGTAAGGGCAAGGAGATCGCCTACTTCATGAAGATCTACCGCTAGTGAGGCAAGTCCTTCATGGGCGACGGCCATGGTGGGATAGACAAGGTTGCTTCTTCGTGGACCCTTCGTGGGTGGAGCCCTCCGTGAACTCGCGCAACCGTTACCCTTCGTGGGTTGAAGTCTCCATCAACGTGGATGTACGATAGCACCACCTATCGGAACCACGACAAAAACATCCGTGTCTCCAATTGCATTTGAATCCTCCAAACCCTTTCCTTTACATTCTTGCAAATTTCATGCTTTACTTTCTGCTGCTCATATACTCTTTGCATGCTTGCTTGAATTGTGTGAAGATTGCTTGACTTGTCCAAAGATAGCTAAAATCTGCCAAAGTCTAAAATTGGGAAAAGGTTAAGTTTTTAATTGGTCAAGTAGTCTAATCACCCCCCCCCCCTCTGGACATACTTCAAGGTCCTACAAGTGGTATCAGAGCTTTGGTCTCCATTTGCTTTGATTTCCATAGCTTTTGGTGGTCATAGCCTTGGTTTCACAACCTAGGAGAGTATGGCGTCTAGCGAGGGAAATTATCACCGTAGAGGTCCTTACTTTGATGGTACTAATTTTGCTAGTTGGAAGCATAAGATGAAAATGCATATTCTCGGACATAACCCCGCCGTTTGGGCTATTGTGTATATTGGCTTGCAAGGTGAATTCTTTGATGGGAGAGAGCCGAACCGTGAAGCTAGTGTGGATGAATTGAAGATGCTGCAATACAACGCTCAAGCTTGTGATATCCTCTTCAATGGCTTGTGCCCCGAAGGATTCAACAAAATCAGCCGTCTTGAGAATGCAAAGGAAATTTGGGATACTTTGATTGATATGCATGAAGGTACCGACTCCGTCAAGGAATCCAAGTTGGATGTGCTCCAAAGTCAGCTTGACAAGTTCAAAATGAAGGATGGAGAAGGTGTCGATGAAATGTACTCTAGGCTTGCTCTTATCACAAATGAGATTGCCGGCTTAGGAAGTGAAGAGATGACCGACAGATTCATCATCAAGAAGATCTTAAGAGCATTGGATGGAAAGTATGATACCGTGTGCACATTGATCCAAATGATGCCAAATTACAAAGATCTCAAGCCAACAAAAGTCATTGAAAGAATTGTTGCTCATGAGATGTCACTCAAGGATAAGGAGGAACTTCACAACAAGTCAAGTGGTGCTTACAAAGCCTCATGTGAAGCCCCCACATCATCAAGTGAGAAACAAACCTTCAATGAAGAATTGAGCTTAATGGTGAAGAACTTCAACAAATTCTACAAGAGTAGAGGCAAAGAAAGAAGCTCTAAGTCAAGGTCCTATAATGACAAAAGATCTTCTAGTCGATAGCGCAATTGCTACAATTGTGGGAGACCCGAACACTATTCCAATGAGTGTACGGCACCCTACAAAGGAAGAGAAGATTCTCCAAAAAGAAGAAGTAGAAGAGAAGAATCACCTCCAAGAGAGAAAAGGAGTAGAGATGATCGTTATGAACGAAGACCCTCACGGAGAAGCAAGGATTCGGAAAGGAAGGACAAGTCATCAAAGAGCTACACAAAACGAAGACATCAAGCTCATGTTGGTGAATGGGTATCCGGCTCCGACTCCGACAATCACTCCGAGAGAAGCTATCACTCCGACTCCGAATATACTCAAGATGAAGGTGTTGTCGGTCTAGCACTTGCGTCAACCAACTCCTACGACATATTTGATTCACCAAATGAAGGAATTGGAAGATGCTTCATGGCCAAAGGTCGTAAGGTAACACACCCCGAGTATGTTGATTTCAATAGTGATGAAGATGACTTGCTAGGTGATGATGATTTACTTGTTGACAACTCTAGTGATGAATACTACGATGAAACGTCAATTAATCATGCTAATCAAGATAAAACGAATGACAATGATAAGGAGAAGATTGAGCTTCTAACTAAAGAAATAAACACTCTTAAGTTAGCTCATGAAACTATCTTCGAAGATCATTGAGAAATTTTAAGGGCTCATGAGAAGTTACGCTTTGAAAAGCTCAATCTTGAGCAAGAGCATGAGTTCCTAAAGGCAATCAATGATGATCTCCGCAAGAAAATTTCTTCTTACATTGCCAAGCGTTTACTCTTATCTACTTACATGCCTCAAGTCAAGTCTAGTAACAAGTACAAGAAAGATTCTTCCACTAGTAGTAACAATAATAATGTCAAATCCAATATTGTTGCTTCTAGTAGTTCTCTTGATTCCACTAATGATTCTCTTAGCCAAGTTACACTTGAGCAAGAAAATAGCTTATTGAAGGGAATTATAGAAAGGTGTATACAAGAGACTTGCTTAGGGAGTAAGCAATTCGAGGAAATCATACGCAAGCAAAGAAGGCACCGGAAGAATCAAGGTGTTGGTTTTGAACGAAAGTTCAATGCCAATGGAGTTGAGCGGGAAGAAGATCAATACCCCAAGACGAAGTTTGTTCCTCAACAAGAGAAGTATGATCCTACTTCCTTCAAGGGAACACAAGCACAAGATGATCTTCCACCACAAGACCACAGGAACAAAGGCAAGGACAAGCTTCAAGAGGAGATTGATGCATTTGAAGAAGCACCTAAGGCCTTGGTCATGTGGGTTCCCAAGACTACATCAAGTTCTACTTCATCAAGTACAACTACAACTCCAAGGATTCCCATCAAGATGATGTGGATCCCGAAGAAGAAGAAGTAGAGTGTCCTTGAGGGTGACTCCGCCAACATTTTTCACTCATATCATTATGGCAAGGACAAGTGCAATCAACTTCCATATCTTGCACTAGTTCAAGGAGTCACAAACCTCATGTTGGTAAGGCAAGGGACAAGGTATCCTAATGTTTTCATGGACATCATCTTGTGTGTGCATCACTCTATGTCTATGGATATTCTTGTTTGTTCCTTGTGGGACTAACCCATGTAGGTATTGAAAGTGCAACTCACTCCAAAGGATTGCTCCAAATGATCTACATCAACATTGAGCATCCACATCTTCAACACCTACATGAAGTCATCATCGACAAAACCCAAGGTTAGTTCATCCCTCTAAGGGGGGATCTCACATCTAGGGGGAGCTTAACTCTAAGAATTGAGTCAAAGTAACTCTAATGATGTGAACACATCAATGCATTATGTAAAAGTGGTAACCCCACTTGAGCTTAAACGATGAGTATGACCTATGATCAAATGTTCTCATTTAACTCCTAAGTCAATATACTCATATATAGATGACCTAGTCATCGCCAATTGTTTGATAGATGCTAGAATTGGTTGTGCATGTCTTGCCACATATTTCATTTGCCATTTTATTGTGTGAGCATGTTGGTTGCATATTTTACTCATTCAAGGACATCCACTTGTTGCTTTGATTGATTGGTTCTTTTTCTTTGGACAAGTGGATGGACAAGAATGCCTAAGAACCTCCTCTAGCTATCTATGCTTTTCTCGTCTCAAACTCAATTCATGCTACATCACAAAATTTGATCAAGTCGGATTCGAACCACTCTGTGTGAGGAGCACTCGGAGTCCCTGATTCGTCATGGACTTAAACTTCCAAAACTTCTTTGTGATTTTCAGTCTGACCGATTCTTCCATTTCGGTCATACCGAGATCACCAAGTCGATCTAGGTTTTCCATCTCGGTGCAACCAATTTGAACTTTTCGGTCACACCGAGTTGCTGTAACTGTCAACAGTTATGCATCTCGGTGCCACCGAGTCGTTCCACTCGGTCACACCGACAGTGTCGGGCTATATATTCACACGGGCAAAAATTTGGAAAACTTTCTCCAAACCTCTTCGCACGCGCATAGCTCGCTCTACCTTCTAGGTCTCTGGATCGTCGACTTCGTCGCCAGCCGCCTCCTGCCGCTGGTCTCCGCCGCCGTCAACGGATTTCATCTCCGCCGTTGCCGTCGTAGCGAGTTCATCGCCGAACTAGGGTATGTACTCGATCACAGTGCTATCCTCGTCTGATTCTCAGCACATTGTGTTCATTATGATTCTTGCCACGATTGAAACACCTCTATCCAGTCAAAACAATCCTTAGAATAGATGCGATTTGAAAATTTAGGGTTAGGTTTCCGCCGAAACCATCTCGGACCCACCGAGTTGAAAACTCGGTCCCACCGATTCGGCTAACGCCATTGCACTAGTAACTCTCGGTCTGACCGAGAGTTGCTAATCGGTGTGACCGATTTTAGAACTTTGTGAAACCCTAGCAGTTTCGGTGCCACCGAACTGTGACTCAGTCTGACCGAGTTCACTAGTTTAGGTTCCAAAACTTCTTCGATATCATCGAGTTTGAAAATCAGTTGATCCGAAATGCTTTATGTGGAAAACTAAAACTAAGTTTTTGAATCATTCTTTTGCAAAAATCTTTGCATTCTGTGATGCTCATCCACTCTATCTCATCTATAACTATTCACAGGGTCAGCAGTCAGTGTTTGCAGCATGTCAAACCAAAGTGACAGCCAGAACAGGGAAGAAGAGCAGATTCACATGAGTGAGGGCACTAGTCCCTCTAGCACTTCAGATGATGGCAGCAGAAGCACTCCTAGCAATCTGCCTAAAGCTGCCACCAGGGCCAGAAAGAAGGAAACCTCAGAATCTGAGGATGAGGATTATGTGGCAGTAGAGGATGAGGCCACTTCCAAGAAGAAGGTGGTCAAGAAATAATATGGTTCAGCTGCAGCCACTAAGCCAGTTGTGCAGAAGAAGGCACCTGCAAGAAGGATTCCCACTTCCAAACCCAGGAAGGTTCCCACTTGAGAAACCATGAAGTTTACTATTGAGTCATAAGATGAAGCTGCTGGTCAAGACAAAAAGAAAAAGAGAGTCAGAACCACCACTGCCAAAGTTCTTGGCAATCCCTCTATGAGGAGAGACTCTGAAGAAGAGGAAGAAGAGGTTGCTGCACCAGCACCCAAGGCACAAAAGCTTATGGGTGATGCTATAATGTCAGGGGCTGCATCATCAAAGCCCAAAGAAGCACCCAAAGCTGCCCCCAAGCCCAAGAATGCACCAAAGAGGAATACCAGGAGTATACCAGCTGCTGAGAAGAAAAAGGCCCCAGTGCCTGAAGTTGCTGCTGAGGAAGATGATGAAGGACAAGTCCTGAGGAAGCTAAAGCCAAAGATTCCAGACCATAATGATGATCATCCTGTGGCTGAGAACATGAAGCTAAGAAAGGATGCATGACTCAGACAGTGGAGGTTGTCTGATCCCTATGCTATCAGGAGAAGGACTGCTGTTGATTACAGGTTCCACACTAAGAAACAGCAGGATTTCTATGAGACAGTGTTGTTGGACAAGAAGCCTATAGTGTGTGATATGAGGTGGGTCGACTGGACCTACATGAAGGAGAATGATGAACACTGTCCTGGAGTGCAAGACAGTTTCATTGCTTGTGAAGTTGCAGACTTTGTTGGGCAGAAGCTCACAAAGTGGAATGATGAGATCATTATGCAATTCTACTCCACAGCACATTTCTATCCAGATGGTAGGATAGTTTGGATGTCTGAAGGTACAAGGTACCAATCAACCATTGAGGAATGGGCCAATCTGATCAATGCACCAAAGGAGAGTGAAGATGACTTGGATGTCTATGCCAAGAAGAAGATGGATCACAATTCCATGGCACATATGTACAAGGAGATCCCAGATGCTGCAGTTGAGGCACATAAGTTTGGGCCAGTCTATTTTCTTCTGTCAGGGCTGCCAATGATCAACTGGATCCTAAGGCATACTCTATTGCCCAAGTCAGGTGACCACAACATGATAAGAGGCCATGCTATAAACTTGCTACACTTGTTTGATGTGCCACAGAAATTCAAGGTCATGAGCCTCATGGTTGAGACTATCAAGAGGACAGCAGCAGACCAAAAGAGAAGTTGTGGATATGCCCCACAAATTCAGGAGTTGATTAACTCAAAGATGGGCACAAGCACATACTTGCTGGACAAGGAACATTTTACTATCTATCCAGAATTTGAGGACAATCAAGTTGTGATGAATGAGAATGAACCATCATCGGTACAAGCTCAAGAGAAGAAGGAGAAAGCAAAGAAAGAGAAGGCTGCCAAGATGCCAACACAAGAGGAGGCATCTGAGTAATTTTTTGAAGAACAAGCAGGAGCAGCTTGGTTACTTGATAGCATCAACTCTGAGGATTGAGAAGGGGTTGGCCACCCTAAATCAGAACCAGGAGAGCCTGGAAAGAATCATGGAACAAAAATTCTATGATTTAGATGTCAAAGTAACTGAGATTCAATCAGTTGTGGAGCAGCTACAGGATGACATGCAGGAGAGGAAGGGCAAGACAACCACTAATGCATTTGCCAGAGTGCCTAGAGCTCAGAGATCAGCTGTAGTGCCTGTGATAGACTCCAGAGCCACTTCATCTGCACCAGCTACAGCTCCTACAGCTCCAGTGCAACCAGCTCCAGCACCAACTCCTTCAGCTCCATCCACATCAACGGAAGCCTTCGTCCAAGGAGCCATCTCTACACCACCACCTGAAGACCAAGCCTGAGAGACGATATCGTACTATGCATTTTCTAGGAACTTCTTGGTAACTTGTTGCCAAAGGGGGAGAAAAATGTATAGATCATAGGCTGAGAGAGAGAGAGAGAGTTTGCTTTTGTTCTCTCTTGTCTTCTTGGTTGAACTTTGTTTGCTTTTGATTGCTTGAGACTTTATGCTATTATCTGTGAGACATTGATGATCATGTGTTTGATCATAAGCTACACTTATGCTTGTCAGATGATATTATCTTACTTATCCTTATATGTTCATTCACTTTGCTTGGTGATGAGTGCATGTATTCAATCTTTATTATTTTGAGCGCTCCACCAAGATGTATGTGACATGGAAGAGTAACCCATGAGCCTAATTCCTTGTGCATTTGCAGTCCAAAGCAAATCTTAAACTATGCACAAATTTAGGGGGAGCTCTTGCTTATCACATACTTCTCAAAGCAACGATATTTTTCAATCTTATTATCATTTATCGAAGCTTTCATCTATATGTTGTCATCAATTACCAAAAGGGGGAGATTGAAAGTGCAACTATCCCTAGGTGGTTTTGGTAATTCATAACAACATATAGCTCATTGAGCTAATGCTATTCCAAGACAAATATTTCAGGAAAGCTCAATGAATGGCATGGCATGGATGATGAAAGTGGATCCCTCAAAATATTAAGGACAAAGGATTGGCTCAAGAACAAAAGCTCAAGACTCTACATTTTACATTTTAGTGATCCAAGATCACATTGAGTCTATAGGAAAAGCCAATACTATCAAGGAGGGATGAGGTGTTGCTTAATGAGCCTCTTGCTTCAAGTGCTTAGTGATATGCTCCAAAAACCCTCAACTACTTTCTCACATCCACATATGACCTAAACTCAAAGTCAAAATTGGTCCCACCGATTCTTTCTATCCGGCGCCATCGAGTTCAAATGTCATAGCCACTGCCACAAACCCTAGGCAAATCGGTCTCACTGATAGGGATCTCGGTCTCACCGAGATGGGATTGTAATCTCTCTGTTTCCCTTTGCAACGTTTCGGTCTAACCGAAGTGAGCGATCGGTCCCACCGAGATTGCAATGTAAACTCTCTGTTTCCCTTTCGTAACATTTCGGTCTCACCGAAAAGAGCGAATCAGTCCCACCGAGTTTACCTGACCAACTCTCTGGTTAGCTAATTACCAAAATCGGTCTCACCGAGTTTGTGTAATCGGTCTCACAGAGATTACGTTATACCCTAACCCTATGAAGGAAATATGCCCTAGAGGCAATAATAAAGTTATTATTTATTTCCTTATTTCATGATAAATGTTTATCATTCATGCTAGAATTGTATTAACCGGAAACATGATACATGTGTGAATGCATAGACAAACAAGATGTCACTAGTATGCCTCTACTAGACTAGCTTGTTAATGAAAGATGGTTATGTTTCCTAACCATGAACAAAGAGTTGTTATTTGATTAACAAGGTCACATCATTAGTAGAATGATCGATTGACATGACCCATTCCATTAGCTTAGCACACGATCGCTTAGTATGTTGCTCTTGCTTTTATCCATGACATATACATGTTCCTCGTAACTATGAGATTATGCAACTCCGTTTACGGAGGAACACTTTGGTACTACCAAACGTCACAACGAATCGGGTGATTATAAAGGAGTACTACAGGTGTCTCCAAAGGCAGATGTTGGGTTGGCGTATTTGAGATTAGGATTTGTCACTCCGAATGTCGGAGAGGTATCTCTCGGCCCTCTCGGTAATGCACATCACTTAAGCCTTGCAAGCATTGCAACTAATGAGTTAGTTGCGAGATGATGTATTACGGAACGAGTAAAGAGACTTGTCGATAGCGAGATTGAACTAGGTATTGGATGCCGACGATCGAATCTCGGGCAAGTAACATACCGATGACAAAGGGAACAACGATGTTGTTATGCGGTCTGACCGATAAAGATCTTCATAGAATATGTAGGAACCAATATGGGCATCCAGGTCCCGCTATTGGTTATTGACCGAGACGTGTCTCGGTCATGTCTACATTGTTCTCGAACCGTAGGGTCCGCACGCTTAAGGTTTCGATGATGGTTATATTATGAGTTTATGTATTTTGATGTACCAAGAAGTTGAGTCCGGATGTGATCACGGACATGACGAGGAGTCTCGAAATGGTCGAGACATAAAGATTGATATATTGGAAGCCTATATTTGGAGTTCGAATGATTAGGGTGAAATCGGATTTTTAGGAACACCGGGGTTACGGAACCTCCCGGAGGCTATTGGGCCTTAGTGGGCCACGAGGAGAAGAGGAAGGGCCGGCCGGGGCAGGCGCGCGCCCCCCCTAGTCCGAATAGGACAAGGAGAGGCGGCGCCCCTTCCTCTTCCCTCCCCAATCCTACTCCAACTAGGAAAAGGGGGGAGTCCTACTCCCGGTGGGAGTAGGACTCCTCCGACGCGCCTCTTCCAAGGGCCGGCCGCACCCCCCCCTTTCTCCTTTATATACGGGGGCAGGGGGCACCCTAGAACACACAAGTTTTGATCTACGGATCGTTCCTTAGCCGTGTGCGGTGCCCCCCTCCACCATATTCCACCTCGGTCATATCGTTGCGAAGCTTAGGCGAAGCTCTGCGCCGGTAGAACATCAAGATCGTCACAACGCCGTCGTCTTGTGGAACTCTCCTCGACACTCGGCTGGATCGAGTACGAGGGCGTCATCGAGCTGTACGTGTGTCAAGAACTCGGGCGCCGAGTAACGGCGCCGGATCGGTCGGATCGCGAGGAGAACGTCGACTACTTCCTCTACGTTGTGATCGCTTCGCCGGGTCTCACGAGGGTGCGTGGACAACACTCTCCTCTCGTTGCTATTCATCACCATGATCTTGCGTGTGCGTAGGAAAATTTTTGAAATTACTCGTTCCCCAACAAGTGGCATCGAGCCTAGGTTTTTATGGTTTGATGTTTTGCACGAGTAGAACACAAGTGAGTTGTGGGCGATACAAGTCATACTACCTACCAGCATGTCATACTTTGGTTCAGCGGTATTGTGAGATGAAGCGGCCGGACCGACATTACGCAGACGCTTACGCGAGACTGGTTTCACCGCCACTGAGCACTCGTTGCTTAAAGGTGATTGGCGGGTGTCTGCTCTCTCACTTTAGTTGAACCGAGTGTGGCTACGCCCGGTCCTTGAGAAGGTTAAAACGAGTCTATTTGACAAAGTATCGTTGTGGTTTTGATGCGAGGTGAGATTGGTTCTTGCTTAAGCCCGTAGCAGCCACGTAAAATTTGCAACAACAAAGTAGAGGGCGTCTAACTTGTTTTTGCAGGGCATGTTGTGATGTGATATGGTCAAGACGTGATGCTATATTTTATTGTATGAGATGATCATGTTTTGTAACGAAGTTATCGGCAATGGCAGGAGCCATATGGTTGTCGCTTTATTGTATGAAATGCAATCATACTGTAATGCTTTACTTTATCACTAAGCGGTAGCGATAGTCGTAGAAGCATAAGATTGGCGAGACGACAACGATGCTACGATGGAGATCAAGGTGTCGCTGGTGACGATGGTGATCATGGTGGTGCTGCAGAGATGGAGATCACGAAGCACAAGATGATGATGACCATATCATATCACTTATATTGATTTGCATGTGATGTTTATCTTTTATACATCTTATCTTGCTTTGATTGACGGTAGCATTATAAGATGATCTCTCACTAAATTATCAAGAAGTGTTCTCCCGAGTATGCACGTTGCCAAAGTTCGTCGTGCCCGGACACCACGTGATGATCGGGTGTGATAAGCTCTCGTCCATCTACAACGGGTGCAAGCCAGTTTTGCACACGCAGAATACTCGAGTTATACTTGACGAGCCTAGCATATGCAGATATGGCCTCGGAACACGGAGACCGAAAGGTCGGCGTGAATCATATAGTAGATATGATCAACATGAGATGTTCACCATTGAAAACTACTCCATCTCACGTGATGATCGGTTATGGTTTAGTTGATTTGGATCACGTGATCACTTAGATGACTAGAGAGATGTCTTTCTAAGTGGGAGTTCTTAAGTAATATGATTAATTGAACTTAAATTTATCATGAACTTAGTCTGGTAGTATTTTGCAAATTATGTTGTAAGATCAATAGCTTGCGTTGTTGCTTTCATATGTTTATTTTGATATGTTCCTAGAGAAAATTGTGTTGAAAAATGTTAGTAGCAATGATGCGGATTGGATCCGTGATCGAGGTTTATCCTCATTGCTGCACGGAAGAATTATGTCCTTAATGCACCGCTAGGTCACGGACCTATTGCAGGAGCGATCATGAGGCGTTATGAGCGTTTAGCTAGCTCAATATGATGACTACTTGATAGTTTTGTGCACCATGCTTTACGGCTTAGAATCGGGACTTCAAAGATGTTTTGAACATCATGGACCATATGAGATGTTCCAGAATTGAAGTTAATATTTCAAGCAAATACCGAGTTGAGAGATATGAAGTCTCCAACAAGTTCTATAGCTAAA
Organism: Aegilops speltoides; assembly: GCA_021437245.1. Lineage (NCBI taxonomy): Eukaryota > Viridiplantae > Streptophyta > Magnoliopsida > Poales > Poaceae > Aegilops > Aegilops speltoides. The sequence continues at coordinate 378,966,294 of CM038142.1, forward strand.
AGATGGAGGAGAATCGCTCAACTAGTGAGCATGTGCTCGATTGTGCAGGTACTACAATTGCTTGAATCAAGTGGGAGTTAATCTTCGAGATAAGATAGTGATTGATGAATTCTCTAGTCACCATCACCAAGTTAGTAGAACTTCATGATGAACTATAGTATGCAAAGGATGATGAAAATGATTCCCGAGCTCTTCATGATGTTGAAATCGTGAAGGTAGAAATCAAGAAAGAGCATCAAGTGTTGATGGTTGACAAGATCACTAGTTTCAAGAAAAGGGCAAAGGGAAAGAAAGGGAACTTCAAGTAGATTGACTAGCAAGTTGTCACTCCCACGAAGAAACCCAAAGCTGAACCAAAGCTCTAAAAGCCGAGTGCTTACTTTGCAAAGGAAATGGTCACTGGAAGCGGAACTGCCCTAAGTATTTGGTGGATAAGAAGGATGGCAAAGTGAAAAAGGGTATATTTGATATACAGGTGTTTGATGTGTACTTTACTAGTGTTTATAGCAACCCCTCGGTTTGGTACTGGTTCAGTTGCTAAGAGTAGTAACTCGAAACGGGAGTTGCAGAATAAACAGAAACTAGTTAAGGGTGAAGTGACGATGTGTATTGAAAGTAGTTTCAAGATTGATATGATCATCATCGCACACTCCCTATACTTTCGGGATTAGTGTTGAACCTAAATAAATGTTATTTGGTGTTTGCGTTGAGCATGAATATGATTTGATCGTGTTTATTGCAAAACGATTATTCATTTAAGTAAGAGAATAAACTGTTGTTCTGTTTACATGAATAAAAACTTATATGGTTACACACCCAATGAAAATGGTTCATTGGATCTCGATCGTAGTGATACATATAATCATAATATTGAAACCAAAAGATGCAAAGTTAATAATGATAGTGCAACTTATTTGTGGCACTTGCCGTTTAGGTCATATTGGTGTAAAGCGCATGAAGAAACTCCATCTTGATGGGATTTTGGAATCACTTGATTATGAATCACTTGATGCTTGCGAACCATGCCTCATGGGCAAGATGACTAAGACTCCGTTCTCGGAACAATGGAGCGAGCAAGCGACTTATTGGAAATAATACATACCGATGTATGCAATCCAATGAGTGTTAAAGCTCATGGCGGGTATCGTTATTTTCGATCTTCACAGATGATTTGAGCAGATATGGGTATATCTACTTGATGAAACATAAGTCTGAAATAGTTGAAAGGTTCAAAGAATTTCAGAGTGAAGTGGAAAATCATCGTGACAAGAAAATAAGGTTTCTACGATCGATCGCAGAGACAAATATTTGAGTTCTGAGTTTGGTCTTCAATTAAAACAATGTGGAATAGTTTCACAAATTCATGCCACTTGGAACACCACATCATAATGGTGTGTCCGAATGTCATAACCGTACTTTATTGGATATAGTACAATCTATGATGTTTCTTACCGATTTACCAATATCATTTTGGGATCATGCATTAGAGACAGCTGCATTCACGTTAAATTGGGCACCATCTAAATCCGTTGAGACGACACTATATGAACTGTGGTTTAGCAAGAAACCCAAGTTGTCGTTTCTTAAAGTTTGGAGTTGCGATGCTTATGTGAAAAAGTTTCATCTGATAAGCTCGAACCCAAATCGAATGCGTCTTCATAGTTACCCAAAGGAAATTGTTGGGTACACCTTCTATCACAGATCCGAAGGCAAGATATTCGTTGCTAAAATGGATCCTTTCTAGAGAAGGAGTTTCTCTCGAAAGAAGTGAGTGGGAGGAAAGTAGAACTTGATGAGGTAATTGTACCTTCTCCCTTATTTGAAAGTAGTTCATCGCAGAAACGGTTTCTAAGACATCTACACCAAATAGTGAGGAAGTTGATGATATTGATCATGAAACTTGAGATCAAGTCACTCTGAACCTCGTAGATCAACAGAGTAAGATCCGCACTGTGAGTGGTGCGGTAATCCTGCTCGGAAGTCATGCTACTAGATCATGATGAACCTACGAACTATGAAGAAGCGATGGTGAGCCCAGATTCATAAAATGGCTTGAGGCCATGAAATCGAGATGGGATCCATGTATGAAAACAAAGTATGGACTTTGGTTGACTTGCCCGAAGGTCGGCAAGCAATAGAAAACAAGTGGATCTTCAAGAGGAAGACGGACGCTGATAGTAGTGTTACTATCTACAAAGCTAGACTTGTCGAAAAAGATTTTTGACAAAGTTCAAGATGTTGAATACAATGAGATTTTCTCACTCGTATCGATGCTTAAAAGTCTGTCCGAATCATGTTAACAATTGCCGCATTTTATGAAATCTGGCAAATGGATAAACAAAACTGCATTCCTTAATGGAGTTATTAAGAAGGAGTTGTATGTGATGCAACCAAGAGGTTTTGTCAATCCTAAAGGTGTTAACAAAATGTGCATCTATGGACTGGTGCAAGCATCTCGGAGTTGGAATATACGCTTTGATAAGTTGATCAAAGCATATAGTTTATCTGAGACTTGTAGTGAAGCACTGTAATTACTAGAAAGTGAGTGGGAGCACTACAACATTTCGATAAGTATATGTGAATGACATATTGTAGATCGGAAATAATGTAGAATTATTCGCAAAGCATAAAGGAGTGTTTAAGAGGAGTTTTTCAAAGAAAGACCTCGGTGAAGCTGCTTACATATTGAGCATCAATATCTATAGAGATAGATCAAGGCGCTTGATAAGTTTTTCAATGAGTACATACCTTGACAAGATTTTGAAGTAGTTCAAAATGGAGCAGTCAAAGAAAGAGTTCTTTCTGTGTTACAAGGTGTGAAATTGAGTAAGACTCAAAACCCGACCACGGCAGAAGATAGAAAGAGAGTGAAAGTCATTCCCTATGACTTGGCCATAGGTTCTATAAAGTATGCCATGCTGTGTACCAAATCTATTGTATACCCTGCACTAAGTTTGGCAAGGGAGTACAATAGTGATCTAGGACTAGATCCATTGGACAGTGTCAAAATTATCCTTAGTGGAATAAGGATATGTTTCTCGATTATGGAAGTGACAAAAGGTTCGTCGTAAAGGGTTACGTCGATGCAAGTTTTGACACCAATCTGGATGACTCTAAGTCTTGATCTAGATACATATTGAAAGTGGGAGCAATTAGCTAGAGTAGCTCCGTGCAGAGCATTGTAGACATAGAATATTTGCAAAATACATACGGCTCTGAATATGACAGACCCGTTGACTAAGATTTTCTCACAAGCAAAACATGATCACACCTTAGTACTCTTTGGGTGTTAATCACATAGCAATGTGAACTAAATTACTGAATCTAGTAAACCCTTTGGGTGTTGGTCACATGGCGATGTGAACTATGGGTGTTAATCACATGATGATGTGAACTATCGATGTTAATCACATAGTGATGTGATCTAGATTATTGACTCTAGTGCAAGTGGGAGACTAAAGGAAATATGCCCTAGAGGCAATAATAAAGTTATTATTTATTTCCTTATTTCATGATAAATGTTTATCATTCATGCTAGAATTGTATTAACCGGAAACATGATACATGTGTGAATGCATAGACAAACAAGATGTCACTAGTATGCCTCTACTAGACTAGCTTGTTAATCAAAGATGGTTATGTTTCCTAACCATGAACAAAGAGTTGTTATTTGATTAACAAGGTCACATCATTAGTAGAATGATCTGATTGACATGACCCATTCCATTAGCTTAGCACACGATCGTTTAGTATGTTGCTCTTGCTTTTATCCATGACATATACATGTTCTGTAACTATGAGATTATGCAACTCCGTTTACGGAGGAACACTTTGGTACTACCAAGCGTCACAACGAATCGGGTGATTATAAAGGAGTACTACAGTGTCTCCAAAGGCGGATGTTGGGTTGGCGTATTTGAGATTAGGATTTGTCACTCCGAATGTCGGAGAGGTATCTCTGGGCCCTCTCGGTAATGCACATCACTTAAGCCTTGCAAGCATTGCAACTAATGAGTTAGTTGCGAGATGATGTATTACGGAGCGAGTAAAGAGACTTGCGTAACGAGATTGAACTAGGTATTGGATACCGACGATCGAATCTCGGGCAAGTAACATACCGATGACAAAGGGAACAACGTATGTTGTTATGCGGATCGACCGATAAAGATCTTCGTAGAATATGTAGGAACCAATATGGGCATCCAGGTCCGCTATTGGTTATTGACCGAGGCGTGTCTCGGTCATGTCTACATTGTTCTCGAACCGTAGGGTCCATGCAGCAAGGTTTCGATGATGGTTATATTATGAGTTTATGTATTTTGATGTACCGAAGAAGTTGAGTCCGGATGTGATCACGGACATGACTAGGAGTCTCGAAATGGTCGAGACATAAAGATTGATATATGGGAAGCCTATATTTGGAGTTGGAATGATTAGGGTGAAATCGGGATTTTCTGAACACAGGGGGTTACGGAACCCTCCGGAGGCTATTGGGCCTTAGTGGGCCACGAGGAGAAGAGGAAGGGCCGGCAGGCAGGGCAGGCGCCCCCTCCCCTAGTCCAAATAGGACAAGGAGAGAGGCGGCGCCCTTCCTCTTCCCTCCCCAATCCTACTCCAACTAGGAAGGGGGGAGTCCTACTCGGTGGGAGTAGGACTCCTCCCAGCGCCTCTTCAAGGGCGGCCGCACCCCCTTGCTCCTTTATATCTGGGGCAGGGGGCACCCTAGAACACACAAGTTTTGATCTATGGATCGTTCCTTAGCAGCGTCGGTGCCCCCTCCACCATATTCCACCTCGGTCATATCGTTGCGAAGCTTAAGCGAAGCTTCTGCGCGTGATAGAACATCAAGATCGTCCTGCGCCGTCGTCTTGTGGAACTCTCCCTCGACACTCGGCTGGATCGAGATCGAGGGCGTCATCGAGCTGTCGTGTGTCAAGAACTCGGGGCGCCGAATGCTTGGCGCGGGATCGTCGGATCGCGAGGAGAGCGTCGACTACTTCCTCTACGTTGTGATCGCTTCGCTTCGGGTCTACGAGGGTACGTGGACAACACTCTCCCCTCTCGTTGCTATTCATCACCATGATCTTGCGTGTGCGTAGGAAATTTTTTGAAATTACTACGTTCCCCAACACCCTAACCATATCGGTCCTACCGAGTTGCATGTCGGTCCCACCGAAAACCCTAACGGTCACTAGATTTACTAAATCGGTCCGACCAAGTTTGTTGATTCGGTCCCACCGAGTTTGGTAAATTGTGTGTAACGGTTAGATTTTGTGTGGAGGCTATATAAACCCCTCCACCTCCTCTTCATTCGTGCAGAGAGCCATCAGAACAAACCTACACTTCCAACTTACATTTTCTGAGAGAGAACTACCTACTCATTGTTGGGGAACGCAGTAATTTCAAAAAATTTCCTACGCACACGCAAGATCATGGTGATGTATAGCAACGAGAGGGGAGAGTGTTGTCTACGTACCCTCGTAGACCCGAAGCGGAAGCGATCACAACGTAGAGGAAGTAGTCGTACGTTCTCCTCGCGATCCGACCGATCCCGGCGCCGTTACTCCGGCGCCCCCGAGTTCTTGACACACGTACAGCTCGATGACGTCCCTCGTACTCCGATCCAGCCGAGTGTCGAGGAGAGTTCCGTCAGCACGACGGCGTGGTGACGATCTTGATGTTCTACCGGCGCAGAGCCGCCTAAGCTTCATGACGATATGACCGAGGTGGAATATGGTGGAGGGGGCACCGCACACGGCTAAGGAACGATCCGTAGATCAAACTTGTGTGTTCTAGGGTGCCCCTGCCCCGTATATAAAGGAGCAAGGGGGGGGGCGGCCGGCAAGGGAGGCGCGCCAGGAGTCCTACTCCCTCTGGGAGTAGGATTCCCCTCAATCCTAGTTGGAATAGGATTCACCGGGAGGGAAGAGAGAGAGGGCGGCCCACCTTTCCTAGTCCTAGTAGGACTAGGGAAGGGGAGGCGCCACCTAGGGCTGGCCCTTTCTCCTTTCCACCAAGGCCCACTATGGCCCATTTACCTCCCGGGGTTCCGGTAACCTCCGGTACTCCATAAATTCTGTTTCACCCGGAACCATTCCGAACTCCAAATGTAGGCTTCAATATATCAATCTTTATGTCTCGACCATTTGAGACTCCTCGTCATGTCCGTGATCACATCAGGGACTCCAAACTTCTTGGTACATCAAAATACATAAACTCATAATAACTCGCCATCGAAACCTTAAGCGTGCGGACCCTACGGTTCGAGAACAATGTAGACATGACCTAGAACTGTTCTCGGTCAATAACCAATAGCGGGACCTGGATGCCCATATTGGTTCCTACATATTCTCTGAAGATCTTTGTCGGTCGAGACCGCATAACAACATCGTTGTTCCTTTGTCATCGGTATGTTACTTGCCCGAGATTCGATCGTCGGTATCAATACCTAGTTCAATCTCGTTACGGCAAGTCTCTTTACTCGCTCCGTAATACATCATCTCACAACTAACTCATTAGTTGCAATGCTTGCAAGGCTTAAGTGATGTGCATTACCGAGAGGGCCAGAGATACCTCTCCGACAATCGGAGTGACAAAACCTAATCTCGAAATACGCCAACCCAACATACGCCTTTGGAGACACTGTAGTACTCCTTTATAATCACCCGATTACGTTGTGACGTTTGGTAGCACCAAAGTGTTCCTCCGTAAGCGGAGTTGCATAATCTCATAGTTACAGGAACATGTATATGTCATGGATAAAAGCGGTAGCAACATACTAAGCGATCGTGTGCTAAGCTCATGGAATGGGTCATGTCAATCGATCATTCGACTAATGATGTGACCTTGTTAATCAAATAACAACTCTTTGTTCATGGTTAGGAAACATAACCATCTTTGATTAACAAGCTAGTCTAGTAGAGGCATACTAGTGACACTGTTGTTTGTCTATGCATTCACACATGTATCATGTTTCCGGTTAATACAATTCTAGCATGAATGATAAACATTTATCATGAAATAAGGAAATAAATAATAACTTTATTATTGCCTCTAGGGCATATTTCCTTGATCTCCCACTTGCACTAGAGTCAATAATCTAGATCACACCACCATGTGATTAACATCGATAGTTCACATCATCATGTGATTAACACCCATAGTTCACATCGTCATGTGACCAACACCCAAAGGGTTTACTAGATTCAGTAACCTAGTTCACATTGCTATGTGATTAACACCCAAAGAGTACTAAGGTGTGATCATGTTTTGCTTGTGAGAGAGTCTTAGTCAACGGGTCTTTCACATTCAGATCCGTTATGTATTTTGCAATTTTTCTATGTCTACAATGCTCGCGAAGCTACCCTAGCTAGTTGCTCCCACTTTCAATATGTATCGAGATCGAGACTTAGAGTCATCGGATCGGTGTCAAAACTTGCATCGGCGTAACCCTTTACGACTAACCTTTTGTCACTTCCATAATCGAGAAACATATCCTTATTCACTAAGGATAATTTTGACCGCTGTCCGATGATCTACTCCTAGATCACTATTGTACTCCTTGTCAAACTCAAGCGGGGTATACAATAGATCTGGTACACAAACATGGCATACTTTATAGAACCTATGGCCAAGGCATAGGGAATGACTTTCATTCTCTTTCTATCTTCTGCCGTGGTCGGGTTTTGAGTCTTACTCAATTTCACACCTTGTAACACGAGCAAGAACTCTTTCTTTAACTGTTCCATTTTGAACTACTTCAAAATCTTGTCAAGGTATGTACTCATTGAAAAACTTATCAAGCGTCTTGATCTATCTCTATAGATCTTGATGCTCAATATGTAAGTAGCTTTACCGAGGTCTTTCTTTGAAAAACTCCTTTCAAACACTTCTTTATGCTTTGCGAATAATTCTACATTATTTCCGATCTATAATATGTCATTCACATATACTTATCGAAATCTTTGTAGTGCTCCCACTCACTTTTTAGTAAATACGAGGCTTCACCGTAAGTCTCATATAAAACTATATGCTTTGATCAACTCATCAAAGCGTATATTCCAACTCGAGATGCTTGCACCAGTCCATAGATGGATTGCTGGAGCTTGCACACTTTGTTAGCTCCCTTGGATCGATAAAACCTTCGGTTGCATCATATACAACTCTTCCTCCCGAAACCCATTCAGAATGCAGTTTTACATCCATTTGCCAAATTTCATAAATTGTGGCAATTGCTAACATGATTCGGATAGACTTAAGCATCGCTACAGCTTGAGAAAATCTCATTGTAGTCAACACCTTGAACTTGTCAAAAACCTTTTTGCGACAAGTCGAGCTTTGTAGATAGTAACACTACTATCAGCGTCCGTCTTCCTCTTGAAGATCCACTTGTTTTATATTGCTTGCCTACCCTCGGGCAAGTCAACCAAAGTCCATACTTTGTTTTCATACATGGATCCCATCTCGATTTCATGGCCTCAAGCCATTTTGGAATCTGGGCTCACCATCGCTTCTTCATAGTTCGTAGGTTCATCATGATCTAATAGCATGATTTCGAACAGGATTACCGTACCACTCAGTGCGGATCTTACTCTGGTTGATCTACGAGGTTCTGCAGTAACTTGATCTGAAGTTTCATGATCAACATCATCAACTTCCTCACTACTTGGTGTAGATGTCTCGAAACCGGTTTCTGCGATGAACTACTTTCAAGTAAGGAGAAGGTACAATTACCTCATCAAGTTCTACTTTCCTCCCACTCACTTCTTTCAAGAGAAACTCCTTCTCTAGAAAGGATCCATTCTTAGCAACGAATGTCTTGCCTTCGGATCTGTGATAGAAGGTGTACCCAACTGTCTCCTTTGGGTATCCTATGAAGACACATTTCTCTGATTTGGGTTCGAGCTTATCAGGTTGAAGCTTTTTCACATAAGCATCGCATCCCCAAACTTTAAGAAACGACAACTTTGGTTTCTTGCTAAACCACAGTTCATATAGTGTCGTCTCAACGGATTTAGATGGTGCCCTATTTAACGTGAATGCAGCTGTCTATAATGCATGATCCCAAAACGATATTGGTAAATCGGTAAGAAACATCATATTGTACTATATCCAATAAAGTACGGTTACGACGTTCGGACACACCATTATGATGTGGTGTTCCAGGTGGCATGAATTTGTGAAACTATTCCACATTGTTTTAATTGAAGACCAAACTCGTAACTCAAATATTTGTCTCCGCGATTAGATCGTAGAAACCTTATTTTCTTGTCACGATGATTTTTCCACTTCACTCTGAAATTCTTTGAACCTTTCAACTATTTCAGACTTATGTTTCATCAAGTAGATATACCCATATCTGGCTTCAAATCAACTGTGAAGGTCGAAAATAATGATACTTGTCGCGAGCCTTAATATTCATCGGACGACATACATCAGTATGTATGATTTCCAACAAATCTGTTGCTCGCTCCATTGTTCCGGAGAACGGAGTTTTAGTCATCTTGCCCAAAAGGCACGGTTCGCAAGCATCAAGTGACTCCAAAAATCCCATCAGCATGGAGTTTCTTCATGCGCTTTACACCAATATGACCTAAACGGCAGTGCCACAAATAAGTTGCACTATCATTATTAACTTTGCATCTTTTGGTTTCAATATTATGAATATGTGTATCACTACGATCGAGATCCAATGAACCATTTTCATTGGGTGTGTAACCATATAAGGTTTTATTCATGTAAACAGAACAACAGTTTATTCTCTTACTTAAATGAATAACCGTATTGCAATAAACACGATCAAATCATATTCATGCTCAACGCAAACACCAAACAACATTTATTTAGGTTCAACACTAATCCCGAAAGTATAGGGAGTGTGCGATGATGATCATATCAATCTTGAAACTACTTTCAACACACATCGTCACTTCACCCTTAACTAGTTTCGCTTATTCGCAACTCCGTTTGAGTTACTACTCTTAGCAACGAACCAGTACCAAATACCGAGGGGTTGCTATAAACACTAGTAAAGCACACATCAAACACCTGTATATCAAATATACCCTTTTTCACTTTGCCATCCTTCTTATCCACCAAATATTTAGGGCAGTTTCGCTTCCAGTGACCATTTCCTTTGCAGTGTAAGCACTCAGTTTCAGGCTTTGGTTCAGCTTTGGGCTTCTTTGTGGGAGTGACAACTTGCTTGTCAATCTACTTGAAGTTCCCCTTTCTTTCCCTTTGCCTTTTTCTTGAAACTAGTGATCTTGTAAACCATCAACACTTGATGCTCTTTCTTGATTTCTACCTTCGTCGATTTCAACATCACGAAGAGCTCTGGAATCATTTTCGTCATCCCTTGCATACTATAGTTCATCACGAAGTTCTACTAACTTGGTGATGGTGACTAGAGAATTCTATCAATCACTATCTTATCTCGGAAGATTAACTCCCACTTGATTCAAGCGATTGTAGTACCTGATAATCTGAGCACATGCTCACTAGTTGAGCGATTCTCCTCCATCTTTTAGCTATAGAACTTGTTGGAGACTTCATATCTCTCAACTCGGTATTTGCTGGAAATATTAACTTCAACTCTGGAACATCTCATATGGTCCATGATGTTCAAAACATCTTTGAAGTCCCGATTCTAAGCCATAAAGCATGGTGCACAAAACTATCAAGTAGTCATCATATTGAGCTAGCCAAACGCTCATAACGTTTGCATCCGCTCCTGCAATAGGTCTGTCACCTAGAGGTGCATTAAGGACATAATTCTTACGTGCAACAATGAGGATAAACCTCCGATCACGGATCGAATCCGCATCATTGCTACTAACATTTTTCAACACAATTTTCTAGGAACATATCAAAAACAAACATATGAAAGCAACAACGCGAGCTATTGATCTACAACATAATTTGCAAAATACTACCGGGACTAAGTTCATGATAAATTTAAGTTCAATTAATCATATTACTTAAGAACTCCCACTTAGAAAAACATCTCTAGTCATCTAAGTGATCACGTGATCCAAATCAACTAAACCATAACCGATCATCACGTGAAATGGAGTAGTTTTCAATGGTGAACATCTTATGTTGATCATATCTACTATATGATTCACGCCGACCTTTCGGTCTCCGTGTTCCGAGGCCATATCTCGCATATGCTAGGCTCGTCAAGTATAACCCGAGTATTCTGCGTGTGCAAAACTGGCTTGCACCCGTTGTAGATGGACGAGCTTATCACACCCGATCATCACGTGGTGTGCAGGCACGATTTAACTTTGGCAACGGTGCATACCGGGAGAACACTTCTTGATAATTTAGTGAGAGATCATCTTATAATGCTACCGTCAATCAAAGCAAGATAAGATGCATAAAGGATAAACATCACATGCAAATCAATATAAGTGATATGATATGGTCATCATCATCTTGTGCTTCGTGATCTTCATCTCCGCAACACCACCATGATCACCATCGCCACCGCGCGACACCTTGATCTCCATCGTAGCATCGTTGTCGCCTCGCCAATCTTATGCTTCTACGACTATCTCTACCGCTTAGTGATAAAGTAAAGCATTACGAGCGATTGCATTGCATACAATAAAGCGACAACCATATGGCTCCAGCCGATTGCCGATAACTTCGGTTACAAAACATGATCATCTCATACAATAAAATATAGCATCACGTCTTGACCATATCACATCACAACATGCCCTGCAAAAACAAGTTAGACGTCCTCTACTTTGTTGTTGCAAATTTTACGTGGCTGCTACGGGCTTAAGCAAGAACCAGTCTCACCTACGCATCAAAACCACAACGATACTTCGTCAAATAGACTCGTTTAACCTTCTCAAGGACCGGGCGTAGCCACTTTTCAGTTCAACTAAAGTGAGAGAGACAGACACCCGCCGGTCACCTTTAAGCAACGAGTGCTCGTGAGCGGTGAAACCAGTCTCGCGAAGCGTCACGCTGTAATGTCGGTCCGGGCCGCTTCATCTCACAATACCGCTGAACCAAAGTATGACGTCTGGTAGGTAGTATGACTTGTATCGCCCACAACTCACTTGTGTTCTACTCGTGCAAAAACATCAAACCATAAAACCTAGGCTCGGATGCCATCTGTTGGGGAACGCAGTAATTTCAAAAATTTCCTACGCACACGCAAGATCATGGTGATGTATAGCAACGAGAGGGAGAGTGTTGTCACGTACCCTCGAGACCCAAGCGAAGCGATCACAACGTAGAGGAAGTAGTCGACGTTCTCCTCGCGATCCGACCGATCCGGCGCCGTTACTCGGCGCCCCGAGTTCTTGACACACGACAGCTCGATGACGCCCCTCGTACTCCGATCCAGCCGAGTGTCGAGGGAGAGTTCACAAGACGACGGCGTGGTGGACGATCTTGATGTTCTATCGCAGAGCTTCGCTTAAGCTTCATGACGATATGACCGAGGTGGAATATGGTGGAGGGGGCACCTGACGGCTAAGGAACGATCCGTAGATCAAACTTGTGTGTTCTAGGGTGCCCCCGCCCCGTATATAAAGGAGCAAGGGGAGGGGCGGCCCGCCAAGGAGGCGCTGGCCAGGAGTCCTACTCCCTGGGAGTAGGATTCCCTCCAATCCTAGTTGGAATAGGATTCACCGGAGGGGGAAAGAGAGAGAGGGGGCCGACCCACCTTTCCTAGTCCTAGTAGGACTAGGGGAAGGGGGGGAGGCGCGCGGCCACCTAGGGCTGGCCCTTTCTCCTTTCCACCAAGGCCCACTATGGCCCATTTACCTCCCGGGGGGTTCCGGTAACCTCCCGGTACTCCGGTAAATTCCTGTTTTCACCCGGAACCATTCCGAACTCCAAATGTAGGCTTCCAATATATCAATCTTTATGTCTCGACCATTTCAAGACTCCTCGTCATGTCCGTGATCACATCCGGGACTCCGAACTTCTTCGGTACATCAAAATACATAAACTCATAATAACATCGCCATCGAAACCTTAAGCGTGCGGACCCTACGGTTCGAGAACAATGTAGACATGACCTAGAACTGTTCTCGGTCAATAACCAATAGCGGGACCTGGATGCCCATATTGGTTCCTACATATTCTACGAAGATCTTTGTCGGTCAGACCGCATAACAACATACGTTGTTCCCTTAGTCATCGGTATGTTACTTGCCCGAGATTCGATCGTCGGTATCCAATACCTAGTTCAATCTCGTGCTATCGCAAGTCTCTTTACTCGTTCGTAATACATCATCTCACAACTAACTCATTAGTTGCAATGCTTGCAAGGCTTAAGTGATGTGCATTACCGAGAGGGCCCAGAGATACCTCTCCGACAATCGGAGTGACAAAACCTAATCTCAAATACGCCAACCCAACATCGCCTTTGGAGACACCAGTAGTACTCCTTTATAATCACCCGATTACGCTAGACGTTTGGTAGCACCCAAAGTGTTCCTCCGTAAACGGAGTTGCATAATCTCATAGTTACAGGAACATGTATATGTCATGGATAAAAGCAAGTAGCAACATACTAAACGATCGGTGCTAAGCTAATGGAATGGGTCGTGTCAATCAGATCATTCTACTAATGATGTGACCTTGTTAATCAAATAACAACTCTTTGTTCATGGTTAGGAAACATAACCATCTTTGATTAACAAGCTAGTCTAGTAGAGGCATACTAGTGACCTGTTGTTTGTCTATGCATTCACACATGTATCATGTTTCCGGTTAATACAATTCTAGCATGAATGATAAACATTTATCATGAAATAAGGAAATAAATAATAACTTTATTATTGCCTCTAGGGCATATTTCCTTCACTCATGTGTTTAGGCCAAGATATTTCATTGCTACCATATGAATCTTGATCTCTAGCCTTCCCCAAGTTGCTTTCCACTCAAATCTTCTTTCCACCAGATCCAAATCCCATGAGAGAGAGTTGAGTGTTGGGGAGACTATCATTTGAAGCACAAGAGCAAGGAGTTCATCATCAACGCACCATTTGTTACTTCTTGGAGAGTGGTGTCTCCTAGATTGGCTAGGTGTCACTTGGGAGCCTCCGACAAGATTGTGGAGTTGAACCAAGGAGTTTGTAAGCGCAAGGAGATCGCCTACTTCGTGAAGATCTACCACTAGTGAGGCAAGTCCTTCGTGGGCGACGGTCATGGTGGGATGGACAAGGTTGCTTCTTCATGGACCCTTCGTGGGTGGAGCCCTCCATGGACTCGTGCAACCGTTACCCTTCGTGGGTTGAAGTCTCCATCAACGTGGATGTATGATAGCACCACCTATCGGAACCACGACAAAAACATCTGTGTCTCCAATTGCATTTGAATCCTCCAAACCCTTCCCTTTACATTCTTGCAAATTGCATGCTTTACTTTCCGCTGCTCATATACTTTTTGCATGCTTGCTTGAATTGTGTGAAGATTGCTTGACTTGTCAAAAGATAGCTAAAATCTGCCAAAGTCTAAAATTGGGAAAAGGTTAAGTTTTTAATTGGTCAAGTAGTCTAATCACCCCCACTCTAGACATACTTCAAGGTCCTACACTGGCCCACACACTTCAAACCTGCCGTTCACGCCTAAAACAATGAGCTAAAACCCTCAAGCCACCCTCCATCAGGGAGCAACGATGCAAGACTGTGCTCAGGCTTATAGATGCGAAGGAAGAATCTCGGGCTCTCTCTGCTGCGGAGTCATCTCTGCGAATTGTCCTCAAGCACTCCCTCCATCGAGCCATCCGGGATCGTATGATAGCAATCAGGCAGCGTGCAAAAGTAAAACGTGTCATTTGGGGGGATGAGAACACAAAGTTTTTTCATGTTTCTGAAGGAAATATGCCCTAGAGGCAATAATAAAGTTATTATATATTTCCTCATATCATGATAAATGTTTATTATTCATGCTAGAATTGTATTAACTGGAAACATAATACATGTGTGAATATATAAACAAACAGAGTGTCACTAGTATGCCTCTACTTGACTAGCTTGTTAATCAAAGATGGTTATGTTTCCTAACCATGAACAAGGAGTTGTTATTTGATTAACAAGGTCACATCATTAGTTGAATGATCTGATTGACATGACCCATTCCGTTAGCTTAGCACACGATCGTTTAGTATGTTGCTATTGCTTCCTTCATAACTTATACATGTTCCTATAACTATGAGATTATGCAACTCCCGTTTACCGGAGGAACACTTTGGGTGCTACCAAACGTCACAACGAATCGGGTGATTATAAAGGAGTACTACAGGTGTCTCCAAAGGCGATGTTGGGTTGGCGATTTCGAGATTAGGTTTTGTCACTCCGATAGTCGGAGAGGTATCTCTGGGCCCTCTCGGTAATACACATCACTTAAGCCTTGCAAGCATTACAACTAATGAGTTAGCTGTGAGATGATGTATTACGAGCGAGTAAAGAGACTTGCCAAGAACGAGATTGAACTAGGTATTGGATACCGACGATCGAATCTCGGGCAAGTAACATACCGATGACAAAGGGAACAACGATGTTGTTATGCGGTCTCGACCGATAAAGATCTTCGTAGAATATGTAGGAGCCAATATGGGCATCCAGGTCCCGCTATTGGTTATTGACCAAGAATAGTTCTAGGTCATGTCTACATAGTTCTCGAACCCGTAGGGTCCGCACGCTTAAGGTTTCGATGCGATGTTATATTATGAGTTTATGAGTTTTGATGTACCGAAGGAGTTCGAGTCCCGGATGAGATCGGGGACATGACGAGGAGTCTCGAAATGGTCGAGATGTAAAGATCGATATATTGGACGACTATATTGGAGTTCGGAAAGGTTCCGAGTGATTCGGTATTTTTCGAGTACCGGGAGTTACGGGAATACGGGGAAGAGTATTGGGCCTTAATGGGCTTTAGTGGGAAGGAGCCAGAGGAGGCGCGCCCTCCCAAGCCCAGTCCGAATTGGACAAAGGGTTTGGGGCGCGCCCCCTCTTCCTTCCTTCTCCACTTCCCTCTTTCCCCTTGACCTAGTTGGACTAGGAAGAGGGAATCCTACTCCCGGTGGGAGTAGGACTCCCTTGGCGCGCCTCCTCCTAGGGCCGGCCTCCTCCTCCCTCCCTCCTTTATATCACGGGGGCAGGGGCACCCCATAGACACACAAGTTGATCTACGGATCGTTCCTTAGCCGTGTGCGGTGCCCCTTCCACCATATTCCACCTCGGTCATATCGTCCGCAAAGCTTAGGCGAAGCCTGCGCCGATAGAACATCAAGATCGCCACCACGCCGTCAGGTCGACGGAACTCTCTCCTCGACACACTCGGCTGGATCGGAGTTCGGGGACGTCATCGAGCTGAACGTGTGCTGAACTCGGAGGTGCCGACGTTCGGTACTTGGATCGGTCGGATCGTGAAGACGACGACTACATCAACAGCGTTACAGTTAACGCTCGCCACGGTCTCACGAGGGTACGTGGACAACACTCTCCCTCTCGTTGCTATGCCATCACCATGATCTTGCGTGTGCGAGGAAAATTTTTGAAATTACTACGTTCCCCAACAAGTGGCATCCGAGCCTAGGTTTTATGCGTTGATGTTATATGCACGAGTAGAACACAAGTGAGTTGTGGACGATATAAGTCATACGCCTACCAAGCATGTCATACTTTGGTTCAGCGGTATTGTGAGATGAAGCGGCCGGACCGACATTACGCCAGACGCTTACGCGAGAATGGTTTCACCGCCACGAGCACTCGTTGCTTAAAGGTGATTGGCGGGTGTCTGTCTCTCACTTTAGTTGAACTGAGTGTGGCTACGCCCGTCCTTGTGAAGGTTAAAACGGAGTCTATTTGACAAACTATCGTTGTGGTTTTGATGCGTAGGTAAGAACGGTTCTTGCTAAAGCCCGTAGCAGCCACGTAAAATTTGCAACAACAAAGTAGAGGACGTCTAACTTGTTTTTGCAGGGCATGTTGTGATGTGATATGGTCAAGACGTGATGCTATATTTTATTGTATGAGTCGCCCTGTAATGCTTTACTTTATCACTAAGCGGTAGCGATAGTCGTAGAAGCATAAGATTGGCGAGACGACAACGATGCTACGATGGAGATCAAGGTGTCGCGCCGGTGACGATGGTAATCATGATGGTGCTGCAGAGATGGAGATCACGAAGCACAAGATGATGATGACCATATCATATCACTTATATTGATTTGCATGTGATGTTTATCTTTATGCATCTTATCTTGCTTTGATTGACGGTAGCATTATAAGATGATCTCTCACTAAATTATCAAGAAGTGTTCTCCCGAGTATGCACCGCTGCCAAAGTTCGTCGTGCCTGGACACCGCGTGATGATCGGTGTGATAAGCTCTATGTCCATCTACAACGGGTGCAAGACAGTTTTGCACACGGAATACTCAAAGTTAAACTTGACGAGCCTAGCATATGCAGATATGGCCTCGAACACGGAGACCGAAGGTCGGCGTGAATCATATAGTAGATATGATCAACATAAGATGTTCACCATTGAAAACTACTCCATCTCACGTGATGATCGGTTATGGTTTAGTTGATTTGGATCGCGTGATCACTTAGATGACTAGAGAGATGTCTGTCTAAGTGGGAGTTCTTAAGTAATATGATTAATTGAACTTAAATTTATCATGAACTTAGTCCTGGTAGTATTTTGCAAATTATGTTGTAGATCAATAGCTCGCGTTGTTGCTTTCATATGTTTGTTTTTGATATGTTCCTAGAGAAAATTGTGTTGAAAAATGTTAGTAGCAATGATGCGGATTCGATCCGTGATCGGAGGTTTATCCTCATTGCTGCACAGAATAATTATGTCCTTAATGCACCGCTAGGTGACAGACCTATTGCAGGAGCAGATGCAAACGTTATGAACGTTTGGCTAGCTCAATATGATGACTACTAGGTAGTTTAAGTGCACCATGCTTAACAGCTTAGAATCGGGACTTCAAAGATGTTTTGAACATCATGGACCATATGAGATGTTCCAGAATTGAAGTTAATATTTCAAGCAAATACCGAGTTGAGAGATATGAAATCTTCAACAAGTTCTATAGCTAAAAGATGGAGGAGAATCGCTCAACTAGTGAGCATGTGCTCAGATTGTCAGGTACTTCAATCGCTTGAATCAAGTGGGAGTTAATCTTCCGGATAAGATATCGATTGATGAATTCTCTAGTCACCATCACCAAGTTAGTAGAACTTCGTGATGAACTATAGTATGCAAGGGATGATGAAAATGATTCCCGAGTTTTTCATGATGATGAAATCGATGAAGGTAGAATTCAAGAAAGAACATCAAGTGTTGATGATTAACAAGACCACTAGTTTCAAGAAAAGGGCAAAGGGTTAGAAGGAACTTCAAGAAGAACGGCAAGCAAGTTGTTGCTCAAGTGAAGAAGCCCAAGTGCGGACCTAAGCACGAGACTAAGTGCTTCTACCGCAAAGGGACTGGTCCTCGAAGCGAACTACCCCAAGTATTTGGCGGATAAGAAGGATGGCAAAGTAAACAAAGGTATATTTGATATACATGTTATTGATGTGTACTTTACTAGTGTTTATAGCAACCCTCGGTATTTGGTACTGGTTAGGTTACTAAGAGTAGTAACTCAAGCGGGAGTTGCGAATAAAATGAAACTAGTTAAGGGTGAAGTGACGATGTGTGTTGAAAGTAGTTTCAAGATTGATATGATCATCATCGCACACTCCCTATACTTTCGAGATTAGTGTTGAACCTAAATAAATGTTATTTGGTGTTTGCGTTGAGCATGAATATGATTTGATCATGTTTATTGCAATACGGTTATTCATTTAAGTAAGAGAATAAACTGTTGTTACTCGCTTACATGAATAAAACCTTATATGGTTACACACCCAATGAAAATGGTTCATTGGATCTCGATCGTAGTGATACACATATTAATAATGTTGAAACCAAAAGATGCAAAGTTAATAATGATAGTGCAACTTATTTGTGGTAATCGTCGCTTAGGTCATATTGGTGTAAAGCGCATGAAGAAACTCCATCTTGATGGGATTTTGGAATTACTTGATTATGAATCACTTGATGCTTGCGAACCATGCCTCATGGGCAAGATGACTAAGACTCCGTTCTCCGAACAATGGAGCGAGCAACCGACTTATTGGAAATAATACATGCTGATGTATGCGATCCAATGAGTGTTAAGGCTCATGGCGGGTATCGTTATTTTCGACCTTCACAGATGATTTGAGCAGATATGGGTATATCTACTTGATGAAACATAAGTCCGAAATAGTTGAAAGGTTCAAAGAATTTCAGAGTGAAGTGGAAAATCATCGTAACAAGAAAATAAAGTTTCGTGATCGATCACGGAGACGAATATTTGAGTTACGAGTTTGGTCTTCAATTAAAACAATGTGGAATAGTTTCACAACTCACGCCACCTGGAACACCACAATGTTATGGTGTGTCCAAACATCGTAACCGCACTTTATTGGATATAGTGCAATCTATGATGTTTCTTACCGATTTACCAATATCATTTTGGGATCATGCATTAGAGACAGCTGCATTCACGTTAAATAGGGCACCATCTAAATCCGTTGAGACGACACTATATGAACTGTGGTTTAGCAAGAAACCAAAGTTGTCGTTTCTTAATGTTTGGGGCTGCGATGCTTATGTGAAAAAGTTTCATCCTGATAAGCTCGAACCCAAATCGGAGAAGTACATCTTTATAGAATACCCAAAGGAAATTGTTGGGTACACCTTCTATCACAGATCCGAAGGCAAGATATTCGTTGCTTAAGATAGATCCTTTCTAGAGAAGGAGTTTCTCTCGAAAGAAGTGAGTGGGAGGAAAGTAGAACTTGATAAGGTAATTGTACCTTCTCCCTTATTGGAAAGTAGTTCATCACGGAAATCTGTTCCTGTGACTACTACACCAATTAGTGAGGAAGCTAATGATGATGATCATGTAACTTCAGATCAGTTACTACCGAATCTCGTAGGTAAACCAGAGTGAGATCCGCACTGAGTGGTACGGTAATCCTGTTCGGAAGTCATGTAACTAGACCATGATGAACCTACGAACTATGAGGAAGCGATGATGAGCCCAGATTCCGCAAAATGGTTTGAGGCCATGAAATCGAGATATGATCCATGGATGAGAACAAAGTATGGACTTTGATGGATTTGCCCGATGATCGGCAAACCATAGAAAATAAATGGATCTTCAAGAGGAAGACGGACGTTGATAGTAGTGTTACTATCTACAAAGCTCGACTTGTTGCAAAAAGGGTTTTCGACAAAGTTCAAGATGTTGACTACAATGAGATTTTCTCAAGCAGTAGCGATGCTTAAGTCTGTCCGAATCATGTTAGCAATTGCCACAATTTATGAAATTTGGCAAATGGATGTAAAACTGCATTCTGAATGGTTTTTCGGAGGAAGAGTTGTATATGATGCAACCAGAAGGTTTTTGATCCAAAGGAGCTAACAAAGTGTGCAAGCTCCAATGATCCATCTATGGACTGGTGCAAGCATCTCGGAGTTGGAATATACGCTTTGATGAGTTGATCAAAGCATATAGTTTTGTCTGAGACTTATGGTGAAGCTCTGTATTTACTAGAAAGTGAGTGGGAGCACTACAAGATTTCGATAAGTATATGTGAATGACATATTGTAGATCGGAAATAATGTAGAATTATTCGCAAAGCATAAAGGAGTGTTTGAAAGAAGTTTTTCAAAGAAAGACCTCGGTGAAGCTGCTTACATATTGAGCATCAAGATCTATAGAGATAGATCAAGATGCTTGATAAGTTTTTTCAATGAGTACATACCTTGACAAGATTTTGAAGTAGTTCAAAATAGAATAGTCAAAGAAAGAGTTCTTGCATGTGTTACAAGGTGTGAAATTGAGTAAGACTCAAAGCCCGACCACGGCAGAAGATAGAAAGAGAATGAAAGTCATTCCCTATGCCTTGGCCATAGGTTCTATAAAGTATGCCATGCTGTGTACCAGATCTATTGTAAACCCTACACTGATTTTGGCAAGGGGTACAATAGTGATCTAGGAGTAGATCACTGGACAACGGTCAAAATTATCCTTAGTGGATTAAGGATATGTTTCTCGATTATGGAGGTGACAAAAGGTTCGTCGTAAAGGGTTACATCGATGTAAGTTTTGACACCGATCCGATGACTCTAAGTCTCGATCTAGATACATATTGAATGTGGGAGCAATTAGCTAGAGTAGCCGTGCGAGCATTGTAGACATAGAAAAATTGCAAAATACATAACGGATCCGAATGTGAAAGACCCGTTGACTAAGACTCTCTCACAAGCAAAACATGATCACACCTTAGTACTCTTTGGGTGTTAATCACATAGCGATGTGAACTAGATTATGAATCTAGTAAACCCTTTGGGTGTTGGTCACATGGCGATGTGAACTATGGGTGTTAATCACATGATGATGTGAACTATCGTTGTTAATCACATGGTGATGTGATCTAGATTATTGACTCTAGTGCAAGTGGGAGACTGAAGGAAATATGCCCTAGAGGCAATAATAAAGTTATTATATATTTCCTCATATCATGATAAATGTTTATTATTCATGCTAGAATTGTATTAACTGGAAACATAATACATGTGTGAATATATAGACAAACAGAGTGTCACTAGTATGCCTCTACTTGACTAGCTTGTTAATCAAAGATGGTTATGTTTCCTAACCATGAACAAGGAGTTGTTATTT
This sequence comes from Aegilops speltoides, assembly GCA_021437245.1. NCBI lineage: Eukaryota > Viridiplantae > Streptophyta > Magnoliopsida > Poales > Poaceae > Aegilops > Aegilops speltoides. Next base: position 378,988,064 of record CM038142.1, read on the forward strand.
GATTAACAAGGTCACATCATTAGTTGAATGATCTGATTGACATGACCCATTCCGTTAGCTTAGCACACGATCGTTTAGTATGTTGCTATTGCTTCCTTCATAACTTATACATGTTCCTATAACTATGAGATTATGCAACTCCCGTTTATCGGAGGAACACTTTGGGTGCTACCAAACGTCACAACGTAACTGGGTGATTATAAAGGAGTACTACAGGTGTCTCCAAAGGCAGATGTTGGGTTGGCGTATTTCGAGATTAGGTTTTGTCACTCCGATAGTCGGAGAGGTATCTCTGGGCCCTCTCGGTAATACACATCACTTAAGCCTTGCAAGCATTACAACTAATGAGTTAGCTGTGAGATGATGTATTACAGAACGAGTAAAGAGACTTGCCGTAGCAGATTGAACTAGGTATTGGATACCGACGATCGAATCTCGGGCAAGTAACATACCGATGACAAAGGGAACAACGTATGTTGTTATGCGGTCTGACCGATAAAGATCTTCGTAGAATATGTAGGAGCCAATATGGGCATCCAGGTCCCGCTATTGGTTATTGACCAAGAATAGTTCTAGGTCATGTCTACATAGTTCTCGAACCCGTAGGGTCCGCACGCTAAGGTTTCGATGATGGTTATATTATGAGTTTATGAGTTTTGATGTACCGAAGGAGTTCGGAGTCCGGATGAGATCGGGGACATGACGAGGAGTCTCGAAATGGTCGAGACGTAAAGATCGATATATTGGACGACTATATTCGAGTTCGGAAAGGTTCCAGTGATTGGGTATTTTTGAGTACCGGGAGTTACAGGAATACGGGGAAGAGTATTGGGCCTTAATGGGCTTTAGTGGGAAGGAGCCAGGGAGGGCGCGCCCTCCCAAGCCCAGTCCGAATTGGACAAAGGGTTTGGGCGCGCCCCTCTTCCTTCCTTCTCCACTTCCCTCTTTCCCCTTGACCTAGTTGGACTAGGAAGAGGGAATCCTACTCCGGTGGGAGTAGGACTCCCTTGGCGCGCCCTCCTCCTAGGGCCGGCCTCCTCCTCCCTCCCTCCTTTATATGAGGCGGGGGCACCCCATAGACACACAAGTTGATCTACGGATCGTTCCTTAGCCGCAGCGGTGCCCCTTCCACCATATTCCACCTCGGTCATATCGTCGCAAAGCTTAGGCGAAGCCTGCGCGATAGAACATCAAGATCGTCACCACGCCGTCGTCCGACGGAACTCTCCCTCGACACTCGGCTGGATCGGAGTTCGGGGGACGTCATCGAGCTGAACGTGTGCTGAACTCGGAGGTGCCGTACGTTCGGTACTTGGATCGGTCGGATCGTGAAGACGTACGACTACATCAACCGCGTTGTGCTAACGCTTCCGCTTACGGTCTACGAGGGTACGTGGACAACACTCTCCCCTCTCGTTGCTATGCCATCACCATGATCTTGCGTGTGCGTAGGAAATTTTTTGAAATTACTACGTTCCCCAATAGTTTCCACCTCCCAACGCTTTCGAAAAAACCAGATCCCCTCGTTACGTCATCAGGACCAGGATTTCCTTGCTCATGATCAGAAGGCTTCTATCCTCAAAGACTTCTATCAAAATCTATTAGGCTGCCCGGCGATTACTTCTTGGAATTTCGATCTATCTCACCTTTATGCTTCCCCGGTGCCCCAACTTCGACATATCGATGCTCCCTTCTCCTCTGACGAAATCAAACAGGCCTTCTTGCACATGAATCCCAATGCTAGCCCAGGCCCAGATGGCTTTGGCCCCTGCTTCTACAACACCGCCTGGAACTCCATCAAGCACAATCTTATAGCTTTCTTCCATGACTTCTATCATCTTACCTCTCAAACGGAGCGCTTTAACAGGTCTTTCATTGTGCTTCTCCCAAAGAAAGACGGTGCTAATTCCGCGGATGCTTTTCGTCCGATCTCTCTGCAAAACTGCCCTATCAAAGGCATCGCCAAGCTACTCACGAATCGCCTAAAAACCTACATCCCACTTCTCGTTCATGGTGACCAAACTGGTTTTATTTCTGGACGGTGTATTGCGGAGAATTTCATCTATGCTGCCGATTCTCTAAACTGTTGTCATAAACGCAAAGTTGCTTCAATGATCCTCAAGCTTGACTTCAGAAAGGCGTTCGACTCCATTTCGTGGCCTTCTCTGCTCAAAATTCTTCGCTATCGGGGCTTTCCAGATCGTTTTTGCTCCTGGATTGAGGATTTGCTCTCTTTTGGTAAAACTGCTGTCATTCTTAACGGGGTTCCTGGAAGCTGGATTCAGTGCAAAAATGGCCTTAGGCAAGGCAATCCCATCTCGCCATATTTGTTCATCATAGTTGTCGATGTTCTCCAACAGCTCATCCTGTCGGCTGCCTCGGATCAATCCAACGAGCTTCACCACCCAGTTTTCCATGATCTTCCGCCATCCATTCTGCAATATGCCGACGACACTCTTATCATTGCTCACGCCTCCCCTGCTGCTGCCCGCAAACTCAAGCAGCTTCTTGACGATTTTGCCATGGCAACTGGTCTCCGTATAAACTTTGCAAAGACTACTTTTGTCCCCATGAATGTTGACGACACAACCGCCTCCACAATTGCCTAGATCTTCGGTTGTGCGATTTCTAGCTTCCCTCAGACCTATCTCGGCCTACCATTATCCCCCACTGAGCTTCATCCCTCAGCCTTCCGCCCCTCGTTTCCTCCTACCGATCCTTCCTCCCGGGCTGGTGTGCAAAACTGCTCAACCGTGCTGCGAGACTGGTGCTCATTTCCTCTGCTTTGGACTCTCTCGCTACATACTTCATGTCGGTTTTTAAAATCCCAAAGAAAACGCTAAAAGAACTGGATGCCATTCGACGAGCCTTCTTTTGTGCTGATGAGGAGAAGTGCACGGGGTCCAAATGTTTGATTGCTTGGAAAAATGTTTGTAAACCGATTTTTTTTGGTGGTTTAGGCATCAAGAATCTAGCTATTCAGAATGACTGTCTCCTTATGAAGTTTGCTTACAAATACCTAACCTATGACAACACCTCCCACTTACCTTGGATTTATTGGGTAGATCAGCAACACCTATGTAGCCTACCTCACTTGGCATCATGCCAAAACCCCACGTTCCTGACAAAACTTATCCAAAATCAGCTCAAAACACTTATCCACATCACTTTCGTCCCCACCATTAATGGTCAGAAGACCTTCTTCTGGCTTGACACCTGGCTACTGCCAACCTCCCTAGCCACTGCTTTCCCAGCCTCTACTCCCACTCTACAAATTTCTTCATCCCTGTGGTACATATCATGCGAGACGGGTTACAGGCAAAACTTTCGAACATGATAACCTCGGCTGCCTCGCGCGAGCTAGATGCTCTTTGCTTATTGTTGCAGGATGTTCAGTTGACTGGTGGCAAGGATGAACGATTCCTGCTGCATGGGCACAACTACTCCTCCAAAGCCGCATACAAGATCCTGATGCGTGAAGAGTTGGAGGATGATCATGCTAATCTCATCTGGAGATCAAGAGTGCCGCACAAGCTTAAGCTATTTGCATGGCTCCTATTTCGTGGCAGACTAAACACTAGAGCAAGTCTGTCCTACAAACACATGGCTGACTCCGCTAACTGCCTGCGATGTGCTGCTCTTTCTAATGATACTTCTCACCTATTCATCAGCTGCCCGCAAGCTGTGCAAATTTGGGCACAATTAGGACTGCCCCCGACGGCCGGGTTCCAGGACCTCTGGCTGGTTCAGCCCCCCCTTGGGCTGGACGGCAAGGTGTGGCCGGAATTGCTTCTGGTGGTGCTTTGGAGAATTTGGGACTCACGTAATGCTGATGCCTTTCGTTCTGAAGATCGCTCCGCTCGTGTTACCGCTAAGAACATTGTATCTGACTTTGAACTTTTTTCCTTTCGCCTGAGAGATCCTGCTGACAAGGTAGCTGCTAGGTCTTGGCTTAGCTACCTTACCACACGGCTTGCCGTGCCTCTGTAATTTGTAATCTGACACTGCTGGGCCCTTGTTGGCCGTTTGAGTAATATATATACAGGTGGGGATCCTCTCCCCCCGGTGATTCCTCAAAAAAACAAATATTTTGCCACGTGGAGAACACAATTTTAGACCTTCCCTTTAATGTTATCAACGACAATATAGGGCATCGATGCCTTGTTGCGGAAGACCCTAGCGTTTCTCTCTTTCCAAACCTCCTACGCCATCAGTATGAGCAGCGCGGAAATCGCCTTCCTCCCGTGGCCACGGCGAAGAACCATCAGCTTCCACCAATCCTGGACCGATTTTTTCATGTTGTTTTTTCATTTTGAATAGTTTTATTTTAATAAAAATATTCACTTCTTTTAAAAAGTTTGGAAATAGGACTAACTCAAAAAATGGAAACTTTGCCTCATCTCATTTTTTCCTAGAGGAAACTTCGCCTCATCTCATGAATAAAGGAGACAAGGAATAAGGTAATGGACCCTAGAAAAATGGAAGAAAAAAGCCTACTCTCGCGACATGATTGAGCTCAAATATTTTGCCACGTGGAGAACACAATTTTTGACCTCCCGTTATCAACGACAATATAGGGCATTGATGCCTTGTTGCGGAAGACCCTAGCGTTTCTCTCTTTCCAAACCTCCTACGCCATCAGCATGAGCAGCGAGGAGATCGCCTTTCCTCCCGTGGCCACGGCGAAGAACCATCGGCTTCCACCAATCCTGGACCGATTTTTTCATGTTGTTTTTTTATTTTGAATAGTTTATTTTAATAAAAATATTCACTTCTTTTAAAAAGTTTGGAAATAGGACTAACTCAAAAAAATGGAAACTTTGCCTCATATCATTTTTTTCCTAGAGGAAACTTCGCCTCATCTCATGAATAAAGGAGACAAGGAATAAGGTAATGGACCCTAGAAAAATGGAAACAAAAAAGCCTACTCTTGCGACATGATTGAGCTCAAATATTTTGCCACGTGGAGAACACAATTTTTGACGTCCCCTTTCATGTTATCAATGACAATATAGGGCATCGATGCCTTGTTGCGGAAGACCCTAGCGTTTCTCTCTTTCCAAACCTCCTACGCCATCAGCATGAGCAGCGAGGAGATAGCCTTCCTCCCGTGGCCACGACGAAGAACCATCGGCTTCCACCAATCCTGGGCCGATTTTTTCATGTTGTTTTTCATTTTGAACAGTTTTATTTTAATAAAAATATTTACTTCTTTTAAGAAGTTTGGAAATAGGAAAATTGTTCACGAATAAAAAAGTGTTAACTAACTCAAAAAATGGAAACTTTGCCTCATCTCAGTTTTTCCTAGAGGAAACTTTGCCTCATCTCATGAATAAAGGAGAAAAGGAATAAGGTAATGCACCCTCAAAAAATGGAAGCAAAAAAGCCTACTCTCGCGACCTGATTGAGCTCAAATATTTTGCCATGCCGAGAACACAATTTTTGACCTCCCCTTTAATGTTATCAATGACAATATAGGGTGTCAATGCCTTGTTGCAGAAAACCCTAGTGTTTCTCTCTTTCCTAACCTCCTATGCCACCAGCATGAGCAGCGAGTAGATCGCCTTCCTCCTGTGGCCACGGCGAAGAACCATCGCATTCCATCAATAATGGACCAAATTTAGCCCTCCCCAAGTAGCAACAGGAACTGATTTTTTTCATGTTGTTTTTTTACTTTGAATAGTTTTATTTTAATAAAAATATTCACTTATTTTAGAAAGTTCAAAAAATGGAATATTGTTGACGAATAAAAAATGTTCATAACTCCAAAAATATTCATGAATTCGAAAAAGTGTTAAAAAATGTTTGTGAATTCTAGAAACGTTCGTGATTCAAAAAATGTTTACATATTGAAAAATTGTCCATGGATTCAAAAAATATTCATGAATTCTAATTCACAACGAATTCAAGAAAATATGTTCATGATGAATTACAAAAATCTTTTTGAATTTCAAAATTCATGAATTCAAAATATGATTGCGGTAAGAAAATTGTCACGAATTCAGAAATGTTTGTTAACGAATTGAAAATATGTTCGCGGTGAATTCAAAATATGTACACAGATTGAAAAAATATTTGTGCATTCAAAAACTGTTTGCGAATTCCAAAATTGCTTATGAATTCAAAATGCGATCACATGTAATTCAAAAAAATATTCACAAATTCAAAAAATGCTCACGGATTCAAAAAAATAAGAAATCATAATATGTTCGTAAACTCGAAAAATGTCCGCTAAGTCAGTATTTTTTTAACTTAACAGGTATTCAAGAATTTAAAATATTTGTATATTTTTTTATAAAGAATTAATGAATTGGAAAAGAAAATGAAAAGAAAAGGAGAAGAAAGCAACACGAAAAGAGAAAATAGAGTCTAAAAACCAACAAGAAAGCCTCGAAAACTGGTTGTGAAAACACAAAGAAAACAAAACAAAAACAATCTGAAGCTTCCCTAAACCGCTGGTGGAAGCATTAAAAATGTTCACTTATTGAAAAATGTTCATGAATTCAAAAAAGTTTGCAGATTAAAAAAATCACGAAATCGTAAAAAATTTGCATACTCGCAAAATGTCCACAAAGTCAAAAAAATGTAAACTTAAAATACATTCACGAATTTAAAATATTTTTTCAAAAAGCATTAATAAATTTGAAAATAAAAATGGAAATAAATATAGAGAAAAGAAAGAATGAAATGAAGAAGAAAAAAAAACAGAGAATAAAAAAACGATCAATAAACCCTGGAAAGCATGTTTAGAAAACATAAAGAATAAAAAAGAATAAACCATCCAGAAGCTTCCTAAAATCGTGTAGTGTAGGTATGACATGTGGGTTTTTTATTCCTTTTTTTTCAGACTGCACAAAACTCCCAAAGATGCTCAAAACATGTTTATAATTTGTGTTTAAAGTTCACAATTTTAAAATGCTTGTGAATTTTGAAAGTGTTGACGAATTTGAGAAACTAAAGATAAAGTTAAAAAATGTTCATGAATTTGAAAAAGAAATCATGAGTTTGAAAAATGAAGGTGAATTTGAATAATTTTTATGACTTTAGGAAAAAAAATCACGAATTTGAAAATATTTCCAAAGTTTTTGTGAATTTAAAACTGTTCTTGAATTGGAGAATATTCACAATTGTTTTAAAAAATTGTGGTTTTCTGAACTGTTCAAGGCTCTAAAAATGATGAAAAAATTTGGAAAATTTCTTGGATTTGAACATATTTTCAGTTTTTAAAAAAATTCATGGATTTGGAAATGTTCGCAAGTCAAAAAATGTTTATCAAATTCAAAAATGAAAAAGGACAAGAAAAAGGGATACAAATATAAGGAAAGGAAAATCTGAAAATTTCTTGAATAAAACCCAAGAAAAATGATGAAGGGAAAAACAGAAAAAAAAAATATAGAATGAAATCTTCTACAACCTTTACCCAAAGAGTCTCGCACTCCGCTTTATATATAAAGCAACAATCATACAAATCTATCCATACAACACACGCACAGAAGGCTAGATACATGGGTGTTAATGAACAACCACACTACCCCATAACACTCCAAGCAAACCACACTAGGAAGCCGCTTGAAGTCTCCGGAGCTCTCAACCGTTAATGAATCACCACGAAGAGACGGAGCCGTGTACGACAAGTCGGGTACTACAACAAGTCTGCCCGACTCCGACGAGGGAGGGGCGATGACTGCGGCGCGCCTTCGGCTCCTCTAGTGCTTGTAGTCGTCGCTAGGTGGTCTACGGACCTGGATGTAAATTTTACTTCTAGTTTTTTTGTACTACCTTAACAGTTGATAAATAGATCGGAAGTTTTCTCGCAAAAAAAAAAAGAAGAGTGCGACACCGGAGCGACGCCACCGCATGATCCAAAGATCAAGGTTTCCCTCGAAGCAACATGAAGGACGAAGAGTAACTGCGACGACGCCTTCAAGAAGAAAATGACGCCCATAGACGCCGCCATCGTGGCGACCGAGAAGGAGAGGGAGAGGCCTTTGGAGTGCAAGTATTTTCTGGCACAGAGGTGTCAGAAGTAACGTTTCATTTATTCAAAAAAAATTGGAAAAACATTTTTTCAATCTTACTTGACAGTCAACCTCTGTCGTGCAACCCAATTTAAGGAACCAGGCACCCGCGTGTCTCTATGTATACTAAAGCAGTTTATAGATATCCTGGTGATGTGTACTGATTGTCACTTTCACGTTTGAATGGTTGGTGCAGAGTGCAGACTGATAAGATCTAAGTTGAGCACAACTCTGCAGGAAGAAAGCAACACAAGCAGGTTGCCACAAGTTACGTTCCGTAGAAACCCATAAAGAGTAGCTTCGACGTCGAAGAAACCTTCTTCCCTAAGATCTCACGCATGGCGATCCTCATATCTTCCATTGCTTCCAAAGCCTTGGCGCTCTACACTCCGGGGATTTCTCGGCATCGAAGGCGCACGGTTTCATTCGCATCGGCTCATCGCCCGCGAATCCTTGCCATGAACTTCTGGGGCGCCAACCATAACCTGCCGATCAGGAGAGCAACAACACAGTAAGTGCCTTCTTGTTCTCACTATGTACGCCACCACTGCACAAGATTGTTCAACATATTTCACGTGTTATTTTCAGAATCCCTGCAGCTGTTCCAGGCCCCCAAAATTTACCAAGAGTAAATCTCCCTATGTCCAACATGCCTTCATGGTGAGTGCAGAAGAGTTACAGTTGCATGCATTTCGTCGATTTCCTTCTCACATTCGCAGGCTATATATGTGGTTCTCTCAGGGTGACCCTGGTCGTCGGTGCCGTGCTTGTTGCAATACCGATTTACAGGAAGATAAGAGCATTGGAAGGTAAATCTGATTCAGATATCCACGACTTGTGTATATGTCATCTGTCGATCTTAGCGTGCATTTTCATCTCAACTTCTGTCTGTGGTTGTAATTGCAAATCGCATTTGCAGATAAGGTGGAGAAGACGGCAGAGGTGGCGGTCGAGGTAATCGACACGGTGGCCGAAGCTGCCGAGAAAATCGCCGGCGAGGTGGCCGAAGCGTTCCCCGAAAACGAAGGCCTCAAGGAGGCAGCATCCAGGATCAAGACCGTCGCCGATGCGATCGAGGAGGACGCCGAGAAAGCCGAGGCACTAATCCATAAGGTTTGTTTGATTGCTTAGTTTATTACTTGCACGTTTTGGCTTCCTGTGAATCCAAAGTTGAAAGTTCCTCAACGTTTACACTACGGCAGCTGCTGATGTTCAGTAGTGTTGCTTAACTAGGTCATGGTGCAGCCGTGCAAGTTACCGGCCGTTCCATGCTATATCCGCAAGTTAGAGATGCGTGTTGAATTTAAGAGTTATAGGGACAAGCATGTTTTTTTTTTTTTTTTGCGGGTAATAGGGACAACCGTGTTAAGCAGCGTTGCTACACTACTTGTGTAGCGGATATCCAATTCGGCTCCGGATAGCATTTGCTCCTGCGTGCTAAAAATGTTTTTGCAAATATTAAAAGACCACGAAGAAAAAATAGACATGTACATGTCCATGTCTAAATGTTACTCCCTCCGTTCCAAATTACTCGTCGTGGTTTTAGTTCAAATTTGAACTAAAACCACGACGAGTAATTTGGAACGGAGGGAGTATATGCAAATGCTTAGGGGCAAAGCCCAATCATTTTAATTTGTGCAGAAAATCAAGTTGAGTCCCCATTTTTGGCATTTCTAGACCACTGAATCTTGTTTTTTTGCCGACGAACGCGTGAAAATTGTCAAGCACACATTGGACACTACAAGAAGATGTAGAAAAATCAGATTTTTTTTAAATTTGTTTGACATTCATTCTGAATTCACTGTTCATTTGCTGCAGAGAGCCAAAACGTCATGCTAATAGCATTAGATGGCAGCTAATTGGTAGTACACTGAGCAACATGTGGGGCACTTTTTTTTTGAAAGGAGGCAAAAGATTTGCTATTTTCATTGATTAGAGAGAAGGTTTACAGTTTAAGGCCGAATAACACATCACTCTCGCGAAGCTCCAAAGCGAACACTCCTCTTTGATCTTAGCTACCAACACTCCCACCGGGACTGTAGTATTGCGGAAAACTCGAGCATTTCGTTCCTTCCATAACATGTGGGGCACTTACTTGTGTAAAAAAATGTGGGGCACTTACTGCTTAGCATGTGATGATATTCGTTTTTATGTTGGAGGGTGTAAATGAAACTCTCTCTATCTTTCCTGGTTGATGCAGGTTGATGAGATAACGAAAGAGGTGGATTCCGTGGTCGGTCCTATCATCGACGTGGTCATGAAGGAGAGTGGAGAAAGAGGAGTCATAGATGAAGAACCCAAGAGGAAAGAAACGGACAACATATAAGAAACATGTCTTACAGGCAAATAAATATAACTAGTCGTTAACCGTGCATTCACAAGGGGTGTATATAACTATATATACAATGTCGATAAATAACCAGTAACAGCTCGAGTTCATCATTATCACTTGGCCCTTGTCTCATAGTCATGAGTTTTTGTTTCCGTACAGAATTCTAGGAAACGTATACATATTGAACTGCTTGTGTTTACACAATTACACTGACTTTACATTGTTTTCGTATCCCTTAAAGCTCACCATATCTAGTAGTCCCCACTAAGAAAACTGAAGGAACGGCCTACCGAGCAGAACTTTTTACCGTTTTTTCTGTATTATTATCAGTCACATGAATGTTTTCTCTAGTCAGTCACTTTTTCCTTTTTCCATTTTATTTTTTTATAAAAATATAAATATATTTTGATAAATACAACAATATTTGTTAAACCAGAACACTTTTCTGTGTGTCCCTCCGTGTTGAGTATCTTCTATATCTAAATAGGGACACCCCACTAGCTGATTTTCTTGTTTCCTCATGAAGCCACGTCACTCAAATTGTTATAACCGTTGAAGTAGTATAGATGAGCAGTCTTGAGCCGCCCGATCTGGAATTGACGAAATTTACGGAGTGTTGCCACCGCCAAGTGAAAATAACCCTTCGTTCCTTCTCTCTCTTCCGTTCTTTCTTCCCGACCGAACCGGACACAGCACAGTACACATAAAAAAAGGCATCGCTTTCAAAAACTCATCCCATCGCTCCGGTGTGGCAGCACACAAACTACAAGGGCGCCCCAGGCGGCCATTGCCGCTCAGTGCGCCCGGTGTCTGCGCATGGCCGGCCGCCAGTCCCTTGCGTGGTTCTCTTGACAGTGCGTCTGTTCGCTGCCCATGGCCGGCCTAGCTTTTTCTCGATCTCCTTCAGTACTGGACAATATCTCGTGCGCTGAGGTGGAATGGGTTCGCGACCAATAGAGAAATAAATTTTTTGTTTAGAGTTCATGCAATCCATGGCCTAAATTGTTCAATATGGTAGGATTTGGTGGTAGTTGTGCGTCTGTTTTTGTTCATCCATGTCTGTGCCGAAGGTTGAAGACGACCCAAACTGGGCTAGATGAGAGGCTGCGGCCGCACAACGTATGCTGATTTATGCACGTCGGCTCCCAGCCCAGTAGTGTATTTTATAGAAGAAGCCCAATAGTTCTGCTACGTGTGACATCTTCTGGCACATTGGTTGTCCATGCTAGCCCATGTAAAAGGCAGGCCTGTAAGCTTAATTGGTCCTGTTGTTAGCCCATCTAACTCATCGTACTAGGTCTATGAGGCTTCATCTTTCTCTTCCGCTCGCTGCCGCCGCTCTGTCTTCTACTCGCCGTCGCCGCCTTCTCTTCTACTCGCCACCATGAAACGCCAGCCACTACTACACATGAAACAGCAGCATTCAACGCTGATCATTACTCCGCCTCCATTACGCCGTCGCTCTCACTTCTGCTCGCTGTTGTCTTTCTCTTTAAAAAGACGTCCCCGAGCACTCACAATTCCTCGGCTCTAACCCTCCACTCTGGTAGGTGGATGCTCCCTCTTCTCAGTTCTCATCCATCGTCAGGTTTTCCTAACCATGAGCTTATGCCTTTTGAATCTGTCAGCTTGTGCTCTGGATCGACAGGTGCTTGGCTCTCGTGGTCCCTATATTATTTTCTGATATGTATGTGTTCCAAGTACGATTGATTGTATTATTTCTAAGAGGAATCATCTGTCAATGCTAGAGTTTAACCTCTCAAATATGTCATATGCAGTTTTTTGAAGATGGGGAAGAGAGAATAGTAGTTCGTATTTTTTTTAACCTGAATTAGCACCTCTGCCAACCAAACTAACTGACCAGAAATAGGCCAGGGGGTAAGATTATAGGTTTTTTGCATGCTATTGAAGAGTATCATGGAATTCAACATGGACTTCCCACAAGCTCTGGTAACTTAGATTAGCAAACCACGGAAACTGAATTTCCGCCCTTGCATGTTGGTCGAGAGACTATTTGACATTTCATGATAGAAACACAACCAAATATTATCCCCTTCAGGGTAAAAAATGATTATGCCCTTCAAGTGTTATTCCACCAGGTTAATGTTTCATGTAATCCATCACTTGGTGTTTCTGTTTATGAATCTGTCAGTATTTTACTATATTATGAGAAGGGGTATATATGGGCTGCTATCGTCAAGCACACATGCAACCGGTACGGTATTGAAATACATTCTATTTAATTTTTTTTTATTGTGGCTTAATTTGTAATCAGTTCTAACTCTCATTTGTACTACTTCATGATGATCATATGCATGTATATGGATTCAGCTTATGCAACTATATATGGGCTTAACTGCATTGCCTCTATCTAAATTATTTATATTGGTTTTTTTTTGATCCACACAGTAAAGAAGCGGCCGTCGCCTCCCCTCCTCCTCCCCCCGCGTCGCCTCCCGGAGGCGGGCAAGGATCTCGTCGCCTCCCAGCCCCCTCCTCCTCCCTTCCGCCGCCGTCGGCTGGGCCACCGGGCCTTGCCGCGTGGTCTTGCGGCGGCAGCTGCCTTTCTCGCTTGGCGCCTCGGCTCGGGCGGACGGCGCCGATGGGGTGCTCCTCGGCGACATTGGATCCGCGGCGCAGCTCCTCGGCGGCGCGAGGTTGGGTGACGTCTTGCGGCGGTGGCGCGGCCGCTTGGCGGCGGGCGACGCGGTGGCTAGCAATGGGCCTTCCGGCCAGATCCGAGCCCTTTGGGCTCGATCTGGTCTGGGCGGGCTGGCCTGGTCTGCTGCGGCGTCTCCGTGGTCGGGGCGTGACTCGTCGCGGGGTGGCGGCGGCGGCTCGCGTTTCGCAGCGGCGGCGGGCTTCAGCGAGCCGTTCGGGCTCGGTGGGCGAGTGGCGGTTTGCCCTGTCTTTGCGTCCGCCGGATCTGCCGGGCGGTGGAGGATGTCCCCTCCGCGAGGCTGCGATGTTGCCGCTCCTGGTTCCGGTTGCGTCGTCTTGTTTCGCTCGGTCCGTTGTTTGCCATGGTGAGGCGGCGATGGAGCCCTCGCCGACCGTGGCGGCGCATGTTGGTGGGCGGTGTGTTTGGTGGCGCGGGATGGATCGTTTGGGGTCGTGGTTGGTTGGTGGGCGGGAGAAATCCTTGTCGGCCGGGCCGGCACCGACGCGGTGACGCTCGTGGGCGCCGTCGTGCCTTCCTGAAGGGCATCGGGCATACCCCTTCCACCTCACCCCTCGCGTACCGGGGGAAACCCTAGGACATGTCCGGGCAACAGCGTCGTCATCGTCGCAATCCTTCTTGAGGGTGTTGTTTGGTATGCGGCGGTCCGGAATGCTAGGAGCGTGGTGGTATTTTCCGGTGGGCGCGGCGGTTGCGGGTCCTCATCGTTTTCGTTGATCCGCCGGTGTTGGCATTATTTTCTCTTCAGTTCCTTTTTGTTTCTTTTGGGCTTGCTTGTGCTGTGGCCCCAGCATTTGTATCGTGTGGTCGTTGCTTTATAATATAAAGCGGGGGGGGCAACCCTTTTTCGGTAATTATTTATATTGTGGCTAAAATTGTAACCCAGTCGAACTAACATTAGTAATTACATGATGATCCTCTGCATGTAGTGAGATATGGATTCACCTTATCAAACTATGAAAATCTGAATTGTGAAGTATATATGGGCTGCTATCCACTTTATTGGGATGATTATGTAGACTTTACTATAATTGTTGTCAATATATAGTATTTTCCCACTACATGTGCAAATGGTACAAAAATAAAGATAGGCCATGCCAAAATTTTCAGTGACATTGCTCCCAAAATATTGATTACATCAATATATATCATCATAAGTTCTCAAAATGTTACAGCAAGCCTTAAGGCCAGGCAAGGCATAGCAAGCACGGAGCACACAAGTATATGTTTGCTTTCAAATTTCTACATGTAACATTGCACCAGCTCTCATCTAAAAAATCCGCAGCAACGCGCGGGGTACCACCTAGTTATGTTTAGTTAGGAAATACGAGATAGACTAGGATATGTTCCGGCTTGTCTTGTACTCCAAGTTGATCATGTACACCTATATATATGCCCACAAGGCTCAAGCAATACAACAACAATTTCACCAAATCCCCTCTCTCCCTTCTAATATGGTATCAGTTTCCGGGTTCTAAACCCTAGCCGCCGCCGCTTCCGCACCCGCGCGCTGCCCCCGGGGCGGTCGGCCTCCATGACCGCCGCCGGGGGCCGCACCGCCCGTACCTAGGGCTCGTCCGCCGGTCATGTTGACCGATTGTCCTAGAATCTTTTTTTCGATCTTTGATCAGGGTTTTTCTCTCTCGTCGGTCGTTTGATCGGTGCTCTTTTTTGTTCTCCGATCTATAGATCGGGTTGAGTCGCTCGCCGCCGTTCGTCATCTACAAATGCGTGTCTCCTTCGTCGACATCTTCCTCGACTCCTGCTGGATGGTGCCTCGAGCTTCACGCATGTCCGCCAGCGCGCTGGCCCGAGCGGACCTCGCGTCCTCCCTGCGTGGCCGCGGCCTCACGCACCACGCGCGGATGCGGTTCGCCGCTTGAGCACCGAGCGCGACCACGTCCACACCGCGTGGAGTGGGCATCTCATGCACCTGCCTCATCAAGTGTATGGCTGTACGTGGGGCTCTGGCTGCTCGCATGCATGTACGGGTACGTTCAATCGGCCTTTGCATAGCCCGTTCCACGTCCGGTTGCACGCGCATGTCTGGTCCAGTCGGCCGACCCACACCGCGGACGCCTCCATCGCCGATCGAGCAGCTAGTCCGCTTCATCCGTGCCGCGCGGCCGATCACTTGCGCGCGTCTTGAAAGATTCAGTGAAGATCAACGTCAAGTGTACACGCCTCTTCATCGATCGAGCAACGGACTGCCGCTGCGTCACCCCGTCGGACCGCAGCGCCGCCGCCCTGTGGTTCTCCCTGTGGCTGCACCGATCCGCGCCGCCGCCCTGTGGTTCTCCCTGTGGCTGCACCGATCCGCACCGCCGCTGTGTCGTCCCTTCGGGCCGTAGCGCCGCGGCACGTGATCCCGCCGCCGCCCTGAGGCCGTTCCCATGATTGCACCACTCGCCTCGCGCCGCTGCGCGCGTCGCCCGCCGGGCCGTAGTGCCACGGCCCGTGGTCAACTGCCGCACCGAGGCCGTCCGCTCCAGGCTGTCCCCGAGGCTGCACCGACCCTCGCGCTGCCGCTACGTCGCCTCGTCGGGCCGTAGCGAGCGTGGCATGCGATCGCTGCAACCGCCATGAGGTCTTCACCGCCGTCGCCCCGACCTGCCCGCCGCCGTTGCGTCGCCCCTTCGGGCCGTAACGCTGCGGCACACGGTCCACCGCCGTCCACGCGTGCTGACTTCCACGTGATATGACTGCGCCGCTTCCTTTGGCGCGGGAACGTCACCGTCCGCGCCGGTCTTCGTCACGCTGTCGGGTTCATCATTGCCTACTTCGAGCGCCGCCAACGCGCTCCTTCTCTAGCCGCCGCCGCCTCCTTAGGCCGCCGCCGCCGCTGCTCTTCTTTCGTGGCTCCACGGCGACTACCTCGACACCAGCGACCCCCAACTCGACACCGACCACGGTGTTCTTCGCACGGCTACCTCGACTATGGCTACACCACCTACGCTCTCGGCTACATCGACAAACGACACAAAGGGATACCGTCTTGCTTGAGCAACCTCGTCGGTTTCTACTCCAGCCACGACTTCCGCGATGCGTCGATCGTTACGACTGTGGGGGGTGTCCGTCGGCTTGCCTTTGGATTCTTCTCCAGTCTCACCGTCTGCATCACTACGGTTGTGACTGCGGGGGGATGTTGAGTATTATGTTTAGTTAGGAAATACGAGATAGACTAGGATATGTTCCGGCTTGTCTTGTATTCCAAGTTGACCATGTACTCCTATATATATGCCCACAAGGCTCAAGCAATACAACAACAATTTCACCAAATCCCCTCTCTCCCTTCTAATACTCTGCACGCGTGTGTGATTACAAGGCAACACCAATCATATGAAATGCAACTCATTTTTCACGTGTTGAGGAGTGATTAATCTCCAATATCAGTATTCTTATTGTTTGAACACTAGGTATAATATGAATGTATATATGCAGGTTCTATGCAATGTGTGTGCAACTTATACTACTGTCTATAAGTTGTACTATTATTTGCTT
This sequence comes from Aegilops speltoides, assembly GCA_021437245.1. Classification (NCBI taxonomy): domain Eukaryota; kingdom Viridiplantae; phylum Streptophyta; class Magnoliopsida; order Poales; family Poaceae; genus Aegilops; species Aegilops speltoides. Next base: position 379,004,595 of record CM038142.1, read on the forward strand.
GATCTTGAATATTCTACAATAGTGTAAATTATATGCAAACCAAGTGAGTTTTTTTATTGTTTATTTTAAGTTTTTTTTCTTCATTTCTATTTTTTCAGGGTAATACCAATGCACTTAGTTTATTCTACCTTAGAACCACTTTCGCTTTTGTTTTATTTCTTTGTATTCTTTTAGGGTAATGCCAATGCCTTTAGTTCATTCTACCTTGAAATAATAAATATTGTTTTATTTTTGTGATCGAGTAGTCTAGAGGCAATGGCCTTATGGCCACTTATGTGCACTGAAATATATGACATTTTTGCCTCCTTCCTACATTTTTTTCTCATCGTAGTGTTTCACTTTGTGTGACATCCATCCATCCTAACCTTTTTTTGTGGGAACATCCATCAACAGTTAAACAGTGTAACATAGTAATACTGATAATCTGATGTTCTTGGTGTGCAAGCCAGAATGATATATTTTGCGTATGCCCACACTGCATTAGGAAATGGAATTCATCTTGAAACCTTGTGTCATAAAAATAAGGCCCAGTTCTTTTGGCTCAATTCTGAAGAATTACTGCCCAGAGAATCACAATCGCAAAAGAACTCGTTTCTACCCCAGGAATCATCCGAGAATTATCAGAATCACTAGTGTATTTGAGAATCGTGGAAACTCGGCAATTCTGGCAATTCTAGCCAGGGCCTCAAACGAAAACTGTTCAGTTTGAACTACTACCCCTATTGGGGACTCAAATTACGGCCAATATGTCACTGGACCAGCCCGACCGAGCGACCTCATACAACAATTAATAGGCTAGAATTACAGAAAAGAACTGGACAGACAATTCTGTGGGCAGACGATTCTGTGGGCAGTTTCCAGAATCGTAATTCTCCAGAATTATAGTATGAAAAGAACTGGCCCTAAATATATCTTGAATCGTTTTGCATGGATAAACTTGGAAGAAACCAACTTTTGAATTGAACCCTGACATATCAAAAATAGTGACTGAACTGTATAAAAAAATGAAGTCAACTATAATCAGAGGATTCCAACTTTTACCTATTTGTATCTCGTGAAAAGCATAAAATATCTTAAGGATTCAAAGGATTTTTAAAGGAATTATGTTGAATCTTGAAAAAAATGAATTTTGAAGGATTCTAGTCCTTAGGGATTTTTTTCCTATGTGGATTATTTGATTCATAGGATTACAATCTAATAGCCTGCAAGCCAAACAGGGTGGTGTAGTACTTTTGTGTAAGAATCCCAAATCATAATCGTCCCAATGAAGAGTCGAGGAGAATATTTATGAGTAAAAATCCTGTCACACACAAGTTGTCACAGTTCTTATGTGAAGTATCTGCTTTTGATTCTGCAGACGTTGTTAGTGTCCCAAGAAGCAAACGCAGCAGAATGATAAAGATGGTAGATTTGTGATAACTAGAACAATAGTAACTTGAAAGTAAAGAACATAAAATAAATAGAAAGTAGAAGTGTTTTTCTTGAATGGACAGATTAGACGAGGAGAGAATTCAGATCATGGTATACATCAAATGTTCCTGTGCGACGGTAATACCAGTTATCTTGTATCATGAGTTTAGTATTTGATTTACTCGTTCGGTAGGTGGATCACCCTAAGGTTACATAACTCTTCCTTGTAGGATTATATTCCATACTATGATCCCGCTTCGCCGTTGACACATCGTGGTAGTCTCCACAATTAAGGTCGTTAATCCGGCACCATGCATTAAGTTTGATGGATCACCGTTATCTCATATTGTCTTCGGTCCTCATAGATGTCTCCACCTATCACGTCAAAGGTCGCATGTTTTCTCAATATGTGTTACTTGTATAGGTCTTGAGATCATGTTGCATGGGCCCTTAAATTGGACAACACACTTTGAGTTCACCACATAATAATAACTTACTAGGCAGATCATAAGACTACAAACACAAAGGACGGCATATAGAATAGGTACAAATGAATCTTACCACTCACCTACATCTCCCACGCCTAGGGGGAATTACTCACACATCGAAAGAGAATAACCAAACATCTCAGAGAATAAACCCATAAAGACTATATCAATAATACCGTGAAGATCCACAATAAGATGAATGATCAGACAATCTCAATCCCCATGAGTATGAATAGAGTTTACACCCTGATCTTACAACTTGGAATTCCTATTACAATAGTGAAGGTGAAATGAATGTGGAGAATGAAGCAAAAACTAGAAGGAATCTCCGATGGTTCTCCGAATCTCTTCTCTCTATTCAGGGCGTGGTGGTGGTGGCTAGGTTTTCTCCAACGATGTTCTCCCTCATGAAAGGGTCTTGTATTGATAAGATGGAGCCTTTGGCACTTCATACGACCAACCATACGAGCTCTTGTGCTTGTATGGAAGGTCGTCTTTCGCTCTGGTGCGCCAGACAGCTGAGCCCCCAATATGTAAGTTGCTCCATTCAGCTTGATTTTTAGTAATTCTCATTGGTTTCCTTCCATATGTGAAATTCCTATCAAACAATGGGAAAAACTGATTTTCTTATCTCTCGAAGGATTAGCGCTAGAAATAACCGAGAAGTGTTATAAATCCGGTGAAAACCAAATGAAAACTCCTTGTGAATAATCATAAATTCTCGAGCCGTCACAATTCATAGGAATTTTTCCTTAGGATTCATCTATACTTGTATTCATAGGAAACATTCCATCAATTTCAACCTTATGCAAAGAATCCTACATTCTTCCGCGTCCAATCAAACGCCCATACTGATCATGTAGTCTTAAAGATGGCATGCCACTCGATTCCTATGATTTTATTACTTCTCAGGGCCTCTTTAAATTACCGGAATATGAAACCATCAAAATATTAAAATTGTAGAATTGATATGTCATGTGTCGTGAAATCCTACGGGATTTCAAAACATAGGAATCCTGCAATGAGTCCTTTGAACAGTGCACAAGAAATAAACACATAGATTTTAGAGGATGAGAGAGAGAGAGTGGAGAGGGATGGTGTGAGTGTGTATTGGAAAAATTAGAAGATGCTTGACCTCATGTTGGAATTCCTATGGAATAAAGCGCATAGGCAATGATTCCATTGGAATTTGGGAACCTCAATCCTATGATCCATAGGACTTCCATAGGATTCAAATAGTCTAAAATTCCTACAAAAATCCTTCAATCCAAAGAAGTCATTATGTTTTAAAAATCATGCAAAATAAAAAGGCTGTAAATTGTGATATCTCTCTAAAATCTAACAAAAATTATTTGAAGGAAACAATGCCCTAGCAGTATGTGCAAAAGATGGTGAAGTAACGCGGGGTTCACTTGGACCTATAAAACACTGTGCAATATAAACACATCTACCTAGCAACCACTACCATTGAAAACTTTAGTCATTGCCACCAACCTTCTCATTCTAATTTTCCCTTAGCGCTGCTAGAGACTAGTGGTCGGGCTAAGCCCTATCACTGGTCGATGAAGGTGTCCGCGGGGTGGTCTCCACTTTGATAGCTGCCAGTAACGAGATGCGGTCTACATGTGATGGCTTAAGGCAGAGGTGCTGGGAAACATAGCATGCAATTTCAAAAAAATTCCTACGCTCGCGCAAGATCTATCTAGGACATGCATAACAATGAGAGGGGAGAGTGTGTCCACGTACACTCATAGACCGAAAGCTGAAGCGTTAACTTAACATGGTTGATGTAGTCGAACGTCTTCTCGAATCAACCGATCAAGTACCGAACATACGACACCTCCAAGTACTACACACGTTCAGCTCGATGATGTCCCTCGAACTCTTGATCTAGTAGAGGCACGAAGGAGTCGATGAGTTCCTTCAGCACAACGGCGTGACGACGGTGTTGGTGAAGTGATCCGCGCAGGGCTTCGCCTAAGCACTACGACAATATGACCGGAGGAGTAAACGATGGAGGGGGCACCGCACACGACTAAACAATTGATGTGCTTTGGGGTGGCCCCTGCCCCCGTATATAAAGGAGGAGGGTAGGAGGCCGGCCACAAGGGGCGCGCCAAGAAGGGGGGAGTCCTACTAGGACACTCCTAGTAGGATTCGCCCCCCCCCCCTCTTTTTTCCTCCTCATGGAGGGGGGAAAGGGGAAGGGAGAGGGAAGAGGAGAAGGAAAGGGGGGCGCGCTCCCTCCCTAGTCCAATTCGGACTCCCCATAGGAGGGGGGCGCGGCCACCCCTTGTGGGCTGCCTCTCCTCTCCCCTATGGCCCATGTAGGCCCAACAATTCCCCGGGGGGTTCCGGTAACCTCCCGGTACTCCAAAAAATACCCGAAACTTTCCGAAACCATTCCGGTGTCCGAATACTATCGTCCAATATATCAATCTTTTTCTCTCGACCATTTCGAGACTCCTCGTTCTTGGGGAAGTAGCATGCAATTTCAAAAAAAATCCTACAATCACGCAAGATCTATCTAGGAGATGCATAGCAATGAGAGGGGGAGAGTGTGTCCACGTACCCTCGTAGACCGAAAGCGGAAGCATTATCGAACGTCTTCACGATCAAACCGATCTAGCACCGAACGTACGGCACCTCCGAGTTCAGCACACGTTCAGCTCGATGACGTCCCTCGAACTCTTGACCCAACGGAGGGCCGAGGGACAGTTTCATCAGCATGACGGCGTGGTGACGGTGTTGATGATGTGAGCCGCGCAGGGCTTCGCCTAAGCACTACGATGGTACTATCGGAGGAGTAAACGGTGGGGGGGGAGCACCGCACACGGCTAAGACAATGTTGTCCCTTTGGGGTGCCCCGTGCCCCCGTATATAGAGGAGGGAGGAGGAGGCCGGCCACCAGGGGTGCGCCAAGGGAGGGGGGAGTCCTACTAGGACTCAACTCCTAGTAGGATTCGCCCCCCCTCTTTTTTCCTTCTTGCGGAGGTGGAAAGGGGGAAGGAGAGGGAGTAGGAGATGGAAAGGGGGTGGCGCCCCCTTTCCCTTGTCCAATTCGGCCTCCTCCCTTGTGGGGGCGTACCAGCCCTTTGTGGGCTAGTTAGCCTCCCTCCCATGGCCCATAGGGCCCATATCTTCCACCGGGGGGTTCCGATAACCCCTTCCGATACTCCGGTTTGTATCCGATACACTCCGGAACCCTTCCGGTGTCCGAATACCACCTTCCAATATATCAATCTTTACATCTCGACCATTTCGAGACTCCTCGTCATGTCTGTGATCTCATCCGAGACTCCAAACAAACATCAGTCACGAAAACACATAAGTCATAATATAAATCGTCATCGAACGTTAAGCGTGCAGACCCTACGGGTTCGAGAACTATGTAGACATGATCGAGACACATCTCTGATCAATAACCAATAGCGGAATCTGGATGCTCATATTGGATCCTACATATTCTACGAGGATCTTTATCGGTCAAACCGCACAACAACATATGTTGTTCCCTTTGTCATCAGTACGTTACTTGCCCGAGATTCGATCATCGGTATCTTCATACCTAGTTCAATCTCATTACTGGCAAGTCTCTTTTACTCATTCCGTAATGCTTCATCCCGCAACTAACTCATTAGTCACATTGCTTGCAAGGCTTATAGTGATGAGCATTATCGAGAGGGCCCAGAGATACCTCTCCGATACGCGGAGTGACAAATCCTAATCTCAATCTATGCCAACCCAACAAACACCTTCAGAGACACCTGTAGAGCATCTTTACAATCATGCAGTTACATTGTGATGTTTGATAGCACACAAGGTGTTCCTCTGGTATTCAGTAGTTGCATAATCTCATAGTCAGAAGAACATGTATAAGTCATGAAGAAAGCAATAGCAATAAAACTTAACAATCATTATGCTAACCTAACGGATGGGTCTTGTCCATCACACCATTCTCTAATGATGTGATCCCGTTCATCAAATGACAACACATGTCTATGGTCAGGAAACATAACCATCTTTGATTAACGAGCTAGTCAAGTAGAGGCATACTAGGGGCACTTTGTTTTGTCTATGTATTCACACATGTACTAAGTTTCCGGTTAATACAATTCTAGCATGAATTACAAACATTTATCATGATATAAGGAAATATAAATAACAACTTTTATTATTGCCTCTAGGGCATATTTCCTTCAGTCTCCCACTTGCATTAGAGTCAATAATCTAGTTCACATCGCCATGTGATTTGACACCAATAGTTCACATCTGTATGTGATGAACACCCATAGTTCACATCGCCATGTGACCAACAACCAAAGGGTTTACTAGAGTCAATAATCTAGTTCACATCACTATGTGATTAGCACCCAAAGAGTACTAAGGTGTGATCATACTTTGCTTGTGAGAGAAGTTTAGTCAACGGGTCTGCTAAATTCAGAGCCATATGTATTTTGCAAATTTTATATGTCTACAATGCTCTGCATGGAGCTACTCTAGCTAATTGTCCCCACTTTCAATATGTATCCAGATTGAGACTCAGAGTCATCTTGATTGGTGTAAAGCTTACATCAACGTAACTCTTTACGATGAACTCTTTATCACCTCCATAACCGAGAAATACTTCCTTAGTCCTCTTAGGTAACTAAGGATAACTTTGACCGCTATCTGTTGATCCACTCTGGATCATCATTGCACTTCTGCCAAACTCATAGCAAGGCACACAACTGGTCTGGTACATAGCATGGCATACTTTGTAGAACCTATGACTAAGGCATAGGGAATGACTTTCATTCTCTTTCTATCTTCTGCCATGGTCGGGCTTTGAGTCTTACTCAACTTTACACCTTGTAATACAGGCAAGAAATCCTTCTTTGACTGATCCATTTTGAACTCTTTCAAAATCTTGTCAAGGTATGTACTCATTGAAAAAATCTTATCAAGCGTCTTGATCTATCTCTATAGATCTTGATGCCCAATATGTAAGCAGCTTCACCGAGGTCTTTCTTTGAAAATCTCCTTTCAAACTCTCCTTTATGCTTTCCAGAAATTTTACATCATTTCCAATCAACAATATGTCATTCACATATACTTATCAGAAAGGCTGTAGTGCTCCCACTAACTTTCTTGTAAATACAGGCTTCACCACAAGTTTGTATAAAACTATATGCTTTGATCAAATCATCAAAGCGTATATTACAACTCTGAGATGCTTGCACCAGTCCATAGATGGATCGCTGGAGCTTGCACACCCTGTTAGTACCTTTAGGATCGACAAAACCTTCTAGTTTCATCATATACAACTCTTCTTTAAGAAATATCCATTTAAGGAATGTAGTTTTGACATCCATTTGCCAGATTTCATTAAATATGGCAATTGCTAACATGATTCGGACGGGTTTAAGCATCGCTATAGTTGAGAAAATCTCATTGTAGTCAACACCTTGAACTTGTCAAAAACCTTTTGTGACAAGTCGAGCTTTGTAGATAGTAACACTACTATCAGCGTCCGTCTTCCTCTTGAAGATCCATTTATTTTCTATGGCTTGCCGATCATCGGGAAGTCCACCAAAGTCCACACTTTTTTCTCATACATGGCTTCCATCTCAGATATCATGGCCTCAAGCCATTTCACGAAATCTAGGCTCATCATCGCTTCCTCAGAGTTTGTAGGTTCATCATGGTTTAGTAACATGATTTCTAGAATAGAATTACCATACCACTTTGGTGCGGACCGTACTCTGGTTGACCTGCGAGGTTTGGTAGTAACTTGATCTGAAGTTTCATGATCATCATCATTAGCTTCTTCACTAATTGGTGTAGGAATCATTGGAACTAGGTTATGTGATGAACTACTTACCAATTCGGGAGAAGGTACAATTACCGCATCAAGTTATAATTTCCTCCCACTCACTTCTTTCGAAAGAAACTCCTTCTCTAGAAAGGATCCATTCTTAGCAACGAATAGCTTGCCTTCGGATCTGTGATAGAAGGTGTACCCAACAGTTTCTTTTGGGTATCCTACGAAGACACATTTCTCTGATTTGGGTTTGAGCTTATCAGGTTGAAGCTTTTTCACATAAGCATCGCAGCCCCAAACTTTAAGAAACGACAGCTTAGGTTTGTTGCCAAACCACAGTTCATACGGTGTCGTCTCAACGGATTTTGATGGTGCCCTGTTTAACGTGAATGCAGCTGTCTCTAATGCATAATCCCAAAACGATAGTGGTAAATAGGTAAGAGACATCATAGATAGCACCATATCTAATAAAGTGCGGTTACGACATTCGGACACACCATTACGCAGTGGTGTTCCAGGTGGCGTGAGCTATGAAACTATTCCACATTGTTTTAAATGAAGACCGAACTCGTAACTCAAATATTCTTCTCCACGATTAGATCGTAGAAACTTTATTTTCTTGTTACGATGATTCTCCACTTCACTCTGAAATTCTTTGAACTTTTCAAATGTTTCAGACTTGTGTTTCATTAAGTAGATATACCCATATCTGCTCAAATCATCTGTGAAGGTTAGAAAATAACGATACCTGCCACGAGCATCAACACTCATTGGACTGCATACATCGGTATGTATTATTTCCAATAAGTCAGTAGCTTGTTCCATTGTTCCGGAGAACGGAGTTTTAGTCATCTTGCCCATAAGGCACGGTTCGCAAGTATCAAATGATTCATAATCAAGTGATTCCAGAAGCCCATCAACATGGAGTTTCTTCATGCTCTTTACACCAATATGACCTAAACGCCAGTGCCACATGTATGTTGCACTATAATTATCAACTTTGCATCTTTTGGCATCAATATTATGAATATGTGTATCACTACGATCGAGATTCAATAAACCATTAACATAGGGTGTATTGCCATAGAAGGTTTTATTCATGTAAACAGATAACAATTATTCTCTGTCTTAAATGAATAACCGTATTGCAATAAACATGATATAATCATATTCATGCTCAACGCAAACACCAAATAACATTTATTTAGGTTCAACATTAATCCCGGAAGTATAGGGGTTATGCGATGATGATCATATCAATCTTGGAACTACTTCCAACACTCATCATCACTTCACCCTCAACTAGTCTCTATTTATTCTGCAACTCCTATTTCGAGTTACTAATCTTAGCAACTGAACAAGTATCAAATACCCAGGGGTTACTACGAGCACTAGCAAGGTACACATCAATAACATGTATATCAAATATACCTTTGTCCACTTTGTCATCCTTCTTATCCACAAAATATTTGGGGTAGTTCCGCTTCCAGTGACCATTTCCTTTGCAGTAGAAGCACTCAGTTTCAGGCTTAGGTCCGGCTTTGGGCTTCTTCACGGGAGTGACAACTTGCTTGCCACTCTTCTTGAAGTTTCCTTTCTTTCCATTTGCCCTTTTCTTGAAACTAGTGATCTTGTTTAATCATCAACACTTGATGCTTTTTCTTGATTTCTACCTTCGTCGATTTCAGCATCACAAAGAGCTCGGGAATCGCTTTTGTCATCCCTTGCATATTTTAGTTCATCACGAAGTTCTAGTAACTTGGTGATGGTGACTAGAGAACTCTGTCAATCACTATCTTATCTGGAAGATTAACTCCCACTTGATTCAAGCGATTGTAGTACCCAGACATTCTGAGCACATGCTCACTAGCTGAGCTATTCTCCTCCATCTTTTAGGCAAAGTACTTCTCAGAGGTCTCATACCTCTTGACATGGGTGTCGGTGTCAAAACCGGCGGATCTCGGGTAGGGGGTCCCGAACTGTGCGTCTAGGCGGATGGTAACAGGAGACGAGGGGCACGATGTTTTTACCCAGGTTCGGGCCCTCTTGATGGAGGTAAAACCCTACGTCCTGCTTGATTAATATTGATGGTGTGTATTACAAGAGTGGATCTACCACGAGATCAAGGAGGCTAAACCCTAGAAGCTAGCCTATGGTATGATTGTTGTCATGGATGTTGTGTCCTACGGACTAAGCCCCTCCGATTTATATAGGCACCGGAGAGGGCTAGGGTTACACAGAGTCGGTTACAATGGTAGGAGATCTACATATCCGTATCGCCAAGCTTGCCTTCCACGCCAAGGAAAGTCCCATCCGGACACGGGACGGAGTCTTCAATCTTGTATCTTCGTAGTCTTGGAGTCCGGCGGACGATGATAGTCCGGCTGTCCGGACACCCCCTAGTCCAGGACTCCCTCAACGGGCATGAGTCTGAAATACCAATTTCAGCTCTTTGGAACATCTCATATGTTCCTTGGTGCTCAAAATGTTTTTGAAGTCCCAGTTCTAAGCCGTAAAGCATGGTGCACTAAACTATCAAGTAGTCATCATATTGAGCTAGCCAAACGTTCATAACATCCGCATCTGCTCCTACAATAGGTCTGTCACCTAGCGGTGCATCAAGGACATAATTCTTCTTTGCAGCAATGAGGATAAACCTCAGATCATGGACCGAGTCCGCATCATTGCTACTATCATCTTTCAACTTAGTTTTCTCTAGGAACATATTAAAAAACATAGGGAAGCTACAATGCGAGCTATTGATCTACAACATAATTTCCAAATACTATCAGGACTAAGTTCATGATAAATTAAAGTTCAATTAATCATATTACTAAAGAACTCCCACTTAGATAGACATCCCTCTAGTCATCTAAATGATCACGTGATCCATATCAACTAAACCATGTCCGATCATCACGTGAGATGGAGTAGTTTTCATTGGTGAACATATCTATGTTGATCATATCTACTCTATGATTCACGTTTGACCTTTTGGTCTTAGTGTTCCGAGACCATATCTGCATATGCTAGGCTCGTCAAGTTTAACCCGAGTATTCTTCACGTGCAAAACTGGCTTGCACCCGTTGTATGTGAACGTAGTGCTTATCACACCCGATCATCACGTGGTGTTTCAGCATGACGAACTATAGCAACGGTGCATACTTAGGGAGAACACTTATACCTTGAAATTTAGTGAGGGATCATCTTATAATGCTACCACCGTACTAAGCAAAATAAGATGCATAAAGGATAAACATCACATGCAATCAAAATATGTGACATGATATGGCCATCATCATCTTGTGCCTTTGATCTCCATCTCCAAAGCACCGTCATGATCTCCATTGTCATTGGCTTGACACCTTAATTTCCATCATAGCATCGTTGCCATCTCGCCAACTATTGCTTCTACGACTATCGCTACCGTTTAGTGATAAAGTAAATCAATTACAAGGCGATTGCATTTCATACAATAAAGCGACAACCATATGGCTCCTGCCAGTTGCCGATAACTCTGTTACAACACATGATCATCACATACAACAATTTATATCACATCATGTCTTGACCATATCACATCACAACAAGCCCTGCAAAAAGAAGTTAGACGTCCTCTACTTTGTTGTTGCAAGTTTTACGTGGCTGCTACGGGCTTCTAGCAAGAACCGTCCTTACCTACGCATCAAAACCACAATGATTTTTTGTCAAGTGTTCTGTTTTAACCTTCAACAAGGACCGGCCGTAGTCAAACTCGATTCAGCTAAAGTTGGAGAAACAGACACCCGCCAGCCACCTGTGTGCAAAGCACGTCGGTAGAACCAGTCTCATGAACGCGGTCATGTAATGTCGGTCCGGGCCGCTTTATCCAACAATACCGCCGAATCAAAGTAAGACGTTGGTGGTAAGCAGTATGACTATTATCGCCCACAACTCTTTGTGTTCTACTCGTGCATATCATCTACACATAGACCTGGCTCGGATGCCACTATTGGGGAATGTGGAATGCAATTTCAAAAAAATTCCTACGATCACGCAAGATCTACCTAGGAGATGCATAGCAATGAGAGGGGGAGAGTGTGTCCACGTACCCTCGTAGACCCAAAGAGGAAGCGTTATGTTAATGCGGTTGATGTAGTCGAACGTCTTCACGATCCAACCGATCTAGCACCGAACGTACTACACCTCAGAGTTCAGCACACGTTCAGCACGATGACGTTCCTCGAACTCTTGATCCAGCAGAGGCTCGAGGGAGAGTTTCATCAGCAGGACGGTGTGGTGACAGTGTTGATGATGTGATCCGCGCAGGGCTTTGCCTAAGCACTACGATGGTACTATCGGAGGAGTAAACGATGGAGGGGGGCACTGCACACGGCTAAGACAATGTTGTCCCTTTTGGGTGCCCCTGCCCCCGTATATAAAGGAGGGTGGGGGAGGCCGACCACGAGGGGCGCGCCAAGGGAGGGGGGAGTCCTACTAGGTCTCCACTCCTAGTAGGATTCGCCCCCCCCCCTCTTTTTTTCCCTTCTTACGGAGGTGGAAAGGGGGAAGGAGAGGGAGTAGGAGAAGGAAAGGGGGCGCTGCCCCCTTTCCCTAGTCCAATTCGGCCTTCTCCCTTGTGGGGTGTGCACCAGCCCCTTGTGGGCTGGTTAGCCTCCCTCCCATGGCCCATATCTTCCACCAAGGGGTTCCGGTAACCCTTCTGGTACTCCGGTTTGTACCCGATACACTCCGTTACCTTCCGGTGTCCGAATACCACCTTCCAAAATATCAATCTTGACCTCTCGACCATTTAGAGACTCCTCGTCATGTCCGTGATCTCATCCGGACTCTGAACAATCTTCGGTCACCAAAACACATAACTCATAATACAAATCGTCATCAAACGTTAAGCGTGCGGACTGATGGATTCATGTACCTAGGGTAGGGTCATAGGCCTGACCTAAACGTCCTACCCAAGGGCACTCGTAGAAGAGATCATCTTCCAGTCGACCAAAGAGGAATCCACTCGACCAGACTAGAAGGACTCGACCATGGAAGACTCACTCGACCATGAAGACTCACTCGACCACCAGAAGGTCAGAAGGCACTCCGCGGCGCAACGGTTTGCTATTGAATAGACTTAATGATAGTTAAGGCACCTTATGAGGGGCGTTACCAGTAACCCCCCTAGCTTAATGTACTTTAATCCCTCCATTATGTGGGCTGGCTGGGGTCCTGGCGCACTCTATATAAGCCACCCCCCTCCACAGATAGAAGGGTTCAGATTCTTGTAATACTCATACTCATAATCCACTCGACCGCCTCAGGGCTCCGAGACGTAGGGCTGTTACTTCCTCCGAGAAGGGCCTGAACTCGTACATCCTTTGTCTCCACAACTGCTCCATAGCTAGGACATCGCCTCTCCTTAACCTACCCCTACTTCTACTGTCAGACTTAGAACCACGACAGTTGGCGCCCACCGTGGGGCTGGTGTTTTAGCGATTTGTGGAGGAGTTGCAGATACTTCAGTACCTTCATCATGATGACTGCTGGAGTTTTGGGTGAGGGCACGAGATCCGTCTCGGTGCTCTCACTTTTGTCGCCGACGACTCAAGATGGCTCAGGAGGCCCCTCTTGACATCGAGGCGCTCCCGTCCGCGGGCGACGACTTCGCAAGCATGTGTTCGCGGCGTTTTGCTGCGGCAACCGTCGACCAGATCGGTCGACTCCCTTATCGATCGCCGCCTTGATCTCCCACCCAGCAAAGCGCTCTGGCGGTCGAGGCTTCAGCGGTGGGTGAAGCACGCGGTGGCTCGCCAGACAGCCACCGCCCAGTCGCGGCTATCGAGCCCGACGAATCCTCTACGGCTGTTCGATCTGCCGACCGGCTCAGAGAATCGCATCCGAGTGTGATAGCAGTGATCCAGCGGCGGAGATACTCATGGTCGACGGCCCTCGCAGTCCTCCCGGCTTCGCCCACGGCGGTGGGGCCGCCGGAGGAGGTGACCCCATGCAAGAACACGAGGAGTACCAGCCCGAGACACTCGACTCTCTGCAGAGAGAAGAGCTTCGTCGCAGGAACATGGATGCACTACATACTCCTATCGCCGGAGAGACCCCTGAGGCTCGTGCCTTGGAGGAAGCACGTTTGGCCAATGTGGCTGAACGCGCCGCTGGAGAATCTTCAGCGAGCACTCGACGGCGCTGCAGCAGCAACTCCTCGAATCCAATCGACGTCGGCTCTTCCCGCCGACTCGGTATACCGCGACGCCAATTCAGAATTTAGCGGCTGCAACTTCGATAGCGAGTCTATCCAGCCGTCGGTCGGAAGTCGGAAGAGGCTTGCGGCAGATCGTAGATTTACTCCGAGCGGCGGTGACCGAACTCAGCCGTGTCGCAGTCGCGCAACAGGATTCACAGTCGATCCGTCGCTGCGAACACTGTCCAGTCGGCTCACAGCCCCAGATCGCCTCCGCGGCGGGAAGGGCGCGACAACCGGCGAGAACAGCTCGGAGACCGATTCGACCGAGATGACAGGCGTCGAATGCCCCTTTCCCCTCCGAGGGAAGGGTCGTACGCTCCTCGGCGGCAAGATGATGACGACACACCAAGATCTGAGGCGAAGGGTTCGGTCGACCCAGAGAACCTGAGCTTTGATGCGCGATCCATTATCGTGCAAGGCTTGGTCGACCGAACAGAGCCCATCGAGGCGGACCGAGAGGATGCACCCACCAGCGATCGGGTGCATGTCTCGGTCCGAGTGTTTTAGCAGGCTATCGAGCGCGATGATCCCCCAATTTCAGATTGGCAACGAGTCGCAAGTTCACTGGGAATCTAAGCTCAAACTTGGCTCGAGGATTACCGAGTGGCTGTTCAAATTGGTGGAGGGAATGACGAGGTGGCCATGAAGCATTTGCCCCTCATGTTGGAAGGTTCGCCAGAGCATGGCTGAGTCAATTACCTCACAACAAGCATATATACTTGGGAAGATTTGTCCCGAGTGTTCGTCCAGACTTTTGAAGGGACTTACAAGCGACCGGCTGGTTTGATGAGCTGCAAGTTTGTGTGCGAAGACCAATGAAACTCTCCGAGAGTACATTCAGAGATGGATTACCTTGCACTGTCTGTGGAAAATGTGTCGACCATCAGCGGTTTGCGCCTTCAAGGACGGAGTCAAAAAGAGAATTGAGTCGAAGTTCGGTCGAACCGGGACATGACCCTGAGTCGAATGATGGAGATTGCTAGCAAATCGCCTAATGGCGAGGAGGAAGACCGACTCAAGCGGTAAATACAAGCCAAGTCATCGGAGAAGGGCAATTCGGTCGGAGCGAAGCGCAAAGCCGAGCCAGCAGCTCCTGGAGAGGCCCTGGCCGTCACTCAGGGGAAGTTCAAGGGAAGCCCAAAGGATCCTGGAATCCGAAGAAAGTGAAAGATAAAGAAGGAAATGACGTGATGGATATGCCATGCCATATTCACACGAAGAAGGATGAAGAGGGCAACATTATTTACCCGAAGCACACCACTCGCCAGTGTCGACTCCTGATCCAGCAATTTCAGGGAAAACAGTCTAAGGACAAGGAGAAGGAGCCAGACAAGGCCGGAGATAAAGAGGATAGTGAGGAGGAATACCCGCACGTCAACTCCACTCTGATGATCTTCGCGGATGTGGAAAGCAAAAGTCGACTGAAAGTCATCAACCGAGAGGTGAATATGGTTGCCCCAGTTAAGCCAAGTTATGTGAAGTGGTCCCAGACACCCATCACATTCGACCAATCTGATCACCGACTCATATTGCCACCACGGGCGGCAAGCGTTGGTGGTCGATCCATTGTCGAAGGCACTCGATCGACAAAAGTGCTGATGGATGGTGGTAGTGGGCTGAATTTGTTGTATGCGGATACTTTGAAAGGGATGGGCATTCCGATGTCCCGATTGAGCGCCGAGAATATGAGTTTCCACGAGTCATACCAGGAAGAAGGCCAACTCACTCGGCCAAATAGCCCCGGACGTGGTTTTGGCGATTCCAAGCACTTCCGCAAAGAAAAGTTGACCTTTGAGGTTGTGGATTTTCAGAGTGCATACCATGCCATTTTGGGAGGCCGCCACGCACGATTCATGGCTCGACCATGCTACGTGTACCTCAAACTGAAAATGCCAGACCCAAGGGAGTGATCACCATCACCGCGATCGGAAGAAGGCGTAAGAGTGTTTTGAAGGGCTCAAAGATTGCCGACTCCCAAGTGACAGCGGTCGAATTTGACGAGTACATGCAAAACGCAGATCCGAGTGATTTGCTACGATCTAAGAAGCCAGCCACGAGTGCGCATTCAAATCGTCCGGTGAGACAAAGCCGATCCACATTCATCCGACCGACCCGATGCAGCTCCGACCCACATATCCACAACACTCGACTCGAAATAGGAAGAAGCGCTCATCCGGTTCCTCCGTGAGAATGGGACATTTTGCATGGAAGCCGGTGACATGCCGGTGTTCAGGGGATGGTGAGCATCGCCTTCGAGTCGACAAGTCAGCGAAACCAGTCAAAGAGCATCTTGGTCCGCCGCCCGTAAGAGAAAGGCTATTGGTGAAGAAGTGGCTCGACTGTTGACGGCAGGATTTATCCGAGAGATTTACCACTCCGAGTGGCTCGCTAATGTTGTCATGGTCCCCAAGAAGGATAACTCACTCCGCATGTGCATTAATTTTAAGCACATTAATCGGGCCTGCCCGAAGGATCATTTTCCTCTCCCCCGCATCGATCAAATTGTCGACTCGACCGCGGGGTGTGAGAGGTTGTCTTTTCTAGATGCATATTCCGGGTATCATCAGATCCGTCTGTATGGACCCGACGAAATAAAAACAGCTTTCATCACTCCATTCGGGTGCTTCTGCTATATCACCATGCCATTCGGCCTCAAGAATGCCGGAGCCACATTTATGCGAATGATTCAGAAGTGTCTTCTCACTCAGATCAGTCGGAATGTGGAAGCGTATATGGATGATATCGTCGTTAAGTCGCGAAAAGGTTCCGACCTGCTTGCCGACCTCGCCGAAACATTTGCCAACCTCAGAAGGTACGATATCAAGCTCAATCCGTCAAAGTGCACATTCGGAGTTCCCTGGTGGAAAATTACTCGGTTTTCGTTTCGAGCGGGAATCGATGCTAACCTGAGAAGATCGGCACTATTCTCCGAATGAAACGCCCGGCGCGAGTGCACGACGTCGAGCTTCTTGGATGCTTGGCGCTTTAAGTCGATTCATCTCACGACTCGGTGAAAAGGCATTACCTCTTTACCGATCGATGAAGAAGGGCGACAAGTTCGAGTGGACTCTGAAGGCGATGCAGCGTTTGCCGAGCTAAAAGCTCGCTCTCCACCCAGCCGGTGCTTGCTGCTCCAATCAGCAAAGAGCCTCTGTTGCTTTACATTGCAGCCTTCGGACAAGTTGTCGGGATTCAGGCTTACGGTCGAGCGGGAAGAGGAAGGAAAGGCCTTCAAAGTTCAGCGCCCGTGTATTATTTGTCTAAAGTCTTGACTCCATCCAAGCAGAGATATCCTCATTATCGAAGCTTGTGTATGGTATATACATGACCACAAAGAAGGTTGCTCATTATTTCTCCGATCATTCTATCACGATCGTCGCCGACGCTCCTTTATCGAGATCTTGCATATGAGACGCAACCGTCGAGTGGCGAAATGGGCGATTGAACTTCTTCCCTTGATATCAAATTCGAGGCAAAGAAAGCCATTAAGTCCTGTGCTATAGCGGATTTCCTTGCGAGTGGATTGAACAACAAAGAACGATCTGAAGTTCACTCGGAGCATTGGACCATGTTCTTTGACGGCTCCAAGATCTTTGAATGGTTCGGTGTGGGTTGTTCTGGTTTCCCCAGAGGAGATAAGCTTAAGTATGTGCTCCAGATTCACTTTGATTCCTCCAACAATGAGGCGAGTATGAGGCCCTCTTATATGGATTGCGCATGGCCATCTCACTCGGCGTCCGTCGCTTTGATGGTTTATGGCGACTCAGATCTAGTGGTCAATCAAGTGATGAAGGAGTGGGACGTAAGAAGCCCAGCTATGACTGGATATTGCAATGCAGTGAGGAAGCTGGAAAAGAAGTTTGAGGGGTTGGAACTCCATCACATCCCCGATGAAAAATCAAGCAGCGAGATGATCTGGCGAAGATAGGGTCCAAGAGAGAAGCCATTCCGAGTGGCGTGTTTTTGGAACATATACACACTCCGTCAGTCAAAGAAGATCCCTTCACAGAGGAAGCTCCGCAACCCAAGAGTGCCACGGACTCGACTGAGGTTGAGGTCCCGGCAGTGGTCGACTTGGTCATGGAAGTTTTAGTTGTCACTCCCGATTGGACAATTCCATACATTGCATATATTCTGAGAAAGGAACTCCCAGAGGATGAGGAAGAGGCTCGGCAGATCGTCCGTCGATCCAAAGCCTTTACCGTTATCAAGGGACAGTTATATAGAGAAAGCCCAACGGGAGTCGGACAAAAATGCATAACGCCAGAGGAAGGTCGAGTCATACTCAATGATATCCACTCGGGGACCTGTGGTCACCATGCGTCCTCTCGGACCATTGTAGCCAAAGCATACCGAGCTGGATTTTACCGCCAAGAGCAAATGAGATGGCGAAAGAAATAGTGGACAAGTGCGAAGGATGCGGTTCTACTCCAATATGTCACACAAGCTCGTCGACCTTGAAGACCATTCCACTCGTCGGCCTTTCGCAGTATGGGGGTTGGACATGATCGGTCCCTTGCGAACGGGTCGGAGCGGCTTCACGCATGTCTTGGTAGCGATCGACAAGTTCACCAAGTGGATTGAGGCTAAGCCAATCAAAAACTTGATCTTCGGTCTTGCTGTTTCCTTTGTCGAGGGTTGACGTTCGGTATGGAGTCCCGCACAAGTATTATCACGGACAATGGGTGAATTTTGACTCGAAGAATTCAAGGATTTCGCAACTCCCAAGGCACATGAGTCGACTACGCTTGATCGCCCATCCACAATGAATCGGACAGACGCGAACGAGCCAATGGATTGATCCTCAAGGGTCCAAGCCCCGTTTGATGCAGATCTCAAGCATGCGGCTGGAGCTTGGGTCGACGAACTTCCTTCGATGCTTTGGGGTTTGCGGACCACGCCTAATCGGTCGATTGGGAGAACCCTTTTTCTGGTCTATGGGGCGAAGCAGTTTTACCGAAAGTGATCTCCTTCACAATGCTCCACGAATTGAACTTTATAATGAAGCGAGAAGTTGAGCAAGCGCCACAGATGCAATCGACCTCTGGAAGAGGAAAGGAAATGGCTCGATCCGCTCGACCATTTACCAGCAAGACTTGCGCCGCCAGACGCCCGTAAATGTGAGAGGTCGAGCCTTCCAGAAGGAGATCTGGTCCTTCGGTGGATCAGCGAAGCAACATAAGCTTGCTCCCTCACGGGAAGGACCCTTCATTGTCACAAAGGTTCTCCACAATGGGGCGATCGTCTCTACAATGTCGAACACAATATCGATGAGCCCCGAGCTTGAATGCGGATCTGCTCCGCCGTTTACACTTAAGGTTTTTCACTCGGAAGAATTGTAATAAAGTACTCTCAGTAGCTCACGAGCTTTGAAGTAATAGTGTCATAATTCCTTCATAATTTTGTCACTCTTTATTTTTCGTCGAGTAAAATTTTCACCTCCCCATGGGTGGCGCGAATCCGTTCCGCCTAAGTTATTAAAATCCTACCGAGTGGTAAGCCGACTTCCACTCGGGGCTTAGCTGCACTCGCTGCTCGCCTAAGTTATTAAAATCCCACCGAGTGGTAAACAGACTTCCACTCTGAGGCTTAGCTGCAGCCTCGGTGCTCGCCTAAGTTATTAAAATCCCACCGAGTGGAGAGCAAACCTCCCACTCGGGGCTTAGCTGCAGCCAGTGCTCGCCTAAGTTATTAAAATCCCACCGAGTGGTAAGCCGGACTTCCACTCGGGGCTTAGCTGCAGCTCGGTGCTCGCCTAAGTTTTTTACAAATCCTACCGAGTGGTAAGCCAGACTTCCACTCGGGGGCTTAGCTGCAGCTCAGTGCTCGCCTAAGTTATTAAAAATCCTACCGAGTGGTAAGCCAGACTTCCACTCGGAGGCTTAGCTGCAGTCCAAGGACTCGCCTAAGTATAAAGTATACTAGCAAGGAAAACGAGGCGCAGGTCGACTGCGACCCTCTCCTCCGAGCTACACCATAAGTATGATGTGCGATTGCAAGGAAGACGAGGCGCAGGTCGACTGCGACCCTCTCCTCCGAGCTACACCATAAGTATGATGTGCGATTGCAAGGAAGATGAAGTGCAGGTCGACTGCGACCCTCTTCTCCGAGCTTCGACACAAATACAACGGAAATCCTACCGAGTGGAGAGCAAACCTCCCACTCGGGGGCTTAGCTGCAGCCCAGTGCTCGCCTAAGATATAAGAAATCCTACCGAGTGGAGAGCTAACCTCTCACTCGGGGGCTTAGCTGCAGCCCAGTGCTCGCCTAAGTTATTAAAATCCTACCGAGTGGAGAGCAAACCTCCCACTCGGGGGCTTAGCTGCAGCCCAGTGCTCGCCTAAGATATAAGAAATCCTACCGAGTGGAGAGCAAACCTCTCACTCGGGGGCTTAGCTGCAGCCCAGTGCTCGCCTAAGTTATTAAAATCCTACCGAGTGGTAAGCCAGACTTCCACTCGGAGGCTTAGCTGCAGCTCAGTGCTCGCCTAAGGAATAAGTCGACTGCAGTAGGCATCTCGCTGTTAACCTGCAAAGAGCAATTCAAGCCGAGAGCAATCATTTCCAAACATCCAATTTAAATTTAGGTCGACACCTAAAATAACCGAGAGTGCTCAGGCACTAAGCCTGTTAAAGTTTTATCGGTTACAACTCCACTCGGCATACCGAGGCAAATTTAAGGTCAAGGAAAGTTTTTTACCCCTCCTGTGGAGGGCTGGATGGAGCAACGAACTCGTCAAGATCAATCCCGTCGGCAATCCGCGTGGCAGCAGCGATGAAAGTCTCCATGAAGGTCCTGAAGTCGTGCTTTTTGGTGTTGGCCACTCGAGAGATCGCCACTTATCTTCTCGAGCTTCCTTGCAATGGACTCGCGCCGGACCACGAGCAACGTCTCGCACCGCACCGAGCGAAGATTTCTTCCACTCTTGCACTCGGTCGGGGGCGGCGTTCGATCGAGCCATCAATGACTCAAGGTCATTTTGGAGTGTCTCATTGGGCGAGGCGTCGAGTCGATGCGGGGCGTAGCAACCTTGATCTTGCGAGATAATCCACAACAGCAAACAACAGGACTCCATCGGAAGATGTTCATGGTAGTTTCATCGTTCACGGAGAATTGTGAGGTCAAGCCGTCTCCGGTGGCTGGTTTCTTCTTCAAAGTTGCGGCGAGAACTCGCAAAGACAAAACCCGAATCGGGAAAAGCGGTCGAATGGAAACATAACAGTTGGGAGAATTGGTCGAGTGAAGAAGGTTACCTTGAGCTTAAGGAACAATTTCTTAGCAAGACCACCCAAGAAGCTTTCCAGCTCGTTCTTCTTCCCAGCCATTTGGAGGATCTTCTTGGTCGGAGTTCTTCTTGTCGGCCTTCATTCGCTCAACATCCTTCTTTGGCGGCGGCGAGCAGCCTTCAGATCGGCGTTATCCTGTTCGAGCTTGGCGACTGAGGCCAGTTTTTCATCAGCAAGCTTGATCTTCTCAGACAGCTCAAGCTCCTTCTTCCTTTGAGCCTCCTTCACCTTGCCTGTAAATCGCGGCAAAGTCAAACTTGAAGCAAGTGAGAGGAGGAAAGAGTCGTCGAAATCTCACCAAACATACCTTTGGTCTCCTCCTTCGCCTTCGTCAGATTCTCTTGTACTAGTTTCAAGTCCAACTCGAGCTGAATATGCTTCGCTCCGATTCGATATAGCGTGCATAAGATCACAAGATTTCTCTGAAGAGTCGGTTGCAACAATATCGAGATAATCCACTTCGAGTGAATCAAGAAGAATTGTGCGTTTCTAAGACTACGATCGAATGCAAGCATTCAACCGTAGTCTCGGGGACTACACCGATGGGTGCACTCAGCGTGCCCCCTTGGTCTTATTCAAGACATAGTCGACGATCGACCGAGAAAAAAGAGCGAAGTCGACCATCGACCGGTACTTCTTCGATCGTAATCAGCGCCGCGATCGACCACGATCTCGGGGACTACACCCAGTGGGTGCACTCAGCGTGCCCCCACTGGACTCAGAAACCCATCCGTTCCATTCGGACAAAGATCAACATCTACTTAGTAAGCCTAAGACCGACTGCCAGCAGTCGACCTTAGCCTCGGGACTACACCCGGCGGGTGCACTCAGCGTGCCCCGCTAACACGGAGTTTCACACACCTAGTGGGTGGTTGCTATAAATTCGAGAAAGAAAAGTTTTGATAGCATATCCTAATGAGCAATGTGGTGGTCGATCGACACAACATTGCTCAAGAAGGCGTAGCTGGCATCGTAAGCTGCTTGACTCGCATCGGCGATCTTCACTGCTCCATCATGATCCTCGCTGACGGATCGCCTCCTTAGACATCGATCTGGTCCTCCGGGACGTGGTGCGTGGTGAAGATCGAAGGTTGTCCAGCACTCGACGAAGTGGGCCGAGCACTTGTCAGCGGATTCGCGAAGGACACAGTATGTCGAGTGCCGACCTCGCCTTCCGTCTCAACGGTCTCGGGCACCGTCACACCTTGGGCTCCCTTGCCAGTAGATGCCTTCCTGCTCCTCCTAGTCCTCAATGGCTCTTCATCTTCATCATCGTCATCAGGAAGAGTGATGACGTCATTGGTTGGAGCTTCAGAAAAGAGTTAAGGTCAGAAATCTTGAGTCAGTCGACTAAGAACAAGAATTAAGGATATAGTACCAGGATTTGAGGTGGCGGCGTCCTCCATCTCATGGTCGTCAGCCTTAGCTGAGGTTTCGGAAGTCGCAGCGCCGAAAATCCAAAGAATCAGTCGACCGATTCAAGTATCAACCAGAGACAAAATTTATATAGAACAAGAAGATTTAAGCAATATGTTTACCCTGAGATGGTGGGGATGGACACTTTTTTGACTATGAACAGTAGGGTAAAACCCCACTGCAATTTTTATATTAATAATTATAGTAGCATATAGTCTGGTAGGCTTGAGGTAAGCCCACAAAAAGAAAAAGGAAAAGAAAAGAAAAGAAAAGAAAAGAAAAGAAAAGAAAACTAGAAAGAAGAAGAAAGAAAGAAGGAAAAAGAGAATAAGAAAATAGAAAAGCTATGGAAAAAAAGTGAAAATTACAACAAAGCCTCTAGCCAAAGGTTGAATTGGGTCAAATGCTTCTTCTTCATTCTGAATCTTAAAAGCTTGAGCTCCTCCATGAAGATGAATTTCCAACCCTGAAAGGAGGGTGTGATATTCTCAAAAATTTTGTTGTTTCTGCTGATCCAAATTGCCCATGCTCCTAGGATGATGATCTCCATATAAAAAGGGTGTTGCAGTTTGTCCTTTAGATCCTGAAATGCTTCCAGAACTGACAGGTTTTGTGATCTTGTTGGACATATAAAGTCCCAGCATTGTTGCACAAAAGGGCATCCCCAGAATAGATGATGTAAGGTTTCTTCCTGTTGACAATCATTTATCGCAGCTTGTATTCTTCGGTACAAAGTTCTTCCTTCCGAGCAAATTTCTAGTGTTAACTCTGTCATGCAGTAGTTTCCAGAAAAAAACTTTGTGTTTTGGCTGACATGAGCTTTTCCAGATCCAAGTGAAATGTGGAGGTGTTTGTTTATGACCTATTAATACCTTATATGCTTTGATGGAAGAATATGTGTCATTACCCCAGATGTAGCTCCAAGTATCCAAAGATTCCAGAAATTCAGATTGTCTCAAAGAGATACAAATATCCTCCATTGCCAAGAACTCCTCATACAAATATCCAAAGATGTGGGGATGGACACTTTCATTTTTGGCAGAGGCTTGGTTGTCCTCGACGGAACTACCTTCGCCTGTTTTGGCACTTTCTCAGTCGGCACCGGTGAAGCAGTCCGAGGGCGTTTGGTCGACTGCGAGACAGTCGCAACTCCCTTACCGCGTTCAACCGAAGGGTCGTGCACAAGTTTTGACCGCCTTTCCAAGCGCGGTGGTGCGGCTTCCTCCTCTTCATCCTCGTCATCATCGTCCTCGTCATCGTCATCATCGTCGCCGCCGTCTCTCGCAAAGATCTGAATCCCACTCTTCCGGCTCTCACCTCCACCGCTTCCCCCTCCTCCGGAACACAGGCGCCATTGGGCATTGAGTATAGCTCGGTGAGGGCCTGGAAGCATCAAAGCAGAGTTCAGTCGACCAAGTTGCAGAAACGCACTCGACAAATATACAACGGAAAACAGAGCAGGTGTACCTTATCTGGAACGCTGTCACGATCAAGCGGAGAAATCCTCCGGGATCCGCAAGGATTGTCCTTGTTTCCAGTGATCGAAGCCATCCATCTTTCCACTACGGTATCGTCGACTGCCTCCGGGTGGACGCGAGTCTCGTCTTCGGTGCCGCGATACAACCACATCTGATGACTCGAACTCAAGGGGCTGGATTCGCCCCAAGAAAAACCTCCAGAGGTCCATGCCGATCCTCCGTCCCTAACCAGCTGCACCACACGGTCCATCAGCATCTTCACTTCAGCCCTCTCTTCGGAACAACCTTTGAGGAGGAGGGTCTATTCACTCGACTCATGGTGAATTCGGGAAGGCGATCGGCTGCCGGCGTCGTCTCATTCCGCAATAGAACCAGGTCGATTGCCAGCCCCGACCGACTCGGGAAAATGCATAGCTGGGAAGGTGCTTTTGTTCCTCAACTGACCCCTAAACCACCACACATCTGGACTACTTGGGTCTTCTCGTCACTGGGGGCTTGCCTTCTTCACGATCGAGAGCGACATGTGAAGATGTATTTGAACAAACCCGGTCGCGATCGACAACCCGTGAAGTTTTCGCACATAGACACAAACGCGGCAAGGTATGCAATGGAGTTTGGAGTAAAATGGTGGAGCTGGGCTCCGAAGAAATTCAGAAAACCCCGAAAGAAGACACTCGGCGGCAACGAAAAACCTCGGTCGACATGGGTGGCCAAAAGCACGCACTCACCCTCTTCTGGTTGAGGATGCCACTCTCGGCCGGGAAGTCTCGCGGCACCGTGGGGAATCAATCCATCGTCGGCCATATCGAGGAGATCCTTCTCCCTGATGGTCGACTGGATCCAGTCTCCCTGGACCCAGCCTTTCGGCAGTTTGGATCTCGACGAAGAACCACCGCGACCGGTGGATCTCCCCTTCGCCTTCTCGACGCCGACGCCTTCTCCGCCACCGACGCCTTCTTCGCGCTCCAACATCGTCGTCTTCTCTTTGCCCCATAGCGCCGGCGAATACGCAAGGAGAGATGGCGAAAGCAGCGGCGGAGGCGGAGAGCGAGACGGAGAGAACTAAGGAGGAAGAACAAGGTATTGTGCATGAGCCTCCGGAGTTACATTTATAGCATCCCTTCGAGTGGATGACAGGTGGACCCAAGCAATCCAATCATATCGGCGGCGCCTTTGCGTGATACGTGGCGGAAAAAGCGGCGCGGAGATCGGCGCTCTATTACGTCCCATCCAAGCGCCGATCTGTTCCGTTCAAGCGCTTCCCCAAATTTCAGTATCCCGCGAGATCCGCGAACGACAAATCAGTCTGTCAAGTGCGAGATTTCCACGATCCGTTGCTCGGGAATAGCGAAGAAGTCACTCGACTAAAGAACAAGAATGGATCAAGTCGATGAAGGAAAGTTTCTTGTTATCAACAGAGAAGATCTTGATCCGAGACAACACGTAGCCGAATGTGAAGAGCAATGGAAACAACGCCAACTTCTCCTTCACTCAAGCCTCAATCCATTCGGGGCTAATGATGGATTCATGTACCTAGGGTAGGGTCATAGGCTCTGACCTAAACGCCCTACCCAAGGGCACTCGTAGAAGAGATCATCTTCCATCGACCAAAGAGGAATCCACTCGACGGATGGAAGGACTCGACCATGGAAGACTCACTCGACCATGAAGACTCACTCGACCACCGAGAAGGTCGAAGGCACTCCATGGCAAGCGGTTTGCTATTGAATAGACTTAATGATAGTTAAGGCACCTTATGAGGGGCGTTACCAGTAACCCCCCTAGCTTAATGTACTTTAATCCCTCCATTATGTGGGCTGGCTGGGGTCCTGGCGCACTCTATATAAGCCACCCCCCCTCCACAAATAGAAGGGTTCAGATTCTTGTAATACTCATACTCATAATCCACTCGACCGCCTCAGGGCTCCGAGACGTAGGGCTGTTACTTCCTCCGAGAAGGGCCTGAACTCGTACATCCTTTGTCTCCACAACTGCTCCATAGCTAGGACATCGCCTCTCCTTAACCTACCCCTACTTCTACTGTCAGACTTAGAACCACGACACGGACCCTACGGGTTAGAGAACTATGTAGACATGATTGAGACACATCTCCAATCAATAACCAATAGAGGAACCTGGATGCTCATATTGACCCCTACATACTCTACGAAGATCTTTATTGGTTAAACCGCACAACAACATACGTTGTTCCCTTTGTCATCGGTATGTTACTTGCCCGAGATTCGATCGTCGGTATCTTCATACCTAGTTCAATCTCGTTTCCGGCAAGTCTCTTTTACTCGTTCCGTAATGCTTCATCCCGCAACTAACTCACTAGTCACATTGCTTGCAAGACTTATAGTGATGAGCATTACCGCGGGCCCAGAGATACCTCTCCAATACACAGAGTGACAAATCCTAATCTCTATCTATGCCAACCCAACAAACACCTTTGGATACACCTGTAGAGCATATTTATAATCACGTATTTATGTTGTGACGTTTGATAGCACACAAGGTGTTCCTCCAGTATTTGGGAGTTGCATAATCTCATAGTCAGAGGAACATTTATAAGTCATGAAGAAAGCAATAGCAATAAAACTTAACGATCATTATGCTAAGCTAACGGATGGGTCTTGTCCATCACATCATTTTCTAATGATGTGATCCCGTTCATCAATGACAACACATGTCTATGGTCAGGAAACATAACCATCTTTGATTAACGAGCTAGTCAAGTAGAGGCATACTAGGGACACTTTGTTTTGTCTATGTATTCACACATGTACTAAGTTTCCAGCTAATACAATTCTAGCATGAATAATAAACATTTATCATGATATAAGGAAATATAAATAACAGCTTTTATTATTGCCTCTAGGGCATATTTCCTTCACTCATCATGTCCGTGATCTCATCGGGGACTCTGAACAACCTTCGCTCACCAAAACACATAACTCATATAATACATATCGTCATCGAACGTTAAGCGTGCGGACCCTACGGGTTCGAGAACTATGTAGACATGACCGAGACACCTCTTTGGTCAATAACCAATAGCGGAACCTAGATGCTCATATTGGTTCCCACATATTCTACAAAGATATTTATCGGTCGAACCGCAATGTCAACATACGTTATTCCCTTTGTCATCGGTATGTTACTTGCCCGAGATTCGGTCATCGGTATCTTCATACCTAGTTTAATCTCGTTACCAGCAAGTCTCTTTACTCGTTCCGTAGTGCATCATCCCGCAACTAACTCATTAGTCACATTGCTTGCAAGGCTTCATATGATGTGCATTATCGAGAGGGCCTAGAGATACCTCTCCGATAATCAGAGTGACAAATCCTAATCTCGATCTATGCCAACCCAACAAACACCTTCGGAGATACCCATAGAGCATCTTTATAATCACCCAGTTATGTTGTGACATTTGATAGCACACAAGGCATTCCTCCGGTGTCTGGGAGTTGCATAATCTCATAGCCGGAGGAATATGTATTTTACACGAAGAAAGGAGTAGCAATAAAACTGAACGGTCATTATGCTAAGCTAACAGATGGATCTTGTCCATCACATCATTCCACTAATGATGTGATCCCGTTATCAAATGATAACTCATGTCCATGGCTATGAAACTTAACCATCTTTGATCAACGAGCTAGTCTAGTAGAGGCATACTAGGGACACGTTGTTTTTGTCTATGTATTCACACATGTATCAAGTTTCCGGTTAATACAATTCTAGCATGAATAGTAAACATTTATCATGAATAAGGAAATATAAAATAACAACTTTATTATTGCCTCTAGGGCATATTTCATTCAGTCTCCCACTTGCACTATAGTCAATAATCTAGATTACATTGTAATGAATCTAACACCCATGGAGTCTTGGTGCTTATCATGTTTTGCTCGTGGAAGAGGCTTAGTCAATGGGTCTGCAACATTCAGATCCATATGTATTTTGCCAATCTCTATGTCTCCCTCCTTGACCAACTCTCGGATGGACTTAAAGCGTCTCTTGATGTGTTTGGTCTTTTTGTGAAATCTGGATTCCTTCGCCAAGGCAATTGCTCCAATATTGTCACAAAAGATTTTCATTGGACCCTATGCACTAGGTATTACACCTAGATCAGATATGAACTCCTTCATCCAAAGTTCCAGACTCCTTCATTTGCTGCTTCCGAAGCAGCTAGTACTCCGCTTCGTACGTAGATACCGCCATGACGCTCTGCTTGGCCGACAAACTCTAGTGATGAGGCATTGGTGGCCACAATCCCTTCTACAGATACGCGTGCAACAAGCTATGGCCTTGAGTCCCAACGAGGCGGTCCTCCACTCGAGCGCATGGGTGCCAGTGTGGTCCTACACTGTTGGCCTGTTGTGGCGAGGTGCTAGAGAGTCTTGGACCTTCAGGTTCACAGAAATGACGAGTACCGCCTAGTTTTGCCGCCAGAAGAGAGGACAACGGAGTAAGATGATGGTGTGGGCTGCCAGAGTGTCCCACATTGGATTTTGGCTATGCACCTTCTTCCCTTGTCAATCTTTGTCATGTGTGTGACGTCGAACTTTGACGTTCAAAGCCGTCGACCGGCTCTTGTAGTGACTCGATTGCATACTTGTGCAGGCAACCATTTGGCATTTCATGTCAAGATGGAGCTACACTTGTAGCTGTTGGGATTGCGAAAAGTGGTGGTGACAACACGAGATGGTTTTGACTCCCTGGTCTGCCGGAGATCCAGGGGCGTCATCGTCTCTGACATGATCTGCTTCGATTCGTGCTAGATCTGGTACAGGAGATGGTCGTCATCTCCCGATGCTGGCTACATGGATCTGGCAGCGATGGCTGGACCCTTGCTCTAGTCTTTGACAGAGAAGGCGGCGGTCCGTGCACAAGAAGCGGATGGAGTTCTTCGAACAGATCTGGGTGAAAACCTGCTCTTGGCTAGATGCCAAAGCCGGCGATGGCGGCGCTCTACGGTGTCGTTCCCTTCTTGAAGGCATCGCCGTGGAGAAATTCTAGACTATGATCTGCTACCTCCGGGGGAAACCCTAAATCGATAGATCTGAAGATGGTGGCGCGTTTGTGTCGTTTCCCCCTTGGGGCGTCTTTCTTGGAGGTGTATGCGGGCTCGAGGGACCAGTGGACGATGTGTTTGGTGGAGCGGTGCTTCATCATGCACATTGATGGTGACAGATCTTGATGGCTTGGCGCTCTGGGGATTAGGCGTCTGATGTGCGATGATGGAATCGCGCAGGAGGGCGACGCTGTCTGGCGTCGTGGTGGCATCGACGGCAGCTAGACCGGGCAAGGTAGACGCAGCAGTACAACACTGAAGATGGACTGGTGGCAGGCGACTGCGGCGGCCTCATACCCGGCAGGCGACCTGGTTGAGGAGTGTGCCGGACTGGTGGGTGCCCCATACCCGGCAAGCATCCTGGTTGGGACCTCAGGTCTTAGATGTTAGGTTTGGCTGCGAGGTCTGTTTGGTATTAGGCCCAGACTATCAGCATCCCTTCATAAACTGGATAGGAGTAGCGACAGATGTTGCCTAGACGGTGGCTTTAGTCTTACTATTGTATGGCTTTGTAAGGTCTTATGTGAAGAATTAATAAAGTGGATGCATGCATCATCCAGATGCGGAGGTCGGGGATCCTCGTCCATTTCTAATAAAAAATTTATTGGTACTTCTTGAGTATCTGACCTTGAGCTCCGAGATGAAAACTCTTTGTCCAATCCTAGTTGGTCACTTGCAATCTTGGTGTTTTGGTGTTGTTATCTTGTTGAAGGCATTGCTTGGAATTTCTTGGACTTGATCTTCGGGACGAAAACCCTACCTTCGGTGTTGGATTAGGCGGGGACGCGGGAAACTTTTCTTATTATTTTTTTGAAAGATCCAGCAATTGCTGGCGTTTCATTGATCATAGCAGAAAGCAGTGGGAAACAATAAAGGTGGTGAGGATCCTAGGATCAGAGTTTGAGGGTTTTGAAAGTGCCATGCACAGCCAAAACCCTAGAGACAATTAAGCTAATATTCTCTCAATGGGGGTCCCCGAAGGGGCTCTCTAGGCATGTTGCGCCTGTGGTTCTCCACAGCTCTATGCTATCTCGTATGCGCTTGATGATCGCCGGCACACTTGGTGGTTGCTGCCTGAAGGTGCTGTTGTTTCTCTCTTGCTAGATCTCCCAGCAAGCCAACCAACATATCGTTCGCACACCCTTTCGCCATTGTTGCGGTGTTTGCTCGATAATGCCCAGTGTTACCGTTGTGGAGTTGTCATGCTTCCAGTTCTCGGCGGGGGTCAGTGCAGAGCAGCCTTGCCACGAGCCCAGCTCGGTCCACACCCGTCCGGATTCCTGGCAGCCCCAGAATAGGTGGCACGAGGATTCCAGGTTGCGGACGCAGAGCTGGCAGAAGTAAGCATTTGGCCACCCTCGCCGTTGAAGCCTGTCGTTGCACCAGAGCCTGTCTTGTAGCAGCAGCCAGGCGAAGATTTTGATTTTGCCCGGTGCCCATGCCTTCCAAATCATCCTGTCGAAATCAGTTGCCCTTCATCCCTGGAACTGCGTGAGGTAGGCCGATTGGGCCGTGTACTTGCTAGAGGCCGCTCTACTCCATCTCAAAACATCCGGCACGCCATGATGCAGCTGCGCGACCGTCCCCTGGAGCAGGCGATGGAGGGTAAGGATGTCTGGCAGCAGGTGGCTATTGTTGCCGTGTGCAAGATCACGGATCCAAGTGTCCTCCTGTAGGGCCTCCCGCACCGATCTGTTCTGTCGCCTCGAGAACCAAACAGCGTTGGAAACTGCTGCGAGAGGCAGCCCTGGCCCAGCCATGCGGAGAGCCAGAAGGATGCCTTGGCTCCATCGCCGATCGCCACCCTGGTCGATGTCGTGAAGAGCGCCTTGTCCGCGCCGTCGCAAGGCAGCTCGGTGCCCACCCACGGTCGCTCCGGGTGGTGCCAGGCAGCCCATAGCCAGCGCAGAGCCGTAGAGCCCTGCCGAAGCGTTGAAGATCCGGGATGCCCAGACCACCTCGCTCCGTCGGCGCACTGACCGTCGGCCAGCTTACTTTGCAGCTGGCGCCTGTGATCTCATCGTCGTGGCGCCAAAGGAAGCGGCATCTGCACTTGTCGATTTCTCTGATGATCTTCTGTGGGACGCGTAGAACGGTTAAGGCGAAGGTTGGCATAGCACTCAACACGCATCGCACGAGGACGCGGCGGCCGGCCATCGGCAGAAGCTTGCCCTTCCAGCCCGCGAGTCGAGCCTTAATCCTATCGATGATGAACTGCAAGTGCACCAGACGTAGGCGTCCCGTGGAGACAGGCAGCCCTAGATATTTGATTGGGAATGGGGCAATGGAGCCAGCAAAACCCTGGAGCACGTCGTCGATGTCGATGTTCTCGCAACGGATCAGCGACATCGTTGATTTGGCCGGGTTGATACATGGTCCCGTTGCATTGCCGAAATCGTTGAGGATATGCATCAAGGAGTCGATCTCGTCGCGTCTAGGGTTTATGAAAATCACTGCGTCATCCGCGTAGAGACTAACACGAAGCGCCAGGTCCCTCCCCGACAACCGATGAAGCAGCTGCTGATCCACCGCCGCCGCGATGAGGTGATGCAGTGGGTCAATGGCCAAAATGAAGAGGAACGGGGAGAGCGGGTCTCCCTGGCGCAGGCCACGGTGATGGAGAATGTTTGGGCCGACGGCATCGTTGAGGGAGACCGCCGAGGAGGCTGATGCCGACAGCCTAGCCACCCGTCTCGCCGTAGCAAGACTAAACCCTAGTTCTTTGGAGCAGCTCGGCGGTATTCAGAGACCGTGTCGAAAGCTTTTGCTATGTCTAATTTAACCAACATGCCTGGCACTTTGCGGCGATGAAGGGCACGGACAGAGTTTTGTACGAATAGGAAGCTGTCGTGTATGCACTTGGACTTCATGAATGTCGTTTGCGCCGGTGAGATGATGGAGCCAATGACTGACGCGAGTCTGATCGACAGAACCTTGGAGATGAGCTTGGCTACAGAATGGATCAAACTAATGGGTCTGAAGTGGGTCATCTCCGTTGCACCATCCTTTTTTGGCAAGAGGATTATTGTGGCGTTGTTGATTTCCGACATGTCGCCGCCAGCCAGATTGTAGAACTGGTGGAAAACGGGCATGATGTCCTCCTTGATGATGGGCCAACATGAGCGGAAGAAGGTGCCGTTGAATCCGTCGGGCCCCGGGGCCTTCTCTTGCGGTGATTTGCATATCGCCGCCCAAACCTCGTCTTCGGTGAATGGGTTGTCGAGGCCAGCTGCCGGCAGGGATGGAAGCTGGATGGCCTCCCAGTTGATGGTGCGGCTGCGAGGGCGTTTAGCGCCCAGCGATGAGCGGAAGTGCTCGTGGATGATCCGCCCTTTGTCGCCATGGGAGGTGGCGATGGAGTCCATTGTGTGAATGGCCTGGATGAAGTTTTTTTGGTGTCGCGAGTTGATCTTCACCTGAAAGAACGCCATCTTGGCGTCTCCTGCCCGTAGCCAAGACACGCGCGAGGCCTGTCTTTTGCGCGCCCTCTCGATGGCGGCAAGTCCTAGCACACGCATCTTAAGTTTCTTCTGCAGCTGGAGTTCATCTGATGACAATAGCCTACTCTCCTTAGCTATGTCGAGGCGTAGCACGATCTCGTTTGCGATGTGCATCTGAAGCTTCGTCGCACTGAAGAAGCCTTTCGCCCAGATCTTCAGGTCTCGTGCCACCCGTGCTAGCTTGATGCTGATTCGCTTGAAGGTGCAGCTGGAGGCTACCGGACAATCCCACGCCCTCTGCACCGTGGTGTGGAAACGAGGGAACCTTGGCCAAAAGGACTCGAACCGGAAGCGGGCCGCGCGGCGAGGGGCCTTCGCCTCCGACAGCAGTAACGGGCAATGGTCCGAGCACGAGGTCGAAGCGGCATGGAGCAGATAGCCGGGGAACATGGAAGCCCAAGGCATGGTGCAGAAGAATTTGTCAATGCTCACTAAGGTTGGAGAGGCGCGCTCGTTGCTCCACGTGAACCTTCTGTTCTTACACTTAATCTCCTTGAGGCCTGCCGCGTCGATTGCCGCTCGAAATTTTCCCATGATCCTGCGGTTTATGTTGGTGTTGTTTTTGTCGCGCGCTTCGTAGATCAGGTTGAAGTCCCCGTTGATGAGCCAAGGGGCGTCGGATGGGGGAGCCGCTCGTGCTAGTTCTGCCAGGAACTCGTCTTTTCTACCGTCGTCAACCGGGCCGTAAACTGTCGTCAACCAGAATGTAGCAGCATTGGCAGTGATGGTGATCCTGGCTGTGATGGAGAAGCAGCCCACGGCGTGCGAGACCACATCAACTCGACTCCGGTCCCAGAAGATGGCGACGCCGCCTCGCGTGCCCACGGCAGGGAGGACGACGCAGTCGGCAAGCCGCGATCCTCCCGTTTCCCTAGCTAGTGTTCTGGTCCAAACGCCGATTCGCTTCGGAGGCAGAGAACGGCTAGCCGATGCGCTTCGCCGTTTAAAACTACTTCCGCCGCGGCCGGCGAAGTTCAAACCCGCACATTCCAGCTCATTATTGGGCAGTTAAATGTCACACATTGGGAAACGAGTGGTATCTTCGGCAACTACTACTACTACTAGGAAGCAAACACGGGTACACCACCATCAGCCGGGGGGGTCGTCGGCGGCCACCAATAGGCCCCAAATCCCGCCGGCGAACAACTAAACCTAGCTCAGGAGGCCTAGACTATTACAGTGCATGGATGAATCTAACACAACCCAGCTGCGTGCCTGGGGTCGCCGGAGGTAGCTAACCTAATGGATCCCTAACAAGGAGATGTGGTGGCCAGCGAGGCCTCTCCGTCTGGGCCGTGCATGCCCACTGCGATCCTGAGCGCCGCGACGTCGAGGTTGGTCAGCTTCGCGATGGCCTTGATGTCGGAGTCGGACAGGGGCTCGTCGAAGCGTCTGATCAGGGCCTCTGCAGCCTTGGCCGTCATAGTCTCCTTGGGCCCAAGGATGCCGAGGCCGTGGACGATGCAGAGCGTGGCCCGCTGGCTGACCGGGACGGTGGACGGGTTCTTGGCCTGACGAGCGCTCTGACGGGAAGGTGGCGCGGCAGGCCTGGAGCGCTTGGGAGTCTTGGCGCGGGCGTCAGGCGTGCCCAGCATGGATGGCGCGACGTTGGCGAAGAGCTGGGCCGCCTCACCTTCCACGCCGCCGTCCCTGATCTGCAGGTGGCACACTTGGGAGGTGACTGCGCCAAGCTGCAGGGAGTGGGTGGTGGCCGGCTTGGGGGAGTGACGGGCGAGCGAAAGTGCCGGGCCCATGTCGATGCTATCTTCGGCGCCGCTGCCAACGCCCTCCTGGTCGTTGAAGCAGAGCGGCTTGGCCAAGGCAGCCGCAGCCGCCCTGTCGACGGCCGCTGCCCTTGAGTCCACCCTTGGCGGAGGCGGCAGCTCTTTGTCGGTCCCGGCGAAGAAGGTGCCCACCGGATCATCGGCCTGCGCACTGGCCGACGCCAGAGGCAGGGGCTTGGGGGGCGCGAGCAGAGTGTTGGAGGGGGCCGCCGGCGCGCGCTATGAGGACGCCGCACGGGAGCGGCTGGACCCAGCCCCACCACCATAGCGGCGCCCCCCGTGGCCGTTGTCGTCGCGTCTCTCCTTATGGGGGCCGCGGTCGCGCCGCGAGGAAGGGGTGCGGCTGCGATGGCGCTCCGGAGTGGGGGCGGGGTTGGGGACGGCGGGCTCCTTGCCACGACCACGCCCGAGGAGAGTGTCCTTCCAAGACCTTCTCTGGCCGCCATCGCCGTCGCCGTCGTGGCTGCGCCGGTGGCTCGCAGAAGGCATGCCCTTGCATCCAGAGGACGCAACCTGCGCGGGCGGGCGCAGACGTGGCCCCATGTCCTGCGCCGGCCTGCCGTCCTCCACACCAGCCACCCAGCTCCCCGCGTGCGGGTAGCGTGGGTACGGGCGGTCGTCGTCGTCGGAGGAAGGGAGGCCACTCTGCCCAGAGTTGGAGGAGCGCGGGGACAGTGGCGCCCAGTCTTCGACGCGGTGGATGTGAACGAGCACATCCCAGCGCAGCAGGTTGGGCGGTGGCGCAACGGCCCGACTGGGGGGCGAGAAGCCGAGCATCTCCTCCACCCGGCCGGCGCCACGGGCATGCTTCCAGAGGGTGCGCTTGGTGGGGATGTGGTGCAGCTGCCACACCCACACCTGCATCGCGAACAACCGTGTCCGCTGGCCGAACGAGCGGCCGCCGAGGCGGTCAATGATGACCGCGTCGCCCAGTGCATCCTTCGCGCCTTCCAGGGTCCAGAGCTGCATCGGCAGCTTCTCCATGACCACGCGCACGTGCAGCATCCAGGTGTCGTGGATGGCGTGCGTGTCCTCCCTCCATGGCTCCAGCAGGAAGGAGACGCCGTCCACCACAATCGAGCCCCTCCGAATGACGAGGTCCTTGTGGGCCGGCATGGTGAAGTGGATGAAGAAGTCCTCGGGGTCGTGGTTGGTGACGCGGAGGAGGTGCGCCGGGATCTGGAACTCCCGCTCGATGGTGCGGCCGATGGAGAGGGGGCTGGCCGCGTGGAGCTTGCTCACCGCGATGACCACCACCGCGTGCTGTTGCAGCAGGAAGATCTGCTGCTCCATCTCCGGGGTGGAGGCGATCACCTTGTGGCTCGTCCTCGGCCGGCGCCCGTGGTCGACGCAGGGGGCGCCCGACGAGGCCATCACCGACGTAGGGGGGCTGGCCCGGGGGGGGGGGGAGACCAGGCGGTCGCGCACCGGACAAGGCTGTCGCCCGACCCGCTCCTTGGACCTCCGATATTGGGGGCACTCCTTGCCGATGTGGCCCGAGCGCTTGCAGATGATGCAGTGGAGGGGGTCGTGGCAGTCGATGCGGCGGTGGTGCGGGATGAGGCAGCGGAAGCAGAGGCCTCTGAACTTGCTTAAGAAGGCCTCACGGCCCGGCGCATGCGGATGGCGCCCGGATCCAGGCGCGCGACGGTGCCCCTGGCGGACCGGCGGGGATTTGCTCGCCTTCTTGCTCCTGCGGGACTGGTGCACCGTCCATCCGCCATCAATGGCGGTCGGCCCGGAAGGGGGGGTGGGGAAGGCACAACCACGATGGATCGAAGACGTTGCTGCCCTTCAGGGGGTGGCGGGCTCAGATCCGTCGGTCCGGACGGCCGGGCGCCCTCGAGGTCGGCGCTCCGCTGGAGGATTTGCGGAGGCGTCCCCCACTCTAGCGCGGCCGGAGAACGCGGAGAGGAAGGGGCAGTGCAAGATCCAGGGGATTCACTGCCTCCCCCTGAGCCAGAACCTTGAAGACGAGCCGGTGAGGGGGGCGGGGGAGCGGGGCGGGTCCGTCGGCAGCATGGGATGCCCCGTCATTCCCGGCGGGGCGGAGCGGAGGGAGGGGCTTGGGGCGGTGGCCGCCGCGGCCGGAGTGGCCAGCGGAGCGGGGCGGGGCGCGGGTGCAGCTTGCGGCCCGCTAGGTCAGCTCCACCATTTCTTCTGATTGGCCCAAAACTTTTCTTATTGTCTTTGTAATGTCATGAGAGAGATCGTTTGTGTAGTTTGTTGATCATAGTTGGTGTCGACACACGAACACGTCACGTGTACCCTCGACGCCGGGGGTGATGCACCGCAGCTCACGTCGAAGGAGACCCGACCGACGGTAGCGACACGCAAGGCGATCGGCGGGTGCTTTTGCAGACCGAAACCCACAAGACCCGGGAGGGACCCGTCAGGATTGCGGCGGCTATGGGCTGCCCTAGGTCGATCGCTCGCCCCTAGAGCCTCGGGATTCGCAGCTCTCAAACACGAAGAACAGCGAAGAAGAGAGAGAAAAGCGGTGGAGAGATAAAAGTAGACAGGAAAAAGTATTATATTGATTTGTTCGATTGTGTGTTGTTCAATCGGCCGTCACCCCCAACATATATAAGAGGCGGCTGGACTTCCATTACAAGTAAAGTATTCATCTAGGCTTTCCTTACAAGAAAAATTACATCAATTCGCGTCCTAGAGTCCTAGTTCTATTCCAACTCGGATCCGATCTGAATCTGGCCCAACTTCTGTCTTCCTCCTTGTGCAGGCCGCCGAGCCTCCATATGACCTCCGATCAAGATGGCCCAAATATCAAACTTGTGCGCCTCGACGATACGAACAACTCTCATGTTGATCACTTTTTCAAATAAGGCCATCTTGAATACTTTTCGAGGTCATCTTTACCTTCCAGTCGGACTCGGTCTTGCGGTAGACTGAATTATCCGAGTCTTGTAGTGAATTTGCAGGCCATATACTATCTCTGATGACGATGACTCCAAAAGCAAAGTTTACCGTCTTGACGATACGCACAACTTCTGTATTGAACACTTCTTCATCCGAGATCATCTTGATAAACTTTTGGGCACATGTTCAGTTTCACTCGGATTTGAGCTCATCCACTCGGATTTTAGTCTTTCACTCGGATGGTCCGACTGGACTTTTTCACTCGGATGACTATATTTTCACTCGGAAGACAATCAATCAGTAGGTTTTCACTCGACCTTTTACTCGATCGGTAGGTTTTCACTCGACCTTTTACTCGATCGGTAGGTTTTCACTCGACCTTTTACTCGATCAGTAGGTTTTCACTCGACCTTGGACTCGATCGGTAAATCTTCACTCGACCGGTGACTCGATCGGTAGGTTTCCACTCGACCTTGGACTCGATCGGTAGATTTTCACTCGACTGGTGACTCGATCGGTAGATTTTCACTCGACCGGTGACTCGATCGGTAGGTTTTCACTCGACCGGTGAGTTTTCACTCGGATGGTAAGCTTTCACTCGACCAAAAACATAGCCTGATCTTGATTTGCCTCTCCAGGTTACATACGACCTCGAATTGAGACGAATTATATATGAAAATCGATCGGCTCGACGAGACGAAACTTTTTCGTGTTGAAGGTTTTTCGATCCAAGGACTTCTTAAGGGCCTAATTGCTCGCGCGACCCACCAGACATGGCGTCTGGTACTTTGCGCCAGATTTCCACTCAGCTTCGGCCTGCAGTGTATTGCCTCTAACTTTTGCATATGAACTCGGATTGAGATGATTTATATATCAAAATCGATCGCCTCGACGAGACGAAGACAATTCCTTTAGAATACTCCTTCATCCGAGGTCGTCTTGAAGGCAAGATTTG
Organism: Aegilops speltoides; assembly: GCA_021437245.1. Lineage (NCBI taxonomy): Eukaryota > Viridiplantae > Streptophyta > Magnoliopsida > Poales > Poaceae > Aegilops > Aegilops speltoides. The sequence continues at coordinate 379,042,919 of CM038142.1, forward strand.
CCGAAAACCACTCGGAATGTTTGAATTTTGTCACTCGGAGTGCAACTTCGGCCACCGATATAAAGTCGAATGGCGATAAATTAAACATCAAAATTATTCCACTCGTCGACCTGAAACTTTGCATGCTGAAAACTCTTTCACTTGAGGCCATCTTACTTGCCTTTTGTACCTTGCCAAAATCCGATGTCAACACATGCCCCCCTGTTTTTCGGCAAAGCTTGCACGCCGAAAAATAATATGCACGGTGTTTGTTCTAAGGACGATGTCAACACTCCATCGGCCATTTATTTTCCTCAGGGCGATAATTATGTATCGGCCATGTTTGTGCTAAAGGCGATAATCGTATATCGGCCATTGCCTACTCAGGCTTCCTGCCACACACTCGGGTGGTACTTCTTCAAATATTTTCCGTTGAGAGCTCGAGGTAACAATGCCCCTTGTATTGATTCCACCAAATATGAATTTTCAGGAACAACCCTTGTAATCCTAAAAGGACCTTCCCAACTTGGAGACCACTTCCCGAATTTTCTATCTCTTGAACCAATCGGCAGAATCACTTTCCAGACGAGTTCACCAATTTGAAAATGCTTCAACTTAACTTTCTTATTGTAAGCTCTTGCAACCCTCAACTTGTCTCTCTCTATGGACTCCAAAGCAACCAAACGTTTATCGGCAACTTCATCAATATTGTCCATCATCAAGTTATAAAAGTCTCATCGCCGATAAATCATTTTGTTTGGCTATTCTCAAAGCATTCAAATTTACTTCCACTGGTAAAACAGCCTCTTGACCATATACTAGCTCATATGGAGTTACCTTCGTAGCACCATGCCTTGAAATTCTATGTGCCCATAAAGTTTCAGACAACAGCTCATGCCATCTCCTCGGATTATCCTCAATCTTCTTCTTGATGAGCTTGATTAAAATTTTATTGCTAGACTCGCTTGTCCATTAGCTTGGGCATAATATGGAGAGGAATTGAGCAACTTTATATTATAAGATTCGGCAAACTCTCTGACTTGGTGTGACATAAAAGATGAACCTTGATCTGTAGTTAACGTTTGAGGAATACCGAATCTATGAATAATGTGTTCGGTTATGAATTGAATTACCTCCGTATGTGTCATGTTCTTGAGAGGTACTGCTTCAGACCATTTAGTGAAATAATCAGTTGCCACCAATACGAACCGATGCCCTTTTGAGGAAGACGGGTGGATTTGTCCAATGAAATCTAAACCCCAACCTCTGAAAGGCCACGGTTTGATAATAGGATGTAACATAGCAGCAGGAGCCAATTGAATATCACCAAACTTTTGACAAGCTTCACACCCTTTATAATATCTGAAGCAATCATTAATCATAGTCGGCCAATAAAACCCAGAGACGTCGCAATAACCATTTCATCTTGGGAGCCGACTGGTGAGTGCCACAAATACCTTCATGTACTTCTCCCATAGCAACTCTTGCCTGGTCCTCATCCAAACACTTTAGAAGAACATCATCGACTGTTCGGCGGTAAAGACCATCATCTCTCATTGTATACTTGAAAGCCATACGCCGAACAGCCCTGTCTACCCTTTCACTCGGATTGCACAAGTAGTCAACAATGGGCTTTCTCCAGTCGGAATTATCACCTGCACTAGATTTTTTGTTAATGGCCGAATCAGTGGGTTCAGGTTCGGCCTCTTCTATCTTGGTAAGACAAGACATCGGACTTTGAGAAATATGAAACATGCCATGATCAACATGATATCCGGATGCTTCTTGTGCCAACTCATTTGCTTTCCAATTGTCATGTCTAGATATATGTGCAATGCTAAAACAATCCAAAGTAGAAATTATATCTAGACATCTATCAAGATAAACATTAAGTGATTCGTCCAAACTTTGAAAGACTTTGGATATTTCTTTGCACCACTAGTAACGAATCACCGTAAGCCTCAATATGTGTAACACCTATAGCAAGTAACATCTCTAGACCGAATAACAATGCTTCATATTCGCTTGATTGTTTGTGCAAAAATATTCTAAGCGGCATGAGGCTTCAAAACAGCACCATGAGGAGATATATAAACAATACCAACACCTTGGCCATTGCTACAAACTGAACCATCAAAGTACAATCTCCATGGCACTAATGAAACAAGGTTCATATCAACATCATGCTTGTCATTAATCCGATGTTCAACAATGAAATTAGCAACAATTTGGCCTTTCATGGATTTTAGAGATTCATAAGCCAAATCATACTCAATCAAAGCATAAGCCCACTTGCCAATTCTACCACTAAGAATTGGCCTATGCAACATGTACTTAATGACATCGGTTTGACAAGCTACTACACAAGCACTCGGCACTAGGTAATGTCTCAATTTTGTGCAAGCGTAATATAAGCATAGACATAGTTTTTCAATAAATGTATACCTTGTCTCGGCGTCCAATAAACGTCTGCTCAAATATGTAATGGCATGCTCTTTTCCTTCGGTATCTTGAGTCAAAACAGAACCAATAACACCTTCCTCTGCTGCGATATAAAGTTTGAAAGGCTCTCTATGCTTGGGTGCTTTCATCACCGGAGGAGTGCACAAATAATTTTTGATCATATCAAAGGCTTCTTGCTGTTTTGCCCCCCAAGTGAAATCAACATCATTCTTTAACCGAAGGATAGGAGTAAATGCATCAACTTTCCCTGACAGATTAGCTATGAACCTTCTCAAATAATTGACCTTGCCAAGGAACTTTTGCATATCTTTCTTGCATGTTGGAGCCTCCACTTTCTGTATGGCTTCTATCTTTTTGGGATCAATTTCGATGCCATCTTCATGAATAATGAAACCCAAGAATTTGCCAGCTGACACGCCGAATGCACACTTCAAAGGATTCATCTTCAGTCCATACTTTTTCATTCTTTCAAAAGCTAAACGCAAATCGGCCAAGTGAGATTCAAAAGCATCCGATTTGACAACAATATCATCAATATAAACTTCAAGTATGACACCGAGTAAATCATGAAAATCAAATTCATAGCCCTCGATATGTGGCCCTGACATTTTTCAATCCGAATGCCATCACTGTCCACTCGGATAAACCAAGGAAACCAGGACATCGGAAAGCTGTTTTGTACATGTCCTCCTCGGCCATAAAAATTTGATTGTATCCGGCATTACCATCTAGAAAGCTAATAACCTTATGTCCAGAAGCATCATTAATAAGCATATCGGCTATTGGCATGGGATACTCATCTTTGGGTGTAGCCCTATTCACATCTCTGAAGTCAATGCACACCCTCAACTTGCCGGATCCCTTCTTCTCCACTGGGACAATGTTAGAAATCCACTCGGCATACCTGCAAGGTCGAATGAATTTAGCTTCAAGCAGTCGACCGATCTCTTCCTTGATCCGGTCATATGTTTTCGGATTAAACTTTACGGCGATTGTTTATAAGGTCTAAAACCGCCTTTATAGGCAACCGATGCTCCACTAGCTCTCGGCTCAACCTCGCATCTCATGATATTCCCATGCAAAGCAACAAACATATTCTTTCAATAGCTCGATTAATTTAGCTTTACAATCGGCTTTCAAATTTTTGTTTATAAATGTCGGTCGATTGATCGATCGGTCTCGATATCTACCTCTTCTAACGGATCGGCCGATGTAAAACCTTGTCCAAGTTTATCCATGTCATCCAACTCCTCAATAGACTCATACATATCGTTCTCATTGGACCGATATTTTGCAAGACGCTTTTGTAACCACTCGAATTAGAATCCATTTAAACCTATCATACCTTGGAGCCGATTGCATTGATCGGCTTTAAAGACACGGGCACAAAACCATTCTTGGTCGCTACTGAGAAAATCAAACTCGTAAGTCACGCCCCGTCAAGCAAGTAGCATTGGGATGTTGCCAATCCACCGATGCATCGGCCAAAGCAACACAGGCGAGTTATCCGCATGAATGACCTCCACTTCATCATCAACCCTTGAATCAAAAACTGGTGCATAGTGGATGGCACGCACTGGTTTGCATGAACCCAATCACGGCCTAGTATAACGTTGTAGTTACCTTGCACCTTAGCGACAAAGAATCACGATAGCCAAAGTTTTGCTTCCATTGTAAGCTCCACATACATTACACCTTTGGCTTCAGTTTTTCTTTGCCTTCAAATCCGTTGAGCACCATATTGGTCTTGATCAATTCTTCATCGAGCAAACCCAATTTCTTGAAGACCGAATAGGGCATAAGATTTACCACAGCACCACCATCAACAAGCATCCGAGTGGTGGCGACCCATTGATATGACCTCTGAGATATAACGGTTTTAGATGCGTCACTGGTTCTTTTGGCTTCTCGAATATTGCATTTTAGGACCAAAATCCAGCTGAGCAACTTCCCTTCCTCATCTACAAGACGAAACTCAGCAGGTAAGTAATACACCATATTGATATCCATACCTTCATGAACCGGTGTAGATTCATAGTCCAATATATCAGCCTCTTCTTCAAGTGGATCGACCGATTCTGAAATCTGTCCGAGTGAAGGAGAGGTAAGAAGTGTCACAGACGATGTAATAAATGTCGCATCGTCCTCCTTGGGTGGTGTAGGTACTTACGTGATACATGTAGAAGTTGATGTATCTTGTATTTTTTAGGCCTCCACACTTGTTTTGCTGGAACCATGGGCGAGTGTCATTGAACAACTTATCCCTTTGCTTCTCGGCCTCTGCTCCGCCATCTCTTGACTCCTTAACCTCTGTAGTTTCCTCTTACGTGTCTTTGTTAGCCCCGAGGACACCACTTTGGTCGAGTGTATTTAGCATCTCTCACCTTTACTGGCTGGTGCTTGCTTCATGGTCATTAGCCGAGTACTTTGGCGCGATAGAAAGTATCGGCTCGGTCAGTGGTTATGCGATCGGCTCTTTGTATGGGGAATGTCTCGGTGCCCAAGATAAGTGAGTCGACATCCATTTTCTCCTTGCCTTTGCTCGACTCAACTGCTGCAACACTTGGTGACTTAACACGCCATTCCTTTCGATTTTCGGATGCATGAAATTTCCACTCGGCGCACCTTTTTACTTGGATGGAATCCACTCGATTGATGTCATTGGATGGTATCCACTCGGATGGAACTCAGTCGGATGGAATCTACCCATCCACATTTTTCACTCGGATAGCTTCCACCTGGGTGCATTCTTACACTCGGATAATTTCCACTCGGTCGCATATTTTGACCAGCCGACTGATAGTCACCGATGCTGAGTCGGCCATTATATGAGTAATCAAGTCGATCCCACACAGATTGCCTTTGTTCTTCTAAAAACTGTGCCCTTGGTCCACTCGGTTTTGTATACCGACTGAACATATCAACTGATGGTGACCTTGGTCGTTTCAGATGAGTCGGTCGATTGAAACTAGAACCAACCGATTGGTTAGCATACTTGGACAGCAACATATCAAAAGTTGGCTTGATCGCTTATGCTGCACTTTAAATTCATTCTTCTTCCACTTGCCAACCACGGACTCTTGGGCTTGACAAATTTAACACGAGTATTTTCTTGCACTTGCGGTTGCCCCAGTGTAGAATTCTTGATGGTGATTTTGATCACTTCCTTGCCACCGGGTTGCTTATCAAGCACAACCTGTCTCCCCAAGACCTTGTCGCCCTCCTTGTCTTTCCTGGGCTCACCAACAATGACATTAGCTTTATTAGCAGATTCGGCTACCTCCGGCCGAATGAGCAGCTTCTTCCCTTCTAAATCCATGGCGTTCATTGGAAAGGGCTGTTTATCAACTTGCATCTCAGAAAAGTTCAATCGTCCATCATTAATGGCCGATTGTATCTGTCGTCGAAAAACATTGCAATCATTAGTAGCATGAGAAAAAGAATTATGATACTTGCAATAAACACGCCGTTTCAGCTCTTCAAACGGCGGTAAAGTATGAGATATTCTAATAATCTTAGCCTGCAGCAAAGCATCAAATATTCTATCACACTTAGCAATGTTAAAAGTAAACTTCATCTCTTCATCACGATTCTTATGAATCGGTTTCAGATCATTGCAAGTAAAGGGTTTGGCCTTAGATGGCCAAACAAATTCAGTAGCAAAAACATCACTCTCATCGTCCGAGTGATCACTGTCATATTCCACCATATTCATCTTTGGACGATCGGCTTTGTATCTATGCACTTCTTTGAGGTCTTTGCTTCGGCTTTCCTGAGCCAAAGCCCTTTGTAAGACTTGGTTGATGTTTAAGAACTCGTAGCCTTCTAGCTTTTCTCTAATGGGAGTTCTCAAACCACTCGGCACTAGGTGCGCTAAGTCTCTCTTGGTTATCACCAAACTAAAACACGGTTTTTGTTTCTCTAAATCTCTTGGCGTAATCGGAGACCGATTCATCATGCTTCGCTTAACCGATGTTAGATGTGACAACTTGAGTTCATTATCGCCGCTATAAAAGTGATCATGAAATTTCGCTCTAGCTGCGACCAAACTCGAATGGAACCATGTGGCAAAGAAGAAAACCATGAAAATGCGGTACGATTAATGACAAAGGAAATAAACGCACTTTCAACTCATTCAATGAGCCTGCCTCACCCAATTGTGCTAAGTATTGACTAACATGCTCCCATGTGGTTTTGTGCCTTCTCCATTAAACTTAACAAAATCTGGAATTTTATATCACGGAGGGCTTTGGATGGCATCAAAGTACTCGAGTGCGGCTTTTGGTAAATCCGATTCGAGGTAACTCAACTCCAAAATTCTCTCGAAGCATCTTAGCCATCTCCTCTCTAAGATTAGCTAAACCATCATCCATAGTGGACGATGAAGCTTGTGGCAGTGGCATAGGAGGAGTAGGGTTACTAGCTGCAGATAGGAATTGTGGCAAGTATGTCGACCCATAATTTGCTAGTGGTCGAGTGGTTGTAGCTGTAGGTAGGGTTTGGTTCGGCGTCACCACCGAACCTGGCATGCTCATAATAGGATTAATGGGTGCAGCCACAATCTGATTTGTTTGGGTAGGATAATAAGTCATCGGCACGGAGGCGCCGATGAGATAGGTAAAGCAGATTAGGGTTTTGCACACTAGCAGCTACACCATCATTACCACTAGTCGATTGAGATGTATTCTTACGAGCATTAGTATTTTCTATGAAAGTTTGATAGACTAGATTGTTACCATCAGCAATCGACTTTCAATCTCAGCCCACCGCTCGGGAGAAAAGGTAGTACTTACGAGGTTTAACACGCTTCGGCTTGAAGAGGAGGAACTTGATTTCTTCAATCGGAGTGATGTTGCCTTGGCGATCCTTCTTGAACTTTGCAAGGAACTCCTGCAAGTCCTTCTCCTCGCGCCTTCTTTTACTCCTCATAGACTCGGCGATGATCGGCCGATATCTCATCAAGGCGGGCTTAATGATGTTATCGGCGTCTACCTCGAATGGCTTGGGAAGATCGGACATGGTGAATGATGATGATTGATCTTGATCCCAATGAGTCGCCAAAAGTGTGTCGACACACGAACACGTCACGTGTACCCTCGGCGTCGGGGTGATGCACCGCAGCTCACGTCGAAGGAGACCCGACCGACAGTAGCGATCGCAAGGCGATCGGCGGGTGCTTTGCAGACCGAAACCCAGCAAGACCGGGAGGGACCCGTCGAGGATTGCGGCGGCTATGGGCTGCCCTAGGTCGATCGCTCGCCCCTAGAGCCTCGGGATTCCCAGCTCTCAAACACGAAGAACAGCGAAGAACGAGAGAGAAAAGCGGTGGAGAGATAAAAAGTAGGCGGGAAAAAGTAGTATATTGATTTGTTCGATTGTGTGTTGTTCAATCGGCCGTCACCCCCAACATATATAAGAGGCGGCTGGACTTCCATTACAAGTAAAGTATTCATCTAGGCTTTCCTTACAAGAAAAATTATATCAATTCGCGTCCTAGAGTCCTAGTTCTATTCCAACTCGGATCGATCTGAATCTGGCCCAACTTCTGTCTTCCTCCTTGTGCAGGCCGCCGAGCCTCCATATGACCTCCGATCAAGATGGCCCAAATATCAAACTTGTGCGCCTCGACGATCGAACAACTCTCATGTTGATCACTTTTTCAAATAAGGCCATCTTGAATACTTTTCGAGGTCATCTTTACCTTCGGTCGGACTCGGTCTTGCGGTAGACTGAATTATCCGAATCTTGTAGTGAATTTGCAGGCCATATACTATCTCTCGATGACGATGACTCCAAAAGCAAAGTTTACCATCTTGACGATCGCACAACTTCTGTATTGAACACTTCTTCATCCGAGATCATCTTGATAAACTTTTGGGCACATGTTCGGTTTCACTCGGATTTGAGCTCATCCACTCGGATTTTAGAGTCTTTCACTTTCGGATGGTCCATTGGACTTTTTCACTCGGATGACTATATTTTCACTCGGAAGACAATCAATCAAGAGGTTTTCACTCGACCTTTTACTCGATCGGTAGGTTTTCACTCGACCTTTTACTCGATCGGTAGGTTTTCACTCGACCTTTTACTCGATCGGAGGTTTTCACTCGACCTTGGACTCGATCGGTAAATCTTCACTCGACCGGTGACTCGATCGGTAGGTTTCCACTCGACCTTGGACTCGATCGGTAGATTTTCACTCGATTGGTGACTCGATCGGTAGATTTTCACTCGACCGGTGACTCGATCGGTAGGTTTTCACTCGACCGTGAGTTTTCACTTTCGGATGGTAAGCTTTCACTCGACCAAAAACATAGCCTGATCTTGATTTGCCTCTCCAGGTTACATACGACCTCGGACTGAGACGAATTATATATGAAAATCGATCGGCTCGACGAGACGAAACTTTTTCGTGTTGAAGGTTTTTCGATCCAAGGACTTCTTAAGGGCCTAATTGCTCGCGCGACCCACCGGACATGGCGTCCGGTACTTTGCGCCAGATTTCCACTCACTTGACCTGCGGTGTATTGCCTCTAACTTTTGCATATGAACTTGGATTGAGATGATTTATATATCAAAATCGATCGCCTCGACGAGACGAAGACAATTCCTTTAGAATACTCCTTCATCCGAGGTCGTCTTGAAGGCAAGATTGGCCGAAAACCACTCGGAATGTTTGAATTTTGTCACTCGGAGTGCAACTTCGGCCACCGATATAAAGTCGAATGGCGATAAATTAAACATCAAAGTTATTCCACTCGTCGACCTGAAACTTTGCATGCTGAAAACTCTTTCACTTGAGGCCATCTTACTTGCCTTTTGTACCTTGCCAAAATCCGATGTCAACAGTTGGACGTTGTGTACATTCTGAGTGTACGGTTCATTGTACTTGTATTCCCTCGCTTCTTCTTTTTTGAGTCCATAAAATCCACTATTTGTCGCTCTTCGTTGCCACGATCGACACTACTGGTAAAAAGGTAATTCTCTCCCGGCCGTCGGATCGGTCCGTCGGGATCCCAGATTAACCTAGCCGTCCAGACGGTGGGACAAGGGCGCCCTGAGCCGCCGGCGCGTTGGGCGCGGCCGGCCACATGCCCACATGGGCGCGGGTGCTTTGAACCTCCCGCGAAACAACAGCTCGCTGCGCCTGCACATGCCCCAGCTGTCCGAGCCAATCCGGGCACATGGCCCGGCTCTACCTCTACCTGCTGCTCCTACTCGTAGCCGAACACTATGCACAGCAACCGGACAAACTTTCTGCTATAGTACAGCTAGTTTTCTATGGCTAGCCCCGTCAGACTGGCAGAGCTATCTGTAATCTGTATCTGGCTTCTCGCCGTTTGGATCGTGGCCTCGTGGGCAGGTCAAGCTCAACAGATGCAGGACAGACTGTAAAACTATGCAAGGAGCGGCGGATCTGGCCCTCCTCGTCAGATGTTCTCTTCATTTTATTGACAACATCCACACATACAGTTTCCATGAAATAGTATAATGCCATTGCGGCCTAGCAAAATCTTAGGTGTTCTTTGTGCGTGTTAAGTGGGATCGACGGCCTTTGGTTCATATTCATAGTCTCTGCGTCGAGTAAATCAAGTTCTTGTTCTTAGCTTGATGTCCTTTTCTCTAGCTATCTGAAACTGTTCTCTAATACTAGCTGAGTGAATAAGGTAGTATCGTCACAGCGTTATGCGCACGACCACAAAGTAACATCTCAAGATCGAGCTCCCAGCATACATACAAGAATAATGGTGAAATGCATAAATTAAATCAATGCTCGTAATTACAGCAGAAGACGAGGGTACACCAATGTGCGGACGGAAGGGGGCAAAGAGGGGGATAAATGGAACAAAAGCTGCAAAGAAACAATGAAATGATACATCGTCGGGTCATCTAGAAGACGTAGATGGCGGCGGCGGCAGCAGCCAGCACGAAGGCGGGGCGGAGACCAGCGGCGCCACTGCCCGGGGTGGCGGGCTCGGCGGTGGGCGAGGGCGACATGTCCGGGGTGGGCGCCGGAGGGGAGGACATCGGGGAGTCGGCGGGCGCCGGCGCGGTGGCGGAGGGCGTGGGGGCGACGGTGGGCGCGGGCGCCGGGGCCGCGGTAGGGGGCGAGGACACCGGCGCCGGGGTAGGGGGCGCCATTGCCGGGGGCGGGGTCGCCGGCGGGGGAGGCGGGACCTGGGGCGCTGCCGCGGGGGCTGCTCCGGGCGCCTGAGCGGTGGCGGCCACGGCCAGGAGCGCGAGGACGGAGAGGATGGTGAGCTGAGAAGCGGCCATTGTGCAAACCTTTGGGTGGTTTCTTGGTGGCTCGCTTCTCGCTTCCTCTGCCTGCGCTGTGAGCTGAAATGTGTGTGTGTGTGTGGGTGGGGGAGCGATGGAGAGGCGCGGCGGGGCTTATAAAGGAGGGCCGGAACTGAGCTGTGCGGTGGCGTTGCGTGGGACAGCGCCGATGCATTGTGCAGTAGCGGCTTGCATGATTGTTGGCATCTCTCCCACTCTCTCTCTCTCTCTCTCTCTCTCTCTCATTATTGATTGATGGTTTCTTTTTCTTCGGTAGGAATCTTGAGGGAAACCGAATAACGGGTGCGGTGATGAACTGGTCGTATAATTGGGTTGGATTATAAATGGAAAACTGTTTTATTACGTTATCGTAGTGATAATGAAGTAGTTCAGTTAAACAATTATAAGGAGGTAGTTTGGCAAGAAAAATGAAATTTATAACGGTTGGATATCTAGACATGGTACATGGTGCTACCCGACGGTGAACACGCGTGTGCTGCGCCGTCTGGACGCAGCAACTAAGAGCCCAGGGGCTTGAAATAGCGTCATCTGGGGGCCAACCGACGATAAATTCAGCGTGGGGGCTATGGTTCCCAGTCGCCGACCCAAGATCACCCCTAGCCGCTGATTTCGGCCCACTTTCGGTGTGCTTCGGCACAAATTCAACACAAACTAATTTTTATCACACAGTTCATCACAAAAATCGATACAAATCAAATAGTCCGACAAATCAAACTCATAATTTGAACAAAAAAACTCATATTTCATCACAAGTCGAGCTAGGCGTTGCACTTGAGCCTCCATAGGTGCTCCACCAAATCGTGTTGCAGTTCTTGATGCACCTGTGGGTCTCGGATCTCCTGACGCATATTGAGGAAGGTGGTCCAGGTTGCCGGTAGCTGGTGATCAACTTGGGCAAGAAGACTCTGCCTGTAATATGGTTCAGTGTCAAACACTGGCTCTTTCTGCTTGCTCTCAATGATCATGTTATGCAAGATGGCACAGCAAGTCATGACTTCCCACATTTGATCTTTCGACCAGGTCAGAGCGGGGTACCAGACAACATCAAATCGAGATTGGAGCACACCAAATTCCCGCTCGACATCCTTCCTGCAAGCCTCCTGACACTTGGCAAAGTAGGAGTTCTTGCCTCCTGGCACAGGGTTTGAGATAGTCTTCACAAATATGGACCATCTCGGATAGATGCCATCTGCTAGGTAGTACCCCTTGTTGTAGTGACGCCTGTTGGCCTCGAAGTTCACTGGAGGAGCATGACCTTCAACAAGCTTGGCAAAGACATTTGAGCACTGCAGTACGTTGATGTCATTGTAAGTTCCTGGCATACCAAAGAAGGAGTACATAATCCAGAGGTCATGTGTGGCCACTGCCTCTACCACACTGCAAGCTCATTTGGCGCCTTTGTACATCCCCTGTCAAACAAACGGACAGTTTTTCCATGCCTAATGCATGCAGTCGATGCTTCCAAGCATCCCAGGATCCTCTTGTTGCATTCTATGCTAGGATCCGAGCAGTGTCTTCAGCATTGAGTGATCGCAAGTATTGTGGTCCAAACACTACCACCACTATCCTGCAGAACTTGTACAAACACTCAATGGTGGTGGACTCGGCCTTGTCTCCGTAGTCTTCCAGTATATCACCGGGAGCTCCGTATGCAAGCATCCTCAAGCTGTCGTGCACTTCTGGAGTGAGGTGAATCCAAGTGTTTCGGTGCAATCCTTCTTGCACTTGAAGTAGTTGTCGAACTCACGGATGGAATTCACAATCCTGAGAAAGAGCTTTCGGCTCATCCGATAACTGCGCCGAAATACTTTGTCGCCATGTAGTGGAGCATCGACGAAGTAGTCGGCGTAGAGCAAGCAATAGCCCTCTAGTTGATGCCTCTGCTTTGCCTTCTGTCGGCCCGACGCCGAGCCACCTCACCGCGGCTTTGCATTGCTCGTGAACAGGCCGATCAGAGTGGCGAGGACCATGATTGTGCTCTTCGTCCTGGGCGTCGGCATCGGCTTCCTCCTCCAGCAGCGCCGCGAACGCCTCCTCGTCGTCCGAGTCCATCGCCGAGCAGACAAATCGCCGAACACCTGGCGGGCGTGGTAGGCGTGCAGCCGTCGGTATCCCCTCTTGGCATGGCCGGAACGCCGGAAAAGCTCGCCCAGGAGCGGGGTGGAGGTTTCCACGGCGAGGAAATGGCCTTTATAGCAGCGGTGGACAGGTGGGCGGCGCCGGGATCGGCACGGCGGCGTAAGGGGTAGTGCGCGCGGGGACAAATCTGGAGGTGGAAAAACGTTTTTCGCCTGACAGTGGTGGTCCATGCGCCGTTTTCCCTTTCGCTGGAGCCCCCAAGCGCCTCCAGTGCCCTGGGTTCGGCCTCGGATCGTCGGGCCAAAAAATGGGCCGAACCGGTGGAAATCGCTGTCCTGGGGGCGCGACTGGGGGGATTTTTTGGCGCCGGCGGAAAAAACATGCCCTAGGTGGCTTGTTGGGGCGCGAGAGGAGATGCTCTAAGATCAACACTAGCAGAGTATTCTGGTTGTTCTCGGTCTCCAACGCCGATGGCATGGACGGCGCCTCGACATCTGCCTTTGATTCCATTATTTTGGTGGTGGATCTGGTGTCTCCTACGAGTCCCACGCGTCAACCTACTCCTTCACCCCTTGGGCTTCCAATGATGGACCGCCACCACCTAGACCGCCGAAGAGTCTGGCACAGATGTGGCAGAGCCTATGACGTCGTGTGGAGGCGGTCGAGAGCACACCAATGACAACACATCAGTAAGGTATGAACACCACCCCGCCTACGCAATCACCCGCGCCTCTCGTGCTAGGTGAGAGTGGCGGACGACGCGAGGAAGGGGTCCAATACTAGATGTTGTAGTTGCCCCATGGAACAAGGAATGGATGATGAGATGGAGCAGTAGGACCCTCTCCGGTTCCTCAATAGTGGCACCAATGACGACGGACAAATGATGAGTCTGCCATATGACTCCGGCTATGAGCATGTGGATGAGGAGCTGGATGATGTGCCAGACCAGGAATGTCCTAGGGTTGATTGCACGAAGTCTCTCTTCGTGCAATCCTCACGTTAAGGATGATTGTGACAAACTAAAAAGCAAAACAAGAAAATACTCATATAATACAAGATGCTCCAAGCAAAACTCATGATATGTGACGAATAAAAATATAGCTCCAAGTAAAATTACCAATGATCGTTGGAAGAAAAGTGGGGATGCCTTTCGGGCATCCCCAAGCTTAGTTGCTTGGGAGCCCTTTAATATTGCCTTGGGTTGCCTCGGGCATCCCCAAGCTTAGGCTCTTGCCACTCCTTATTTCCTCATCCATCGTGATCTCACCCAAAACTTGAAAACTTCAATCACACAAAACTTAACAAAAACCCTCATGAGATCCATTAGTATAATAAAGCAAATCACCACCTTAAGTACTGTTGCAAACCCATTCATATTGGATTATTACATTATACCTACTGTATTCTAACTTTACCATGCCTTATACCCCCCGATACAATCCATAGATTCATTAAAATAAGCACACAATGCAACAAAAATAGAATCTATCAAAAACAGTACAGTCTGCAGCAATCTGAACAATGACCGTACTTCTGTAACTCTTAAAATTATTTAAAAAATAGGAAAATATGGGAAATTTGTATCAATTATGTGTAAAAGATTCAGAGCAAAATCATGTTTCTGTGGATTTACAAAATTCCAGAACTGGGTGCAAAAGTTTCTGTTTTTTAACAGAATCAAGTCAACTATCACCCAAACCATCCTAAAGGCTTTACATAGCAAAAACACTAACTAAAACATGAAAATCACCATCATAACAGTAGCATAATTGTGTATTTATTAAAAAACAGAAACAAACAAAAATTTAAAGGATAACTATTGGGTTGCCTCCCAACCAGCGTTATTGTTTTATGCCCCTTGCTAGGCATAATGCATAGTTTTAAGTGTTGTTATCTTAGGTTTCTAACTCCTCGATCACACATCCATAACTAAGAGTCCTAGCATGCATATTTTTAGTTATCACACTTCTAGGAAAAAAGTTAAGGAATTTACTATCGCAAGTAGGTTTCTCTATCAACTCAACAAAATTGGGATGAACGCTAATCATCTTAAGATATTCGTTGTTGCTACTAGAAGTGGCACCTTTGATTTTAGGAACATAAGTAAACTTGCAATTCTTACTAGGAGGAGTATTTTCAATATTTTTGACGGAAGAAAAAGCATATCCTAAATTATTAAATATTTCTTCCAACTTATCAATCCTAGCGGGACTTTGTTCTACCCTTTCATTAATCATTGGTTCTTTCTCTTTTAACTTCTTGAGGGTAATCCCTACTGTTGATACAAATTGAGTGACATGGTTGTGAATCGTCTTATCCAAATTTTCAATATGCTCTATGGTAGGCATTTTTTTCAATAGCATCTAGTCGTTGCATAACATGTTCCAGAGTTAAAAGTGTTTCATTAATAGTGATAGGTGGAGATCCCACTAGATTTCCCATAGCATTGAAAGCATCCATAGGGGGACAACTCAAGGAATTCCCTCCAGTAATAGTATCAAGAACGAATCTATACCAAGTAGTAATGCACACATAAAAATTACGAAGAAGGATAGTAGTGGATTGCGTACGAATAGATATATTATGAGCATCACAAATTCTATACCAAGCATCTTTTAAATTCCCCCACCCTTTTGCTTAAAATTGAGAGCTTCATTTTTAGGGTACACAGAACAAAGAGAAGAACTAGCGATAACGATAAAGTGGTCAAGCAAAAGATCAAATGAAAAAAAGACAAACAAAAAATATTTTTGTATTTTTGTAAAAACTTTTTAAAAGTGGGGGAGATGAAAACGAGAGACAAATGGCAAATAATTTAATTGCAAGGAGATGCGATTTTATGCATAGGTACTTGATAGATATTGATGATGTCTCCCGACAACGGTGCCAGAAATTCTTCCTGCTACTTGTGAGCTCCGTTGGGATTTACTCGAAGAGGAGAGGATAATGCAGTGCAGTAGAGATATGTATTTCCCTCAGTTATGAAACCAAGGTTGTCAATCTAGTAGAAGAACCAAGCACCAATATGTAAACAACACCTGCACACAAACAACAAATACTTGCAACCCAACGCGTAAAGGGGGTGTCAATCTCTCAATGGTTATTGGCAAGATTAAATTGTATAGTTTTTGAATGATAGATTGAACAAAAATACAAAATAAAATAAATAAAAGAAAATTACATGAAGCTATTTTTGGTTTTAATATATGATAAAGATAGACCCGGGGGCCATAGTTTTCACTAGAGGCTTCTCTCGATAAAAAAACATACGGTGGGTAAACAAATTACTGTTGGGCAATTGATAAAAAAGAAAATAATTATGAAGATATCCAAGGCAATAATCATACATAGGCATCACATTCAAGATTAGTAGACCGACTCATGCATGCATCTACTATTATTACTCCACACATCGGACGCTATCCAGCATGGTTCTAGTGTATTAAGTTCATGAAAAATGGAGTAATGCTTTAAGCAAGATGACATTATGTGATACGTCTCCAACGTATCTATAATTTTTTATTGTTCCATGCTATTATATTATATGTTTTGGATGTTTTATATGCATTAATATGATGGTGAAGTATCAAGTGAAAACTCTTGATCAGTAAAAACTGAAAAACTATCATCCTAGCCCATCGGATCAAGGGCGTACAACAGGAATTGGAGGTGGGAATATGGCCATCCACTTAACAATTGTTTTGCACATAACCCCCCGTGCTTACATTCTGTTTTGTGAAAGATTTAGCGAATAAGAAAAAAAAACGAATCGACCCATGCGATGGCGAGACTTGGCGGTGACGACTGGACTGCGACTTGGAGGCCGGCGCCGCTCCCCTAGTGACGGCGACTCGGAGGCCACGGTGGAGCCACTACGCGACCGCGATGCCCCCAGGTGATCCGGCTGGCAGTGGCACCGACGGTATCCCCACCCAACGGCGACAAGACGGCCACCGAGATGACCCTGGCCACGGCGACATCCACGACCCAGCGACCTGGCACTGGCCCAGGCGAGGGAGACCCAATGGCGGCGGCACTACATCCATGCGACGGCGACCCGACAACTTGCTTGCCCTTTGAAGCTGTTGTTTTGTTGTAGATTAAAATCGTTGGTGTTCTTGCTGTAGCTGACTGAATGGTGATGTACATATAAGATAAATCTTTGTTGTTTTGCTTCACCTGAAGTGAAAGTGAAAGTGGGTGTTCAAAAAACACATGAGTCGATGTACATACAGAAATATTTGGTCTTGCTACTGCTGTTGTTTTGCTATCCACGTCAATTTGGACGTACATTCACGTATGAACCTGTTGCTACAATGCCTAATATGATATTTCTCCTAATATTATATTTTATATTATTTTTGGGACTAACTTACTAACCTAGAGCCGAGTGCCAGTTTCTGCTTTTTTCCTTATTTTTAAATTTTACAGAAAAAGAATATCAAACGGAGTCCAAACGGAATAAAACATTCACAATGATTTTTCTTGGACCAGAAGACATCCACGGAACTTGGAGGCTGATACGTCTCCAACGTATTTATAATTTATGAAGTATTCATGATGTTATATTATCATTCTTGGATGTTTATAATCATTTTATAGCAACTTTATATCACCTTTTGGGACTAACCTATTGACCCAGTGCCCAGTGCCAGTTGCTGTTTTTTGCTTGTTTTTTACATCGCAGGAAATCAATATCAAACGGAGTCCAAACACCCCAAAACTTTTTATGGAATTTTTATGGACCAGAAGATATCCAATGGGCGAGCGGAAGACATCGGGGTGCCAGAAACACAACCCACCAGGGCATGCACAGGCCCCAGCATGCCCGGTGGGTTGTGCCCACCTTGGTGCCCCCTCGCACCTCCTCTTCGCCTTATAAATCGTCAAATATTCCAGAAACCATCGCTAAGAACCTAGATCGGAAGTTCCGCCGCTGCAAGCCTCTGTAGCCACCAAAAACCAATCGGGAGCCTGTTCCAGCACCCTGCCGGAGGGGTTAGATCATCACTGGTTTCCAACTTCATCATCCCGGCGGCCACCACGATGAGGAGGGAGTAGTCCACCCTCAGGGTTGAGGGTTTGTACCAGTAGCTATGTGTTTAATCTCTCTCTCTCATGATCTTGAGATGTTACGATCTTGATATATCATGGGTTTTGTTAACATAGATGGATCATATGATGTTTCTCCCCTCTCTACTCTTGTTGTTATGAATTGAATCTTTACCCTTTGAAGTTTTGTCTTGTCGGATTGAATGTTAAGATATGAGAACACATGATGTATGTCTTGCGGTATGAATACTTGAGGTGACAATGGGGTATCATATTGATTAACTTGATGTATCTTATGGCACTGAACTTACGGATTCCCAGGTGACATTGGGGTAATCTATGCATAGGGGTTGATGCACATTTTTATTATCTTTTCTCCGACAGAAACTTTAGGGTCTCCTTGTAGTTCTTTGCATGGATTGAATATTATGATCATGAAGTTGTTTGATGCATATTGTAGAATTAACTCACGGATACTTGTGGTGACATTGGAGTATCTAGATGACATTAGAGTTGGTTGATGTGTGTCATATGGTGTTATTTTAGTATGAACTCTTGGTTAGATTGATCGTAAAGAATAGCTTTGCATTATTTTAGTACGAACTCTAGGATAGATTGATCGGAAAGAATAGCTTTGAGGTGGTTTCGTTGTTGGGGAACGTTGCAGAAAATTAAAAATTTTCCTATGGTTTCACCAAGATCCATCTATGAGTTCATCTAAGCAACGAGTCATGGGAGAGAGTTTGCATCTACATACCACTTGTAGATCGCGTGCGGAAGCTTGCAAGGTGATGATGTAGTCGTACTCGACGTGATTCGAATCACCGATGACCAAGTCTTGAGCGGACAGCACCTCGCGTTCAACACACGTGCAGTGCGGGTGGCGTCTCCTTCGTCT
Source organism: Aegilops speltoides (assembly GCA_021437245.1). Classification (NCBI taxonomy): domain Eukaryota; kingdom Viridiplantae; phylum Streptophyta; class Magnoliopsida; order Poales; family Poaceae; genus Aegilops; species Aegilops speltoides. The sequence continues at coordinate 379,061,691 of CM038142.1, forward strand.
TGATCCAGCAAGGAGGAAGGAGAGGTTGAGGAAGACAGCTCCACCGGCAAAGCCTGTGGCGTGGTGATGGTGGAGAAGCGATCTCAAGCAGTGGCCGCCCGAGCACACAACGGAGGAGGAGAGGTGTTGGGAGGGAGGGCTGCGCCTTGGCTTGTCGTCGGCTGCCTCCCTCACCCCTCTATTTATAGGGGAAGGGAGAGGGGTCGGCCCTCTAGATCTATCTAGAGGGGGTGACCAAGGGAGGGGGACTTGCCCCCAAGCAGGCGCCCCTCTAGGGTTCCCACCTCAACCCTAGGCGCAAGGGCCGGGGAGGTGCGCCAAGCCCACCAGGCTGGCCAACTCCCCACGCAGCCAAGTGGCCCCGGGAGGTGGCCCCTCCGGTGGACCCGGAGCCCTTAGGTGGCCCCAGTACAATCTTGGTATGCCCCGAAACTTTTGGTGTCCTTTTACAACTTCCCATATATAAATCTTTACCTCCGGACCCTTAGGAACTCCTCGTGACGTCAGGGATCTCATCAGGGACTCGAACAACATTCGTAGTCACGTACTAGTCTTCCTAATAACCCTAAGCGTCACCGAACCTTAAGTGTGTAGACCCTACGGGTTCGGAGACACCTTGAACATGACCGAGGCGACTCTCGGGCAATAACCAACAGCGGGTGCGGATACCCATGTTGGCTCCCACATGCTCCTCGATGATTTCATCGGTTGAACTACGATGTCGAGGATTCGATCAAACCACATATGCAATTCCTTTGTCAATCGATGCGTTACTTGCCCGAGACTCGATAGTCGGTATCCCAATACCTTGTTCGGTCTCGTTACCGGCAAGTCACTTTACTCGCATCAGTAATGCATGATCCGTGGCCAACACCTTAGTCACCTTGAGCTCATTATGATGATGCATTACCGAGTGGGCCCAGAGATACCTCTCCGTCATACGGAGTGACAAATCGATCTCGATCCGTGTCAACCCATGAGATACTTTTGGAGATACCTGTAATGCACCTTTATAGTCACCCGATTCGTTGTGACGTTTGATACACCCAAGGCACTCCTACGGTATCCGGGAGTTACGATCTCATGGTCGAAGGAAGAGATACTTGACATTGGCAAAGCTCTAGCAAACGAACTACACGATCTTTTATGCTATGCTTAGGATTGGGTCTTGTCCATCACATCATTCTCCTAATGATGTGATCCGTTATCAACGACATCCAATGTCCATAGTCAGAAACCATGACTATCTATTGATCAACGGGCTAGTCAACTAGAGGCTCACTAGGGACACATTGGGGTCTAAGTGTTCACACGTGTATTACGATTTCGGATAATATAGTTATAGCATGAACAAAAGACAATTATCATGAACATTGAAATATAATAATACTTTTATTATTGCCTCTAGGGCATATTTCCAACAGTCTCCCACTTGCACTAGAGTCACCAATCTAGTTACATTGTGATGAATCGAACACCCATAGAGTTACGGTGTTGATCATGTTTTGCACGCGAGAGAGGTTTAGTCAGCAGATCTGCGACATTCAGATCCGTGTGCACTTTGCAAATCTCTATGTCTCCATCTTGAACATTTTCACGGATGGAGTTGAAGCGACGCTTGATGTGCTGGTCTTCTTGTGAAACTGGGCTCCTTGGCAAGGGCAATGGCTCCAGTGTTGTCACAAAAGAGTTTTATCGGCCCGACGCATTGGGTATGACTCCTAGGTTGGTGATGAACTCCTTCACCCAAATTGCTTCATCGCTGCCTCCGAGGCTGCCATGTACTCCGCTTCACACGTAGATCCCGCCACGACGCTCTGCTTGCGGTTGCACCAGCTCTTGCTCCACCATTCAACATATACACGTATCCGGTTTGTGACTTAGAGTCATCGGATCTGAGTCGAAGCTAAGCGTCGGCGTAACCCTTCTGACGAGCTCTTCGTCTCCTCCATAAACGAGAAACATGTCCTTTGTCCTTTTCAGGTACTTCAGGATATTCTTGACCGCTGTCCAGTGTTCCTTGCCGGGATTACTTTGGTATCTTGCAACCAAACTTGTGCTCAATTGATAGAGGAAGAATTATGTAAAATGTTTGACAAAAGATCTTTGAATGATGAGCATGATTCCAATATTGTTGGTATGAACTCTTTGAATATCCATGATGCTAACGATATGCAAAGCCATAAGCTTGGGGATGATATGTTTCATGAAGATGATATTTTTAGTCCCCCAAGATTTGATGTGAAAATTTGTTATAATGATTGCATGCCTCCTATTTATGATGATTATATTGATGAAAGTGGATTTACAGAGGTCATGACTTTATTTAGTGATGGATCCACTATTTTGGAAGAGGTTTCAATTGATTATGAGAATAAAGTTGCTATCTATGATGATTATGGTGATGACATGTTTTCTATAAATAATAATGATAATCATGAAACTTGTCATCATGATTTTAATTTTCAATCCCATGATAGTTATTTTGTTGAAATTTGCTCCCACAACTATTCATGAGAATAAATTTGCTTTTGTGGAGAGTAGTAAAAATTATATGCTTATGTATCATGAAAAGAATGCTTTATGTGATAGCTATATTGTTGAATTCATTCATGATGCTACTGAAAATTATTATGAGAGCAGAACATATGCTTCTACATATCTCAATAATATCAAGTGTCCTCTCTTTATGTTGAAAGTTTTTAAGTTGCACTTGTTTTACTTTCCTATGCTAGTTGATTCTTGTTCTCATAAGTTATTTGCTCACAAAATCCCTATGCACAGGAAGTGGGTTAGACTTAAATTTGCTTGCCATGTGATTCATGCTGCTCTTGTTATGTTTCAATTCTTATCTTTTATGTGAGCATCATTGAACTCGTCATGCCTAGCTAAAAAGGCATTAAAAAAGCGCTTGTTGTGAGACAACCCAACACTTTTACCTACTTTTTTTGTGTGCTCACATGATTAGGCTACTATAGTAATCATGTTTTATTGCCTTTGTTTCAATAAAGTGCCAAGTAAAGCCTTTGGGATAGTGTGGATGATAGTTGACTTGATTCTGTCCAAAAATAGAAACTTTTGCACTCAGTCCAGGAATTTTGAAAATTCACTGGAACGTGATTTTGATCGGCATTTTTTTCATATGATAGGTATACAAATTATATACATTGTCCTATTTTTTCAGAATTTTTGGAGTTACAGAAGTATGGTTGGAGTACAGATTACTTCAGACTGTTCTGTTTTTGGCAGATTATGTTTTCAATGCATAGTTTGCTTGTTTCCTAGTTTCTGTGGCATATATTGCTCGATATAAATTGTGGAAGTGATACGCTACAGTAGGCATTGTGTGGAAACAATTATGAATCTTGACTTTGACAGTACCAAAGTGAAATGGTTTGCTCTTTATCATACCAACCCATCTCATGAAGTTCTGTTAAGTTTTGTGTGATTGAAGTTTTCAAGTTTTGGGTGAGATGTCGATATGAGGAGAATAAGGAGTGACAAGACCCTAAGATTGGGGATGCCCAAGGCACCCCAAGGTAATATTCAAGGAATATCCAAGCAACTAAGCTTGGGGATTCCCCGGAAGGCATCCCCTCCTTCGTCTTCAACATTATCGGTAACCGTACTTGGGGCTATGTTTTCTTTCGTCACATGGTATGAGTTTTGCTTGCAGCGTCATTTTATTTTACTAGGATTTGCTTGCTGTTATTTAAAATAATGTTTTTCATCTTTATTTTGCAAGGATAACATTTACCATGCTTATTTTGCAAGTATATGAGTTGTTGTTTCAAAAGAGGAAGTTCGTCGCTGTTGCAGAAATTCCCGAGAAAAGTAAGAATGTGATAAAATGTTGAAACTTTTTGCATATTAAGCTATAATAAATTTTCTACAGTGTGGTAATTTTTCATAATTGTTGGAGTTAGGGAAGTATGATGAATCTTGCATTCTTTACAGACTATACTGTTTTGGCAGATTGCTGTTATGTTTGCATTGTTTGCATATGTTTGTTTGTTTAATGGTTCTATTTGAGGATAGGAGTAATAAATATGCAGAGGCATTTAGTATGAAATTTTGAATAATAATTTTAGTAATTTGCTATAGTAGATAATGATAAGGTTTTTGCATTGGTTTATACTAACTTATCTCACGAGTTCTTGTTGAGTTTTGTGTGGATGAAGATTTTAAGATTTAGGGAAACCGTTATATAAGAGGAATTAAGGAGACACAAAAGCTCAATCCTGGGGATTCCCAAGGCATCCCAAGATAATATTCCAAGAAGTCTCAAGCATCTAAGCTTGGGGATTCCCCGATAGGCATCCCACCTTTCTTCTTCAACAATTATCGGTTAGTATCGGTTGAGCTTAAGTTTTTGCTTCTTCACATGATGTGTGCTATCCTTGGAATGTCATTTTATTTTGTTGATGTTTTAATAAAATACTTAGATCTGAAAGTTTTAAATAAGAGAGAGTCCTCAACTAGCTATCCATTTACTTAACTACTCATGTGATCTTCACTTGTATCTTTTCGGAGTAGCTTGTCATTTACTCTTGTGCTTCACTTATATCCTATGAGTAACTCTTGAATGAATTGAATTCCATGAAGTTGAAATTATATGTTCATATCATGCTGTTTAGTAGCTTCACATTAGGGTTTAGAAAGTGAAATCTTTTGAAGCTTGACAATCACAATCTTGGTCATACAAGCAATTCATAAATGATTAGTAGAAGGAAGAGAACTTTCACATGCAAATACACTATCTTGGAAATCTTTTGTGATTGTGAGCCCCCATCAAAATATTATATGCCAAAATTGTTGACTTTGGACAAGGAAGACAACGTAATGATTTATGTTTTTTCATATTCACATAGAAGTTATATTGTCATAGATCCATCAACATGTGGTGCTTGCCCCCTATCTTTGAGAGCCAAAAATTCCGCACCAAGTAGAGATACTACTTGTGCATCCAAAAACCCTTAAACCCAAATCTTGTTTTGAGAGTCCACCATACCTACCTATGGATTGAGTAAGATCCTTCAAGTAAGTTGTCATTGGTGCAATAAGGCAATAAAAATTGCCTCTAAAAGAGTTAGATCATTTAGTGTAAGAGAAAATTGAGTGTTGTACGGACTTGTGATGGCGAAGAATAAAAGTGACAGACTGCATAATAAAGGTTGCCATCATAAGGGCAATATAACATGACGTTCTCTTGCACTAAGGGATTGAGCGTACAAACAAAAAGCGCATGGCAACCTCTGCTTCCCTCTGCGAAGGGCCTACCTTTTAATTTTATGTATTTACTTTCATGCAAGAGTAAAAGTTTTTCTCTCCATTTCTTTTTCTTTTTCTTTTTTGGCAAGCATCATGTGGTGAAGAAAGATCTAGGCACATATATCCAGTTGGATATGGGTAGCATGAGTTAATATTGTTGACATCACCCCTGAGGTGAATACGTTGGGAGGCAAAATTATAAGCCCCTATCTTTCTATGTGTCCGATTGAAACATTTTGCTCATGTGTATGCGGTGAGTGTTAGCAATCATAGAAGAATATATGATGGTTGAGTATGTGGATCTCTTACTTAGACTCTATTGAATAAATTGAATTGCAACTGTTTGGTGACTAAGAATATAAGTTGTTGGGTTTCAAGAGAATTCATTGTTTGAACCTTAACATGTGAATTGGTTGCTACTTTGTCATGACGAGTTTTATGAGAAAGAGTTGTTGTTATGATGCTAGGGAAAGTGATTGAAATTATCATTGATCAAACTTATGCACTTTGCTAGCATTCACACTTCATAAATTATTTCTTTATCATTTACCTACTTGAGGACGAGTAGGAATTAAGCTTGGGGATGCTGATACGTCTCCAACGTATCTATAATTTATGAAGTATTCATGCTGTTATATTATCATTCTTGGATGTTTCACAGTCATTTTATAGCAACTTTATATCATTTTTTGGGACTAACCTATTGATCCAGTGCCCAGTGCCAGTTGCTGTTTTTGCTTGTTTTTTACATCGCGGGAAATCAATATCAAACGGAGTCCAAACACCCCAAAACTTTTTGTGGAATTTTTATGGACCAGAAGACATCCAATGGGCCAGAGCAGCACTGGGGTGCCAGAGGCACAACCCACCGAGGCGCGCTGGGCCCCAGCGCGCCCGGTGGGTTGTGCCCACCTTGGTGGCCTCCCGCACCCCCTCTTCGCCCTATAAATCGTCAAATATTTGAAAATCCCTTGCGGAGAACCTAGATCGGAAGTTCCGCCGCTGCAAGCCTCTGTAGCCACCAAAAACCAATCGGGAGCCCATTCCGGCACCCTGTCGGAGGGGGAGATCATCATTGGTGGCCATCTTCATTATCCCGGCGGCCACCATGATGAGGAGGGAGTAGTCCACCCTCGAGGCTGAGGGTTTGTAACAGTAGCTATGTGTTTAATCTCTCTCTCGTGATCTTGAGATGTCACGATCTTGACATATCATGGGCTTTGTTAACATAGATGGATCATATGATGTTTCTCCCCTCTCTACTCTTGTTGTGATGAATTGAATCTTTAACCTTTCGAGTTTTGTCTTGTCGGATTGAATGTTCAGATCTGAGAACACATGATGTATGTCTTGTGGTATGAATATTTGAGGTGACAATGGGGTATCATATTGATTCACTTGATGTATGTTATGGCACTAAACTTACGGATTCCCGAGGTGACATTGGGGTAATCTATTCATAGGGGTTGATGCATGTTTTTATTATCTTTTCTCCGACAGAAACTTTAGGGTCTCCTTGTAGTTCTTTGTGTGGATTGAATATTATGGTCGATGTGTGGAGTAATAGTAGTAGAGGCAGGCATGAGTCGGTCTACTTGACATGAACGTGATGCCTATATTCATAATCATTGCCTTGGATATCATCATAACTTTGCGCTTTTCTATCAATTGCTCGACAGTAATTTGTTCACCCACTGTATTATTTGCCTTCAAGAGAGAAGCCTCTAGTGAAACCTATGGCCCCCGGGTCTATTTTCCTTCATATATTTTCAGATCGATACACCAAAAAAACCAAAAATACCATGCTGCAATTTATTTACTTTTATTTTATTTTATGTTTTAGTAATCTTTTATATCTATATCTACCTGATCTCACCTTTGCAAGTGACTGTGAAGGGATTGACAACCCCTTTTTCGCGTTGGGTGCATCACCCTTTCCTCTTCAAGGAAAAACCAACGAAGCTCAAGAAGTAGCATGATGTAGACAAGATAAACTCACGTATGGATAAACCCCATCTTTTTACCCTTAATAACAAGGATACATACGTGCTATGTCCCCTTTTGTCACTAGGATTAAGCACCACAAGATCGAACCCATTACAAAGCACCTCTTCCCATTGCAAGATAAATCAATCTGGTTGGCCAAATCAAACCAATAAAGCAAAGAAGAAACACGAGGCTATATTAATCATGCATAAAAGAGTTCAGACAAAACTCAAATAATATTCATGGATAGATCTGATCATAAACTCACAATTCATCGGATCCCAACAAGCACACTACAAAAAGTCATTACATCAAATAGATCTCCAAGAACATCGAGGAGCATTGTATCGAAGATCAAAAAGAGAGAAGAAGTCATCTAGCTAGTAACGATGGAGACGTAGGTCTGTGGTAAACTACTCACGCATCATCGGAGGGGCAGCAATGATGATGAAGAACCCCTTCGTGATTGATTCCCCCTCTGGCGGAGTACCGGAGAAGGCCTCCAAATGGGATCTCGTGGTTCTGGAACTTGCGGCGGCGAAAAAAGTATTTCGGCTATCTCTCTTATGTTAGGGGAATATTTGATTATGTATAGAGGTGGAATTAGGGTTAGAGGTGCCATGAGGGGCCCACAAGCTTGAGGGGAACGGCCCCCCTAGGGCGCGCCCCTCGGGCTTGTCGCTCCCTCGTGGCTCCTCTGGCCTCCTCCCGAACCTTCTAGGGTTCTTCTGGTCCAGAAAAAATTAATCCAAAGTTTTTTCCTCTGTTTTGACTTCATTTGATATTGATTTCCTGAAAAGCCAAAAATATGCAGAAAATAGCAACTGGCACCGGGCACCAATTTAATAGGTTTGTTCCAAAAATGATATAAAGTTGCTTGTAAATGTATATAAAACATCCAAGATTGATACTATAATAGCATGAAAAAAATCAAAAATTATAGATACGATGAAGACGTATCAGCTAGTTACTTGAGGTTCATGCTAGCACGAGAGAGGAATCAGAACCGACGCCTCATGTACTGCATAATTCCGCTCTTGCTCATAGTGATAACTCTTCTCTTCTATATCATGGTATAGATGGATGATGAAACATGTGTATGGGATGACAATGTAGTTACATGTATTCGAGACATATCATAACTTGTATCGCTATTTCGAGATCAATGATGATGAGAGACATCATTTGATTTTGACATGATTTGATGAGACTATTTGTATGTGTATGATGACACTACCGTGTGTATGATATGATAGAGACTATTGTATAAAACCTATACAAAAACAGAGTAAATACGTTGCCTAAAAAATACAGAAAATAATAACAGTACCACGGAGTATGTGTGTAGCAGCAACGCTTCCTTAGTAGTAGCGCGTGGTAAACAGGCGCGCTGCAGCTTTTAGCAGTAGCGAGGTTCTCCAAAACACGCTACTACTAAACTCAAATAGCAGTAGCGGTGGGTGACACACGCTACTGCTAAAAGTTAGTTGTAGCGCCATAGCAGTAGCTCGGGCACCAACGCTACTGCTAGGCGTTAAACTCGTGCTACTGCTAGGATTTTCCCTAGTAGTGGGAGGCCATGTATTGTCGAGGAAAAAAACAGTTTGGGGAACTAACTTTAAGGCTAACGAGCATATTGCGATTGTCTTGGCATGGGAAGATATATCTCTGGATGCGGTTATGAGGAAAGATAAATCTGAGCTCAAAGTAGTGAAAGTGCATCAAGGAATGTTTCAAACATCATCATTGGCAGAGAATGGATCGTACCTTCAAATCTCTCACAAATTGATGGGGTATGATTCAAGAGACGTGTGATGCGTCTCAAACGTATCTATAATTCTATATTGTTTCATGCAATTATAATATCACTTTTGTATACTTTTTATCGCAATTTTATTATTATTTTTAGAATAACCTATTCAATCAGTGCCCAGAGTCAGTTGCTATTTTCTGCATGTTTTTTACTTTTTAGAAAATCCATATGTACGAAGGTCAAAAACCCCGGGGGTTTAATATGATTTTTTTTCATGTCACGAATGTTCCGAAAGTGTGGGGAGTTGCCCGGGGCTCACTCAGGAGGCCCATGTGGCCAGGGGCACCCACATGACTAGGACGCGTGGGCCCCATGGGCACAGCCTTACACCCGTTCTTTTGCCTATAAATCCTAAATATTGAGAAACCCTCGGTACCATTTTTTTGTGATTATTTTCGCCGACTCAAGTTCCTGTTTTGCAGAGATCCATTTTGAAGGCTTGTTTCGGCACCCTGCCAAAGGGAAATCCATGTTCGGAGCCATCTTTATCAACTTTGTCACCTCCATGGTCATGTGTGAGTAGTTTCCTTAGGATCTTACTGTGCATAGCAATAACTAGATGGCGGCCTCAGATGATTGGGATCCATATAATGCAATTGATGGTTGTGTTTGTTGGGATATGATGAATTGTTACTTTATGATCAGATTGTTCATCGAATTATATCGAATCTTTTGAAGTTTTTTTGCTGCATAGTTATGTACCCATGTATTCTTGTCTTCCCTGGCCAAGATTGATAGGTAGTTCTTCAAATGGAGTTCTGCATGGTAGTGGGTTCAATCTTGAGGTGATCTCTCCCAATGCTAGGAAAGGAACAAACATGTATTCTGTTGTTGCCATTAAGGAGAAAATGATGGTTTCTTATCACACTTAGATGGTAGTTTTATTGTCTATATTATGTCATCATGCTTATTGCAATGCTCTGTTTATCATGAATTTGATACTTTGAGATGCATCCTCGATAGATGTCCCGGGGTGGAGTATTAGCTGTAGATGCAGTTGGATAACGGTCTACATATCCCATACATAATGCTTATATAAGATTATGCCATGAATGATCATAGTCATAAATAAAAATATTGTAATTTAATCGCTGCCCAACTGTAATTTGTTCACCACACTACACTTATCTACTTAGAGAGACATCACTAGAGAACTTATGGCACCTGGGTTCTATTTTCCATTATTGAAAAATCTACAAAAATATTATTCTTTGTTGTACCATTTTATTTTATCTATCTATAAATTCGTACCATACCATGCAATCTACCTGTGTAACTAGTAGGACAAGAAGCTTGATAACCTTCTTGAAACGTTAGAGGCAAGACAGGGGCAAAGCTAGAATAAAAGGTCGCCGGGGCTAACACAAACAAGTAGTACTAATGTATGCCATCAAAAACAAAGAATGATAATATATGGCTAAAAATGTGCAATTCGTATTCAATAACATCTTTATAATGTTTTAGTAACCTCAGATAAAATAATACATCATAGTTGCCAATGTATCATAACAAAATAGGCTCTGATTACAAAATAGTTACCTCTATATTTTTCTTCACCTCCACGATCTTTTATCTTCAAAAGGTAAAATTCATTATGATGGGATGTGACTTGATGCCTAATTTAGATTTGCATAATCCATGTGATTAGATTATCCACAGAGATCTTCAAGAAATTATAAGAAAAAATCAACACATAAAACAAACCCTAAGATAATAGGGGAACAAGAATTTTTAGATAATAGGAGGATATGAATTATATGGATAAATCAGCTTTAGTGTCACTTATGGATCGAATCGTCATAACGAATCTTGATTACTTATAGAGGAGAGGAGTAGAGATTGTGGTGCGTCTATGGTGGCGGTGGTTCCAGGCAAATAGAGGGGTCGGGGTGACCTAGGAAGAAAGAATGAAGGGTGACTCGCTACAGGAGGTGTGATCGATCAAGCAAGCCAGGAGATCGATCTATTTGGGCTACATGAAGCACTAGAGTCGCATTACAAGTAATACATGAGGCTGCTAGAAATCTATATTTTTCTGAGGTGCTGGACTCCTACCACAAACAGGCCGATCTAAGCGGTGCGAGAATGGCCAATGCTCGATCTCCAGCAACGATCAATCTATTTTTCACGATCAGTGGTGGTTCCACGATCGTGCAGAACATCCTCGAGCAGACTCCCCACCAATGGCGTAAGGGAGTACGGACACTGTGGTTGCTGGCTGGCTGGGAAATCTGGCAGGAGAGAAAGCACTGCACTATCCGACAACACCTGTCGTGCGTGACGAGCATCATCAAGCGCATCAGGGACAACATCGGGCTATGGAGATCCACATGAGCAATATGCATTGAGAGCCCCTTTGGGAACCCCCCTTAGAGATAAACCCTTTTGTTCTAGGGTTCTTGGCCGTGTGTGGCGAACCCTAAAACCACGATCCTAGGATCTTCACCACCATTGTTGTTTTCCTGCTGATTCATGCTATGATCAATGAAAATGCCAGCAATTGCTGGATCTCTAAAAAAACGATCGGTGGTGGCCAGTAGAGTTATTTGGCCTACGTGAGGATGTTGGGCCGGACTGTGCCTGTGCGCTATTTGGGATACGGGAGGTTGTTGGGTCGAATTGTGTCTGTCCTTTTGTTTCACTGCATCCTTTCTTTCATAGGTTGTATGTATATAACAGGGTTTAGTCTAAGGTCACCGAGGTGAATTGACCCCGGCCTAACACTGTAGCTCCGCCCGCTGGGGCAACAGTGTGATGTGTTTTACGTGCATGTACCCATGACTTTGTTTGCTGAAAGAACTCATATTGGTTACGGAACTACTTATTGCTAAGTTACTTCACCCTTACAATTGGGGATTACCCAACCACTTTTACGAGAGATCAGGGAAAGTGCAGCCGTTGGACGGGTTGTTTAGATTAAGTGAAGCACACTCCTCATAGAGGTGTCACCATTGACCAATATCTAAGTAATCTCATTTTCTTTTTTATTGCCACATTTGCATTACTATAAGCATTCTCGTCAATTTGAGCATTTGTCTGTTTTAAGACAATTAGCCCAAGAGAGGTACCGACAAATTCCCAAACCAAAGGGCAAATCATTTGGCATCGATCCTTGCTGGGACTTGTTGAAAGGCCACGAGAAGTGAAAGTCATGGAATTATGATGGCAGTTCGCAAGCTGGGAAGTGCAACCATTCCTCTCCAAATATGGACGATGGTGAAGATGGCGATGGTGATGGAGAGGAAAGGGAAAATGTGCCTAGAAGTTCCGCTCCATCATCTAGCATTGGTCTGCTTGATGAAAGGAAGAGGGGAAATGAGAAACTCAAGAGTGAAGGAAATGTGAAGGTGATGAAAAAAAGATTGATAAGTTGATGAGAACAAGAAACAAGTACACCAAGAAGTGGAAGCCAGAAAAGCTAGAGAATGTGTCTAGATGGGATGTTATGCAAGAGCAGGCGACATGATGTAGAGATGGAGGCACGTAGGCACCAAAATCAATAGGAGATGGAGGTGCTTAGGCTCCAAATTAAGGAGATCACGTGAGAGATGGATTATAACCGAGCATAATCGGTTCAGCATGTTGGATCTGAGCCAAATTGGTCCAGTGACGTGAGATTTTTGGACGAAGGCGCGAGATATGATCATACATTCCAAGAACTTCGAAGGAGCGCACACACAAAAGGAGAATGGGACAATGCACATTGGCGGTAACATGTCATCCGCTTAACTATTTTGGTTCAAGCAACTTGTCAAAAACTATATCCATGTGTTACTTGATGTGCTATACTAATAAAATTGGAGAGAAACAAAGTATTTGAACATGAAAACAGAAATAAAAATGAAGATTGCAATATGATGATTCCGAGTTTGCTCGTCTGCCTGGCCTTCGAATGCATATGGAGCAAAGTGCACTCCATATACACCATCTTGATTGTACATATGACGACTTTGCTAGACTTGCTCTAAAATTGTGCTAGTTGCGACGGGATTCAAACTAAAGTTCCAATCCATTCGCTCAAGAGTAGTTGCACCTTTGATTTGCAATACTAGTTGTGACGGTATGTCCTTTCAAATTCTATGTGATAAGAAATTCACTTGAGTTTAGATTAAAATAGTGTTTCATGCCACAAGAAGAAACAAAATAATGTTCGAATAGTCTTAAGTTGATGCAAATTCTTTCTCTAAAAAAAGTGCAAAAAAGCCTTAAAATTTTCACTGGGATCTAAAACCGCTCGAAATTGTTTACCTACTTACTTGTTGGGAGGGGATTTGTAGCACACATCCCTCTTTTTTTCCTTTGGCTTTCGATTTTTAATCTTTCATATTTTTAAATCGAAAGTCCAAATTAATTTTGTTTTCATATTTGTATTTCCGTTGATGAGGGCTTTCAACTTCTGAAACTTAGTATGAGCGACCGACAAAACCATACAACATCATAAGCTTTAAGTTCAACTCTAAAACTTGGTATGAGCGACCAACAAAATCACAAGTTTTAGAAGTTGTGACCAACAAAATACTAAGTTTCATAAACTAAAACTTAATAATTGGTGTGCCTTCGTGCAAGATCCAACAACTTTGCGGGTACGGTTGAGCAGGTGTGTGTTCTACACCTACGTGTCTGTGTGAATTTCCATTACTTCATTTATCGTTAATCGTTTTGCAGACAAACGTCCTTTATTTCCAGAACAACATAAAAACAAATGTGAGACAAAAAGAGTACCTACTTTGATCTGTGAGAATAGCACTCTAATTTTTGCGAGCTCTTATCTGTAACGGCTTAAAAAATTACTAATAACTGAGCTTTCTTACCAAGTGATCACTAGTGAAGCATCCTTAATAGTTGTGCTGTCCACATGGCAGTGTGGGACCCTTGTACAACTGGAGCATGTGCATAAGTTGGGACTGGGTGTGTACGTTAAGATAAGATAATATTGTCATCTCAAAAGATGCTTTGCTATTGTATTCCTTCTGTACTTAAAAATGATTAGAACGACAAGACCTAGCTTGGACAGCTGACGCATGGGTGGCAAGACAGCCGTCTACATGACAGCAGAGAAATAGGTTCTCTTTTCAGAACATAATATTTTTGTCCCAACTCCCAACTCATCTTACCAGCACATTAGTTCAGCATAAAGAAGAAACTCACCAAAAAAATCAGCACATAAACGAGAATGCAAAATATCATGTCGTCGATCTGTCGCACCATCTCTTTATTTGTACAAGTATATCACAACCGCTGGATCTATAATTCTATATAGATGCACATAAATAGGGTGTACTGTTACAGCCACATACCAGACCTGTTTTATCTTCATAACTGTTACTCCCCCGTTCCATACTGTGTATAGTTTTTTTTCTTCTAAAATGTCAAACCTTGTAAACTTTGACCAAGTTGGCAGAGAAAAACTATTTATATCCACGATACCTTATATATACAATATGAAACTTCATCTTATAGTTAATCCAATGATATATGTTTGACATTTTATATGTAAATGTTTTTCTCGACAAACTTGATCAAATTTGTGAGATTTGACTTTTCAAAAAAATCTATATGCACTACGTCATGGAATGGAGGAAGTACTAAATAAACCATAATCTGCTAGGGGCAAGTTTTTTTGCTGACTTCTAGAATAAGTTGCCTCCTATCGAGCTTATTCTAAAAGCCCAACTAATTTTTTTAGAAGTCTACTGGTTAAGTTGGGTAGGGGGAAGTGAATAGTATAAAACTATCACTTTTCGTGTTAGGGTTCCAAAAAACTACCGAAAATTTGTTTGTGACTGATACCTACAGCTTTTGGCGTCGGCTGTCTCAGAAAAACCCAAATTGCCCGTTGCTAACATTTTAAACCGTTTTCTGACGTTCCGTCCCCGCCACTCAGGCCACATCATCGCCGCGCGTGACGGCGAGGCCATAAATGACTGTTACCAGACCAGTGCGGTCGGACCGTTACCAGACCGGTGCAGTCGGACCGTTACCAACCAGTGCGATCGGACCGCACCACTACAGAAAAACACATCTGTGACATTATGGCCCGAACGGAAACTTTTTCTGTCATGGCTATGACACTTCTATGAAGATAATTGTGACAAAAACACGTATCATCATATATGTGGTGGGCTCCTGCCTCTATGACAAAAAATCATAATAGAAAATGGGATTTTCGTCCTTGGGCTGGCCGGAGACGCACCTGCTTGACATTCTTTGGGCCGTCCATGGCGTAAAAAATCGTGGTAGAAGTGAGGGGCGGGGAAAATTTTGGAGAGTTTCCGGTTAACGGTGGGTGGTCGGGGCCGAGCGATGCAGTGTGGTTTGCGCGTTTCCCTCGTACGCACGCATGTGTGTGAGACGTTCGCTTACTGAACCCGATCGATCCATCGATCCCACCACGTACTGAAGCTGATCGATCCCTTCGCTGCTAATTGAAGCCGATCGATTCCTTCGCTGCTAACTGAACCCGATCGATCCCTTCGCTGCTAACTGAACCCAATCGACCCCTTTGCTGCTTACTAAAGCCGATCGAGCCCCCGTGCGAGACATAGCGAGCCGGTGTTGGGTTGCCTTTGCATGAACAATGCATGTTACTGTCGCGCACGCGATACATAGCGAGTCGAGACGTGTGGTGAGTCCAGCCGGTTGGTTGGTTGTGGATGAAAAGTTTTCGGTGGGGGTTGGATGAACAGGACCCCGGCCGTGTAGGTGGTTGCCGCTGGATGAACATGACCACAAGAGGGGCCCGCCACAGCCCAGCCGGTTGGGAGTGGATGTACAAGACCCCGTGGAGGATGGATGAACAGTAGCCGGTGGAGGCTGGAGAAAGTCGATGGCGGATGAACAATAGCTGTTGGAGGCTGAGGAAGTGCACGCTGCATGAATAGTTAGCTGTGGATTCCTGTTTTACGGTACGACACACTGATACGTCCATTTTGCATCATGATTTTATACCGATATTTATTGCATTATGGGATGTTATTTCACATTATGTCACAATACTTATGGCTCACAAAATGCCGACAGCTAGGATTCTGGGCTGGAAAAGGAGCAAATATTGGAGACCTATTCTGCACAACTCCAAAAGTCCTGAAACTCCATGAAAGTCATTTTCGGAATTAATGATAATTTTTTAGTGGAAGAAATACCTGAGGGGGGCCACCCACCATCCACGAGGGTGGGCGCGCGCCCACCCTTACAGGGCGCGCTCCCCTGCCTCGTGGGCCACCTGGCAGCCCTCCGGTGCCCATATTATGCTATATGAAGTCTTTTACCCTAAAAAAATCATAAGCAAGCTTTTGGGACGAAACTCCGATGCCACGAGGCGGAACCTTGGCGGAACCAATCTAGGGCTCCGGCGGAGCTGTTCTGCTGGGGAAACTTCCCTCCGGGAGGGAGAAATCATCACCGTCGTCATCACCAACGATCCTCTCATCATGAGGGGGTCAATCTCCATCAACATCTTCACCAGCACCATCTCCTCTAAAACCCTAGTTCATCTCTTGTATCATATCTTTGTACCAAAACCTCAGATTGGTACCCATGGGTTGCTAGTAGTGTTGATTACTCCTTGTAGTTGATGCTAGTTGGTTTATCAGGTGGAAGATCATTTGTTCAGATCCTTAATGCATATTAATACCCCTCTAGTCATGAACATGAATATGCTTTATGAGTAGTTGCGTTTGTTCCTGAGGACATGGGTGAAGTCTTGCTATTAGTAGTCATGTGAATTTGGTATTCGTTTGATATTTTGATGAGATGTATGTTGTCTCTCCTCTAGTGGTGTTATGTGAACGTCGAATACATGACACTTCACCATTATTTGGGCCTAGAGAAAGGCATTGGGAAGTAATAAGTAGATGATGGGTTGCTAGAGTGACAGAAGCTTAAACCCTAGTTTATGCGTTGCTTCGTTAGGGGCTGATTTGGATCCATATGTTTCATGCTATGGTTAGGTTTACCTTAATACTTCTTTTGTAGTTGCGGATGCTTGCAATAGGGGTTAATCATACGTGGGATGCTTGTCCAAGAAAGGGCAGAACCCAAGCACCGGTCCACCCACATATCAAATTATCAAAGTAACGAACGTGAATCATATGAGCGTGATGAAAACTAGCTTGACGATAATTCCCATGTGTCCTCGGGAGCGCTTTTCTCATTATGAGATTTTTTCCAGGCTTGTCCTTTGCTATAAAAAGGATTGGGCCACCTTGCTGCACCTTATTTACTTTCACTGCTTGTTACCCGTTACAAATTATCTTATCACAAAACTATCTGTTACCTACAATTTCAGTGCTTGCAGAGAATACCTTACTGAAAACCGCTTGTCATTTCCTTCCGCTCCTCGTTGGGTTCGACACTCTTACTTATATAAAGGACTATGATAGATGCCCTATACTTGTGGGTCATCAAGACTCTTTTCTGGCGCCGTTGACGGGGAGTGAAGCGCCTTTGGTGAGTGGAACTTGGTAAGGAAACATTTATATAGTGTGCTGAAATTTCTTGTCACTTGTTACTATGAAACTAATCCTTTGAGGGCTTGTTAGGGTATCTTCACCCCGACCATGAAACAAAGAGTTGCTCCTCAACCTCTGAACCTACTGAAAATGTTTACTTTGAAATTCCTTTGGGTATGGTAGAAAGCGCTAGCTAATTCCTTTGCAGGAGATGGAACATTGCATCCCGATTTACACCTTATCTATATGGATGAAGTTTGTGGATTATTTAAGCTTGCAGGTATGCCCAATGATGTTGTTAAGAAGAAGGTCTTCCCTTTATCTTTGAAGGGAGACGCATTGACATGGTATAGGCTATGTGATGATATGGGATCTTGGGACTATAAATGATTGAAATTCGAATTTCACCAGAAGTTTTATCCTATGCATCTTGTTCATCGTGATCGTAATTATATATATAATTTTTGGCCTCGCGAAGGAGAAAGCATCGCTCAAGCTTGGGGGAGGCTTAAGTCAATGTTATATTCATGCCCCACTCATGAGCTCTCAAGAGAAATGATTATTCAAAAAAATTATGCTCTGCTTTCTCTCAATGATCGCACGATGCTTGATACTTCTTGTGCTGGTTCTTATATGATGAAAACTATTGAATTCAAATGGGATTTATTGGAAAGAATTAAACGCAACTCTGAAGACCGGGATTCCGACGATTTAAGGAGTCAGGTATGACACCTAAGTTTTATTGTGTTAAATCTTTTATGGATACCGATGCTTTTCATGGACTTAACACTAACTATGGACTTGACTCTGAGATAGTAGCTTCCTTCTGTGAATCATTTGCTACTCATGTTGATCTCCCTAAGGAGAAGTGGTTTAAATATAATTCTCCCACTGAAGTAAAAGTAGTTGCACCTATTACAGTTGAAGAAAATATTATCAATTATAATGATCCTATTGTTCCTACTACTTATGTTGAGAAACCACGTTTCCTTGTTAGGATAAAGGATCATGCTAAAGATTCAACTGTTGTTCGTAAGAGTAATACTAGAACATATACACCTCCTGAGCAAATTAAAGTTGAACCTAGTATTGCTATGGTTAAGGATCTCTTGGCCGATAATAATGATGGGCATGTTATTTATTTTTGTGATGAAGCTGCTAATATTGCTAGACCCGATACTAAGATACATAGACCTGTTGTAGGCATGCCTGTTATTTCTGTTAAAATAGGAGATCATTGTTATCATGGCTTATGTGATATGGGTGCTAGTGCTAGTGCAATAACTTTTTCCTTATATGAAGAAATTATGCATGATATTGCACCTGCTAAGTTAGAAGAGATTGATGGTACAATTATACTTGCCAATAGAGATACTATTTCACCAATTGGGATTGTTAGAGATGTTGAAGTCTTGTGTGGCAAAGTTAAATATCCTTCTAATTTTCTTGTTCTTGGTTCCCCACAAGATAGCTTTTGTCCCATTATATTTGGTAGACCCTTCTTGAATACTATTAATGCTAGGATAGATTGCGAAAAGGATGTTGTTACTATTGGTCTGGGGAATACGACACATGAATTTAATTTTGCTAAATTCCGTATACAACCCCATGATAAAGAATTGCCTAGTAAGGCTGAAATAATTGGTCTTGCTTCTATTGCCGTGCCTCCTACTCATCCTTTAGAACAATATTTGCTAGACCATGAGAATGATATGTTTATGAATGAAAGAAGGGAAATAGATGAAGTATTCTTTAAATAGGGACCTATTCTGAAACACAACTTGCCTGTTGAAATCTTAGGGGATCCTCCACCACCCAAGGGTGATCCCGTGTTTGAGCTTAAACCATTACCTGATACTCTTAAATATGCTTATCTTGATGAAAAGAAGATATATCCTGTTATTATTAGTGCTAACCTTTCAGAGCAAGAAGAGGAAAGATTATTGAAAACTCTGAAGAAGCACCGTGTTGCTATTGGATATACTCTTGATGATCTTAAGGGCATTAGTCCCACTTTATGCCAACACAAAATAAAATTGAAAGAAGACGCCAAACCAGTTAGAGATCATCAACGACGGTTAAATCCTAAGATGAAAGAAGTGGTAAGAAAAGAAATACTAAAGCTCCTTGAGGCAAGTATAATTTAGCATGTTGCTGATATTCAGTGGGTAAGTCATGTCCCCTAAGAAGGGAGGTATTACTGTCGTTCCTAATGATAAAGATGAATTGATCCCGCAAAGAATCATTACAGGTTATAGGATGGTAATTGATTTCCGGAAATTAAATAAAGCTACTAAGAAATATCATTACCCTTTATCTTTTATTGATCAAATGCTAGAAAGACTATACAAACATACATATTTATGCTTTCTAGATGGTTATTGTGGTTTCTCTCAAATACCTGTGTTAGTGGACGATCAAGCAAAGACTACCTTTACTTGCCCTTTCGGTACTTTTGCTTATAGACGTATGCCTTTTGGTTTATGTAATGCACCTGCTACCTTTCAAAGATGCATGATGGCTATATTCTCTGACTTTTGTGAAAAAAATTCTGAGGTATTCATGGATGATTTCTCCGTTTATGGATCTATTTTGATGATTGCTTAAGCAACCTTGATCGAGTTTTGCAGAGATGCGAAGATACTAATCTTGTTTTGAATTGGGAAAAGTGCCATTTTATGGTTAATGAAGGCATTGTCTTGGGGCATAAAATTTCTGAAAGAGGTATTGAAGTTGATAAAGCTAAGGTTGATGCTATTGAAAAGATGCCGTGTCCCAAGGACATTAAAGGTATAAGAAGTTTCCTTGGTCATGCCGGTTTTTATAGGAGGTTCACTAAGGACTTTTCTAAAATCTCTAGGCGTTTGACTAATTTATTGCGAAAAGATACTCCTTTTGTCTTTGATGATGATTGTGTAGAAGCATTTGAAATACTAAAG
Source organism: Aegilops speltoides (assembly GCA_021437245.1). NCBI lineage: Eukaryota > Viridiplantae > Streptophyta > Magnoliopsida > Poales > Poaceae > Aegilops > Aegilops speltoides. Next base: position 379,082,150 of record CM038142.1, read on the forward strand.
AAAGCTTTGATTTCTGCACCTATTGTTCAGCCACCTGATTGGAATTTACCCTTTGAAATTATGTGTGATGCTAGCGATTATGTTGTAGGTGCTGTTCTAGGGGAATGGGTTGATAATAAACTAAATATTATTCAATATGCTAGTAAAACTCTAGACACTGCTAAGAGAAATTATGCTACTACTAAAAAAGAATTCTTAGCAGTTGTATTTGCTTGTGATAAGTTCTGACCTTATATTGTTTATTCTAAAGTAACTATTCACACTGATCATGCTGCTATTAAATATCTCATGGAAAAAAAGATGCTAAACCTAGACTTATTAGATGGGTTCTCTTGCTCCAAGAATTTGATTTGCATATTATTGATAGAAAGGGAGCTGAGAACCCTGTTGCAGACAACTTGTCTAGGTTAGAGAATGTTCTAGATGACCCACTACCTATTGATGATAGCTTTCTTGATGAACAATTAGCTGTCATAAATGCTTCTCGTACTGCTCCATGGTATGTTGATTATGCTAATTATATTGTTGCTAAATTTATACCACCTAGTTTCACATACCAACAAAAGAAAAAGGTTTTCTATGATTTAAGACATTACTTCTGGGATGGCCCACACCTTTATAAAGGAGTAGATGGTGTTATTAGACGTTGTGTACCTGCGCATGAACAGGAACAGATCCTACGCAAGTGTCACTCTGAGGCATATGGAGGACACCACGCTGGAGATAGAACTGCACATAAGGTATTGCAATCCGGTTTTTATTGGCCTACTCTCTTCAAAGATGCCCGTAAGTTTGTCTTGTCTTGTGATGAATGTTAAAGAATTGGTAACACTAGTAGACGTGAAGAAATGCCTATGAATTATTCTCTTGTTATTGAACCGTTTGATGTTTGGGGCTTTGATTATATGGGACCTTTTCCTACCTCTAATGGGTATACACATATTTTAGTTGCTGTTGATTACGTTACTAAGTGGGTAGAAGCTATTCCAACTAGTAGTGCTGATCATAACACCTCTATTAAGATGCTTAAAGAAGTTATTTTTTCGAGGTTTGGAGTCCCTAGATATTTAATGACTAATGGTGGTTCACATTTTATTCATGGTGCTTTTCGTAAAATGCTTGCTAAGTATGATGTTAATCATAGAATTGCATCTCCATATCACCCACAGTCTAGTGGTCAAGTAGAATTGAGTAACAGAGAGCTCAAATTAATTTTGCAAAAGACTATTAATAGATCCAGAAAGAATTGGTCCAGGAAACTTGGTGATGCATTATGGGCCTATAGAACTGCATATAAGAATCCTATGGGTATGTCTCCGTATAAAATGGTTTATGGAAAAGCTTGTCACTTACCTCTCAAACTTGAACATAAGGCATATTGGGCCATTAAAAAGCTCAATTATGATTTCAAACTTGCCGGTGAGAAGAGGTTATTTGACATTAGCTCACTTGATGAATGGATAACCCAAGCCTATGAGAATGCCAAACTGTTTAAAGAAAGGTTAAAAGATGGCATGACAAAAGGATACAAAAGCGTGAGTTTAACGTAGGTGATTATGTGTTGCTATTCAACTCTTGTTTAAGATTTTTTGCAGGAAAACTTCTCTCTAAATGGGAAGGTCCTTACGTTATCAAGGAGGTCTATCGTTCCAGTGCCATAAAAATCAACAACTTCAAAGGCACAAATCCAAGGGTTGTGAACGGTCAAAGAATCAAACATTATATCTCAGATAATCCGATAAATGTTGAAACTAATATTATTGAAACCGTAACCCCGGAGGAATACATAAGAGACACTTTCCAGAACATTTCAGACTCTGAAAAGGAATAGGTATGTGGTACGGTAAGTAAACCGACTCCAAAACAGTTCTAATAGCAATTTTTCTCTGTTTTGGAATATTTAAGAAAATAGAAAAATAAGAAGTAGTCCGAGAAGGACACGAGGCGTCCACGAGGGTGGAGGGCGCACCCCCTGCCTCGTGCGCACCTCGTGTGCTCTCCGGACTCCGTTTTCTTGCACAATACTTCTTTTGGTCGGTAAAAATTCATTATATAATCTCCCAAAGGTTTTGACCACCGTATCACGCAAAAATCTTCTGTTTTTGTTTCGAGCTGTTTTTCTGACAGATCTAGAGCATCATGACGGCACCCTCCTCCAACAATGAAGACAAGGATGCTTGTCTATTGAAGATAGAGTTGAAGAGAGAAGAACCGGAGGAGATCAACAAGGATGAATGGATCAAAAAGGCCATGGAGGATCAAGCTCCGGTGGAAGAAGAAGAAAACATCCCTCAACCTCTACCTTACCTCTTTACCCCAACTGAGATTGAAGCTTTCAAGATGATTGAGTTAGCTCGCATACAAAACAAGTATCTCACACAGGAAAATATTTTGTTGAAGGATCATATCGTCGCACTTAAGGGCATTATCCGCAAATTGGAAGAGCTTCTACGCTTGATGTGCGACTATCCATCATATCACCACCTTCTTCACCAGCAAAGGAGAGATAATCATATGGGTATGGGCACTCCCCTTGGCAATTACCAAGCTTGGGGGAGTTGCCCCGGTATCGTATCACCATCACACTCCTATCTTTACCGTTTGTCTTAGTTCGGTCCTTTTGGTAATATCTTGATCTAGTAGAATAAAGTTTTGGTATGAATTAGTTTTGAGTTTTTCTTTGTGATCCCTCTATGTAATCGAGTTCGTGAGCTATATAATAAAGATTAGTGTTGAGTCAAAGGCTGTGCTATCTTGCTATGATCTTAAGTGCATAAAAGAATAAAAAGAATAAAATAGATCATATTGACCTTATGGATAGTAATGACTTCACATATAGAGGGTATGATGATTAAAAGTTGTTGAGAGTTGGCAAACATAGTTTTGGTCATCGTTGCAGTTAGTAGGAAGTAATAAAGAAAGAGAAGTTCTCACATATAAATATACTATCTTGGACATCTTTTATGATTGTGAGCACTCATTAAAGTATGACATGCAAAAGAGTTGATGTTGGACAAGGAAGACAACGTAATGGGTTATGTTTTCTCACATCTCAGTTAAAGTATATTGTCATGGATCATTCAAACATGTTGAGCTTGCCTTTCCCCCTCATGCTAGCCAAATTCCTTGCACCAAGTAGAGATACTACTTGTGCTTCCAAACATCCTTAAACCCAGTTTTGCCATGAGAGTCCACCATACCTACCTATGGATTGAGTAAGATCCTTCAAGTAAGTTGTCATGTTGCAAGCAATAAAAAATGCTCTCTAAATATGTACTCCCTCCGTCCAGAAATACTTGTCATCAAAATGAATAAAAGGGGATGTATCTAGATGTATTTTAGTTCTAGATGCATCCTTTTTTGTCAATTTTGATGACAAGTATTTTCGGACGGAGGGAGTATGACTTATTAGTGCGGAGAAAATAAGCTTTATACGATCGTGTGATATGGAAGCAATAAAAGCGACGGACTGCATAATAAAGGTTCATATAACAAGTGACAATATAAAGTGACATTCTTTTGCATTAAGATTTCGTGCATCCAACCCTAAAAGCACATGACAACCTCTGCTTCCCTCTGCGAAGGGCCTATCTTTTACATTATACAAGAGTCAAGGTGATCTTCACCTTTCCCTTTTTATTTTATCCTTTGGCAAGCACCTCGTGTTGCAAAGATCCTGATATATATATCCAATTGGATGTAAGTTAGCATGAACTATTATTGTTGACATTACCCTTGAGGTAAAAGGTTGGGAGGCAACACTATAAGCCCCTATCTTTCTCTGTGTCCGATTAAAACTCCATAACCATAAGTATTACGTTAGTGTTAGCAGTTGTGAAAGACTAAATGATAGTTGAGTGTGTGGACTTGCTGAAAAGCTCTTATATTGACTCTTTCCGATGTTATGATAAATTGCAATTGCTTCAATGACTGAGATTATAGTTTGTTAATTCTCAATGAAGTTTCTGAATCATACTTGACATTGTGAATAGATTGTTACTTGAGCATAAGAAATCATATGACAAAATATATATGTTGCTGTTATAAGAATGATCATGATGCCCGCATGTCCGTATTTTATTTTTATCGACACCTCTATCTCTAAACATGGGGTCATATTTTTCGATATCGGCTTCCGCTTGAGGACAAGCGAGGTCTAAGCTTGGGGGAGTTGATACGTCCATTTTGCATCATGCTTTTATGTCGATATTTATTGCACTATGGGCTGTTATTTCACGTTATGTCACAATACTTATGGCTATTCTCTCTTATTTTACAAGGTTTAACATGAAGAGGGAGAATGACAGCAGCTGGGATTCTGGGCTGGAAAAGGAGCAAATATTGGAGACCTATTCTGCACATCTCCAAAAGTACTGAAACTCCATGAAAGTCATTTTTGGAATTAATGATAATTATTCAGCGGAAGAAATACCTGAGGGGGGCCACCCACCGTCCAAGAGGGTGGGGGCGCGCCCCTGCCTTGTGGGCCACCTGGCAGCCCTCCGGTGCCCATATTCTGCTATATGAAGTCTTCTACCCTAAAAAAATCATAAGCAAGCTTTCGGGACAAAACTCCGTCGCCACGAGGTGGAACCTTGGCGGAACCAATCTAGGGCTCCGGCGGAGCTGTTCTGCCGGGGAAACTTCCCTCCGGGAGGGGGAAATCATCACCAACGACCCTCTCATCAGGAGGGGGTCAATCTCCATCAACATCATCACTAGCACCATCTCCTCTCAAACCCTAGCTCATCTCTTGTATCAAACCTTTGTACCAAAACCTCAGATTGGTACCTGTGGGTTGCTAGTAGTGTTGATTACTCCTTGTATTTGATGCTAGTTGGTTTATCAGGTTGAAGATCATTTGTTCAGATCCTTAATGCCTATTAATACCCCTCTGATCATGAACATGAATATGCTTTGTGAGTTGTTACGTTTGTTCCTGAGGACATGGGTGAAGTCTTGCTATTAGAAGTCATGTGAATTTTGTATTCGTTCGATATTTTGATAAGATGTATGTTGTCTCTCCTCTAGTGGTGTTATGTGAACATCGACTACATGACACTTCACCATTATTTGGGCCTAGAGGAAGGCATTGGGAAGTAATAAGTAGATGATGGGTTGCTAGAGTGACAGAAGCTTAAACCGTAGTTTATGTGTTGCTTTGTAAGGGTCTGATTTGGATCCATATGTTTCATGCTATGGTTAGGTTTACCTTAATACTTCTTTTGTAGCTGCGGATGCTTGCAATAGGGGTTAATCATAAGTGGGATGCTTGTCCAAGAAAGGGCAGCACCCAGGCATCGGTCCACCCACATGTCAAATTATCAAAATAACGAACGCAAATCATATGAGCGTGATGAAAACTAGCTTGACGATAATTCCCATGTGTCCTTGGGAGCACTTTTCTCATTATATGAATTTGTCCAGGCTTGTCCTTTCCTATAAAAAGGATTGGGCCACCTTGCTGCACCTTATTTACTTTCATTGCTTGTTACCCGTTACAAATTATCTTATCACAAAACTATGTGTTACCTACAATTTAAGTGCTTGCAGAGAATACCTTACTGAAAACCGCTTGTCATTTCCTTCTGCTCCTCGTTGGGTTTGACACTCTTACTTATCGAAAGGACTATGATAGATCCCCTATACTTGTGGGTCATCACACACCCATGTTGGGGAACGTAGTAATTTCAAAAAAAAATCTACGCACATGCAAGAACATGGTGATGCATAGCAACGAGAGGGGGAGCGTATCTTCATACCCTTGAAGATCGCTAAGCGGAAGCGTTTATCAACGTGGTTGATGTAGTCGTACACCTTCACGATCCGCCCCAATCAAGTACCGAATGTACGGCACCTCCGTGTTCAGCACATGTTCATCTCGATGACGTCCTCGCCTTCTTGATCAAGCAAGACAGGCGAAGTAGTAGATGACTTCCGGCAGCATGACGGCGTGGTGACGGCGTTGGTGAAGAACAGGGCTTCGCCTAAGCACTACGGAAACTATGACGGAGGACAAACTAGAGGGGACCGGGTTGCCGACACACGGCTTGGTGTTTCTTGATGTCTCTTTGGTGCTAGCCCTGCCCCTCTATTTATATGGTTAGCCTTGGGGTTGAAACTTGGAGTAAAAGCCTCCACAAAGTCAGTTTCACCCGAAAGGCAAGAGTCCTTCTCGGACTCCACGGCCAGACGCCAGGGTTCCCGGCGTGTGGACCCAGACGCCAGGGACCCTGGCGTCTGGCCCCTGGACATCGCAAAACTTCCTTTTGCACTTTCCAAAAACCTTGTGGGCTTTCCCCTTTGGCCCAAATAAAGTGTTCTCGTACCCAAACATTTCGGGAAACATCCGGAACCCCTTCAGGTGAATTCCGGAACCCTTCCGGAGACCAAACACTATTATCCCATATATCAATATCTATCTCCGGACCATTCTGGAGTTCCTCGTCATGTCCGTGATCATATCCGGGACTCCGAACAACATTCGGTCACCAAAATACATAACTCATATAATACTATATCATCAACGAACGTTAAGCGTGCGGACCCTGCGGGTTCGAGAACTATGTAGACATGACCGAGACACCTCTCTGGTCAATAACCAATAGCGGAACCTGGATGCCCATATTGGCTCCTACATATTATACGAAGATCTTTATCGGTCGAACCGCATAACAACATATGTTGTTCCCTTTGTCATCGGTATGTTACTTCCCCGAGATTCGATCGTCGATATCATCATACCTAGTTCAATCCCGTTATTGGGAAGTCTCTTTACTCGTACCATAATACTTCATCCTGCAACTAACTCATTAGTCACAATGCTTGCAAGGCTTATAGTGACGAGTATTACCGAGAGGCCCTAGAGATACCTCTCCGACAATCGGAGTGACAAATCCTAATCTCGATCTATGCCAACTCAACAAGTGCCATCGGAGACACCTATAGATCACCTTTATAATCACCCAGTTACATTGTGACGTTTGGTAGCACACAAAGTGTTCCTCCGGTATTCGGGAGTTGCATAATCTCATAGTCATAGGAACATGTATAAGTCATGAAGAAAGCAATAGAAATATACTAAACGATCAAGTGCTAAGCTAATGGAATGGGTCAAGTCAATCACATCATTCTCCAATGATGTGACCCCGTTAATCAAATGACAACTCATGTCTATGGCTAGGAAACATAACCATCTTTGATTCAATGAGCTAGTCAAGTAGAGGCATAGTAGTGACACTCTGTTTGTCTATGTATTCACACATGTACTAAGTTTCCGGTTAATACAATTCTAGCATGAATAATAAACATTTATCATGAAATAAGGAAATAAATAATAACTTTATTATTGCCTCTAGGGCATATTTCCTTCAGTCTCCCACTTGCACTAGAGTCAATAATCTGGTTCACATCACCATGTGATTTAACACCAATATTCACATCTGCATGTGATTAACACCCATAGTTCAAATTGTCATGTGACCAACACCCAAAGGGTTTACTAGAGTCAATAATCTAGTTCACATCGCTATGTGATTAACACCCAAAGAGTACTAAGGTGTGATCATGTTTTGCTCGTGAGAGAAGTTTAGTCAATGGATCTGTCACATTCAGAGCCGTATGCATTTTGCAAATATTCTATGTCTACAATGCTCTGCATGGAGCTACTCTAGCTAATTGCTCCCACTTTCAATATGTATCCAGATTGAGACTTAGAGTCATCTGGATCGGTGTAAAAGCTTGCACCAATGTAACTCTTTACGACGAACTCTTTTATCACAATCAAGAAACATTTCCTTAGTCCTCACTAAGGATATTCTTGACCGTTGTTCAGTGATCTACTCCTAGATAAAAATTGTACTCCCTTGCCAAACTCAGAGCAAGGTATACAATATGTCTGGTACACAACATAGCATACTTTATAGAACCTATGACTGAGGCATAGGGAATGACTTTTCATTCTCTTTCTATTTTCTGCCATGGTCGGGTTTTGAGTCTTACTCAACTTCACACCTTGCAACACAGGCAAGAACTCCTTCTTTGATTGTTCCGTTTTTAACTACTTCAAAAATCTTATCAAGGTATGTACTAATTGAAAAATCTTATCAAGCGTCTTGACCTATCTCTATAGATCTTGATGCTCAATGTGTAAGCAGCTTCACCGAGGTCTTTCTTTGAAAAACTCCTTTCAAACACTCCCTTATGCTTTCCAGAAATTTCTACATTTTTTCTGATCAACAATATGTCATTCACATATGCTTATCAGAAAGGCTGTAGTGCTCCCACTCACTTTCTTGTAAATACAGGCTTCACCGCAAGTCTGTATAACACTATATGCTTTGATCAACTCATCAAAGCGTATATTCCAACTTTGAGATGCTTGCACCAGTCCATAGATGGATCACTGGAGCTTGCACACTTTGTTAGCACCTTTAGGATTGACAAAACCTTCTGGTTGCATCATATACAACTCTTCTTTAATAAATCCATTAAGGAATGCAGTTTTGACATCCATTTGCCAGATTTCAAAAAATGTGGCAATTGTTAACATGATTCGGACAAAGTTAAGCATTGATACGAGTGAGAAAATCTCATCGTATTCAACACCTTGAACTTGTCAAAAAACTTTTTGCGACAAGTCGAGCTTTGTAGATAGTAACATTGCTATCAGCGTCTGTCTTCCTCTTGAAGATCCATTTATTTTCTATGGCTTGCCGATCATCGGGCAAGTCTACCAAGTCCACACTTTGTTCTCATACATGGATCCCATCTCAGATTTCATGGCCTTCAAGCCATTTCGCGGAATCTGGGCTCATTATCGCTTCCTCATAGTTCGTAGGTTCATCATGGTCAAGTAACATGACTTCCAGAATAGGATTACTGCACCACTCCGGTGCGGATCTTAATCTGGAAGATCTACGAAGTTTGGTAATAACTTAATCTGAAGTTTCATGATCATCATCATTAGCTTCCTCACTAATTGGTGTAGGAATCACTGGAACTGATTTCTGGGATGAACTACTTTCCAATTTGGGAGAAGGTACAATTACCTTATCAAGCTCTACTTTTCTCCCACTCACTTCTTTCGAGAGAAACTCCTTCTCTAGAAAGGATCCATTCTTAGCAACGGATATCTTGCCTTCATATCATGTGATAGAAGGTGTACCCAACAGTTTCCTTTGGGTATTCTATGAAGACACACTTCTCCGATTTGGGTTTGAGCTTATCAGGTTGAAGCTCTTTCACATAAGCATCGCAGCCCCAAACTTTAAGAAACGACAACTTTAGTTTCTTGCCAAACCACAGTTCATAAGGCGTTGTTGATGTCTACTATGCAACCTTCTCATTGTATACGTTGTTGGGCCTCCAATTGCAGAGGTTTGTAGGACAGTAGCAGATTTCCCTCAAGTGGATGACCTAAGGTTTATCAATCCGTGGGAGGCGTAGGATGAAGATGGTCTCTCTCAAACAACCCTGCAACCAAATAACAAAGAGTCTCTTGTGTCCCCAACACACCCAATACAATGGTAAATTGTATAGGTGCACTAGTTCGGCAAAGAGATGGTGATACAAGTGCAATATGGATGGTAGATATGAGTATTTGTAATCTGAAATTATAAAAACAGCAAGGTAACTAATGATAAAAGTGAGTGTAAACGGTATTGCAATGGTAGGAAACAAGGCATAGGGTTCATACTTTCACTAGTGCAAGTTCTCTCAACAATAATAACATAACTGGATCATATAACTATCCCTCAACATGCAACAAAGAGTCACTCCAAAGCCACTAATAGCGGAGAACAAACGAAGAGATTATGGTAGGGTACGAAACCACCTCAAAGTTATCCTTTTTGCTCGATCTATTCAAGAGTCCGTAGTAAAATAACATGAAGCTATTCTTTCCGTTCAATCTATCATAGAGTTCATACTAGAATAACACCTTAAGACACAAATCAACCAAAACCCTAGTGTCACCTAGATACTCCATTTTCACCTCAAGTATCTGTGGGCATGATTATACGATATGCATCACACAATCTCAGATTCTTATATTCAACCAACACAAAGTACTTCAAAGAGTGCCCCAAAGTTTCTACCGGAGAGTCAAGGCGAAAACGTGTGCCAAACCCCTATGCATAGGTTCATGGGCAGAACCCGCAAGTTGATCACCAAAACATACATCAAGTGGATCACGTGATATCCCACTGTCACCACAGATAAGCATGGCAAGACATACATCAAGTGTTCTCAAATCCTTAAAGACTCGATCCTATAAGATAACTTCAAAGGGAAAACTCAATCCATTACAAGAGAGTAGAGGGGGAGAAACATCATAAGATCCAACTATAATAGCAAAGCTCGCGATACATCAAGATCGTGCCATAGAGAGAACAAGAGAGAGAGAGAGAGAGAGATCAAACACATAGCTACTGGTACATACCCTCAGCCCCGAGGGTGAACTACTACCTTCTCGTCATGGAGAGCGCCGGGATGATGAAGATGGCCACCGGTGAGGGATCCCCCCTCCGGCAGGGTGCCGGAACGGGCTCCCGAGAGGTTTTGATGGCTACAGAGGCTTGCGGCGGTGCAACTCCCGATCTATTGTTGTATTCGAAGGTTTTAGGGTATATGGACTTATATAGGCAAAAGAAGTTTGTCAGGGGACACTCGGGGGGCCCACGAGACAAAGGAGGCGCCCAGTAGGGGGGCGCACCCCCCACCCTCGTGGCCACCTCGAAGCTTCCTTGACTTCAACTCCAAGTCTCCTGGATCACGTTCGTTCCAAAAATCACGCTCTGAAGGTTTCATTCCGTTTGGACTCCGTTAATATTCCTTTTCTTCGAAACACTGAAATAGGCAAGAAAACAACAATATGGGATGGGCCTCCGGTTAATAGGTTAGTCCCAAAAATAATATAAAAGTGTATAATAAAGCCCATAAACATCCAAAACAGATAATATAATAGCATGAATGCTTCATAAATTTTAGATACGTTGGAGACGTATCAGTCGTCTCAACGGATTTTGATGGTGCCATATTTAAAGTGAATGCAGCTGTCTCTAATGCATAAACCCAAAATGATAGTGGTAAATTGGTAAGATACATCATAGATCACACCATATCTAGTAAAGTACGATTACGACGTTCGGACACACCATTACGCTATGGTGTTCCGGGTGGCGTGAGCTGTGAAACTATTCCACATTTTTTTAAATGAAGGCCAAACTCGTAACTCAAATATTCTTCTCCATGATCAGATCGTAGAAACTTTTATTTTCTTGTTACGATGATTCTCCACTTCACTCTGAAATTCTTTGAACTTTTCAAATGTTTCAGACTTGTGTTTCATTAAGTAGATATACCCATATCTGCTCAAATCATCTGTGAAGGTCAGAAAATAATGATACCCACCACGAGCATCAATACTTATTGGACTCCATACATCGATATGTATTATTTCCATCAAGTCAGTAGCTCGTTCCATTGTTTCGGAGAACGGAGTTTAGTCATCTTGCCCAAAAGTCACGGTTCGCAAGCATCAAATGATTCATAACCAAGTGATTCCAAAAGTCCATCTTTATGGAGTTTCTTCATGCGCTTTACACCGATATGACCCAAACGGCAGTGCCACAAATAAGTTGCACTATCATTATCAACTTTGCATCTTTTGGCATCAATATTATGAATATGTGTATCACTATGATCGAGATCCAACAAACTATTTTCATTGGGTGTATGACCATCGAAGGTTTTATTCATGTAAACAGAACAACAATTATTCTCTGACTTTAAATGAATAACCGTATTGCAATAAACATGATCAACTCATATTCACGCTCAACACAAATGCCAAATAACATTTATTTAGGTTTAACACTAATCCTAAAAGTATAGGGAGTGTGCGATGATGATCATATCAATCTTGGAACCACTTCCAACACACATCGTCACTTCACCCTCAACTAGTCTCTGTTTATTCTGTAACTCCTGTTTCAAGTTACTAATTTTTAGCAACCGAACAAGTATCAACTACCCAAGGGCTACTATAAACACTAGTAAGGTACACATCAATAACATGTATATCAAATATACCCTTGTTCACTTTGCCATCCTTCTTATTCACCAAATATTCCGGGCATTTCTGCTTCTAGTGACCATTTCCTTTGCAGTAGAAGCACTCAATTTTAGGCTTTAGTCTAGCTTTGGGCTTCTTCACGGAAGTGACAACTTGCTTGCCATTCTACATGAAGTTCCCTTTCTTGAAACTAGTGGTCTTGTTAATCATCAACACTTGATGCTCTTTCTTGATTTCTACCTTCATCGATTTCATCAGCATGAAAAGCTCGGGAATCGTTTTCGTCATCCCTTGCATACTATAGTTCATCACGAAGTTCTACTAACTTGGTGATAGTGACTAGAGAACTCTGGCAATCACTATCTTATCTTTGAAGTCCCAATTCTAAGCCGTTAAGCATGGTGCACTAAACTATCAAGTAGTCATCATATTGAGCTAGCCAAACATTCATAACGTCTGCATCTGCTCTTGCAATAGGTCTGTCACCTAGCGGTGCATCAAGGACATAATTCTTCTGTGCAGCAATGAGGATAAACCTCAGATCACGGACCCAGTCCGTATTGTTGCTACTATCATCTTTCAAATTAGTTTTCTCAAGGAACACATATAAAACATAGGGAAGCAACAAGGCGAGCTATTGATCTACAACATTATTTGCAAAATACTATCAAGACTAAGTTCAAGATAAATTAAAGTTCAATTAATCATATTACTTAAGAACTCCCACTTAGATAGACATCCCTCTAATCAACTAAGTGATCACGTGATCCAAATCAACTAAACCATGTCCGATCATCACGTGAAATGGAATAGTTTTCCATGGTGAACATCACTATGTTGATCATATCTACTATATGATTCATGCTTGACCTTTCGGTCTCAGTGTTCTGAGGCCATATCTGCATATGCTAGGCTCATCAAGTTTAACCCGAGTATTTCTGAGTGTGCAAAACTGGCTTGCACCCGTTGTATGTGAACGTAGAGCTTATCACACCCGATCATCACGTGGTGTCTCGGCACGACGAACTTTGGCAACGGTGCATACTCAGGGAGAACACTTATACCTTGAAATTTAGTGAGAGATCATCTTATAATGCTACCGTCAATCAAAGCAAAATAAGATGCATAAAAGATAAACATCACATGCAATCAATATAAGTGATATGATATGGCCATCATCATCTTGTGCCTTTGATCTCCATCTCCAAAGCACCGTCATGATCACCATCGTCACCGGCGCGACACCTTGATCTCCATCGTAGCATCGTTATCGTCTCGCCAACTATTGCTTCTACGACTATCACTACCACTTAGTGATAAAGTAAAGCAATTATAGGGCGATTGCATTGCATACAATAAAGTGACAACCATATGGCTCCTGCCAGTTGCCGATAACTCTGTTACAAAACATGATAATCTCATCGATAAAATTTAGCATCATGTCTTGACCATATCACATCACAACATGCCCTGCAAAACAAGTTAGACGTCCTATACTTTGTTGTTGCAAGTTTTACATGGCTGCTACGGGCTGAGCAAGAATCGTTCTTACCTACGCATCAAAACCACAACGTTAGTGCTGTTTTAACCTTCAACAAGGACCGGCGTAGCCACACTCGATTCAACTAAAGTTGGAGAAATTGACACCCGCCCGCCACCTATGTGCAAAGCACATCGGTAGAACCAGTCTCGCGTAAGCGTACGCGTAATGTCGGTCCGGGCCGCTTCATCCAAAACACTACAAAAATATACACTTCCGTGATCATACGTGTTTGTCACAGTAGATCACGTTTTTTGTCATGCATGTACATCCATGACGATTTTATGACAGAATCAAGATAGTCATACCTATGTTGTCGTAGAAGTGTTCCATGACATTACCAAAATTATCATCATGGAAGTGTCCACTTCCATGATGATAAATCGCGCGTCATAGAAGTGCTTTCGTCAAGGGTGACCGACACGTGGCATCCACCGTAACGGAACGACGTTAAGCTATCGGGTCCGGTGTTGGATCCGATAACCCGTTAATAGCCCCGACCAATGGGGATTTTCCACGTGTAAAATCATCATTGGCTGGAGGAAACACGTGTCGGCTCATCGTTGGGACAGATGTTATCCACTCATTGGATAGGCGCCTATGATACGACGACACGTGGCACGGCCCAACAGAGGCCCATTCCTATGAAAAGGCCGGCCCGTTTGACTTGGTCAAAAGGTGGCGGGCCGGCCAACTGAAAGCCTGTTAACGGCCTGTTCGCATATAGCCCATTTATAGCCCGCTAACCCAGGGCCCGTTATGACCTATCCGAATTAGGCCCAGTAGCGTCATATGGGTCGTCCAATATGATTCAATCCCGTTTTAACTTCCGGCCCATGTATGGCCCATGACGTCTCTCGGCCCATATGAGGCCCTTTGTAACTCTTGGCCCATCAACGGCCCGTGGTGAAACTGGCCCGTAATAAACAGTGTATCACTTTATACCCATTAACGGCCCATTATTCCATTGGGCCGTTTCCAGCCATGTTATCTTTCGGCCTTCTCAGGGCCCATTTATTCTTGGGCTCATTTCCAGCATTTGGTTACTTATGGCCCGTTACTGTCATTTTCTGTGTGGGCCAAATTCAGCCCGTTGTTACAGTCGGCCCATTTGTGGCCCGTTAATACGTTGGGCCATTTCCATAGCGTCATCAAATACGGCCTATTAACAACGGCCCCTTATGGTCGGCCTATGAATGGACGATTCCAACTCTACCCCGTTTATGGCCATAATGCGGCCTGTTATTGGCCCATGTTTGGCCAATCGATCATACGATCGATATAAGGCCCATTGATTATACGACCCGTAGAAGGCCCATTGTTTCTACGACCCGTAGGAGGCCTAGTGTCACTACAGTAAATATGAATCCCATGGTTATTGTGGCCTAGTTTTAAAAAATAGGTTATTGCGGCCACTAGTGAGGAGTCCTGGATTAGGGGGTATCCGGACAGCCGGACTTTACACTTTGTCCGGACTATTGGAGCGTGAAGATACAAGACTCAAGACTCCGTCCCGTGTCCGGATGGGACTCTCCTTTGCGTGGAAGACAAGCTTGGCGATCCGGATATTATATTTCCTTCCTTGTAACCAACTCCATGTAAACCCTAGCCCTCTCCGGTGTCTATATAAACCGGAGAGTTTGGTCCTTAGAGGGACGATCACAATCATAATCATCATGGGCTAGCTTCTAGGGTTTAGCCTCTACGATCTCATGGTAGATCAACTCTTGTACTACTCATATCATCAATATCAATCAAGTAGGAAGTAGGGTTTTACCTCCATCGAGAGGGCCCGAACCTGGGTAAACATTGTGTCCCTTATCTCCTGTTACCTTTAGCCTAAGACGCACAGATCGGGACCCCCTACCCGAGATCCGCCGGTTTTGACACTGACATTGGTGCTTTCATTGAGAGTTTCTCTGTGTCGTCGCTGCAAGGCTCGATGGCCCTTCTCGTTGTCAAGGACAACATCACCTCTGGGGGAGCGTTGGTTGTAGGCCAAACTCTCTGACTTGGCGGCTTCATTATGGCTGCCCCATCGGCTGTCGCGCCGACGATGACCTCCTGAGTCATCGCGCATAGCCTCCACGTCAATTCGGAACTCGCCGAACAGATGGATACGATAGAGCTCTCCTCCCTTACTGAGCTCTTGGATCGCATCGCCGCTATGGGAGTCGCCACAGACTATGAGCTAAAACCCGACCAAAGGGACATTAAATCCCCGCTGACCACCCATGAGATAGCGGTAGTGGAGGAGCCACATACGGATCACCCCTCTATTTTGAGGAGGAATTATGTCCGACCGAGCTCCCTGAGCCGGACACCCGCTCAAGGGAAGACATGACCCAGACCCAGGACTTAGAATCGGATATTGGGCCGGAAAAATTGGGCAACGCCCCGGATCCCGAGCTGTCAAACTCGGAAGCTCCCCTGCCCCTGGGCACTAGATCGGATCAGAATCTGGATTCAGCTATGCCCACCCACAAGGACTTAAACCGTCTCTCCCATATCAGACAAGAGCCCCAGGAGATAGTACATCGCTACTGGGCCAGATTCCTCCTTGTGCTAAATAAGGTCAAGGACTGTCGTGAGGAGGACTTGATCTCACTTTTCTCGCAAAAACTGCATTTAACAAAGGAATCCTTAACGCTATAAGTCGCCGTGACATAGTACACTTTGCTGACTTGACAACCATAGTACAGAAGTATTGTGCGATGGAAAGCGCGCCTGGAAAACCCAAACAGAATTTTGGGATAGTCCGGCTCTCACCAAAACCTTTGTCCGAGCTAAACAGGCGAACTCTTGTAAGTCGGTCAATCCAAACCCCAATAAACCAAAGCCCACCCCAGGGCATGGAACCGTAATTAAAGAATGGCTCAATGGGCCATGTAAACTCCACAGTACGCTGGACACTACACCAACCCATAGCCTTAGGGCATGTTGGGTACTCCGACAGGTAGCAAAAACTGGCGAGGATCTTCTTGTAAGCCATAAAGCAGAACAGCATCCCGCCAAAGAACACAATACGGTACTAACAGTCTTCAAGACTTTCGCCTCAAACAATAGGCGCAAGCGAGCTCATCGAAGCTCCGCTGAAATCTGCCATGTGGCAAAAATAAATCTGTGGAACGACACTGGTATAACTTTCAATGCCAGTGATGAACCTCGATTCCAGACCGTCCAGGCACCAGCCGCTCTGGTCCTTAGCCCAATCGTGGACGGCTTTGGCTCACTAAAGTACTCATGGACTGCAGAAGCGGATTAAACTTGATCTACGAAGAAACACTCAACAAGATGGAAATTGATAGAAGCCGCATTGAACAAAGCGACACAACCTTCAGGAGAATTATCCCTAGTCGGGAAGCGCGGTGTGCGGGAAAAATCACACTCGATATGGTATTCGGCACCCCGGAGAATTACAGGTCCGAAGAAATCACATTCCAAGTGGCTCCTTTCAGTAGCGGATACCACGCCCTTTTAGGGCGGGACGCGTTTACAAGCTTTCAAGCTATACCCCATTATGGGTACATGAAGCTTAAAATGTCCGGACCCAATGGAATCATCACTCTAGCCAGTGATCCGGACATCGCACTTCGCGCCGAAAACAAAACCGCAGCACTAGCCCTGGAAGCATTATCCGAAGCCCTAGCAGCCGAAGAACTAACAACGTTGCGTGCCACCGTGGACAGGGACGACGTGATACTCGACAAGTGACCCAAGTCCACCTCATTTAAACCCGCAGACGAGATAGTCAAATTCCAGGTCCATCCAACGGACCCCATGAAGACAGCTTCCATCGGAACACAGTTGAGCCCCGCGATGGACGCCGCACTGCGAGATTTCTTACGCGAGAATTGGGACATTTTCACCTGGCACCCATCGGACATGCCGGGCATCCCACGCAGGTGGCGAACACACCAAGATACTAAAGGATACAAACCTGTCAAGCAGATTCTAAGGCGGTTTTCAGAGCCCAAACGGCAAGCCATGGGGGAAGAGATAGCCAAACTAATCGAGGCCGGATTCATCAGAGATATCAAGCATCCGGATTGGCTGGCAAATCTGGTAATGGTACCAAAGAAGGACAAATCGTGGCACCTATGCGTCGACTTCAAAGACCTCAACAAGGCTTGCCCCAACGATCCCTTTCCCCTCCCTCACATTGATCAAATCATTGACGCCACTGCAGGACACGACTCACTATGTTTTCTCGACGCAGAGTCCGACCAAGCTGCAACAGCTTTCATAACAACGCCATACGGTCCTTTCTGCTTCAACACTATGCCTTTCGTGCTTAAAAATGCCGGCGTAACCTATCAACGCATGATTCAAACATGCCTGGAAAAGCAAATCGACAAAACAGAGGAGGCGTATGTGGATGACGTGGTCATAAAAACAGGACACGTCGAAACCCTAATAGACGACTTGAGGCTTACATTCGGCAACCTCCGAACATACGACATCAAGCTAAACCCGGAAAAAATGTGTTTTCGGCGTATCCTGTGGGAAGCTGCTTAGCTTCATTGTTTCCAACAGAGGAATTGAGGCGAATCCGGCAAAGATCAGAGCTCTATCGCAGTTGGCTATCCCAACAGACCTCAAGCATATCCAGAAACTAGCTGGATGCGTGTCTGCCTTAAGCCACTTTATCTCCCGGTTAGGAGAAAAGGCATTACCTCTTTACCGCCTTCTTCGGCGCACCGAATACTTTGTGTGGACGGATGCAACCGCGGCTGGACAGGACGAAATAAAGACCTTATTGGCCAGTAATCCAGTCCTAATAATGCCCAATATTGGCGAACCTATGATGTTGTACATAGCTGCAACACATCAAGTTCTAAGCGTAGTGCTCGTCGTCAAATGAGAGGCTGACGGATACAAATTTCCGCTCCAGAAGCCAGTAAATTACGTATCCACGGTCCTCACCCTGTGCAAATCCCGATACCCACACTATCAAAAAATAGCATACGCGGTCTTCATGGCATCTCGGAAGCTAAGACACTACTTTCAAGAGCGTTCGATTACGGTGGCCTCCAAAGTATCTGTGACGCCCCCGATTCAATCATACACTAATCATGCACGCAAACATGTACGATCAAGATCAGGGACTCACGGGAAGATATCACAACACAACTCTAAAAACATAAATAAGTCATACAAGCAACATATTACAAGCCAGGGGCCTCGAGGGCTCGAATACAAGTGCTCGATCATAGACGAGTCAGCGGAAGCAACAATATCTGAGTACAAACATAAGTTAAACAAGTTGCCATAAGATGGCTAGCACAAACTCGGATACAGATCGAAAAAGGCGCAGCCTCCCCGCCAGGATCCTCCTAAACTACTGCAGGTGTCGCCGCCGCACAGACGTAGTAGTAGGCACCTCCGGTGTAGTAGGAGTCGTCGTCGGCGGTGGCGTCTGGCTCCTGGACTCCAGCATCTAGTTGCGACAACCAGGTAGAAGGGAAGGGGGAAAAGAGGGAGAAAATCAACCATGAGTACTCATCCAAAGTACTCGCAAGCAAGGAGCTACACTACATATGCATGGATATATGTGTAAAGGGCCATATCGGTGGACTGAACTGCAGAATGCCAGAATAAGAGGGGGATAACTAATCATGTCGAAGACTACGCTCGCAGCCTCCGTCTTGCAAAGATGAAGAAGAGAGTAGATTGAAGTCCTCCAAGTAGCATCGCATAGCATAATCCTACCCGCGATCCTCCCTCGCCGCCTGCGTGGAAAAGCGATCACCGGGTTGTTCGTGGAACTTGTCCAGGTGTGTTTTATTAAGTATCCGGTTCTAGTTGTCATAAGGTCAAGGTACAACTCCGGTCGTCCTTTTACCGAGGGACACGGCTATTCAATAGATAAACTTCCTGCAGGGTGCACCACATAACCCAACACGCCGATCCCATTTGGCCGGACACACTTTCTGGGTCATGCCCGCCTCGAAAGATCAACACGCCGCAGCCCCACCTAGGCACAACAGAGAGGTCAAGACGCCGGTCTAAATCCTACTGCAGGGTGCCGGGCCCATCGCCCATTGCACACACGCATGTTGCGTGACGTGCCGGAAGCGCATATAGCCCCTTAATACAAGAGCGAGGCTTACGGTCCAATCCGTGGCGCCGCGATCGCTAACGCCACGAAGGCTTGGCCGATACCACGACGCCGAGTGCCCATAGCTGTCACAGCGTAGTTGGTTAGTGCGTATAGGCCAATGGCCGACTCGGATCAAATACCAAGATCTTGTTAAGCATGTTATTATGAAGCAACCATGACGCCGACGAGGGCAGGCCCACTGCCTCCTAGGCGGTCTCAACTCGCCTGCCGCTCCGCCACAAAGTAACAATGGGGGCTGTCGGGAACCTGTGCCCACCTCTGGGATGGAGCCACTGTCTTTCCGGCCCCACATCGGAATCACTTGCGGGTACTCAACGAAGTGACCCGACTTTAGTCACCATCTGTATAGTATGTATGTATGTATAGTATATACCCGTGATCACCTCCCAAGTGATCACGGCCCGATAGTATAGCAAGGCAGACTGACAAGAATGTAGGGCCAATGATGATAAACTAGCATCCTATACTAAGCATTTAGGATTGCAAGTAAGGTATCAACAGATCTAGCAACAATGCCAGGCTATGCATCAGAATAGGATCAACGGAAAGCAGTAACATGCTATACTACTCTTATGCAAGCAGTATAGAGGAGAATAGGCGATATCTGGTGATCAAGGGGGGGGGGGCTTGTTTGGTTGCGCTGGCAAGAAGGACGAGTCGTCAACACCGTAGTCGAACTAGGGGTCGCCGGCAGTCTCGGGGTCTATCGGAAATAAGTAACGGAGAGGGAACACAATAAATAGCAGAGCAATCAAAGCATCACAAAGCGTAACAAGACAATACGCGGTGTTTGGTGTGCCCTAACCCGGTAGTAGGTGATACCGACGAAAGGAGGAAACATCCGGGAAAGTATCCCCGGTGTTGCGCGTTTTCGGACAGGTGAACCGAAGGGGGAAAGTTGCGTGTTCGCTATGCTAGGGATGTGTGGCGGCCAAATGGGCTACGTATCCGGATTCGTCTCATCCTTCTGAGCAAGTTTCATGTACAAAGTTTTTCCATCCGAGTTACGGTTTATTTTCTATTAATTTTCAATGTTATAATAATTTTCTGAATTTATTATTAATCCAAATTACAACAGTAAGCTGCTATGTGTACCCGTTATGGACTAGTCACAGTGGCTTACAGGTGGGGGCAGTGGGCCTGGTTGACCCAGTCAACAATTGACTGGTCAACAGGTGAATAGTAACAGGGGTCCCGCGTGTCATAGGCTTGGTCATTTTCAAATAGATTTAACCTTCTAATTATTAGCAGGGTCCACATGTCATAGGATACAACTAAAACAAAACTAAAATAGTCTAACAGGAGCTTGTTTTAGTTGGGGATTATCACCTAATCTAAACAAAGGGGCCGGCCCCAACGTGCATTAGCCCAAGGCCATGGCTGTGACGCACGCACGGGCACAGAGGCCACAGCGGCCAAAGCTAGCAGCGGCAGTAAGCTAAGAAGCAGCAACGCTAGGAGTGACGGCGGCGTTAGCATCAGAAGCAGTGCGGGCAGCAGCGGCAAGGCAGCAGCCGACCAGGCGCGCGCGCAGCAAGTAGCAGTGCCGCAGGAGCAGCATCTACGGAAGCAGGGGTACGGCCTCAGCGGACATACGCGCGCGAGGACGCGGCCTGGTGTGCGCCCGGTGCGATAAAGGGACGGCCAGGGGGCGCACGGGAGTACGGCAGGAGCAGCATGCGGAGGGGGGAACGCGGTCGACTAGCAGGGCGCGCGGGAGCACAGCCACGTGCGCCCGCGGCCACGGCGACCTTTAACTACGGCGGAATGGCATCGGATCAGAGGGGGAACGAGGGGAATGGGAGTGGTGCTCACGAGGGGAGGCGGAGGACGCGGCCGGCGTGGCAGAGGAGCTCCGGTGAGGTAGACCGGGCGTGGGGCAGCGACGGCCGTTGGCGAGGAAGACGCGTCGATCCTGTCGGTGAGGTGCCGCCGAGCTCGAGGTGGTGGTCGGAGAGGACGAGGCGGACGACGGCGAGGCTCCTGGCGCGGTCCTAGGCGGCGGGGGCGACAGTGAGCACGTAGACGACGGCGGCCATGGTGACGGTGGCGGCGGTCTAATGCGGGGGAGGAAGAGATCGGCGCGTGGGGGACGAATGAGGTAGCTAGGGTTCCGTCTGGGGTGTCGAGGTGTGGCCTTATCCACCTAGGGAGCCGCGGGATGGCCGACAGCGCGACATCCACGGTGTGGACGGCGTGCGAGCATTGCCAGCGCCATGGCCTCCCTCTTATGTTCAAGTTGCAGGAGAAAAGCCCACTGGTGGGTTGGGCCTTCTGTAGTACTAGGCTTTTAGGTGAATAGTGTTAGGCTTTAACTTTTCTACTCTTTTATTTTTTTATTTCTCTTTTTAGTTTTTCTACACTGCTTTGCATTAAGTAGAGCCACCAATGTTCTTTGTAAAATAAGAAACTTGCCAGATCAAACACTAGGCATTATTTAGTATTGCCACAAAAGGGTTGGGTGAGCATTTGAATTCATTTGGATTTTTCATAAATGAAAATGGATTAATGGGGCTGTGTTGGTCACTGATTTAATTATTTTAGGGTATTCAAATACTTCTAAAAATGTTGGTTTCTCCACCATTATTACTTAGGATTTATTTGTCACATTTAGCACATTTGAGTTTTTTTTATGTTTGAAAACTTTTATCGTTTAACTTTATTTTAAATTTGAATTCAAACGGGACTTGATTCACCGCGAGACTAACAACGGTAACCGTGGTGACGTGGCATCATTAGTAGAGGGTTACTGTAGCTTAACTACCCGGGCGTCACAGTATCACTCAACGACATAATAAATAACCGCGACGCTACGGGCCGGATTGCTAAATGGGCCATTGAGCTCCTTCCGTCCGACATAACATACAAGCCACGGCGGGCCATCAAGTCGCAAGTACTGGCTGATTTTGTCGCCGAATGGATGAAGTTTAACTCCCTAAAGAGTAGGCGCGATACTCAAACTGGATCATGCACTTCGACGACTCTAAAATCTTGGCGGATTGGGAGAGTGTAGTCCTGACGTCTCCCACCGGAGATACGGTCCAGTACATACTCCAAATATTATACACAGACTCTAACAATGCAGCCGAATATGAGGCTCTGTTGCACGGTCTTCGGATGGTAGTCTCTATGGGCATTCAACGCCTGGAGGTGCACGGGGATTCAAACCTCGCAATATCACAAATAAACGGAGACTTTGATGCCAAGGATCCGAAAATGGCAGCCTAGCGTAATGCCGTCCTCAAAATGTCAGCTCGATTCGAGGGGCTCGAATTCCACCATGTGGCTCGAGAAAACAATCAAGCGGCGGATGGTCTCGCCCGCATCGGTGCTAAACGCGACCCTGTCCCACCTAACATATTCCTGGAAAGGCTATTTAAGCCATCCGTGGTGTGGGAAGGGGAGTCCGGCAACACTAGCATGGATCCGAATACATCCCCACATTCCAAACCATCAGACATAATCGGAGGCTCCACCACCAAAATAACACCTTCGGCCCACGAAATCATGGATGTAATCGCCTCGTGGACGGAGCCTTTCTTGGCCTACCTAAATAGGCAGGAGCTCCCCGAAGACCAAAATGAAGCACGTTGCATCGTGCAGCGCTCTAAAGCTTACAAAGTCCATGAAGGGGAACTCTATAAGAGAAGTGCGACTGGAGTGATCCAACGGTGCATCTCCGAAGAGGAAGGGCGGCAGCTCTTGGCTGAAATCCATGCCGGACTGGGTGGGCACCATGCCGCGGCTCGAGTACTAGTCAGCAAGGCCTTCCGTACAGGCTTCTATTGGCTGACAAATTAGCAGACGCACACGACCTGGTCCAACACTGCGTCGGTTGCCAGCTCTTTGCCAATCAGATTCATATGCCCCCTACCGCTCTCCAAACAATCCCCATAACTTGGCCCTTCGCGGTCTGGGGGCTGGATATGGTGGGACCCCTTAAAGGGGGAAGCCATAAGAAAAAATATTTATTGGTCATGGTGGACAAGTTCACCAAATGGATAGAAGCTAAACCAGTCAAAACGGCCGAATCCGGACCAGTGATAGACTTCATATCCGGGTAAATGACGCCGACACGGCGTCCCCACACCATCATCATCGATAATGGCTCAAACTTCACAGCCGATGAAGTGAAAACTTGCGCGCAACATGGGCATAAAGCTCGATTACGCCTCCCGCCATCCCCAAACAAACGGCCGGTCGAACGTGCAAACGGTCTCATCATGAGCGGCATCAAACCCAGACTAGTGTGATCCTTGACAGAGTCGACACGCCCGGGTCGAAGAGCTCGACCAGACTGGGAGCTGCGGACCACGCCGAATCGCACCACCGGATACACACCATTTTTATGGTGTACGCATGCAAGCAAAGATTACCTGCGACATAATACATGACTTCGCGCGCAGCGCGCATGTATGAAGAAAAGGAAGCCGAGTTAGATCGGCAGGATAACTTAGATGCCCTGGAGGAGGAGCGCGATGTCGCAAAAGCCCGTTCCGCATTCTATCAGCAGCAGGCTCGACGGTACCAAAGCAGAGAAGTGCGGGCCAAAACTTATAATATTGGCGAACTCGTTCTACGCCTACCGGAGAAGAAGAAGGACAAGCTCAAACCTAAGTGGGAGGGTCCCTTCGTCATTGATAAAGTTCTCACCGGAGGAGTGTACCGCTTACATAATGCATCCAATAACAGACTCAAGCCGAACCCAAGGAACGAGGCCAAAGATTCTATGCCTAGCGCCGAACTCAGTGTTCGTCTCCTTACCCCCCCTTTAATTATGTTCCCTCCCTTTTCCTTTCTCGACCTTTTTCCTATTCACACAAAGTACTAAATACAGTACGGACGCCCGGATCCCTCCGGCCGCACTATGTGTGCAAGCAATACCTGGGGGCTTCCTATACGAAAGCTAAATATAATTACTTTAACGGCTTTTTGCCCATCACATATGCGTTCTTTTCCCATATGTGCCTTTTCTTCACCATTATATGCATCTATATGACCTAAGATGTGGCCATGATGGGTTGCCTGGCTCTTGTGTTTATGCCCTACGTTCCCGTTAATTCGGCTAGGGCATAAGGGGAGCACCTCTGCGATTGTTACTGCCGGTTCAGCCGGATGTGTACCTCAGACTGGGTGAAGCCGAAAGCTAGCGTTCTTAAGGGAATATTCTGTCGGTGGACAAAAGATGTTCTTCGTTTATTACAACGTGAATCCCCGAAAGTTTTGTATCCTGCGTCCTTGTTCGCAGTTCGGACATGTGCATCGTCGCATGCATACCCCGGGAAAGGAACCCCTAACGGAACTATTCTCCCTGGAAGATGTTTCTTACTATCCATGTAATATAACATAACTAGTTGGGTACTTGTCTGTTCAAGCACTTATGACCCCTACGCCTGGTTTCCATGCATACACCGGTTTTGTATAACTGAGCGGGTATTCGGATACACCCCGGACTATCGGATCCGGGGGCTGAAGCAAAATGGTCCGCCATGACAAATGATTTTAATCCGGCTAGGGACTACTTATGTCCATTGAATTACACAGTCACTTGGACTGACTATATACCTCCTCTATACCATCCAACAGGCTATCTAGCTTATAATCCTGTTGGGAATACTTTGCGACTAACGCTACCTGGTCATACACCAGACTCACGGGAATTTCTTGCCCATCCGCCCCGCCTGCTCGACTTCGCCATATGGTTCGGGTCCGGCTTGGTGTAGCGCCTTCACCATAGCCCGAGCTTCTCGCACCTTGTCGGCGGTCGACATCTTCCACAAAATGTAAGCTTGCCGTGCTCCTTGAAGCATGTCCACAAGCTCCCCCATGCCCTTTGGCAGGAAGCTTGATGGCCACAAGGCCTGAGCAATGCCCTGCATCACCTGCCGAGCTCGCTCGTGCAGTTGTGAGAGGTCCTGCAGTAAGTCGCCTGCAGACGCGAGCACCTCCTCCTCGGGGCGGCCCGTTAACATACCTACAAATAAAAAAAATCAATATGCTTCGCCACCGAGCTATACTGCTGTTCGTCTAGGCACTTACCATAAATGCTGCGTCGAAGCCTTTTGCTCTCCTTCACGGAGTCCGCCAGTTGAGCGCGAACATCTTTTAATTCGACGTCCAGCTGGACATTGGCATCTTGAAGATTGTTCTTCTCCTGCCTAACTTGTGTGAGAACACACTCGCCAGCTTTTTGCTGCCTTTGGAGATGCGAATCGTTATCTCTTAAGACCTCCAGATTCACCCCAGGATGGTCTGCAGAATTTTCTGTTAATAAAATCCACTTACTAACTGGTACGTCTTCGTACAATTAAGACAAATGTTACCAGATGAGGCCTTCTGGGATTCCTCCAACTTGGCAACTGTGGCCCTCAGCTGGGTCTTGCACTCCTCGAGCTCTCAAGACAATTGCTCATTCTTATCTACAAGGATCTGTGCATACATTGATCCTTAAAACTGTTGTTCCAACCATTTCAAGTCTCAGGGGCTACTGCTATACATGCTTATCAAATTTTCTTACTCGTATATCTTTGGTATACTGGTTCGTCGCTCGGGCAAGCCCGCCTTGAGCAGCTCGGATATATGTGTCTCCCGAATTGAAAGCATTAAAAGCCTCTTCGAAAAAGATGTTGTTGCGAAGTACGGCCTGTCGGCGCCGGTGATTCATGGCGCTCTCTACTTCGGAATTCGTGGCGGAGAGCATATCCGCATCCTCTATCGGAGGACAATGCGGCATCGGCCCCATGGCCTCCTCCTCTCTCGAAGTCGGTTCTGGAATCCGGCTGGTGGAGGCGTGATCGGCAGGATCCCCGGATATAGTTTGGCTACTCCTCTTCCTGCCAGGACACGAAGGGTGCTATTATATTTCAAATATAATAATCACAGAGCAGGTTTTTACCATACCTCTGTAGTGACGTTTCGGCCCTTACTGCCTTCCTCTTAAGCCTGCCCAATCCGGACGCCCTCTGCCGACGGGTCCCCAGGGGCTCGGCCCCGCGCTCTGACCGTCGTCTCTGCAAAAACACGACACTTCGGGTGTAAGGCATGGCATCAGAAAGGAGTCCTCTTCGGAGGATAGGGTTTTCGGCTTGGCTTACGCGCGATGTAGGTAGCAGTCCGGGATAGTCGGCGATAATAGCCACTGAGGCGCCATCGCAGCTCGCCTGATAGAATATCCCGTTGACAAGCTCCACAGTAATATCCGGATCTTCTTCGAGTCCTGGATCGAGGGCCCTTCCGGGGTCCTCTGGTTGCGGGGAGGGCTGGGAATTCCTTCTACGGCCCTCCTCAGTTCCTACTCGGAAATATTGAGGTAAATAATCTTGGCGAAGAATGCCACAATAAGTGAAGTGGGGGAAAGAATGATGACTTACCCAGCTTGGGGGGTTGTACATAGAAAACCCGTCCCGCGGTTTAATATGAAGGATTCTTCTTCTTCTCCTTTATACAAATCGGATAATATCCCTGCTAGAGCAGTGGCAGAGTCCGGACCTTTACGGCCACAGCGGGAGGCATCATCTTCCCCGTTGTAGTGCCACATGGGCTTCCCCTGGTATTGAAGCGGCAGCACTCCCTGCATTATGCATATTGCCATAACCTCGACTGTCGTTAGCCCGGATTTGGCCAGTAACTTTATCCTGCTCATCAGGAAGTGTATTTCTCTGGTATCCTCCTCTCTGGGGCCCCGAGGACGCCAGCTTCGACGTGCCTTCGGCGGAGCGTTATTGAACTTGGGGAGATCTGTCTGGACTGGATCCGGAAGGGGAGCGTCGTCGACGTAAAACCACTCTGAAGGCCAGTTCTCCGGTACCTTCTTGGGAGTACCGGATAGGTATCCGGTCTCGGCAATGTGCCATACTTCGGCTCCGCCCACCGACATAGGGATTCTCCACAGTTGCGAGGGACAAGGCGTAATAACTTCTTCCACAACCCAAAGTGAGCCTCGCAGCGAGAAATAGCTCACAAAGGCAACGATCTGCTATATGCAGACGGAGGCAGGGGTGAAGTTATGCAACCGAGGCCGAGAACCTGTGGAGCCCGCGAAGAAATGGGTGGATAGGAAATCCGACGCCCCTTAGCAGATGCGGATGAGGCATATTCGCTCCTCTGGAGATGGATTAGGAGATCCCTCCGCTTGCTCCCCTCCATTATAGGAGGCTATTCTAGCTCAGACGGGGACCATGAACGCCAGTGGGAGAAACCCTTGGGTCTGTAACTCTATCAAACGGCTGTGAGGAACTGAACACTCTTCCCAGTCTCCCAGCTTGGAGCGAGGAGAGCGAGAAGAAGAGTTGCGGCGACCGCCATGTTGAATGGTCTTCCGAGCGCCTGCTGGATGCTTGCTCGGGGGAAGAGGGTGAGGTTTGGATCTGAGAATCCCCGTCTCTTCAAATAGACGGTTGACCTGCCGGACCGGGGGTGGCAAATGCAAAAATGCCTCGGTTCCTTGCATTCACTCGACACGTGGAGATGGTCATTATTGAGGCACATAAGCAGAGGAGCACAACATTGATGGGAAGCCGGACACTATTTGTCGTAACAGGTACTTTGGAGTATTCGGAGATGGAACCTGCCTTGCAATGCCGAAGACGAAACTGCATGCCGGACTCATCGTCATTGAAGCCTGGTTCAGGGGCTACTGAGGGAGTCCTGGATTAGGGGGTATCCGGACAGCCGGACTGTACACTTTGTCCGGACTATTGGAGCGTGAAGATACAAGACTCAAGACTCCGTCCCGTGTCCGGATGGGACTCTCCTTTGCGTGGAAGACAAGCTCGGCGATTCGGATATTATATTTCCTCCTTGTAACCGACTCCATGTAAACCCTAGCCCTCTCCGGTGTCTATATAAACTGGAGAGTTTGGTCCTTAGAGGGACAATCACAATCATAATCATCATAGGCTAACTTCTAGGGTTTAGCGTCTACGATCTCGTGGTAGATCAACTCTTGTACTACTCATATCATCAATATCAATCAAGCAGGAAGTAGGGTTTTACCTCCCTCGAGAGGGCCCGAACTTGGGTAAACATTGTGTCCCTTACCTCCTGTTACCATTAGCCTAAGACGCACAGATCGGGACCCCCTACCCGAGATCCACCGGTTTTGACACCGACAACTAGCAAACCGCGGAAAAAGAACTACACTGACTACAAGCAAACAAATAAACAAGACAACAAGGAAATAAATAAGCAAGCAACTAAGGCTAGGCTATCACGGCTATTACACATATTATATCCATTGGGCATCAAAGTTTGCCACCAGTGTAAATATATGGAACAAAGCAGCATATCATATACACTGGTTGTCAAAGTTGGCGCCTGGCACAAATAAACGCCGCAGCAAAACAAATCCAGAACTGAAACCACTTCGGAATATCTCAAGAAACAATATCCTGGGTACCCATAATGCTGGCAAGATGCTTAGCAAGCTTGTTAACTTTCTCTTGTTTGGCGCTTAAATCCTCCAAAGGCTTGCTTAACTGTTGCACCGTGAAGTATGCATCTGAATCTGCAGGACTTCCTCGGTCCTTCACTTCTGTCGCAAAGACATCTCGATCGATGTCTTTCAACTTGAAGTTGAGACTCAAGAAGACGAACTAATTCAGCAAATGAGTTCAAGAGCTTGTGCCAAAGAAGAGTGGCCAAGAACTCAAACACTACATCAAGACAGGACTTTTAGGTTCTCTCACTGTCATCAAGATAGTTTTTATCAGCTTTCTTGGAGACCAATAGGGTTGTCTCACTATCTTGAACCTTATCTGCATTACTTCCTATACCATTGCATAACGCGGTACTGTTCTCCAATATTTTGTCCGAATTCTAAAAGAGAAACAAGCAGACACATCACAGGTTTACCATGTTGTATATGAAACTCATTTTGGTAAATGAGGTCAGTAGTAAAGTGGAAAGGATAACAGCATGAAACAAACATATATCTATGTACCATGGTCACTTTATGGTCTATATCATTCTAGTTTTTGTTGCCAAATCAAGATAGAGACACATTTCAAATAATATTTGTTCAAGACAAAGTAGAATAGACAGAATATAAGTGTAGGAAACTATAGAGCAATAACAACACTTGTAATGTGCATGACATGAGAACATAACAGTTTATTCAATTGAAACTGAAATCAACATAGAGCAGGTTACAGCAGCAAACCAGTTAAAGAAACAGGCTTAAAACATACCTGTTGCACCATTGGAGTTTCAATTCCATCCTTTAAATTTGAAAATAGTTGGTATGAGTAAATATAGTAATGCAAGAGCAAAGGAGTATGAACCATAGCTACAGAACCTGACCTGAGAACAAATCTTCTTCTCCTTTAAGCGTTGAGTGGATTCGGAGTGGTGGTCCTCGTGCTTTGGGCACTGCAGTTCCCTTACTAACTGCTTGAGTTTGGGTGCTCTGTGGTGGAGACGGTGCTGTGTCAACTAGAACTGGGTTACTATCTGCCGGGGTTGGGGTTAGAAGGGGTGTAGTTGGT
Source organism: Aegilops speltoides (assembly GCA_021437245.1). Classification (NCBI taxonomy): domain Eukaryota; kingdom Viridiplantae; phylum Streptophyta; class Magnoliopsida; order Poales; family Poaceae; genus Aegilops; species Aegilops speltoides. The sequence goes on from CM038142.1 coordinate 379,112,374, forward strand.
TCTCTGTCCAACTGGGTAGGGGTACAATTTGCGAGAGTCTAGGTTATGTGTGGTGGATCTAGTCCTCGGGCAAGTACAATCGTGGTTCTATCTGCATCAACTGGTAGCACTATCTTTTCTGAAGACCGTGTTGTTACTCCCTTAGATACTGCCATCACCCTCTCCAATTCAAATGGCTGATAAACAAGAAAAGTAATTAAAAGTATAGACATTGTATGATAGACAGGTGCAATGGATAGTGGGGAATAAAAGAGGGCATGCATTTATGTTGTCTAACCAAACAGGATAGCATGACACAATTTCACATATATGATGGCTAACTAAACAGGATAGCATGACACAATTTCACATTATGATGGCTAACTAAAAAAGATGGAAAGACATAGTTCAAAATATGATGACTATGTAAACAGGGTGACATGATATAACTATATAATGTGTTTATTAAATAGGTTGGCATGCCATAATTCACATACACTCACGGATAGAGTGCCATAATTCAAAATATGATGACTGTAAACACTAAACAGGATGAGATGATATAACTATATGATGTATTTATTAAATGGGTTGCCATGCCATAATTCAGATAGATGATGTGTATGTACTATGTAAACATGATGGCATGATATAATTCAAATATACGATTTATATAGTAAGCAAGTAAGCAGATGGCAATCCATATATGATGTAAAAACTAAGCAATGCAAGATAACATGCATGACATGGGTAATATAACCTTGCCAAGTTTGAGCATAGACCTTAGGGGGGAAATAGGACTGGTCATCAGTCTCTGAATCCTCCTCTGAGGAGCTCTCTGTAACCAGCAAGATGTCTGCTTTAGCAGGTAGCATTGTCTGCTCTTAATACCTTGTTTTCACTCTCGATACTTCCATCACCGCTTCAAATGGTTGATGCACAGGAAGAGTAGTTGAATATACAAACATTGTCGACAAATGGAACACGTAATACAAAAAAATGATAGCATGATATAATTCACATACATGATGATTGGCTAAACAACATGGCATTGCATAATTCACATATATAATGCCTTTGCAACAAGATAGCATTGCATAATTCACATATATAATGTCTTGCAACAAGATGGCAATGCATAATTCACATATATGGTAATTAGGCACTGAACAGGTGGCATTCATACAAAGCATGTCTAAACTAATCAAATGACATAGCAATGCGAGACACCATACACACGATATGAGCAACATAACCCTGCCAAGTTAGAGCATACACCTCGGGGGGGATAGGATTGGTCATCTATCTCTGAATCCTCCTCCGAGGAGCTATCCGTAACCAGCGAGATATGCGCTTCGTCAGATAGCATAATCTGCTCTAAAGACCTTGTTTTCACTCCAGAATTTGCCATCACCATGTCAAATGGCTGATGCACACGAAGAGCAGTTGAACGTACTAACATTGTTGACAAATGTAATATGTAACGAAAAAAGGATGGCCTGATATAATTTACATATAAGATGACTGGCTAAGTAGGATGGCATTGCAAAATTCATATATATGATGCCTGGCTAAACAAGATGGCGTTGCATAATTCACATAAACGATGAATAAACTAAACAGATGGCATCGCACAAAGGATGTCTAAACTAAGCAGATGACATATTTGATGTATAAATAAGCAATGCAAGGCACCATATGCATGATATAACCAACATCAGCATGCCAAGTTAGAGTGAAGACCTCAGGCGGTAAATAGGAGTTGTCTTCTCCTTTTGAATCCCCCTCAGAACAGATATCTTCCTCTCGATTACAATTCAAAATGCATGGAGGGGGGCTGCCTTTGCGCCTACCATGGAGCAACGTCTACATGAAATTTTATTGCCACGCAAGGCTCGTCTCTTGTGCTCTACATGTTCAGTTCCATTGTTTACAATAACTATCATGCATAGGAGTAAAACATAGTAAGATTATGTAAGGAATGCATGCAGAAATCCAGAGTGATGGTAGCAACCTGTGGATAGACCCAAAACCAATAATAGCAGGCAGATGATGGCTTCAGTTAAAAAATACAGATAATGGCTTCTTTACTATTTGTTTCCCACCCAACATGAAACTCACAGTAGACACCGGAGATTAACCAGATAGTAGATAGATACTATTGATTGCGGCCTCGATATGTACCCCACAACCATTTAAAAACTCAAGTTTGACCATTAGTTTGGAGCTGACTCAGAGTCTAATCGGTGAACAAGATGATAAAGTAGCATGTAATATTAAGCGATGCATAACGTAAGCAGACACGAAAGAGTGCGACCTCTCTTGCGGACCCATGTGGTCCTCGAGGTCATCTGCTCGGTTGATGATGGTAATGCAGTTTTCATGTCAAAGCGCGGGAAGAAGAAGCGAGGCGGCGAAGCGGTCTGGAGGGCGGATCCGCTTTGTCTTTGGACCCTTCTGTCGTTGGAGCAGCTGAGCTGGGGTGGACGACGGTGCAGCAGGAGCGGGACAAACCACACAAGGTTTTCTTTGGCAACTATCTGTAAGATAAGTAATTCTGTAAGGGCTCATTTGAATTGGAGGATTCCAATAATGCAGGGATAGGAAATAGACAGGAATGGGATAGGAATGCACGTGCAAAACAGAGAATTTAAAAACACAGGATTTCTGCCAATCTGGGTGTTTGATTCACAACAATTGGAAGATCACAGGATGCAAAGAAGCATGGTGAGATTAAGTCAAACCACAAGAAAATGTATGGTTATAATGCTGTTATGCTACTATCTCTTAGTATTGTGCTTCATGAATAGGAATTTGAAAAGGAGGAGAAGTGAAAATTAAAATTCCTACGTTTTTTATTTCAAGGAGACACTAAAGGAACAAATCCTACAGTTTTCCTTTGCTCCATTCCTTTGAACCAAATTCATGAATAGTAGTACCATAGGAAACTTTCCAATTCCTATGTTTTTCATTCACTTTTCCTTTCAAGCACTGGCGATTCTAGTAGGCAGGCTTGAGCAAGGAAAATCCTACACTAAAAAATGTTTTTGTGCTACTTCTATCACTTTGGACCTAGGCCACGGCCCTACTAGCTCAACTCCCAGGGCCATCGACAAATGCACAGCTCAAAGGCGCAGAGATAAATAATGATGGCGTTCAAGAGAGTCCATCACGGATAGCTAAGTTGGCTGGTACCACACTGCTTGTCATATAGTAGGATAAAATAATCGTATTTCCCGTTACTATGTGTGATGAGTGGACAATATATATATATATATATATATATATATAGGACAATTTTTTCCTACTACCGGGTGTAGTTACACCCATTTTTATTTTGTACGTTTTAGGTGGTATCTACCATACTGCAGTGTATGTATGCGTAGTATGTAGTATGTAAGAATATTTAGGTAGTATATATACTATTTTTTAGGTAGTATGTAGTATATTTTTAGCATACTTCTTTTTACGTACAAATATGTACGTATTTTCACAAATATGATAAAAACATGGGCTCACATGCAATTTTTTCACATAACTCGCTTTGGAGTATCTTAGATATAGTATATGAACATACTAAAAATGAGAAAGTAGTATATATACTATCACATAGTACTATATGAGAAATGGGTGTAGTTACACCGGTAGTAGGATGCATTTTCCTATATATATATATATATATATATATATATATATATATATATATATATATATATATATATATATATATATATAACATGTAGAGTAAAAAAGAGATGCAACAAGTGTACAACCTCTTTGGCGAAGCCATGTCAATCTCAGCGTGATTGGGTTGGCCGGTGAGGATGCTCCGGCTGACTTGGCTGTCGGAGGAGGGGAAGAAGATCTTAGGAGTCTGGAGATGGAGCCCGAGGTACTGCTCTGCTGTGATGGAGGGTTTCATTGTTGGAGCTGCTCTGGTGAGTTGTACGACGCCGAGGCTGAAGCAGGACAAGGGAGACAACGTTAACCTGAGTGGAATTCTAATAGCATCTCCAATAGATGACATAAAATACATAACCACAAAGTTTTAGATGTAAAATACATTAGCCGCCCATCTCTGAACTTAATTGTCGAAACTGAATTTAACTGTCAAAACTGAACTTAACTGTCGAAACTAAATTTTGCTGTCGAAACTGAATTTTACTGTCGAAATTGAACGCACTAGCAAGGTGAGGCTACACATCAGTCGACTGACTTTTTCATCTCTGGTCAGTAAATTTTGCAGCCGTTGGATATGAAATCAAGGGCCTGTAGTTCATATTCAACCTCCACCCCCCTGAGCCGCCAGCCACCACCGGCCAAACAGCAGCCCCTGTTGACGCTGGCGGTGCGCCGCCTCACTCGCCCAAAACACTCCCCACCGTCGGTCCCGCCGCCCTGCCATCCTCTAGCCCCCTGTCAGGCCGAGCTTTTTCTCCAATGATCCCCACTCCACCGCCCATCCACCGCCCCCACTGAACCCTAAGATAGATAGTGGGGTACCTCTCCGGCGAGCCCCCTCCCCATTGCGGCTGGTTCTTCCTTCACCCCGGCGAGCCCCCCCACCCTCCCCCCCCTCGAAAATCGGCTGAATCAAAAGTTGATTCAATGATGAAAGTGTCTTCATCGAGCAGCATCATAAGCAAGAGCAAGAGCGAGAGCAGCAAGCGCAAGCAAGAGCAATAGCAAGAGAGACCAGGCGGTGGATCGAGAGCAAGAGCAGAGCAAGAAGCGGCGAAGCGAGAGCTAAAGCAGCAGAAGCTCCTACTGATGTGGACATGGCCGCCGAGGGAGCGACGCCATGGAGGAAGTGGCTGGCGACACCGCCGTGGATGGAGCCGCGTCATGTCGGCTCGGGACCAAGCGCCGGCAGCACCGTGAGATCGAATCAAGAAGAAAATGCGGCGATTAGTGTACAACCTCTTTGGTGGCGCCGATTAGGCCGCAGCTTCACCCGAGGAAACGGTGATGATGATGCTCTTCCGGTGGTGCAGGCGAAGACGGCGGTGTGGGAATGGAGATGGCGCGAAAGACGAGGGGAACGTCGGGGCAGCTCCTTGGAGGTGGAGGACGGGGTGGCTGAACCGGCGGGACGACGAGATCGACGACGGATAGTCATCCGGTACGGTGGATGAGGGACGTTGAGGGAGTCCTGGACTAGGGGGTGTCCGGATAGCCGGACTATCAATATCCGCCGGACTCCCAGACTACGAAGATAGAAGATTGAAGACTCCGGCTCGTGTCCGGAAGGTACTTTCCTTGGTGTGGAAGGCAAGCTTGGCAATACGGATATGTAGATCTCCTACCATTGTAACCGACTCTGTGTAACCCTAGCCTCTCCGGTGTCTATATAAACCGGAGAGCTTTAGTCCGTAGGACACAACATTACATCTCAACAATCATACCATAGGCTAGCTTCTAGGGTTTAGCCTCCTTGATCTTGTCGTAGATCTACTCTTGTACTACCCATATCATCAATATTAATCAAGCGGGACGAGGGTATTACCTCCATCGAGAGGGCCTGAACACAGGTAAAAACATTGTGTCCCTCGTCTCCTGTTACCATCCGCCTAGACGCACGATTCGGGACCCCCTACCGAGATCCGCGGTTTTGACACCGACATTGGTGCTTTCATTGAGAGTTCCTCGTGTCGTCACCGATAGGCTCGATGGCATCTTCAACCTTCAACGCTGTCCGGTGAGATTTTTCTCCCGGACAGATCTTCAGATTCGGCGGCTTTGTCTGCGGGCCAATTCTCTTGGCCATCCGAGCAGATCGAGCTTACCCTGGCCGTCAGTCGATTCGAAGCCTAAACTTCACGGCCGATGACCACGGAGACTTGATCTTGACGGACTCGAGCCACGCCAAAGCGCGCCAAGATCTGCGACGATGGGCGCGATCTAGCTCTGCCGCCGAACAAGTGCTTTGGTGGCGCAAGATCGAATCCGCTCGGCTGCTAGCTCGAGCCGATCGCCCATGACGAGGCGGTGGATAGACGCCACAGGGGCTTCAACATCTACGGCGATGGAGCGAATACCCGTCTCGTCCCTGCGAAACTCGTGATCCCGAGGCGCCAGACTCGCCGGACTCGAGCCTCCGCACCCGCCAATTAAACGGATTGGGCGCGGTTATGGAATTCACCGCCGCGGACATCTTTCAAGCACTCGCCTTTTGGCGATATCTTGAATCTCTCAAGCATCTCTCGCTATCGGAGAGAATCTGGCTGGACTATGGCGGGACGGTTGGAGTTCGGACGGCGAAGAAATTGAGCCCACCCACCACCCACTTTATAGCCTTTGCCGAGATCTAACCGACATGCTAGACTACGACTCGATGACATCGACGCTATGGACGGCGATGCCGAGGCGATCAGACCTAAGCGCCCACGGACACCGGAAGGCCACCTCGTCATACGACGTCTACATGGTGGATACCCCAAAAGAAGGGGATGGCGAAAAAGCAGCGGAGGAAGATTCTTTGAAGAAGCAGCCTAAACGCCGGCGTCAGCGGCGCCGCTCTAAATCCCGCCACAACAAGAATGGAGAATCCGGCACGGGAGATAATAACACTCCGGAGAGTGCCGAAGGCGATCCCTCTCTGCAAGACTCAGGCGGGGAGGACGCAGAAGCAAGCCCTCACGACAGGGCGGCAGACGAAGGGGTTGAGGACGATAACTATATGCCTCCCTCCGAAGACGAAGCGAGCCTCAACGATGATGAATTCGTCATACCCGAGGATCCCGTCGAACAAGAGCGCTTCAGGCGCAGGCTCATAGCCACGGCAAATAGCCTAAAGAAAAAGCAACAACAGCTTCAAGCTGATCGGGATCTGCTAGCCGATCGATGGACCGAGGTCCTCGCGGCCGAAGAGTATAAACTCGAACTCCCCTCCAAAAGTTACCCAAGACGCAAGCTGCTCCCCCGATTAGAGGAGGAAGCATACATACCTTTATCACCGGCATGCGACATGGCTGACCGACCGCCCCGTGGTCGCGACAGAGAGGCATTCAAGGCCCCAGCCAAGACCGTACCCCGACATCGATCCAGGAGTACGAAGCCAAAAGGGAACGCACCGGACTTGCGAGACATCTTGGAGGACAAAGCAAGACAATCCAGATCCATCTATGGATCACGTGGGCGCCCTACGACCAAAGACGAATACCGTCGCGCCGGACATAACACCGGCCGGGCCGAACACAGCAGACGGCGCTCCCTCGAGCTGTGTCGCGATATTGCTCAATCTGGCGCCAGACACCGTTATGCTTCAGCGATGAAGTAATGGATCATCAGATCCCCGAAGGGTTCAAACCCGTGAACATCGAATCTTACGATGGTACAACAGACCCCGCGGTGTGGATCAAAGACTATCTTCTCCACATCCACATGGCCCGCGGCGACGATCTCCACGCCATCAAATATCTCCCCTCAAGCTTAAAGGACCAGCTCGGCATTGGCTTAACAGCCTGCCCGCAGAGTCGATTGGGTGTTGGGAAGACACGAGGCCGCGTTCCTTGATAACTTTCAAGGTACATACGTGCGACCACCGAGCGCCGATGACCTAAGCCACATTATTCAGCAGCAGACGAATCGGCGCACAATTACGGACACGGTTCTTGACGAAGAAAAATCAAATCGCCGACCGTCCGGACGCGGAGGCCCTCGCAGCCTTCAAACATAACATTCGGGACGAATGGCTAGCCCGCACTGGGCGGGAGAAGCGAAATCCATGGCAGCCCTCACATCGTTAATGACCGCTTTTGCGCGGAGAGGATAGCTGGCTAGCCCGCAGCAATAATCTCCGCAAAAATTTGGCGGTCCGGACACCAAGGACAATCACGGCGAGTCACGTCGAATCAAAACAAACACCTTACTAACGGCGGCGACAAAGAGGATACGGCAGTCAATGCCGGATTCCGAGGCTCAATCCCGGTCAACGGAAGAAGCCATTTAAAAGAACAACTCGGGCCCGCCCAATCTGGACAGAATACTCGACCGCTCATGCGGATACATGGCACCCAAAAACCAGCTAATCACACCAATAGAGATTGTTGGGTGTTTAGGCGGTGGCAAGTTAATTGCGAACACAATGACAAGGGGTTAAATAAGCGGCGACGAGGAAGAGACCCGCCCCGAACAACGAGGACGAAGGGTTTCCCCGCAAGTGAGGACGGTGAATATGATTTGCGACCCATATACCCAAAAGGGAGAGGAAGCGCGCACTACGGGACGTCTATGCGATGGAGCCAGCCGCCCCGAAGTTCAATCCATGGTCCTCCTGTCCGATCACTTTCGATCGACGAGACCATCCGACTAGCATACGCCATGGCGGATTCGCCGCATTGGTCCTAGACCCAATCGTCGATGGATTTCACCTCACAAGAGTCTCGATGGACGGCGGCAGCAACTGAACCTGCTTTATCGGGACACAAGTCGCAAAATGGGCATAGACCCATCCAGATCAAACCTACTAAGACAACCTTTAAAGGTGTCATCCCAGAGTGGAAGCCAAGCATGCAGGCTCTATCACACCGAAGTGGTCTTGGATCCCGGATAATTTCGAAGCAAAGAGTTAATCTTCGATATAGTCCCGTTCAGTAGCGGCTATCATGCCTGCTTTCGGACGAACGCGTTCGCAAAATTCAGCGCGGTACCGCATTATGCATACCTAAAGCTCAAGATGCCGGCCCTCGTGGAGCCATTACGGTCAATGGGAATCTGAAGCGCTCCCTCCGAATGGAGGAACATCTGCGACTCTCATGGCGGAAGTCTGAGCAGCCTTCTCGGCAATTCTCTAGTCGGCAACTAAAAGCGGACACATTAAAAGCGTGCGAGCAACAACAACCAAGACCACCTGGAGCGATCAGAGCACGCGTAGCAATGCGGCCCCAACCCCCGCCCGCGTATGATCACTAGAATAACACTCCGCGTACATCATTACGCTTTGGAGATACCATGGGCGCAGGGGAGGGGCTTAATCACAAGGACCAAAGAGTGCGGCTCGACCACACAAGGGGCTCGTGCGATCACCCCCCTTGGCCTTTTTTTTATCTTTTCTTCTTTTGCATACATAGGACTCCATTAACCAGAAGCCCTGTCCGACGGCGAACTTGCCGAATTTACGATACAACAGTCAAGGATTAAAGAAGGCTGCGACGAACACTCAGGTGGTCTCCGTTACGAGCATTAAATTCAATTACATACACCAAGTCTGCAGCTTATCCCTGGAGGGGGACATGTTAATTTAGTCCAAACACCTTGCTTACCGCATTATTTGTATCAGTCCGCTTTATTAGCAGACCTTCTTTCATAAATAATGCAGCACTTCTTTTTTGCAAGTTCATTACCTTTTCATGGCAATTGCGTTATCCTTTACAAATGTTCACTATATGACATATTGCACCCGTATACTTTAGTGCGGCCGAATACACCAGGGCTTCATTTCCCCATATTACGGTGTGATTAAGTCCGAACACTTTCACAAGTGCGGCACCCGAACTTATAGCATTATATGAATCAGCTCGAATCATGTCTTGGGTCAATAGTTGGGTTTGCGGCTCCTATGTTTTGGTACCTTACGTTCCGTTCCGTCGGCTAAGGTAGCACTAGGAGAACCACTGCGATTGTGCCCGGTTGAGCCGGGTTAACGCCTCGATGGAAAGCTAAAACTGCGGCATGATAAAGGAGAGATCTGTCGCTGTTCGAGAGGTCTTTTCGGGTCCCTAAAGACTCATGTCGCCGGCGAAGTTCCGGACGATGTCCAAGCGAAGGCGTGGATAGCGCCGGATTCGGTCTTCGAATACCGGGGCTTCGTCGAAATTTAAAATTATAGAATTCTATGGCTAAGTGAGAGTGTTCAAGCATTATAAGTCCGGTCGCCTTGTTACGTCGTGTTGGCGCCTCCTAGATGGACCCAAAGATGGGAACAAGAGTGCTCAAGTTCATCACGAACACCCCAAAGACTCGTGGCTTGGGGGCTGAAGCCAACGACTTGCCATCTCTCGATTTAACAAGCGGCCGCACAAAAGGTAATATTTTAAATTCAACAAAGCGTTGCTCATGGCGCATATAAGCGAAGTTTTCAGCGCACGGGATAAACACATCGAGTTCACTCAAGGATTACATTAAGGGGCACTCATCCGCAATATCGCGGGCCCGTTCAGACAACTTTATAATATCGCTCCCGTCGACGGTGCTCCTTGCCGCGGCGGCGGATCCGTGAAGCTTCTCCGCATCCAGCTTGCCCCATTGCACCTTTATGCGGGCAAGGGCTCGACGAGCGCCTTCAATGCAAAGCGGATCGCTGATCACATCCAGCTGGGGCATACATCCACTAGCCGCCGCACTAGGCCAAAGTAGCTGCCGGGCATGGCTCTGCCCAAGCCACACCGGATTGTGAGTCCCTTCATGGCCTCCTCGGCTACCTTGTGGAGTTCGACCCGGTTGGTTCATTTGTTCGCTTGGGGGCACGGATGGCCGGCCTCGGCGTCTTGAGACCGAAGACCTTCTCCGTCGAGCTCCCTCCTCGCCACGATAGAACATGGCGGCATCAGCGCACTCTGTGGCAGATCTGCAAATGCCCCGAGAGCTCGAATTGGGTAAGTATCCGTAATTTACATTAACATGCTTGCTCGCATGAAAACGCCTTACCCATCTGCTATCTTCTTCATGTCCTCTATTTCCATATGGGCCCTCTGGGCCTCGGCCTTGGCGGACTCGGCCCTATCGAGAGCCGAGGCAAGCTCGGACTCTCGAGTCTTGGAGTCACGCTCCAAACTCTCATGCTTTTTCATGAGAGCCTGGAGCTCTTGCCGAACTTCCACCACCAGCGCCGCTTGCTTTTCTCGCTCAGTCCGTTCTGTGGCCGCATTGCGTTCGGCCACGGACACGGCATCCTTCAGGGCGGCCACCTCATTAGTGGCCCCTGCATTGCATATATTATCCTTGTTAATCTTGTTTGCAAGCAAAACCCTTTTCTGTAAGGTGCATATTTAAAGTGGTGTTACTCACCTTCTTTTTCCTTGAGCTGCCTCTTGGCATGGCTGAGCTCTTGCTCCGACTGCTCAAGGTCCTTCTTCAGCGCCTCGACCTCCGCTGTTAAAGCGGCAGAGGTTAACAGCGCAGCCTGCACACCCATATTGACATTTTTTAGAAACCCTGCGTACATCTTGTTAAAGATCCTTAGTCCGGCTTTTCTTTCCGAACACCGGACTAAGCATCAGGGGCTACTGTCTATGCGGTATTATATTACTTAATTTTAACCTTCTTACCTCAAAGCTGTTAGAAGGCTGTTGCGAGTTCGGTCAGCCCGCCCTTGGCGAAGCTGGACCTTCTCAATCACCGCACTCATGAGAGTGCGGTGTTCTTCCTCGATGGAAGCGCCTTTGAGCGCCTCCAGCAGGTTGTCCGGTGCCTCCGGTTGGACGGAGGCCGCCGGCGTCACGGTCTTGCCCCTCCTTCGAGGGGGCTACTCGCCGGACTCCGGAACCGCTACGGGTTCCAAAGTAGAGTCCGGCACAAAGTCCGGGAGGCTGCCTGACGGCGCCTCCGGAGCCTCCTCCTGGCGCGTCCCCCTATCGGATTCCGCCTCGTCGTCCTCGGTGCGTGGGGCAGAGGCAGTCGGGATGGAATTTACATCCGACGGCGCCAACGACCCGCTCATCGAGTCGGGAAAGTCGTCACCGGCCGGACTAAAGGAACAATGCGGCATTAGAAGGACACTGCGTGACATACAATAATACGGCATATGAATGATCCGGATACTTACGATCTTGCCGGACGCCGGGCCCTTGGAGGCCACTCTTCCTCGCCAATATTGATGTTGGCAAAACTGTCCGGGGGGATAGTTCTCCCCCTCTTGGACCCTTCGGCCGCCCCGATTGGGGAGGCCTTCCTCTTCTTCTCTCCCTCCTCCGGGAGAGAGTACTCCTCCTCCTCCTCCTCCTCCTCCTCGTCTTCGGGGGAGGAGTCCTCATCGTCGTCAGACGCTTGATTGCGGGAACTCTTTCGAGTCCCCGCGGCCACCTTCTTGGCCTTCTTCTCCGGCACCACGTCGGTGCGGAACCAGCAACCTTGCTAAATGGGCATCCATTGGTTCTTCGGGCATGGGAGCCGGCTGATAAGCAGCTCGGCCTTCTCCATCCATTCCTGTCAAAGGAAGAGGCAGAATGAAAACCTCGCTAGAGTCAATCTAATTACTACAAGTGTCCCGTAATGGGGTCGAATCACTTACCCCATCAGTCGGAGACTGCAAGCTGAATCCGCAGTCTTCGGTCGCGGATGCGGGCGCATCAGCGCTCTTGAACAGCACCCTCCAGGCACCTTCGTATGTTGTATAGAAGAGCCCGCTCAAAGTCTGGTGCTGTTCCGGATTAAACTCCCACAGATTAAATGCCCTTTCTTGGCATGGGAGAATCCGCCGGAGGAGCATGACCTGGACCACGTCGACGAGCCGGAGCCCATTGCTCACCGCTTCTTGATCACGGGCTCGAAGTCCGTCACCTCCACCGGATCACCCCACTGCAAGCCCTTCTCTTTCCAGGAGGTGAGCTGCGTAGGGATTCCAGATCTAAATTCCGGGGCCGCCGCCCATGTAGGCTTGCGCAGCTCGGTGATATAGAACCACCCCGATTGCCACCCCTTGACGGAGTCCACGAAGGTCCCTTCTAGCTAAGGGACGTTGGGCAACTTGCCCAACATGGCGCCTCCGATTCGCTTGCGTCCCTTCACAACCTTGACTTGCGTTGAAGGTCTTGAGCCACAGCGAAGTGGGGCGGATGCGAGAAAGGCCTCGCACACGATGATAAACGCTGAGATGTTGAGGGCGAAGTTGGCGCCGGATCGTGGAAATCTAGGCCGTAGTAAAACATGATCCCGGACGAATGGATGGAGCGGAAAGCCCGATCCAGCGGAGGAAGTGGGGAAGGAAAAGAACCCTCTCATGAGGTCTGGGGTAGGAATGAGCTGCCCCACATCGGGAAGCCGATCGCGATGTCTCGAAGGTATCCGGTCGTCAAGCAGCTTGGTGATGTCCTCCTCCTTGGCGGTGGAGGCCATCCATTTGCCTCCCCCTCCGGACATGTTCGGAGAAGGGTCGGCGGAATGCGTGAGCTTAGGCGTTGGAGCTTGGGTTCGCAGGGATAGATGAGCAAAGGAGGAAGAAGGCGTAGGTGAGAAGGTAAACCCTTATCCCTTATATATAGGCGGACGAAAATATGCGTCCCTCACCGACCTGGTAAAACTCGCTTATCTCCCAAGCGCCACCATCAATGGCACGGTTGGGTTACCCACGCACGTATTGATGAGAATCCCGGAATAAGGGGAACACGATCTCTACTTCGACAGGACGTGCCAAGGAAGCCGCTTCGCTAAACGTGCCGAAGTGGTACAGTAATTCAAAACAAAGGCTTGGTGCCGGTGTGATGTCATGCCGCATAATACGTCAGCGGATTGGATCGGTGTATATGTTTTATTCTCTCTACGTTTGGAATGTGGAAATTATTTTGCAGAGCCGGATACTATCCTGATGTTCATTGTTTTCTCCGGATTATTCAAGGGAGGAACCTGCCTTGCAATGCCGAACATTATGCACGCCGGACTTATCGTCATTGAAGACCGGTTCGGGCTCTTGAGGAGTCTGGACTAGGGGTGTCCGGATAGCCGACTATCAATATCCGCCGGACTCCCGGATCACGAAGATAGAAGATTGAAGACTCGGCTCGTGTCAGGAAGGTACTTTCCTTGGCGTGGAAGGCAAGCTTGGCAATACGGATATGTAGATCTCCTACCATTGTAACCGACTCTGTGTAACCCTAGCCTCTCGGTGTCTATATAAACCGGAGAGCTTTAGTTCAGAGGACACAACATTACATCTCAACAATCATACCATAGGCTAGCTTCTAGGGTTTAGCCTCCTTGATCTCGTGGTAGATCTACTCTTGTACTACCCATATCATCAATATTAATCAAGCGGGGCGTAGGGTATTACCTCCATCGAGAGGGCTCGAACACAGGTAAAACATTGTGTCCCTCGTCTCCTGTTACCATCCGCCTAGACGCACAGTTCGGGACCCCCTACCCGAGATCCGCCGGTTTTGACACCGACAGACGTCGAGGTGTTGTTGTGGATGACGTCGTTAGGGAAGAGGCTCCAGCTGGGTTGCGGACAGAGGAGGGTGTGGGGCTTCGTCGTGGGTTTTCGCGGCCTCGATGTACGAATGGGTGGGCGGATGGGATGGGAGTGGGGAACCATGGCTTAGGGACGCACTTGTCCAAAATGTGGGGTAAGTTACGAAAGTACCCCCACCGATTTGAGGCAGTTCTTTCGGTTCAGGGGTACCATGGGCATTTCACATGTCGGGATTTCACAGAAGGTGGGAGTTTTGCGCGTGTTGTAATTTCGGAATAGTAAGGCGTGGGTTGAGATGGAGGGAGTTGTCGGTGCACAACAAGACAAAGATATATCTTAAATATTTTGGGCTAACAAGGCGCGGGTTGAAATTTCCGGACAAACCAACGTGTACTGTACCAAATCAATTCACACTACAAATGTCATTCAAAACTTTGAATTCATGTTATGTTCAATTAAAATATTTCACTATGTGTATAATGCATGCAACCTACTACTCAAATGAATGTTTTATTGCATTCTAAACGTATATACTACCGCTTCAATATGAACTAAATTTGAATTTGTTTCTCTATTTGAATAAGATCTACAGTAATGATTGTTGTGAAGTCAATGCATTTGAATTTGTTTCTCTATTTTAATAAGATCTACAATCATCATTATTGTCAAGTTAAACCATCGCTTGTGTATTATCTTCACAGCACACCACATGATTAGTCTCGAGTTACATATGAACTGTGTGTACTATATGAACTCGAACTCGATTTTTTGAATCCACATTATGTTGATTTAAAATCACAATATATTTCTAGGTCTAGCTAGATCTTCATAATCTAAACCATGTCTCATATGTATAATGTGTTTATCACATCATGTATGGTGCCCCGCCCCCCTACGCCTACAAGTATTTAGATGTGAGTTGCAAACACCACACATTACCACAAATTCAAATAAAATGTGAGAATGTTCAGTATTGTTTAGATTGCTCGATATTTAGTTGTAAGCTGCAAACGCCATACATTATCACAAATTCAAATAAAATGTGAGATTGTTTGATGCATAGTATGGTTTAGATTGTTCGACATTTAGTTGTGAGTTGCAAACGCCATGCATTATCACATTATGGTATAACATGTGCACAGCACGCGTATCACCACTATATTCATGCATGCATATGTTTAAAACACAATGATCTCCTATTCAAATATATGAATCCACTTTCATATCAAATTATGATCTTTGTTAGTCTCTTACACCCACACAATCCTCTAACCTTTTTAGCTACCACTAACTTTCTCTCGTGCATGCACACACCCTCCTCGCCCTCCCCCCCGGCATTCTATCCACTGGGCACATTCATTTTTTTTTCTTTAGGTAGTTCTCCCAGAGTCTCCACAACTCCTTTCCGACACACACCGACCGATAAACCTCTCAAGCGATGGCTGCCTACAACATACACACGCACCTTCAATTTCCTCCTTTATGTGTCCTTGCCTCGTGTCTCTCATACGGTCCCACACACGTGTAAACTCTTGCCCCTCTTTTCATCGATCTCACAACCGCACACTCCTCCCCCTATCTAGCTAGTAGCTGGGCCTCTCGCACCACCTCCTAGCTCCATTCTCTCTGTCTATCCGTCTCACTGGGCCTTATTTGCCTCTAAAAAATGGACGTACACCGACCAATCTCCCGCTATACATATAGCTAGCTAGGTCCTTATAACTCGTTTTTACCCACGCGTCGATCGATCTACCTCATTAGTTATGTCTCTCCCTTCCTCCGACAAACAACAATTGATCTACCGATCTAGTTAGGTTTGCTTACCAAACACATGGTTCCCCTTCATCATCCATGGATGCGCCCCGACAGATCTATCACGCATGAGCACACACGTAAACACATCCCCACACTTATTGATAACATTGCAGTTCCACCCTCAGTTTGTCTAGTAGGCCTCTCCCACCATCTTCGAGAAGTAACTCCATCACCCATCCAGCACTCTACCCTCTCCCTCCCTCTCTCTCCTCTCTCTCTCTCTGTCCCATCATATTTCCCGTCCTTCAGTTATGTATGGATGTCGACCGATCTCCCTCAAGACATAGTTGGGTCTCTCCTTCTCAACACATATACGAGTCGTTCTACCTCTATAGTTAGGCCTGTGCCTACCCCTCCCCCCACCCCCTCCCCCCACACACACCGATACATCGAGCGCTCTAGCCATGTCTCCCTGCCACAAACAAACTTGACCTGTGCCCTCTCATGTTCCGATAGGTCAGTCGCCCTATATCTTTGACTTGCGCACACACACAATTTCGATGGCTCTCTTCATCGATCTCGCACCCACCCACTTGATCCTCTCTTCGACTCTATCGATATGTATGACCCCTCCCTCACTTCTCGTGGATCGCCTGACCCTCTATATACGATATGGATAGACCTCCATTTCACACACATTGCATGCAAAATTTTGTTTGAGATGTCATCGACACATATTCCCACAAATACATTCACGAAATCAACCCCCCACCCCCACCCCAAAACAAAAAAACACTCACGAACGCGGTTTGTATCTCTCACACACACCCACATCGGTGGGGGACGTGCACGAAGAGAAGAGGTGCATGCACGGTGCACGTACTCCCGTCTCTTTCCCAACCACACCCGCGCGGGTACATGGTGGAGCTCATTTCTGTACGAAAAGGCAGCCCACATGGTAATTTGGCACGTGTACTGGTTGTCCACTTGGTGGAGGGAGGATCGTCTACCACGGGTGAACAAACAAATTGTGACTTGACGCGTTATGTTAAAAAAATAGGCAAACCATGTGGGGCCTACCTTAGAGGCAAGGCTCTATACACTGGAGTACTTTTGATGTGTCCCGTCAACTCGTAGAATGAGGAGAAGCTTGCTTAGTATGTCGTCTCCCCTGCCCACAGGCGCGGTGGCTCGCAGGATGAGGTGAAGCTTGCTTAGTACTGTACGCCTTACACCCGCTCCCTCGCCCACGCGCGCGGTGGCTCGCAGGACGAGGAGAAAAATTTACTACTCCCTCCGTTTACTCCTCGTCCATAATACCTTGGTTATAGAGATTATATCATATTGTTTGGAATATATATGTCCTTTAGTAGATTTCAATATGAACTACTAGTACATACTCCAAACACTGATGTATATAGACGTATTTTAGAGTGTAGATTCACTCATTTTGCTCCGTATGTAGCACTCTCCCTTGCCCCTTGACCCTCGCCCACGTGGTGGACGTGCAACAATTCATTCGTTCTCATATAGCCAGAACGATATATACTGTACCATTATTGCTCGACTTCTCGAAGAGGCAAAGAGCCAATCGCAAGGTTAATATTTTGGAGATGCCAAGCGCAAGGTTATAGGAGAACGAGTAGTAGATTCCGCGTCATTTATAAATAAAGTTTTTTTTCTTCAGTGGCACATACGCAATATGATAGGTTCATATGGAGAGAAAAGGAAACCGCTCCACTATATACATAGTCAGGACGGGCCAGCCTACACGGTTGCTTGCTGGGGTTGCTCTCTTCACACTCTCTCGCACAAAACGACTGTGGCCACATCTCTAACATCCCGGCGGATCACGTCCACCGGGGGATGGGGTGGATGCATAGTGTAGATGCGGTCGCCGTCGCCGACGGTGAAAACCCACTGTTGGCACGTCCCGATCAGGGGTCCTCGCCGTTCTCTCTCACAAAGCCGGTGAGGTTGCCTTTGTCCCTTGCTCACTGCCGTGACGTGGGAAGTTGCCACCTCCCGCCGCCCTCCTCAAGGTTGAGCTACGTCCCGACATCCCTCAGGTACAACTCCCTTTATAGCCGGCTTGCACCACTGCTCCAGCTGCCCACATCACTCCATGTGGATATTTCTCTACTTCTCTGCCCCGCACATACCTCTACTGGCTTCTACGTACTGTATTTGTGATGAGTTTATGTCTCATCAACTAGTCCCAGTAATCTTATTCTAATCACGCTTCTTCAATTTCTTTGCCATAGGGATGCTCATCTCGATTTTGGTGAAACTGCACAAAATGATCCGATGGTCAAAAGGTTGCAAACTTCATTTCTTAGGAAGCTCTAACGTTGCTAGCAAATTGAAGCCTGGTTAGGGTTCACGGTTCAAGGGCTTGGGACTGCATGGATCGTTTTTTTCTTTAGCTGCCTCTGTTCCAAAATAAGTGCCAACTTTAGTAGTAGTACAACTTTGTGCTAAAGTTTGCATAAAGTTGAGACACTTATTTTGGAACGGAGGGAGTACATATTTGCTATAATTTGTCAATCATTGAGATGCAATAGCATGCATGTTAGTCTCCTTTGTATTTGATGAAATGTTGCAATGGGCAACCTTGGACGGAAGATACATGTATCAGAAGCTGGAAGCTTCATAGCATTGTACAAATTTATATCGTTGATAAATTACAGTGCGTACTATACTAGTACTTTCTCCGTTACTAAATATATGTCTTTGTAGAGATTTCACCATGAACCACATGCGGATGTATATAGATGCATTTTAAGTGTAGATTCATTCATTTTGTTCCGTATGCAGTTCACCTAGTGGAATCTCTACAAAGACTTGTCTACTAGTAATAGCTAGCCCCCACTACTAGGAATTCTCTATCCTCTCCTTGAGCCACATCATCAAAATTAATGTAGCCGTTAGATGAACTAAATCAGTCCATAGTTGCCGTCTGATCGAGACATTGAGAGGCTCCGCACTAAGCCACATGCAAGCATGCAAAAATACCGTGGCATGCATGTGAGTGGGTTTTAAATCACATCAACATGTCTGCATGCAAGCATGCACCGGTAGCATGCATGTAAGTGAGCTTTTAAGTCCCATTCACAAGTCAAAAAGAAAAATATAATCCCATTATGCAGTAGGAGTTGGCTGATCTTTTTTCCTTACGTGGGATGATCTGAATGATGATGTGAGTTTTTTTAGTTTTGCTACCACATTTGTCATGCGGTTATAGAGTTTTTTTTAGTTCTATGAAATCGATAATTTTACACAGAAAGATATACGGCTGTTCCGCAGCAATGCACGGGGACTCATCTAGTATTTAGGAACGGAGGGAGTACTATGTAAAGAGTTAGGTGTCGCACGGTGTCCAGAAAATATGGTGATAGTGTGAGGTGGGCCATGTAATCACTGAGCCTGTGTGTTTTCACTGCTCTTGCACTCCTCCGCTGTAAGAATGGAGAAAATTGTAATCTAGTAGTACCTCCTTTACGAAAAGCGGGACATCCGATGAGTCCTACCACCTCAGTAATAAAGATGAATGAGCTGTCAAATCACATAGACCCAGCAGTAAGTTGGACGGACGAAGCAACCGTCACTCCTGAATCCGCTTCTCCCTTCAACACAGGCGCCAGTGAGAGGTTGCATCCGCTCTGCTCGGGCATGAATGCGGCACCGATTCTTTGGAGCGGCGCTGACCATTTCGGGCGGGAAGCGCGCGCGGGCGATGGAGGGGCTTTGGGTGGGCCAGGCTGGTCAGGAGCGGGTGTGGCAGCTGTCCTCCTGTCCCTATCGGACGCCCGGAAACGAGAGGATGCACCGACTCTCGCGGCTAAAATCATACACTACACACCATTTCTCTGTAGGAGTAGGTCAATCTGTCGCTCTCCCTAACACACACATGATGTTAAACACACACACACACACACACACACACGCACGCACACGCACACACACGCACACACAGGTTCATAGAATAGAAAAATCGTACGAGTGAGAAGCCACGGGAAGTGAGATACAAATGGAGTACGTACAAGAAGAGAAGAGGTGACGAATATTCCATCAAACATGGAGTGAGGAGTAGTACTCCCTCCGTCTAGGTGTTAAGTCATCTTACGGAAATCAGATATTCCCAAAATGTTTAGGCGTCGTCCATTAACCCGCATCTCAATCCCTCTCGGCCTCGTTGCTAGCGGCGTTGTTACTTAGGAGCGTTTGGATCCTTAGCAAGAACAGCTTAT
The DNA here is from genome assembly GCA_021437245.1 of Aegilops speltoides. Classification (NCBI taxonomy): domain Eukaryota; kingdom Viridiplantae; phylum Streptophyta; class Magnoliopsida; order Poales; family Poaceae; genus Aegilops; species Aegilops speltoides. The sequence goes on from CM038142.1 coordinate 379,132,483, forward strand.
AGCATAGCCGGGCAAGGTTAGGCGTTTGGAACTATTAAAATATGTTAGCTTTTGTGGGCCAGCTAGCTTGGGTGGGCTAGAAAAACCTTGCTAGCTCAGGAGAGCCAGATCGGCTCGCTTCTGACGGAAAACTTCGCGTAGTAGTGACATAGACTAGTAACATATGCATGTTACTAGTCCAAGTTACTCACCACTATGACCAGCCTAAGCAATGTAACCAAACGCTCCTTACTCTGCTTGTTATCTCCCCCGGAAACCCAATGCATGGAGCGCAACTACGCGTTGATCAGTCAAGAAATCAAAGTCGGCTTGCATGCGAGTTAATACGTGGCCCTGCATGGTATCTAAAACGGCATCTCTTAGTTGTTTGGATTAATTGTTGCGTTTAGAGATAGAAATCAGGGCTTTGATTGGAGGAATGACCGGTCAAATTTCTCCTTCTCCTCCAATCTGCTTGCACCTTCTAACATGACTTATTACATCTAGACGGAGGGAGTAGTAAGTACTACCTCCATCCTGGTTTATTAGGCCCTTGAGCCAAAACGCAAAGACCAAGAAAGCACACATATAGAGAAATTGGAAATAAATTACCTCTCTAATCACCCATACTAAATAGGCCTATTTACTATCTCTGTGCATGCAATAACTATTGCAGGCATGTAGCCTGCATGCATATCCAATCGAGCAGCCCCATGCGCTTGCTTCCATGGGGAGAGTGTTGGAATCTGGGATGGAGGAAATAAAGTGACATGCTTAAATGCAGCAGCCTAATAAAAATGGTACAACCTATGATAGCTCATGGGACTAATAAACCAGGACGGAGGTAGTACGAGATACAGTGGCACGTTGACTTAGGTCGAATACAAGTGCCCAAAATTGTGTGCATGTTATAATAAGGATTCACTTAAAATAGTATGTGAGCGAACAAAGGGATCAATTGGATAGTGTTCCCGAGCAGTAGCGAGATGTGTGAGGTAATATACACCGCTGGCGCTTTTAATTTTTCTTATTAATTTGTTTGTTTCACCCTCTGACTGGTGGGACCCAATGTACTACGTGGAGAGAGGTAAGGTGACTAAGGCTGCATTATTTCTGCACCACTATGGATAGTCTTACCACCAAAGCCACATGAGAAGATTATGATTTAAATCCCAATGACTCCCACACAAAAAAAACACGGCATGCTTGTCCCATGAATGCAGGAATGTATAAAAGGTTATTTTCCTCTCGTTGAACATAATGGAAGGGTTGTGTAGTGATACGTCTCCAACGTATCTATAATTTTTGATTGTTTCATGCTATTATATTACCCCTTTTGGATGTTTATGGGCTTTATTTTACACATTTATATCATTTTTGGGACTAACCTACTAACCGAAGGCCTAGCCCGTATTGCTGTTTTTTGTGTACATATTTCAGTATTTCGAAGAAAAGGAATATCAAACGTGAAAGTGCAACTAATCCCCGGGTGGTTTTGGTAATTAATAACAACATATATATCATTGAACTAATAGTTTCTTGAGAATCATTTTAGAAAGTTCAGTGATATGGGTATGGCAAGGACTGAAGAAGTGGACCCCTCAAAATGCTAAGGCAAGCATTGGCAAAAGCTCAAGACTCCATTTTTGGTTTAGTGATCCAAGATCACATTGAGTCTATAGGAAAGCCAATACTATTAAAAGGGGATGAGGTTATGATAATGATCTGGTTGCTCAAAGTGCTTAGTGATACATCTCCTAAACTATCAGCAACTCTCACTGCTATATACACTCATAAGTAATCTCGGTCCCACCGATTTCCTAAACTCAGTCACACCGAGATGAACCACCTCAGCCATAAAGCCAAACCCTAGAAATCTCGGATTTTTCGATTACGAACTCGGTCTCACGAAACTTGAGTTGCCAAGCTTCAGAACCTACGTCATCAAATCGGTGTCACCGAGATGATGAAGTCGGTCCCACCGAGATTGGCAAGCTCTTGTCTTTACACGAATCGGACTAACCGAGATTGTATTTTCGGTCCCACCGAAAATCCCAACGTTCACATGATTTGAACTTTCGGTCTCACCGAGTTGTCAACTTCGGTCCCACCAAGATTGGTCAAATGTGTGTAATGGTTGGATTTTGTGTGGAGGCTATAAATACCCCTTGTCGGTGTACTAAGGTAGGGGTACCTCAGTACCCCAACTTGTGCACGGGCAGCCGCAGCTCCCCGCAGCTAGATCCACCAGATGCTTGCCGGAGACCATCTCCACTCCATTCCAGGCCATTCAAGGACAAAGTGCACAAGACAAGAAATCAAGGCCCCGGCAAGAGGAGCTTGCCGGGAAGGCCATTCCAGGCTCGAGACTACATCACTCTTGCAGATCCCCGGCGAGAGGAGCTCGTCGGGAGGACTAGAAGATCACGCCACAGAAGACACACCTCGGCGCTGTATGCGTCCCGGCGAGGGACCCGGGCAGCGGCAAGTCATAGAGCCCGACAAGCACCCGGGCCCGGCAAGATCAAGACCCCGGCAAGGTGCTTGCCGGGAGAGCTATGCTACGTGCCAAGACTCCAGCTCATCGCCCACGCGTCGCCTCCGGCCTTTTCAGAGACGCGTGGCGGGTGGTCAGGTCTTTGCATGAGGGTGCGGTGGCACTCCACGGTGGTGGCTTCCCGCCGTGGCAAACGGAGACGCAATGGCGGGAACTTTTGGGGCGACGGCGACGGGCATTTAATGCTCTTGTCCCCTCTGTCAAAAGTAGGTAGGATCCTTGTTCATGCAATCAGAGCCGACTTGTTCCTGACTGCTCCAACTACCACCTCTTTTACGTTTTACCCCTCTACCCACGTTGACACTGTCGGTGACCCTTGCCCTATAAAAGGAGGCCCATGCACAACGTGGGGGTTGGACTCTTTGGCAACTCTCACGCTCGGTGCGGCCACTCTCCGGGGCTCGAGATCAAATACAACACAAAGCAGCAAGAGGGTTTCTGCGACCATCGCGCCCGGCTGGGTAAAATCCCAGCAAGATCGCCTCGATCTGCTCTCTGCGCACCCTCCGCCTCGCATCAACACACGAAGGGGCCCCGGCCCCATAGGTGCCGCGCCACCCATCGCGCGCGACATCTCTGGCGCACCAGGTAGGGGGCGTCGAGGTTGTGCGGACCTGATCCGGCCTTCGTGCGGCTGCGCTCTTCACCAACCTCTCCGGTTTCGTCAACCTTCGCCGACAATCTGCGCCATGGCCTCAAGGCGAGAGCCGAGGGTCGCAGACCCATCTCCGTCTTCTCCACCGCCACCGGAGCCAACGGTGGGTGGGGGAGACGCCGATGGAAGGATGAACGCCGGCGAGGGCGCTCGCGGCGTCACCAGATCCAGAGACAGAGCGGAGGACCTCGCCTCGGCCTCCGTCGATCCGCGTCCGTCAGCAGACGGCAACCCAAAGAGCCGTGCCACGGAGGATGGTACTCGCGTGCTAGGCGAAACGTGCGAGGCTCGCGGGATGCTCCGGACCGCGATCCATGCATGAGCAAGAACAAGGGCGCCGAGGAAGGACTCGCTCCTCCTATCGCTACTAGGAGTCGGCGTGTTACGTACCTCGCGCCGCTCGCCCCCGCTCCCCCTGCGCTCCGGCAAGCGCATCTCCCTGGAGCGCTATACTGTCGACGAGGACGCGCCATCGAGCTCTAAGTCCGGCAAGGACGGCTCTGGTACTCACTCCGGCAAGTACAGCCCCTCGGAACGCTATAAGCCCGGCGAGAACAGCTCTGGTGCTCGTTCCGGCTAACGCACCTCCCCGGAAGTGCTGCACCGTCGAGGACGCGCCATTGAGCTCCATCCGCAAGAGCAGAGACACAAGAAAAAGAAAGGCTAAGTCGCTCGCGTCTTCGTGCAGAGCATTTCTTGTTCCATGCTTTTATCTGTTATATCCCTCTCGCGTTAAATCGTTTGTGCGTAAACACGTATTTGAGGAGCTCGCACGTGAGCGGTCGCACCCTTACTTTGCTTGAACACCCTCAGCGAGTTAAGAGTGAGCCGCGACCAGCCGGCGCCCTCGTTTAAATCTCGAGTCTGTTCAGCAATTTAAGCGCGTCGCGAACTAGACACGGCGAGGTTGCTTGCCGGAAGCGACGCCAGCCGGCGGGCTCTTGATGTCCGTACTCGACAAGCGCGTTAAGCACCGCAAGTTCCCTAAAAGCGTAGGGTGAAAACGCACAAAGGGCGTAAAGGAGAGGGTGCAACATGGCAAGCCCTTGCCGTGAGATGTCCTTCGTATGAGAGGCTTGTGCGCGAGAGGAGCCAAGTCGCGGTCCAGTTGCGTGCTTGTTTTGTTTCCAAGTCCGCTCAACAAACACAAGTGTGCGGCTGCACCCTTATCTTGCTTTCGAGCATGCTCAGCAAGTTAAGTGTCGCGACTGGCCCGACAAGGTTGCTTGCCGGAAGCGGCGCCACCGGCGGGCTGTCCATGGTCGATAAGCGTGTTCGCCCCGGCAAGCTCCCCAAGAGCGTAGAGTACAAACATACGAAGGACAAAGCTCGGCATCGTATTGCGTAGTCAAGATTTATATACACATACATGTGCGCTTGGCAGTCGCATATATACATCAGCTGTTTTTATATGACTGCGATTGCAGCGGCAGGGAGGAACCGAGAGGCCACACCAGCCCCTAAGGTCCGGCAAGTCCGGGTCGCCGGGGGCTGCGGGCGCCAAGGTTCTTCCTCGGCAAGCCAGCCTCGATGGGGGCTGCGGCGCCAAGATCCGTCTCCGGCAAGCCGAGTTCTTTGGGGCTGCGATACCGACTAAGTTTTCCATCCTCGTCATGCATCCTCCTATGGACCGGAAATGCGGACTGCGTCTTTGAACGAAGCGTGTCTTGTAAAAACCCGTGCGTGGAGGAGCGAGTCGTGGCCCGATTATGCGTGCTTGGTTTGTTTCGAGTCCGCTCAACAAACACAAGTGTGCCGCTGCACCCTATCTTGCTTCCGAGCCGCTTTCGGAGGTAGGCGTCAGAATCGCCCGACAAGGTTGCTTGCGGAAGCGACACCACCAGCGGGCTGTCCCGCGGTTGCTAAGCGTGTTCGCCCGGCAAGCTCCCGATAAGCGTAAGAACACGCAAGGCACGCGATCAAGTAAAAGACTCGATCCGCGAGCTTTCCCTCTTTTCATTAAAAACATCCAGTTTAGTACAAGTCCATAGAGGATGAAAAACATGATAGAGAGGATTACAAGTTCTTAAATGCAGCTAATGCCCGAGGGCTTCTGATTAAAAGATAAGGTGCCGTGATCCCTCTCTGTTTCTCTGTTCGGGAGTTCGGGAGGAAGGTCAAGAGCCCCGGCAAGATAAGCTTGCGGGAGAGGAGACCCGGCAAGAGGAGCTTGTCGGGAAAGGCGAAGGGCGCCTAGAAGGCGTGGCGGTGACGACGCCGCGCGCAGAGCTGCGCAAGGTGGCGGGCATGGGGGCGCATGCCGGAGGCCGGGCGACAAGCCCCTGAAGCCAGCGGAGAGCCACGGCGCGAAGACCCCAAGAGAACACCCCGGGGGCCGGCCAGGAGCTTGGCGGAGTCGGAGGCGTCGGAGGCAGAGCTTGAAGACGGAGTGGTGGGACATCGGCACGAGGGCACCTCGCCCTCGTACTCCGACTTAACGGCCTTGCCGCCGTCCCCTCTTCCTCTTCTGCTGCCTCCCTCACGCGGCCGCCAAGGAGGCGGCCCGGGGAGTTCGAGCCCGCAACCCGAAGATGGGGTGGCGGTGGCGCGGAGGCAGCGGTGTCCGGCGCCTAGTCGGGCCCGCCATCCCCTCGTCGCTCTTGTCGCTCTCCTCCTCGTCACTTTCGCTCGGGGAGGAGCCTTCGCTATCCGAGGAGCTGTCCACACAGCAGCGCACCCGGGTTCCATAGTCGCCGAAGACCTTGACGGCGAGGAGGTCACCATCCAATAACTTGAAATGGAGGGTGAACCCCGCCGTCAAGCTATGGATCCGGGCGAACGTCTTCCACCCTCGGTCGAAGAACATCACGCCGGGGGCTGGGGACACGACACTCACCCGAGTGCCGCTGATCCCGCAGCCCCTCGCGCGTAACTCCATCACGTCGGGTGGATCCGGTCCCATCGCGTCCATAAGCGGGACCGGCAGCCGGAGGCGACGGCGAGGCGCCCGGCGAAGCTTGATGAAGAACTCCCAGGGGTCATCTCCGGTGTGGACCGCGCCGTGGTCAGGAGACGCCGGGGGAGACGGGGGAGGCACGTCGCCACGGCCGCCTCTCCCCCGACCGCCTCGGCCACGCCCTCGGCCTCGTCATGCCCCGCCCCTCCCTCTCCCTCTCGTGGCGGCTCTGCCGCCACGGGAGCGGATGGGGAGTGGTGCGCTGCCTAGAAGCAACCAGCGCCGCCACCGTCGAAGAGCCAGATTCCCTCCTTCCATGGCGGCGGGAAGAACGAAGAGCGAAGCGAAGGGAGAAGTGGATGAGTGTGGCGTTGTGCACCCCTTCCGCCCTATTTAAAGGGGAGGTGGGGCTCAACCGCCCGCCGACCAATCATGAAGCAAGGAGGCGGAGGAGCGGGCCGACTCGCCTCTCCGCCCGTGGCGGCCCGGTCTCCCACCTTCGCCGCCCGACCCCCATGCATGAGGGCAGCTAAAAAGCGGAGCCGGGCGGCGGTGAAGCGACCCGCTGCGCCACGATCACAGGCGGGTGCCTTAAAGGCTGCATCGCCGCCCACGTCTCCCACGACGCCGCAATCAACGCGTGCCGTTTCGGGGAAGCAGCAGATGCAGAAGCAGATTCGACACGCCATGGGCTTCGGCGTGCCGTGCCTTTGTTTTGGGCCTGGCCCAACAGCGCTTCGGCACAGCGTATGGCCCAGCCCGAGGCTCTGTCGGTGTACTAAGGTAGGGGTACCTCGGTACCCCAACTTGTGCACGGCGACCGCAGACCCCCAGCTAGATCCACCAGATGCTTGCCGGAGACCATCTCCACTCCATTCCAGGCCATTCAAGGACAAAGTGCACAAGACAAGAAATCAAGGCCCCGGCAAGAGGAGCTTGCCGGGAAGGCCATTCCAGGCTCGAGACTACATCACTCTTGCAGATCCCGGCGAGAGGAGCTCGTCGGGAGGACTAGAAGATCACGCCACGAAGACACACCTCGGCCAGATATGTCGTCCGGCGAGGGACCCGGCAGTGACAAGTCATAAAGCCCGACAAGCACCGGGCCGGCAAGATCAAGACCCGGCAAGGTGCTTGCCGGGAGAGCTATGCTACGTGCCGCACTCCAGCTCATCTGCCCGCGTCGCCTCCGGCCTTTTCGAGAGACGCGTGGCGGGTGGCTGTGCTACATGAGGGTGCGGTGGCACTCCACGGTGGTAACCGCCGCCGTGGCAAACGGAGACGCAATGGCGGGAACTTTTGGGGCGACGGCGACGGGCATTTAATGCTCTTGTCCCCCTCTGTCAAAAGTAGGTAGGATCCACTGTTCATGCACTGTAGCCGCACTGTTCCCGCACTGTTCCAACTACCACCTCTTTTACGTTTTTACCCCTCTACCCTACGTTGACACCTGTCGGTGACCCCTTGCCCTATAAAAGGAGGCCCATGCACAACGTAGAGGGGGTTGGACTCTTTGGCAACTCTCACGCTCGGTGCGGCCACTCTCCGGGGCTCCCGAGATCAAATACAACACAAAGCAGCAGTAGGGTTTTACGCGACCATCGCGGCCCGAAGCTGGGTAAAATCCCAGCAGATCGCCTCGATCTGCTCTCTGCGCACCCTCCGCCCTCGTCATCAACACACGAAGGGCCCGGCCCCATAGGTGCCGCGCCACCATCGCGGCGCGACACCCTCCACCCCTCTTCATTCGTGGAGAGAGCCATCAGAAAGAACTACCACTCCTACCTTACATTTCGAGAAGAGAACTACCTACCCTTGTGTTGAGATCAAGTTGCTCCACTCCCACCATATGAAGCTTGATCTCTAGCCTTCCCAAGTTGCTTTCCACTCAATCCTTTCTTCCACCACAGCCAAATCAGTGAGGAGAGTTGAGTGTTGGGGAGATTATCATTTGAAGCACAAGAGCAAGGAGTTCATCATCATCAACACCATCTATTACCTTTTGGAGGGTGGTGCCTCCTAGATTGGTTAGGTGTCGCTTGGGAGCCTCCGTCGAGATGTGGAGTTGAACCAAGAAGTTTGTAAGGGCAAGGAGATCGCCTACTTCGTGAAGATCTACCCCGACTATGGCTAGCCCTCCGTGGGCGTAGGCCATGATGGCATAGACAAGGTTGCTTCTTCGTGGACCCTTCGTGGGTGGAGCCCTCCGTGGACTCTCGCATCCGTTACCCTCCGTGGGTTGAAGTCTCCATCAACGTGGAATGACGATAGCACCACCTATCGGAACCACGTGAAAAAATCACCGCGTCTCCAAAATTGCGTTTGCTCTTCTCCACTTCTCTTTACTACATGTGCAATTTACTTTCCGCTGCCTATACTCTAGAATTGCATGTGTAGGGTGATACTTGACTTGATCATCTTTGTGAATCTGCCAAAAACTTGTCTTTGTCAAAAGGCAGAATTTTTATATTGTCAAGTAGTCTAATCACCCCTCCTCTAGACATACTTTCGATCCTACAAGTGGTATCAGAGATTTGGTCTCCATTGTATTGGTCTCCATTGCATTGGACTCCATAAGCTTGGTTTCACAACCTAGGAGAGTATGGCGTCTAGTGAGGTAATTTTAAAGAGAGGTCCTTACTTTGATGGTACAAACTTTGCTAGTTGGAAGCATAAAATGAAAATGCATATTCTTGGCCATAACCCAGCCGCATGGGGCATTATTTGTGTTGGTATGCAAGGTGAATTCTTCGGGGAAGGAAAAGTTCCGGATCGCGAAGCAACAACGGATGAATTGCGGATGTTGCAAAACAATGCTCAAGCTTGTGACATTCTCTTCAATGCTTTGTGTCCCGAGGAGTTCAATAAAATCAGCCGTCTTGAGAATGCAAAAGAGATTTGGGATACTTTGGTTGAAATGCACGAAGGTACCGAGTCCGTGAAGGAATCAAAGCTATATGTTCTTCAAGGTCAACTTGACAAGTTCAAGATGAAGGAAGGTGAAGGAGTCGCTGAAATGTACTCTAGGCTTGCTCTCATCACCAATGAGATTGCCGGCTTAGGAAGTGAAGAAATGACCGACCGATTCATCATCAAGAAGATTCTCAGAGCTTTGGATGGAAAGTATGACACCGTGTGCACTTTGATCCAAATGATGCCAAACTACAAGAATCTCAAGCCAACCGAAGTCATTGGAAGAATTGTTGCTCTTGAGATGACACTTAAGGATAAGGAAGAGCTTCACAACAAGTCAAGTGGTGCTTACAAAGCTACATGTGATGCTCCCACAACCTCAAGTGACAAGTTAGTTTCCAATGAAGAGATAAGCCTAATGGTGAAGAACTTCAACAAATTCTACAAGAGTAGAAGCAAAGAGAGAAGCTCAAAGTCTAGATCATATGATGAAAAGAGATCTTCTAGTCGTGATCGAAGCTGCTACAATTGTGGAAGACCGGACACTACTCAAATGAGTGTTCGGCTCCCCACAAGAGAAGAGAAGAATCTCCAAGAAGAAGAAGCTCAAGAGATGAGTCACCTCGGAAGAGAGAAGGAGTAGAGATGATCGTTATGAGCGAAGACCCTCTCGGAGAAGCAAGGATTCGGAGAGGAAAGACAAGTCATCAAGGAGCTACACAAGAAGAAAACATCAAGCTCATGTAGGTGAATGGGTCTCGGCTCCGACTCCGACAATCAATCCGAAAGAAGCTATCACTCCAACTCCGACTCTGATCAATATGAAGGTGTTGCGGTCTTGCTCTCGTATCCTCCAACTCCAACTCCTATGACTTATTTGATTCACCAAATGAGGGAATTGGAAGATGCTTCATGGCTAAAGGCCCCAAGGTATCACACCCCTGAATTCATTGACTTTGATAGTGATGAGGATGACTTGCTTGGTGAAGATGAGCTCTTACATGATAAATCCAATGAACATAGTAATGATGAACATGCTAGTAGTCTTTATAGTCGAGAAGAGTCGAATGACAATGCTATGAAGGAGATTGAGCGTCTAACTAAAGAACTAAACACTCTTAAGTTGGCTCATGAAACAACTCAAGAAGATCATAGAGAGCTCCTAAGATCTCATGAGAAGCTACGCTTCGAGAAGCTCACTCTAGAGCAAGAACACGAGTTTCTAAAAGCAATCAATGACGATCTTCGAAAGAAGAGTTCTTCATATCTTGCCAAACGACTTCTCTTGTCTAATTTCTTGCCTCCCATTAAAACTAAGCATGACAATCATAAGAAAAAGCTAAATCCAATGTTGTTGCTTCTAGTAGTTCTCTTGATTCCACTAACAATGTTTCAAGCCAAGTTACACTTGAGCAAGAAAATAGTTTATTGAAAGGGATTATAGAGAAAGGTGTCTACAAGAGCCTTTAGGAAGCAAGAACTTTGAGGAAATTGTTCGCAAGCAAGAAAGGCACCGGAAGAATCAAGGAATTGGTTTTGAGCGAAAGTTCAACGCCGAGGGTGTTGAATGGGAAGAAGGTCAATATCCTACTCCACAGTTTGTTTCTCAAAAGGAGAAGTATGATCCTACTTCTTCCAATGTGGAACAAGCTCAAGATGACCTTCCACCACAAGACCACAAGCTAAAAGGCAAGGACAAGCTTCAAGAGGAGATTGATGCATTTATTGAAGCACCTAAAGCCATGGTCAAGTGGGTTCCCAAGGAAACGTCAAGTTCTACTTCGTCAAGCTCAACTACAACCCCAAGGATTCCCATCAAGATGATGTGGATCCCGAAGAAGAAGAACTAGGGAGTTCTTGAGGGTGACTCCGCCAACATACTTCACTCACATTCATTTTGGCAAAAACTTGTGTAGGATCGAAAGTATGTCTAGAGGGGGGGTGATTAGACTACTTGACAATTTAAAAATTTAGCCTTTTGATTAAGACAAGTTTTTGGCAAGTTCACAATGATGATCAAGTCAAGTATCACCCTACACATGCAATTCTAGAGTTATGGCAGCGGAAAGTAAATTGCACATGTAGTAAATAGAGGTGGAGAAGAGCAAACGCAATTTGGAGACATGGAGATTTTTTCTCGTGGTTCCGATAGGTGGTGCTATCGTCAATCCACGTTGATGGAGACTTCAACCCACGGAGGGTAACGGCTGCGAGAGTCCACGGAGGGCTCCACCCACGAAGGGTCCATGAAGAAGCAACCTTGTCTATGCCATCATGGCATACGCCCACGGAGGACTAGCCTTACTCGGGGTAGATCTTCACGAAGTAGGCAATCTCCTTGCCCTTATAAACTTCTTGGTTCAACTCCACATCTTGATGGAGGCTCCCAAGCGACACCTAACCAATCTAGGAGGCACCACCCTCCAAAAGGTAATAGATGGTGTTGGTGATGATGAACTCCTTGCTCTTGTGCTTCAAATGATAATCTCCCCAACACTCAACTCTCCTCACTGATTTGGCTGTGGTGGAAGAAAGGATTGAGTGGAAAGCAACTTGGGAAGGCTAGAAATCAAGTTTCATATGGTGGGAGTGGAGCAACTTGATCTCAACACAAGGGTAGGTAGTTTTCTTCTCGAAATGTAAGGTAGGAGTGGTAGTTCTTTCGATGGCTCTCTCCACGAATGAAGAGGAGGTGGAGGGTATTTATAGCCTCCACACAAAATCCAACCGTTACACACATTTGACCAATCTCGGTCGGACCGAAGTTGACAACTCGGTGAGACCGAAAGTTCAAATCTTGTGAATGTTGGGATTTTCGATTGGGATCGAAAATACAATCTCGGTGAGTCGATTCTTCCAAAGACTAGGGTTTGCCATTCTCGGTGGGACCGACTTTATCATCTCGGTGACATCGATTTGATTCTGAAGGTTCTGAAGGTTGGCAACACTAGTTTCGGTGAGACCGAGTTTGGAATCGGAAAACCGAAATTACTAGGGTTTGGCTATATGGTGAGGTGGTTCATCTCGGTGTGGTGAGTTTATGGAATCGGTGAGACCGAGATTACTTATGAGTATATGTTGGAATGAAAGATTGCTGATAGTTTGGGAGATAGATCACTAAGCACTTTGAGCAACGGATCATTATCATAACCTCATCCCTTTTAGTAGTATTGGCTTTCCTATAGACTCAATGTGATCTTGGATCACTAAACCAAAAATGGAGTCTTGAGCTTTTGCCAATGCTTTCCTTAGCATTTGAGGGTCCACTTCTTGAGTCATTGCCATACCCATATCACTGAACTTTCTGAAATGTTCTCAAGAAACTATTAGTTCAATGATATATATGTTGTTATTAATTACCAAAACCACCTGGGGATTAGCTGCACTTTCAACTTGTGCAATCAACTTCCACATCTTGCACTAGTTCATGGAGTCACAAACCCTCTTGTTGGTAAGTCAAGGGACAAGGTAATCATTGCTTTCATGGACATCATCTATTGTGTACTTCAATCTATGTCCATGGATATCCTTGTTTGTTCCTTGTGGGACTAACCCATGTAGGTATTGAAAGTGCCCGAATCCAAAGGATTGCTCCCAACTCTTGATGATCTTCATCAACATTGAGCATCCACATCTTCAACATCTACATGAAGTCTTCTCGACAACCCAAGGTTAGTTTGACCCTTTAAAAGGGTTCTCACATCTAGGGGAGCTTTGCTCTAAAGAATTGAGCTAAAGCATCTTCAAATGATGTGAACACATCAATGCTTTATGTAAAAGTGGTAACCCCACTTGTGCTTAAGCGATGAGTATGACCTATGATCAAATGTTCTCATTTGACTCCTAAGTCAATATACTCATATAAAGATGACCTAGTCATCGACAAATTGTGTGATAGTAGCTAGAGTTTTGATTGTGCATGTTTGACACATATTTCATTTGCTATCTTATTGTGTGAGCATGTTGGATGCATGATTTTATCCATTCGAGGACATCCATTTGTTGCTTTGGTCTTTTCGATTTTTCTGACCAAATGGATGGACAAGAATGCCTAAGTACCTCCCCTAGCTATCTATGCTTTCTTGTCTCAAATTCTATTCATGCTTACATCACAAACTTTGAACAAGTCATTTTGGACCCTCCGAGTGAGGAGCACTTGAGCCATCGATCCGTCAAGGGCTAACTTCCAAAACCTTCTAAGTGATTTCGGTCGGACCAACTCACTCAAACTCGGTCGAACCGAAAGCATTTAGACTGATCTAGGTTTTCACCTCGGTGAAACCGAGTTGTGATTTTCGGCGTGACCGAAGTGCATAACTTCCTAGCAGTTGTCCATCTCGGTGCCACCGAGTTTTACAACTCGGTCCCACCGACAGCAAAGGGGTATATATACTCCGAGGGCCGCGCGCGTTGATTTCTACTTCAAACGCTTCGCCCCCACACCCCTTGCTGCCGTCGCCTGGTCTCCGGATCGTCTCCGTCGCCGCCTGTGCGCCCTCGCCGCAGGTCTCCGTCGCCGTCAACGGACATCTTCTCCGCGTCGTTGCCGCCGTAGAGAAACTCCACCAAGTTAGGGTGAGTTTCGATCCCACTCGTGCTCCCATCTCCGATTCAATGCACGTTTGGTTTGCCTATAATCTTGCCACGATTGCAATCTTCCTGAACACTAGATTGGTTCTTTAGAACTAGATTCGAGTAAAAGTTTTAGGGTTAGGTTTCCGCCGAACACATCTCGGTGAGACCGATTTTAGATTTTCGGCAAGACCGATTTGGCCTATGGCCATTGCACTGCACCCTTCGGTCCAACCGAGTTGTGCAAATCGGTGTGACCAAAATGAGGATTTAGTGAAACCCTAGTGTTTTCGGCAGGACCGAAACCCACTTAGGTCCAACCGAAAGTGGTGTGAATGCTTCTGTTTGAACACTTCGGATTCACCGAATTTTAAACTTCGATCGACCGAAATGTCTTTCGTGAAAACCTAATACTAGAATTTGAACTCATTTGTTTGCAAAAACTTCTGCAGTTTGTGATAACTCTTCTACTCTGCCTACACCTTATCTATTCACGGGTTGTCGGCCATGTCGGTGCAGTGACAGCGAGAACAGGTCGAGTCACCTATAGCGAGATATTCGAGGCGGGCACTAGTCCCGAACCCAAGCAGCTCATCAGATGATGGTGAGAGGAGTACACCAAGTGGTTTACCTCCTGCAGCCACCAGGGCCAGAAAGAAGAGGAACTCAGATGAGGAAGACTCAGATTTTGTTGTTGAGGAAGAAGTAACCTCAAAGCCCAAGAGGAAGGTTGTTGCCAAAGAGCCTCAAGGTCAGCAAACAAAGAAGGGCACCAGGAAAGTCAAGCAGTCCACTGTTGCCAAGAAGCTAAGTTTGGAAGAGGAAACTACAAGCAAAGTGAAGAAAACTTCCAAGAGGAAGAGGTTAGTGCATGATGATGCAGAAGAAGATGAGGATGAGGAAGCACCCCAGCCTCCTCAGAAGCCTAAGCTCATGGGTGATGCCATCAGGGCAGGAGCCACTTCAAAGCCTAAGCAATCTGCTCCAGTCAAGGCAGCTCTAGCAAAGCCTGCTTTGCCAAGCCCAAGAAGATCAACAGAACATTCCAGCATCGAGAAGAACAAAGATGATGTGCCACCGGTATGTCGGATGATGAAGGACCGATCTTCTTTGAAACTTCGTCCAAAGCTGTCACTTCACAATGATGCTCATCCTCAAGTGAAAACATGAAGGAAAGGAAAGATAGAGGTCTCGGGCTATGGAGACAAGCTGATCCATATGCCGTGAGGAGAAGAACTGCTGTTGATCCCAGATTTCACACCGAGAGCAGCAGGACTTCTATGAGGCTGTCTTGATGGACAAGAAGCCCATAGTGGCCGACACAAGATTTGTTGATTGGAAATACATTGACAATGAAGAGCACAGAGACTTCTTTCCACATGTGCATGAAAGCTTCATTGCATGTGGCGTTCTGCAGACTTTGTAGGTCGAAGTTGACCGGTTGGAACGATGAGATGATTATGCAATTCTATGCCTGACTCATTTCTATCCGGATGGAAGGATTGTATGGATGATGAAGGCCAAAGATTCTCTTCAACTGTTGAAGAATGGGCAGAACTTCTGAATGCTCCAGTGCAACGAGAGGATGACATTGATGTATATGGTATTCCCAAGAAGAACCATGAATCCATGAAGAATATGTACAAAGAGGTACCAGCTAAAGATTTGGGAATATGGAAGCTCGGCTCAGTGTACTATCTCCAGGCAGGTCTACCTACCACAAACACTATTCTGAGGCATACCTTGATGCCCAAGTGCGAGATCATCGCATGATCGAGGATACTCTATCAACATGCTGCATATACTTGATGAGAAAGCACCTTTCAAGGTGATGGACTTAATAGTAGAAACCATCAAGAGGACTGCAGCTGACCAGAAAAGGTCGTGTGGATTTGCCCCGCATATTCATATGCTTATCAATGCCAAGTTTGGCACGGGCACATTCTTGTTGGATAGAGAGCACTTACCACTGCAGCCTGAGCATGAGGATAATGTTGTTGTGATGGATGAGGAGGATCCAACATCAGTTGAAGGACAAGCCAAGATTGAAGCTGCCAAGAAAGCCAAAGTCGACAAGGAAGCAAGCAGCAGCAGCAGCTAAACCAAAGAGTGTTGGAGAACAGCTACTTGAAGCTACCCAAAGGATTGAACAACGCTGGCCAGCATTATGCAGTCTCGGGAGAGCCTAGAGAGGATTGTTGAAGACAAGATCCATGCTCTGGATGTGAAGTCGGCGAAGTGCAACTAAGCGTCAACAAGCTTGAGGCAGATATTGAGGAAGCAAAGAGGAGAAGGAAGAGCTTATCGTGAGATGCAGGATGACTTAGTCCGGGATGCTTATGAACAGATTGCTCCGGTTCCCACAGGACCCCGATCACTGCTATTCCAAAGGAGACACCAGACAACAGCTTGGCACCTCCACAGTTCCATCGGTTGCTCCAGCTCCAGCTCAAAGTGACCACTCCTCCAAAGACAGACATCAGTGAAGTCTTCGCCGATGCTGCCATATCAACTCAACATCAACGAGCACAGAGCCGCCAGCAGAGTCCCCGGTGGCGCTTAGCTCTATGCCTTTTCGAACTTTTTGGTAACTTGTTGCCAAAGGGGGAGAAATTGTATAGATCATAGGACTTCGAGAGAGAGAGTGTTGTCGCTTTTGCTCTTTCGTTCATTTGCGGTTTCTTTGAGATACTTTTGGTTTTCGAGACATTCAGTGTGTTTGATACTACGTTTGATGCTCCTTAATGAGTGCTTGGTCGTACTATGCTTTATTGTGTGCTTAATGCTTATCATATGCTACTCTTATCTTGTTGTCCATTTACTCATGTCTTGGTGATTGGGTGCATGCTATTCATTCTTATCATTTTGTGCGCTCCACCAAGATGTATGTGACATGGAAGAATGACCCATGATCCTAATCGATTGTGCATTTGCATTCAAACGCAAATCTTAAATAATTCACAAATTTAGGGGGAGCTCTTACTTATCACATACTTCTCAAAGCGACGATATTATTCATTGATTATATCCTTTGTCGAAGCTTTGATCTATATGTTGTCATCAATTACCAAAAGGGGAGATTGAAAGTGCAACTAATCCCGGGTGGTTTTGGTAATTAATAACAACATATATATCATTGAACTAATAGTTTCTTGAGAATCATTTCAGAAAGTTCAAGTGATATGGGTATGGCAAGGACTGAAGAAGTGGACCCCTCAAAATGCTAAGGCAAGCATTGGCAAAAGCTCAAGACTCCATTTTTGGTTTAGTGATCCAAGATCACATTGAGTCTATAGGAAAGCCAATACTATTAAAAGGGATGAGGTTATGGTAATGATCTGGTTGCTCAAAGTGCTTAGTGATACATCTCCTAAACTATCGGCAACTCTCTTTGCTATATACACTCATAAGTAATCTCGGTCCCACCGATTTCCTAAACTCACCACACCGAGATGAACCACCTCACCATAAAGCCAAACCCTAGAAATCTCGGATTTTCCGATTCGAACTCGGTCTCACGAAACTTGAGTTGCCAAGCTTCAGAATACTTCATCAAATCGGTGTCACCGAGATGATGAAGTCGGTCCCACCGAGATTGGCAAGCTCTTGTCTTTACATGAATCGGACTAACCGAGATTGTATTTTCGGTCCCACGAAAATCCCAACGTTCACATGATTTGAACTTTCGGTCTCACCGAGTTGTCAACTTCGGTCCCACCGAGATTGGTCAAATGTGTGTAACGGTTGGATTTTGTGTGGAGGCTATAAATACCCTCCACCCCTCTTCATTCATGGAGAGAGCCATCGAAAGAACTACCACTCCTACCTTACATTTACGAGAAGAGAACTACCTACGCTTGTGTTGAGATCAAGTTGCTCCACTCCCACCATATGAAGCTTGATCTCTAGCCTTCCCAAGTTGCTTTCCACTCAATCCTTTCTTCCACCACAGCCAAATCGGTGAGGAGAGTTGAGTGTTGGGGAGATTATCATTTGAAGCACAAGAGCAAGGAGTTCATCATCATCAACACCATCTATTACCTTTTGGAGGGTGGTGCCTCCTAGATTGGTTAGGTGTCGCTTGGGAGCCTCCGTCGAGATGTGGAGTTGAACCAAGAAGTTTGTAAGGGCAAGGAGATCGCCTACTCGTGAAGATCTACCCGAGTAAGGCTAGCCCTCCGTGGGCGAGGCCATGATGGCATAGACAAGGTTGCTTCTTTGTGGACCCTTCGTGGGTGGAGCCCTCCGTGGACTCTCTGGCCGTTACCCTCCGTGGGTTGAAGTCTCCATCAACGTGGAATGACGATAGCACCACCTATCGGAACCACGTGAAAAAATCACCGCGTCCAAAATTGCGTTTGCTCTTCTCCACTTCTCTTTACTACATGTGCAATTTACTTTCCGCTGCCTATACTCTAGAATTGCATGTGTAGGGTGATACTTGACTTGATCATCTTTGTGAATCTGCCAAAAACTTGTCTTTGTCAAAAGGCAGAATTTTTATATTGTCAAGTAGTCTAATCACCCCCCTCTAGACATACTTTCGATCCTACAAAACGGAGTCCAAACGGAATGAAATCTTCGGGAGCATGATTTTTGGAACGAACGTGATCCAGGGGACTTGGAGTGCAAGTCAAGAAGCAGCCGAGGCGGCCACGAGAGGGTAGGGCGCCCCCCCCCCTACAGGGCGTGCCCCCTGTCTTATGGGCCCCTCGGGCGGCCACCGACGTACTTCTTCCTCCTATATAAGAATACATACCCCGAAAACATCCAGGGAGCCAACGAAACACAATTTCAACCACTGTAACATTCTGTATCCGCGAGATCCCATCTTGAGCCTTCGCCGGCGCTCCGCCGGAGGGGGAATCGACCACGAAGGGCTTCTTCATCAACACCATAGCCCCTCCGATGAGTTGTGAGTAGTTTACCACAGACCTCCGGGTCCATAGTTATTAGCTAGATGGCTTCTTCTCTCTTTTTGGATCTCAATACCATGTTCTCCCCCTCTCTTATGGAGATCTATTCGATGTAAACTCTTTTTGTGGTGTGTTTGTCGAGATCCGATGAATTGTGGGTTTTATCTATGAGAAACATTTGAATCTCCTCTGAATTCTTTTATGTATGATTGAGTTATCTTTACAAGTCTCTTCGAATTATCAGTTTGGTTTGGCCTACTAGATTGATCTTTCTTGCCATGGGAGAAGTGCTTAGCTTTGGGTTCAATCTTGCGGTGTCCTTACCCAGTGACAGAAAGGGTTGCAAGGCACGTATTGTATTGTTGCCACCGAGGATAAAAAGATGGGGTTTATATCATATTGCATGAGTTTATCCCTCTACATCATGTCATATTGCTTAAGGCGTTACTCTGTTCTTATGAACTTAATACTCTATATGCAGGCAGGAGTCGGTCGATGTGTGGAGTAATAGTAGTAGACGCAGGCAGGAGTCGGTCTAATTGTTGCGGTCGTGATGCCTATATACATGATCATGCCTAGATAATCCCATAATTATTCGCTTTTCTATCAATTGCTCGACAGTAATTTGTTCACCCACCGTAATATTTATGCTATCTTGAGAGAAGCCTCTAGTGAAACCTATGGCCCCCGGGTCTATCTCTTATCATATTTGCTTCCAATCTACTTTTATTTGCATCTTTACTTTTTGCATCTATATTATAAAATGCCAAAAATATATCTATCTTATCATACTATCTCTATAAGATCTCACTTTCCCAAGTGGCCGTGAAGGGATTGACAACCCCTTTATTGCGTTGGTTACGAGTTCTTTGTTTGTTTGTGTAGGTGCGTGGGACTTTTGAGGAGCCTCCTACTGGATTGATACCTTTGTTCTCAAAAACTAAGGGAAATACTTACGCTACTATTGTTGCATCACCCTTTCCTCTTCAAGGAAAACCAACGCAAGCTCAAGACGTGGCAAGAAGGATTTCTGGCACTGTTGTCGGGGAGGTCTTCGCTCAAGTCAAGACATACCAAGTACCCATCACAAACTCATCTCCCTAGCATTTACATTATTTGCCATTTGCCTCTCGTTTTCCTCTCCCCCACTTCACCCTTGTTGTTTTATTCGCCCTCTCTTTCCCAATCTTCTCCTTTTTCTGTTTGCTTGTGTGTTGGATTACTTGTTGCCATGGCGCAAGATAATACCAAATTGTGTGATTTCTCCAATACCAATAATAATGATTTCCTTAGTACTCCGATTGCTCCTCTTAATGATGTTGACTCTTGTGAAATCAATACTGCTTTGTTGAATCTTGTTATGAAAGATCAATTCGCCGGCCTTCCTAGTGAAGATGCCGCTACTCATCTAAACAACTTTGTTGATTTGTGTGATATGCAAAAGAAGAAAGATACGGATAACGATATTGTTAAATTGAAGTTATTTCCGTTTTCACTTAGAGATCGTGCTAAAGTTTGGTTTTCGTCTTTGCCTAAAAATAGTATTGATTCTTGGAACAAGTGCAAAGATGCTTTTATCTCTAAGTATTTTCCTCTTGCTAAGATTATCACTCTTAGGAACGATATTATGAATTTTAAACAACTTGATCGTGAGCATGTTGCCCAATCTTGGGAAAGAATGAAATTGATGACTCGCAATTGCCCTACTCATGGTTTGAATTTATGGATGATCATACAAAAAATTTATGTCGGTTTGAACTTTGCTTCTAGAAATCTCTTAGATTCAGCCGCGGGAGGCACGTTTATGGAAATCACATTAGGAGATGCTACAAAACTTCTTGATAATATTATGGCTAATTATTCTCAATGGCACACCGAATGATCTTCTAGTAAAAAAGTGCATGCTATAGAAGAAATCAATGTTTTGAGTGGAAAGATGGATGATCTTATGAAATTGTTTGCTACTAGAAATACTCCTCTTGATCCCAATGATATGCCTTTGTCTACTTTGATTGAGAATAATAATGAATATATGGATGTAAATTTTGTTGGTAGGAATAGTTTTGGAAACGATGCTTATAGAGGAAACTTTAATGCTAGACCGGTCCCTAGTAATTCCTCTAATAATTATGGAAATTCCTACAATAATTCTTATGGTAATTTTAATAAGATGCCCTCTGGTTTTGAGAATAGTGTGAAAGAATTTATGATTTCTCAAAAGAATTTTAACGCTTTGCTTGAAGAAAAATTGCTCAAAGTTGATGATTTGGCTAGGAACGTTGATAGACTTTCGCTTGATGTTGATTCTCTTAAACTTAGATCTTCTTATCCTTAGCATGATATCAATGAGTCTCTCAAAGCAATGAAAATTTCCATTGATGAGTGCAAGGAAAGAACCGCTAGATTGCGTGCTAAGAAATATTGCTTTATAAAGGCGTGTTCTTCTAGTTCCCATGAAAATAATGATGAAGATCTTAAAGTTATTGATGCTTCTCCAATTAGATCTTTGTTTTGCAATATGAATCTTAATAATTATGGGACTGAAGATGAGTCAACTTTACCTAGAAGGCGTCCCAAGAATTTGGAGTTTTTAGATCTTGATGCTAAATTTGGTAAAATTGGGATTGGAGAGGTCATGACTTTAAATAGTATTGAACCCACTCTCTCAGATTTCAAGGAATTTGATTATGATAATTGTTCTTTAGAAGGTTGTATTTCCTTGTTGCAATCCGTTGTTAATTCTCCTCATGCTTATAGTCAAAATAAATCTTTTACCAAACATATCGTTGATGCCTTGATGCAATCTTATGATGAAAAACTTAATTTGGAAGTTTCTGTACCTAGAAAACTTAATGATGAGTGGGAACCTACTATAAAGATTAGAATTAAAGATTATGAGTGTTTTGCTTTGTGTGATTTGGGTGCTAGTGTTTCCACGATTCCGAAAACTTTATGTGATATTCTAGGTTTCCATGATCTTGATGTTTGCTCTTTAAATTTGCACCTTGCGGATTCCACCATTAAAAATCCAATGGGAAGGATCAATGATGTTCTCATCGTTGCAAATAGAAATTTGGTGCCCGTAGATTTTATCGTTCTTGATATAGATTGCAATCTTTCTTGCCCTATTATTTTTGGTAGACCTTTCCTTAGAACGATTGGCGCGATTATTGATATGAAGGAAGGGAATATTAGATTCCAATTTCCATTAAAGAAAGACATGGAGCACTCTCCAAGAAAGAAAGTCAAATTACCTTAAATCTATCATGCGAGCTACTTATGAATTTAGTGCCAAAGATGGCACCACTTAGATCTATCTTCGCTTTTATGCCTAGCTAGGGGTGTTAAACGATAGTGCTAGTTGGGAGGCAACCCAATTTTATTTGTGTTTTTTGTTTTTGTTCCTGTTTAGTAATAAATCTTGCATCTACCTTCTGTTTAGATGTGTTTTTATCTTTTAATTAGTGTTTGTGCCAAGTAGAACCTATAGGATAAACTATGATGATAGTTGATTTGATTCTGCTGAAAAACAAAAACTTTGTGCGCACGAATTTAGTTTTGTTAAATCACACAAACGTGCTTCTGCGTTGATTATTTTTTCTGCCGATCAACAAAAAACTTGTCCAGGACTTCCTATTTTGGTAGGAATTTTAGAGTTCCATTAGTTTGCGTTAGTTACAGATTGCTACATACTGTTCTGTTTTTGACAGATTCTGTTTTCCGTGTGTTGTTTGCTTATTTTGATGCATCTATGGCTAGTAAAATAGTTTATAAACCATAGAGAAGTTGGAATACAGTAGGTTTAACACCAAAATAAATAAAGAATGAGTTCATTACAGTACCTTATGTGGTGGTTTTTTTTCTTTCACTAACGGAGTTTATAAGATTTCCTGTTGAGTTTTGTGTTGTGAAGTTTTCAAGTTTTGGGTAAAGCTTTTATGGACTATGGAATAAGGAGTGGCAAGAGCCTAAGCTTGGGGATTCCCATGGCACCCCAAGGTATTCAAGGATAGCCAAAAGCCTAAGCTTGGGGATGCCCCGGGAAGGCATCCCCTCTTTCGTCTTCGTTCATTGGTAACTTTACTTGGAGCTATATTTTTATTTGCCACATGATATGTGTTTTGCTTGGAGCATCGTGTATTATATTAGTATTTGCTTTTTGGTTTACCTCAATCATACTTGCTGTACACACCTTTTGGGAAAAGCCTACTTGATTAGAATTTGCTAGAATACTCTATGTGCTTCACTTATATCTTTTGAGCTTGATAGTTTTTGCTCTAGTGCTTCACTTATATTTTTTTTAGAGCACGGCAGTGGCATAATTTTGAAGAAATTGCTAGTATCTCATGCTTCACTTATATTATTTTGAAAGTCTTTTAGAACTGCATGGTATTTGCTATGGTTACAAATTTGGTCCTGGAATGATGAGCATCCAAGTTGGGTATAATAAAAACTATCATAGAAAGTGAATTGGATGCTATGATCAATTTGATGCTTGATAATTGTTTTGAGATATGGAGGTAGTGATATTAAAGTCATGCTAGTTGGGGTGATTATGAAAAATGCTTGTGTTGAGGTTTGTGATTCCCGTAGCATGCACGTATGGTGAACCGCTTTGTGATGAAGTTGGGGCACAATTTTATTTATTGATTGTCTTCCTTATGAGTGGCGGTCGGGGACGAGCGATGGTCTTTACCTACCAATCTATCCCCCTAGGAGCATGCGCGTAGTACTTTGTTTTTGATGACTTCTAGATTTTTGCAATAAGTATATGAGTTCTTTTGACTAATGCTGAGTCCATGGATTATACGCACTCTCACCCTTCCACCATTGCTAGCCTCTTTAGTGTCGCGCAACTTTCGCCGGTAGCATACACCCACCATATACCTTCCTCAAAACAGCCACCATACCTACCTATTATGGCATTTCCATAGCCATTCCGAGATATATTGCCATGCAACTTTCCACCATTCCATTCATATGACATGCATTACTTTTGCCATATTGCTCTTTGCATGATCATGTAGTTGACATCGTATTTGTGGCAAGGCCACGTTCATAATTTTCATACATGTCGCTCTTGATTCATTGCATATCCCGGTACACCACCGGAGGCATTCATATAAAGTCATATCTTGTTCTAGCTTTGAGTTGTAATTCTTGAGTTGTAAATCCATAAAAGTGTGATGATCTTCATTATTAGAGCATTGTCCTAGTGAGGAAAGGATGATGAAGACTATGATTCCCCCACAAGTCGGGATGAGACTTCGGACTTTAAAAAAAAAGAAAAAAGAGGAAAGGCCAAAAAAAAGGCCAAAAAAAGAAAAAAAGGAGAAAAGAAAAAAAATAGAAAAAAATAAAATGAGAGAAAAAGAGAGAAGGGACAATGCTACTATCTCTTTTTCCACAATTGTGCTTCAAATTAGCACCATGATCTTCATGATAGAGAGTCTCATATGTTGTCACTTTCATATACTAGTGGGAATTTTTTTCATTATATAACTTGGCTTGTATATTCCAATGATGGGCTTCCTCAAAATGCCCTATGTCTTCGTGAGCAAGCAAGTTGGATGCACACCCACTTAGTTTCTTTTGTTGAGCTTTCATATATTTATAGCTCTAGTGCATCCGTTGCATGGCAATCCCTACTCACTCACATTGATATCTATCAATGGGCATCTCCATAGCCTGTTGATACGCCTAGTTGATGTGAGACTATCTTCTCTTTTTTTGTCTTCTCCACAACCACCATTCTATTCCACATATAGTGCTATGTCCATGGCTCATGCTCATGTATTGCGTGAAAGTTGAAAGAGTTTGAGATTATTAAAGTATGAAACAATTGCTTGGCTTGTCATCGGGGTTGTGCATGATTAAATACTTTGTGTGATGAAGATAGAGCAACAGCTAGACTATATGATTTTGTAGGGATAACTTTCTTTGGCCATGTTATCTTGAGAAGACATGATTACTTTGATTAGTATTCTTGAAGTATCACCATTTTCATGTTAATATGAACTTTTATTTTGTATCATTTGGATCTGAACATTCATGCCACAATAAAGAAAATTACATTGAGAATTATGCTAGGTAGCATTCCACATCAAAAATTTCTTTTTCATCATTTACCTACTCAAGAACGAACAAGAATTAAGCTTGGGGATGCTTGATACGTCTCCAATGTATCTATAATTTTTGATTGTTCCATGCTATTATATTACCCCTTTTGGATGTTTATGGGCTTTATTTTACACATTTATATCATTTTTGGGACTAACCTACTAACCGGAGGCCCAGCCCGTATTGCTGTTTTTTTGCCTATTTCAGTATTTCGAAGAAAAGTAATATCAAATGGAGTCCAAATGGAATGAAACCTTCGGGAGCGTGATTTTTGGAACGAGCGTGATCCAGGGGACTTGGAGTGCAAGTCAAGAAGCAGCCGAGGCGACCAAGACAGGGTAGGGCGCCCTCCCCCCCTAAAGGGCTCACCCCCTGTCTCGTGGGCCCCTCGGGCGGCCACCGACGTACGTCTTCCTCCTATATAAGCCTACGTACCCAGAAAACATCCAGGGAGCCAACGAAACACAATTTCCACCATCGTAACCTTCTGTATCCGTGAGATCCCATCTTGGAGCCTTCACCGGCGCTCCGCCAGAGGGGGAATCGACCATGGAGGGCTTCTACATCAGCACCATAGCCCCTCCGATGAGTTGTGAGTAGTTTACCACAGACCTTCGGGTCCATAATTATTAGCTAGATGGCTTCCTCTCTCTTTTTGGATCTCAATACCATGTTCTCCCCCTCTCTTGTGGAGATCTATTCGATGTAAACTCTTTTTGCGGTGTATTTGTCGAGATCCGATGAATTGTGGGTTTATGATCAAGTTTATCTATGAGAAATATTTGAATCTCCTCTGAATTCTTTTATGTATGATTGAGTTATCTTTGCAAGTCTCTTCGAATTATCAGTTTGGTTTGCCCTACTAGATTAATCTTTCTTGCCATGGGATAAGTGCTTAGCTTTGGGTTCAATCTTGTGGTGTCCTTACCCAGTGACAGAAAGGGTTGCAAGGCACGTATTGTATTGTTGCCATCGAGGATAAAAAGATGGGTTTTATATCATATTGCATGAGTTTATCCCTCTACATCATGTCATCTTGCTTAAGGCGTTACTCTGTTCTTATGAACTTAATACTCTAGATGCTGAGGCAGAGTCGGTTGATGTGTGGAGTAATAGTAGTAGACGCCTTGTGAGTCGGTCTACTTGTTGCGGACGTGATGCCTATATACATGATCATGCCTAGATAATATCATAATTATTCGCTTTTCTATCAATTGCTCGACAGTAATTTGTTCACCCACAATAATACTTATGCTATCTTGAGAGAAGCCTCTAGTGAAACCTATGGCCCCCGGTCTATCTCTTATCATATTTTCTTCCAATCTACTTTTATTTGCATCTTTACTTTTTGCATCTATATTATAAAATACCAAAAATATATCTATCTTATCATACTATCTCTATTAGATCTCACTTTACATGAAGTGGCCGTGAAGGGATTGACAACCCCTTTATTGCGTTGGTTGCGAGTTCTTTGTTTGTTTGTGTAGGTGCGCGGGACTTTTGAGGAGCCTCCTACTGGATTGATACCTTGGTTCTCAAAAACTGAGGAAATACTTACGCTACTATTGCTGCATCACCCTTTCCTCTTCCAGGAAAACCAACGCAAGCTCAAGACGTAGCATGTAGCTGGCTAGCCTGTTCGCTCATCAAACTTGAGGTCTCGGGTTCGATAACTACACTTGAGCATAACTGCAGCCTCGGCGCTTGTTTTCTAGGGTTTGCACGCTTCACACTCTCTCTCCAGTATATATATACACGCTGGAGCCTCAGCGCTTGTAGTTTCTCTCTTCACACTCTCTCACCCTCTCCAGATTTAAACAAGACTTCGTTGGCCTCTCTCTCCCCTCACTGCTGGTCAAAGAGCCGGCAGGATCCGTCCGTCGGAAAGGGAAGGAGGCTTAACGCTGTCGCCGTTGGTGAGGGAGGGAATCCACTACCGGCGCAGCTGTTCAGTTTCACTCAGCAGCGGCGCGGGAGGGCCTCCGACCCCTTCTTCTTTGCCGCCATCCCGTTGCCAACCGAACCACGCCCCAAGAACCTTAAGGTATAATTTACTTATTCCACATGCATTGCTCTAGCTGCATGTGGGCTTTTTCCGCTTCTGCACTCGAATCTAGGTGTCGGATCAAACAGGAAAGTAGTGGGGAAAATTGTATACCATGAATCTAGGACGTGGTTCAAAGAGGAAAGGAGTGGGAGAAAGTAGTGGGAAAAGTTGTATAGCATGAATCTAGGACGTGGTTCAAAGAGGAAAGGAAGGGGGAAAGTTGTGGGGAAAGTTGTATAGCATGAATCTAGGACGTGGTTCAAAGAGAGGAATGGGGGAAAGTAGTGGGGAAAGTTGTATCGCATAAATCTAGGACGTGGTTCAAAGAGGAAAGGAAGGGGCGAGAGTACTAGTACAGACTGGCTATCTAGCACCTACATTGGTCGAAAAGGGAAAACAATGACAAATGTAGTATGCACATCTGTAACGAACTGATCTTTTGTTTTGGGGGACAAGGCTGTAGAGTTTGAGCAGGACTAGATTTGCTACGCTCACACAGGGAAAGGTGTCTAAAGATAACAAAACTAGGACCAACACAAATATGCTCCTTGGTTGTTTGTTCTTTGTTGCAACAGACTGTGCATGACCACAGTACATCGGTAGATGCACATGGTGCTGGTGCGTCCACTTTCCCGTGCAACTCTTTAGCTGTTGTTAATCTAAGACCCTTTTGGTTAAAAACTCCCTAGTCCCTACCTGCTTGGTTCCAGGGACTAAACATGGACTAGAGGTTATTAAATGACATGCTAAAAGACCATGTTACCCCTAGTAATGAACTAATAGAGACAAGGTGCGATGCGTGGCAGGGGCAACTATTGGAAAAAGTCCCAAAAAGACTCCCTCGGGGTCTTCTTTCTTTAGTCCCAAATGCCCACTTTTAGTCCCTAAAAGTCCCTCCTGTTTGGTTTAGATAGGACTGACACGGAGTTTTTTTAGTCCCTACACCAAAATGTCCCTGTAAACAAACACCCTCTAATGATGCCGCTGGAAAATTAATGCAATGCCATAGTTAAAAGCAAATTACATGTTTAACGAATTTTATTGTTAATATAATCTCTATGTTAATAGTTTGAGAAATGCTATTGTCTTGCTTTCTTTCTCATTTAGATAAGGTAGATGCTTCTTTTTGTTGGCTTATGTGTCATCCACTGTTATTGACCACTAGTTGTTTCCTTTGCACCTCTGTCTAAACAGGGTTATCTACTTCACCTCGTTGCCATTGTGACCTTTTGTTGCACTACACAAAACACTTTTGTTTTAAGAGTGTTTTGTGCAGTTCAACCAAAATGTCACACCGACAACGTTGCTTGATTGCTTGATCTTAGTGGAACTGCACAAGAGGAGATCTTAGTTCCTATCCGTGTTGGCAAATTTGGTTTAGATCTTCTTCTTGTGAGTTGTTTGAATTCCGCATCATGAGAGGTCAGTACTAGCCTTCTTTCATATGATTCTGCAATGTGCTTTCATATGTTGTGCTACTTGTACGGTGATGTTGCTTGATTTTAGTGAACTGCACAAATGGATACAAGACTTCCAATCTGTATGTGCACCGTAATATCCCATTGAGGTAAGATAAGGATATTTCGCAACTGTTGGCCTGTATTTTGCCACTTTCATCAGAAAATTAATGTCATTGTTTAGTGCTATACTTGTGCTCCCTAGTTGACATGCCAAATCTTACATTAAAAGCGAAGCTTATGCATTATTGAACCGAGTGATGAAGGGAAGAACAAGCGAAAGAAAAACAAAATCAACTCCGGTGCTGTAATGAAGCCTTTGGGCTGTGATGACACAAGTAATGATATAGTTTTGCATCTTAATTTATTGCTATGGCTGGAGCGAGCAATTGTTTTGCCACCGATTTCTTGCCACTCTTAATGTAACACGTAATTATCTCTACTTGTGCAAACAGGATCTTCTTTGAAGATACCATATATTTTAGTGGGCTGCACAAGAAGATGTTGGAAACATTAAACTAATCGAGGAGTATATAGTAAGCATGGCCACCACAGTAGATAGCAACAGATGGTTCCAGAGAAGTGCTTCATTTGTATGCTCTACACAATAAGCCTCCTGACAAAGGTTGGTACTGGCCCACTGATTCCATCCATATGATTGTGCTTTGTCATCTCTATTGGTGTTGTGCTACTGTTTAGATACTGTCATGAAAAAGTGGTATTGTCCTTGAGAAGTGCTTCATCTGTGTTGTTTTATATATTTCCTTTCATTTTTTTCGAGCAAACAGGGATGCTAGCATTTAGTTGTCCTCTTGTATTTGCACAACATGATCATCTTCCTCTGAAGAAGAATATGGAGTACGTGAAGTGACTAGTTCTGATTAGGCCAGGATGAAGAAGCCCTGTCTATCTTCTCATCAGAAGGAGCAATTGAAGGATGGTTACATTACTCCCCACAAGACCAAACTAACTTCATTTCGGAAGGGTGACAAATCTCCATTTTTTTTTGTGATCTTGTGAGTACAATATTGTTCTAGGATTCTTTTGGTGATTCCATTTTTCTAAAAGTGTGCTCTACATGGACCATGTAGGTGCCTGTTTAAACTGTCAATTCATAGTACAGTTTGCTTTATACTAATCACTTTTTTATATTTGTGCAAACAGGGGTGCTTAGCTTGATTTCAATAGGAACTGCACAAAATGTTCATGAATATATCGAATCATTCATCTCCACCACAAGAAAGGAGGTGTCGATAAGTTCAAGGTGTTACAACATATAAGGGCGAAATCATACAAGCTACACGCGAATATGGTTGATTTTGGTGGAACTGCACAAAAAGAACAACTGGTTTATTTAGCACGAGGTGCCATGTCAATGTCCGAACTGATGGCAAACCCTGCCCATTCCACAATCGTAGGCATTTGATATTTTGGAATGAGACAACTGAAGGAAATATGCCCTAGAGGCAATAATAAAGTTATTATTTATTTCCTTATTTCATGATAAATGTTTATCATTCATGCTAGAATTGTATTAACCGGAAACATGATACATGTGTGAATGCATAGACAAAACAATATGTCACTAATATGCCTCTACTAGACTAGCTTGTTAATCAAAGATGGTTATGTTTCCTAACCATGAACAAAGAGTTGTTATTTGATTAACAAGGTCACATCATTAGTAGAATGATCTGATTGACACGACCCATTCCATTAGCTTAGCACACGATCGTTTAGTATGTTGCTACTGCTTTCATCCATAACTTATACATGTTCTGTAACTATGAGATTATGCAACTCCGTTTACGGAGGAACACTTTGGGTGCTACCAAAGCGTCACAACGTAAGCGGGTGATTATAAAGGAGTACTACAGGTGTCTCCAAAGGCGATGTTGGGTTGGCGTATTTCAAGATTAGGTTTTGTCACTCCGATTGTCGGAGAGGTATCTCTGGGCCCTCTCGGTAATGCACATCATGAAGCCTTGCAAGCACTACAACTAATGAGTTAGTTGTGAGATGATGTATTACGGAACGAGTAAAGAGACTTGCGTAACGAGATTGAACTAGGTATTGGATACCGACGATCGAATCTCGGGCAAGTAACAAACCGATGACAAAGGGAACAACGTATGTTGTTATGCGGATCGACCGACAAAGATCTTCGTAGAATATGTAGGAACCAATATGGGCATCCAGGTCCGCTATTGGTTATTGACCGAGAATAGTTCTAGGTCATGTCTACATTGTTCTCGAACCGTAGGGTCCTTGCACGCTTAAGGTTTAGATGGCAGTTATTGTGAGTTTATGTATTTTGATGTACCGAAGAAGTTCGAGTCCGGATGTGATCACGGACATGACGAGGAGTCTCGAAATGGTCGAGACATAAAGATTGATATATTGGAAGCCTATGTTTGGAGTTGAATGGTTCAAGGAAAGCAGAATTTCCGAGTAGGGAGGTTCTGGAACCCCGGGAGGTAAATGGGCCATAGTGGGCCTTAGTGGAAAGGAGAAAGGGCCAGCCCTAGGTGGCCGCGCGCCTCCCCCCTTCCCCTAGTCCTACTAGGACTAGGAAAGGGGGCCGGCCCCCCTCTCTCTCTTTCCCCCTCCGGGAATCCTATTCCAACTAGGATTGGGGAATCCTACTCCCAGAGGGAGTAGGACTCCCTGGCGCGCCTCCCTTGGCCGGCCGGCCCCCTCCCCCTTGCTCCTTTATATACGGGGGCAGGGGGGCACCCTAGGACACACAAGTTGATCCTTGAGATCGTTCCTTAGCCGTGTGCGGTGCCCCCCTCCACCATATTCCACCTCGGTTATCTGTCAAGCTTAAGCGAAGCCCCTGCCGTGAAACATCAAGATCGTCCACCACGCGTCGTCTTGTGGAACTCTCCTCGACACTCGGCTGGATCGAGTACGAGGGGCGTCATCGAGCTATCGTGTGTCAAGAACTCGGGCGCCGGAGTGCTGGCGCGGGATCGGTCGGATCGCGAGGAGAGCGTCGACTACTTCCTCTACGTTGTGATCGCTTCCGCTTGGTCTCACGAGTGCGTAGACAACACTCTCCCCTCTCGTTGCTATGCATCACCATGATCTTGCGTGTGCGTAGGAATTTTTTTGAAATTACTACGTTCCCCAACAACAACCTTGTCAAATTTTGCTCATTGATTTTAGCAAGAAGACATGCGGTTGATATTTTTGAATGGGACGCCCTTTGCTGTCAGCAGCGTCGATCAATTTTTTCTTTGTTCTTTAGTTGTGAAGTAAATATTGCCTCTGACATGTGAGTCGCTGAGATGCATAATCATCGATTGTTTTGAATATTCTCTATGAATTGCCATACTGTGTGTTTGGTTGCAATGTACCAAAACGCTAAAAAGCTGCTCAAACTCTTTGTACTCATACATTCCTTTTACTTTGCACATTGTGAAAGTGCATACTTTTTCTATAAGATTGGTCAAAGTAGAGATACTTTGATTGCAGACAAAACTTGTATGCAGACTAGAAAGGACCGGAGGAGTACATGTGAAGCTATTGCAAGCGAGGTGATCACCACAGGAATAATGCTAGTACGTATTGTTTTGCATGTTCATCCAATGCCAGTGATCTGAGAATTGAACTAATCGAAATAAATTCATTCATACACGGTCGGATTTCATATAAACATGCCAGATTTCATTACATTTCATACATTCTTCAACTAAAATGGGGTGCGCTAGAGGTATAATTAATTAACCGAAGCTACCCACCTGTGTCCCGCTGAGCCGAACAGAAGCTTCAGTGACTTAACTGCAAGGACAAGAGGATGTGGAACCCCTTCAAAATGCTAAGGACAAGGATTGGCAAAAGCTCAAGACTCTACATTTCTGTTTAAGTGATCCAAGATCACATTGAGTCTATAGGAAAGCCAATACTATTAAAAGAGGATGATGTGTTGCTTAATGATCTTGTTGCTCAAGTGCTTAGTGATATTGCTCCAAAACCCACAGCCACTTTCTCTATCCAAATATGTCCAAAACCTAAACTCCAACTCGGCCCATGGATATTTCCTACTCGGAGCCATCGAGTTCATCTGGACTTAGCCACAGTCAAAAACCCTAACAATTTGGTTCCACCTATATGGATCTCGGTCTCACCGAGATGGCCTCGCCAGTGCTTTGTGACTGTTGGATTCACTTCAATATCACCGAGATGTTGCAACCGGTCCCATCGATTTGGCTTGACTGATTCTCTGTTGCCTATTGCTCCATTTCGGTCCCACCGAGATGATGCAATCAGTGCCACCGAGATGAGATTTTCCCTAAGCCCTAGCACATCGGTCCCACCAAGTTGTTCCCGTTGGTCCCATCGAGATTACTAACATTCATATTTTTACACAAATTGGTGCCACCGAGTTTTCTGATCGGTGCCACCGAGATGGGTCAAAAGTGTGTAACGATTGGATTGTGTGGAGGTTATACATACCGTCCCACCACTACAAAAAAGACACATCCGTGACATTGTGGGCCGAACGAATTTTTTTCTGTCATACATATGACGCTTCTATGACGATAATTGTGACAAAACCCGGTATCATGATAGATGTGGTGGGCTCCTACTTCTATGACAAAAACTCATGACAAAAAATGGGCTTTTCGTCCTGGGCGGGCCGGAGACGTAGCTGCATGACATTGTTTGGGCCGTCCATGACGGAAAAAACCGTGGTAGAAGCGAGGGCGAGGAAAATTTCGGGGAGTTCCCGGTTACGATGGGAAGTCGGGGGCCGAGCGATGCGCGTTTCTCTCGTACACGTACGCGCGTGTGTGCGAGGCATTGGCTCTAACTGAACCCGAGCGAGGCGTTGGGCTCTAAGCGAACCAGTGATTGCCTTTGCGAACTACGCGTTCTCGAACCCGAGCGATCGATCGATGGCGTTGGCGAACTCGATCGAGCGATTCCTTCGCTACTGCTGCTAACTGAAGCCGATTGATTGGATGAACAGTGAGTGTTGCGGGGGGGTTGGATGAATAGTGAGCGGTGGGGGTGGATGCAGGACCCCGTGGCGTTGCCTCTGGATGAATAGGACCCCGTGGTGTGGAGGGCTGGATGAACAGTAGATGGTTGATACGTCTCCAACGTATCTATAATTTTTGATTGTTCCATGCTACTTTATCTACTGTTTTAGGCAATATTGGGCTTTATTATCCACTTTTATATTATTTTTGGGACTAACCTATTAACCGTAGGCCCAGCCCATTCTTTGTTTTATGCCTATTTGGTGTTTGAGGAAAAGGAATATCAGACGGAGTCAAAACGGAACAAAATCAACTGGAGAGGTTATTTTTAAAAGGAAACCCACCTGACGGACTTGGACCCCACGTCAGAAGATACGGGAGGAGCTCACGAGGGTGGGGGCGCGCCCTCCCCCCCTGGGCGCGCCCCCCAGCCTCGTGGGGCCCCCGTAGCTCCACCGACGTTCTCCCTGCACCCATATATACCTATGTACCCTAAAACTTCCAGAACAGAAAATAGATCGGGAGTTCCGCCGCAAGCCTCTGTAGCCACCAAAACCAATCGGGACCTGTTCCAAGGCACCTGGGGGGGATCCCATCACCGGAGGCCATCTTCATCATCCCGGCGCTATCCATGACGAGGAGGGAGTAGTTCACCCACGGGGCTGAGGGTATGTACCAGTAGCTATGTGTTTGATCTCTCTCTCGTGTTCTCTCTCGAGTTCTTCTATGGCACGATCTCGATGTATCCCGAGCTTTGCTATTGTAGTTGGATCTTATGATGTTTCTCCCCCTCTACTCTCTTGTGATGAATTGAGTTTCCCCTTTTGAAGTTATCTTATTGGATTGAGTCTTTTATGAACACTTGATGTATGTCTTGCGTGGGATAACCGTGGTGACAATGGGTTATTCTATTGATCCACTTGATGTATGTTTTGGTGATCAACTTGCGGGTTTCGTGACACTTGGGAACCTATGCATAGGGGTTGGCACACGTTCTTGACTCTCCGGTAGAAACTTTGGGGCACTCTTTGAAGTACTTTTATGTTGGTTGGATGAATCTGAGATTGTGTGATGCATATCGTATAATCATGCCCACGGATACTTGAGGTGACAATGGAGTATCTAGGTGACATTAGGGTTTTGGTTGATTTGTATCTTAAGGTGTTATTCTAGTACGAACTCTTTTATAGATCGATCCGAAAGAATAGCTTTGTGGTGGTTTCGTACCCGACCATAATCTCTACATTTGTTCTCCGCTATTAGTGTCTTTGCAGTGAATCTTTGTCGCATGTTGAGGGCTTGTCATATGTTCTATCTATGTTATTATTGTTGAGAGAACTTGCACTAGTGAAAGTATGAACCCTAGGCCTTGTTTCCTATCATTGCAATACTGTTTACGCTCACTTTTACCGCTAGTTACCTTGCTGTTTTTATTATTTCAGATTACAAAAACCTATATCTACTATCTATTTTGCACTTGTATCACCATCTCTTTGCCAAACTAGTGCACCTATAAAATTTACCATTGTATTGGGTGTGTTGGGGACACAAGAGACTTTTTGTTATTTGGTTGCAGGGTTGTTTGAGAGAGACCATCTTCATCCTGCGCCTCCTACGGATTGATAAACCTTAGGTCATCCACTTGAGGGAAATTTGCTAATGTCCTACAAACCTGTGCACTCGCAGGCCCAAGAACGTCTACAAGAAGAAGGTTGTGTAGTAGACATCAAGCTCTTTTCTTGCGCCGTTGCCGGGGAGGTGAGTGCTTGAAGGTATATCTTTAGATCTTGCAATTGAATCTTTTTGTTTCTTGTTTTAGCACTAGTCTAGTTTATAAAAGAAAACTAAAAAAATGGAGTTGAGTTTGTCTCAAACGCTTCACCTTTTTTATATATTTCGTGAATTTGATGGGAAGGAAAATTGTGCTCAAGTGCTAGAAGAAGAATTACATAGAATGCTTGGCATGAAATATGTGAATGATGAGCATGATTGCAATGTTGTTAGTATGAATTCCTTGAATATCCATGATGCTAATGATATGCAAAGCCACAGGCTTGGGGAAGCTATGTTTGATGAAGATGATATTTTTTGTCCCCCAAGCTTTGATGAGCAAATTTACTATGATGAAAGCATGCTTCCTATTTATGATGATTATTGTGATGATACGTATGCTATAAAGAAGAAGTTTGCTTATGTGGAGAGTAGAAACTTTTCTATGCTAGTAGATCATGAAAAGAATGCTTTAGGTGCTGGTTATATTGTTGAATTTATTCATGATGCTACTTAAAATTATTATGAGGGAGGAACATATGCTTGTTGGAATTGCAATAATATCAAGTTTCCTCTCTATGTGCTTAAATTCTTGAAGCTATGCTTGTGTTACTTTCCTATGCTTGTTGATTATTGTTCCCATAAGTTGTTTGCTCCCAAAATTTCTATGCATAGGAAGTGGGTTAGACTTAAATGTTCTAGTCATATGCTTCATGATGCTCCCGTTATGTTTCAATTCTTATCCTTTACGTGAGCATCATTGTCATCATCATGCCTAGCTAAAAGGCATTAAAGAAAAGCACTTGTTGGGAGACAACCCAACATTTATCCTTACTGTTTTTGTGTGTCCACATGATTATGCTACTGTAGTAATCATGTTTTATAGCTTTTGTTTCAATAAAGTGCCAAGTAGAACCTTTGGGAAGACTTGGGTGAAGTTTATATGATCTTGCTGTGAAAAACAGAAACTTTAGCGCTCACGAGATTAGCTGCCATTTTTTACCGTAGAGTGATTTTAGGTTGATTATTTTTGCAGATGATTAATAGACAAATTTCTCAGGTCCAGCAATTTATTTCATAATTTTTGGGGTTCCAGAATTATACGTTTTATACAGATTACTACAGACTGTTCTGTTTTTGACAGATTCTGTTTTCTATGTGTTGTTTGCTTATTTTGATGAATCTATGAGTAGTATCGGAGGGTATGAACCATATAGAAGTTAGAATACAGTAGATATTACACCAATATGAATTTATAATGAGTTCATTACAGTACCTAAGTGGTGGTTTTATTTTCTTATACTAACGGAGCTTACGAGTTTTGTGTTGAGTTTTGTGTGGTTGAAGTTTTCAAGTTTTGGGTAAAGATTCGATGGACTATGGAATAAGGAGTGGCAAGAGCCTAAGCTTGGGGATGCCCAAGGCACCCCAAGGTAATATTCAAGGACAACCAAGCAACTATGCTTGGGGATGCCCCGGATGGCATCCCCTCTTTCGTCTTCGTTCATCGGTAACTTTACTTGGAGCTATATTTTTATTCACCACATGATATGTGTTTTGCTTGGAGCGTCATTTTCTTTTGTTAGTTTTTGCTTTCTGTTAATTAGATTAGTGTTTTGCATCTTTAGTTTCAATAAAGAAGTCAATGATAGCCTTTGCCATGCTTATTTTGCTAGTTTGCATGTTGCTGTTTGAAAACAGAAAGTTTACCGTTGTTGCAAAAATTCCCTAGAAAAGTCAGAGCATGGTCTAACGTTGAATCTTTTTGCATATTGAGCTCTGATAATTTATTACAGTGGGAATTTTAGTTCATAATTTTTGGAGTCAGTGAAGTATTGATACTCTTGCATTCTTTACAGACTGTACTGTTTTGACAGATTGCTGTTATGTTTGCGTTGTTTGCATATGTTTGTTTGTTTAATGATTCTATTTGAGGATAGGAGTATTAAATATGCAGAGGCATTTAGTATTAAATGTTGAATAATAATTTAAGTTATTTGTTACAGTAGAATATGATAAGGTTTTGCATTCGTTTATACTAACCTATCTCACGAGTTCTTGTTGAGTTTGTTGTGAATGAAGCTTTTGATAAAAAGAGAAACCATGATATGAGAGGAATTAAGGAGACACAAAAGTTCAAGCTTGGGGATGCCCAAGGCACCCCAATATAATATTTCAAGAAGTCTCAAGCATCTAAGCTTGGGGATGCCCCGGTAGGCATCCCACCTTTCTTCTTCAACAACTATCGGTTAGTATCGGTTGAGCCTAAGTTTTTGCTTCTTCACATGAGTTGTGCTATCCTTGCATGTAGTTTTATTTAGCTTTGCTTGCTGTTTGAATAAAGTATCAAGATCTGAAATTCTTTAATGAGAGAGAGCCATACATGAATTGGAATTTGTTAGAATACTCTATGTGCTTCACTTATATCTTTTGAGCTTGATAGTTTTTGCTCTAGTGCTTCACTTATATCTTTCAAGAGCATGGTGGTAGTTTTATTTTGAAGAAATATATGAACTCTCATGCTTCACTTATATTATTTTGAGAGTCATTAATAACATGGTAATTTTCTTAATGTTAATATACTTAGTGTTCAAGATATGTGAAACTTTCTTTTGAATGAATTGAATACTAAGATAAATTTAATGCTTAATAATTGTTTTGAGATATGGAGGTAATAATATCAAAGTTGTGCTAGTTGAGTAGTTGTGAATTTGAGAAATACTTGTGTTGAAGTCTGCAAGTCCCGTAGCATGCATGTATGGGTAAAGTTGTGTAACAAATTTGAAGCATGAAGTGTACCTGGCTTGTGCATCCTTATGAGTGGTGGTCGGGGACGAGCGATGGTATTTTCCTACCAATCTATCCCCCTAGGAGCATTGTGCGTAGTACTTGATTTTTGATGACTTCTAAATTTTTGCAAGTATATGAGTTCTTTTGACTAATGTTGAGTCCATGGATTATCGCACTTTTACCTTTCCGCATTTGCTAGCCTCTTGATTACGTGCATTGCCCTTTCTCACATTGAGAGTTGGTGCAAACTTTGCGGTGCATCAAACCCGTGATATGATCGCTCTTTCACACATAAACCTCCTTATATCTTCCTCAAAACAGCCATCATACCTACCTATTATGGCATTTACATAGCCATTCCGAGATATATTGCCATGCAACTTTCCACCGTTCCGTTCATCATGACATACTTTACTTTTGTCATATTGCCATTGCATGATCTTGTAGTTGACATCGTATTTGTGGCAAAGCCACCATGCATATTTTTCATACATGTCACTCTTGATTCATTGCACCATCCCGGTACACCGCCGGAGGCATTCATATAGAGTCATATCTTGTTCTAGTTTCGAGTTGTAATATCAAGTTGTTGTAATAAAAGTGTGATGATCATCATTATTAGACCATTGCCCCAATGAGGAAAAGGATGATGGAGACTATGATTCCCCCACAAGTCG
This sequence comes from Aegilops speltoides, assembly GCA_021437245.1. NCBI lineage: Eukaryota > Viridiplantae > Streptophyta > Magnoliopsida > Poales > Poaceae > Aegilops > Aegilops speltoides. The sequence goes on from CM038142.1 coordinate 379,170,826, forward strand.
GGATGAGACTCTGGACGAAAAAAAAGAGAAAGGCCAAATGAAAAAAAAAGAGAAGGCCCAAAAAAATGAGAGAAAAAGAGAGAAGGGGCAATGTCACTATCCTTTTACCACACTTGTGCTTCAAAGTAGCACCTTGTTCTTCATGTAGTGAGTCTCATATATTTGTGCTTCAAAGTAGCACCATGTTTTTCATATAGTGAATCTCATAAGTTGTCTTTTTTAATACTAGTGGGAATTTTTCATTATAGAACTTGGCTTGTATATTCCTACGATGGGCTTCCTCAAATGCCCTAGGTCTTCGTGAGCAAGCAAGTTGGATGCACACCCACTAGTTTTCTTTTGTTAAGCATTTGTAGCTCTAGTACATCCGTTGCATGGCAATCCCTACTCCTCATGTTGACATCAATTGATGGGCACCTCCATAGCCCGTTGATTAGCCTCGTCAATATGAGACTTTCTCCTTTTTTGTCTTCTCCACACAATCCCCATCATCATATTCTATTCCACCCATAGTGCTATATCCATGGCTCATGCTCATGTATTGCATGAAGGTTGAAAAAGTTTGAGATTATTTGAGTATGAAACAATTGCTTGGCTTGTCATCAGGGGTATAGAAGTTGGGAACATCTTTGTGTGACGAAAATGAAGCATAGCCTAACCATATGATTTTGTAGGGATGAACTTTCTTTTGCCATGTTATTTTGAGAAGACATGATTGCTTTGATTAGTACGCTTGAAGTATTATTATTTTTGTGTCAATATGAACTTTTGTCTTGAATCTTTTGGATCTAAATATTCATGCCATAATTAAGAAGATTTACATTGAAATTATGCCAAAGTATCACTCCGCATCAAAAATTCTTTTTTATCATTTACCTACTCGAGGACGAGCAGGAATTAAGCTTGGGGATGCTTGATACGTCTCCAACGTATCTATAATTTTTGATTGCTCCATGAGACTTTATCTACTGTTTGAGGCAATATTGGGCTTTATTATCCACTTTTATATTATTTTTGGGAGTAACCTATTAACAGGAGGCCTAGCCCAGATTTGCTGTTTTATGCCTATTTGGTGTTTGAGGAAAAGGAATATCAGACGGAGTCAAAACGGAATGAAATCAACTGGAGAAGTTATTTTTGGAAGGAAACCCACCTGATGGACTTGGACCCCACGTTAGAAGATACGGGAGGTGCTCACGAGGGTGGGGGCGCGCCCTCCCCCCTGGGCGCGCCCCCTGCCTCGTGGGGCCCCCGTAGCTCCACCGACGTTCTCCCTGCACCCATATATACCTACGTACCCTAAAACTTCCAGAACAGAAAATAGATCGGGAGTTCCTCCGCCGCAAGCCTCTATAGCCACCAAAAACCAATCGGGGCCCTGTTCGGCACCCTGCCGGAGGGGGATCCCATCACCGGAGGCCATCTTCATCATCCCGGCGCTATCCATGACGATGAGGGAGTAGTTCACCCTCGGGGCTAAGGGTATGTACCAGTAGCTATGTGTTTGATCTTTCTCTCGTGTTCTCTCTCGTGTTCTTCTATGGCACGATCTTGATGTATCCCGAGCTTTGCTATTGTAGTTGGATCTTATGATGTTTCTCCCCCACTACTCTCTTGTGATGAATTGAGTTTCCCCTTTTGAAGTTATCTTATTGGATTGAGTCTTTTATGAACACTTGATGTATGTCTTGCGTGGGATAACCGTGGTGACAATGGGTTATTCTATTGATCCACTTGATGTATGTTTTGGTGATCAACTTGCGGGTTTCGTGACACTTGGGAACCTATGCATAAGGGTTGGCACACGTTCTTGACTCTCCGGTAGAAACTTTGGGGCACTCTTTGAAGTACTTTTATGTTGGTTGGATGAATCTGAGATTGTGTGATGCATATCGTATAATCATGCCCACTGATACTTGAGGTGACAATGGAGTATCTAGGTGACATTAGGGTTTTGGTTGATTTGTATCTTAAGGTGTTATTCTAGTACGAACTCTTTTATAGATTGATCCGAAAGAATAGCTTTGTGGTGGTTTCGTACCCGACCATAATCTCTACATTTGTTCTCCACTATTAGTGTCTTTGGAGTGACTCTTTGTCGCATGTTGAGGGCTTGTCATATGTTCTATCTATGTTATTATTGTTGAGAGAACTTGCACTAGTGAAAGTATGAACCCTAGGCCTTGTTTCCTATCATTGCAATACCGTTTACGCTCACTTTTACCGCTCGTTACCTTGCTGTTTTTATTATTTCAGATTACAAAAACCTATATCTACTATCTATTTTTTGCACTTGTATCACCATCTCTTCGCCGAACTAGTGCACCTATACAATTTACCATTGTATTGGGTGTGTTGGGGACACAAGAGACTTTTTGTTATTTGGTTGCAGGGTTGTTTGAGAGAGACCATCTTCATCCTACGCCTCCTACGGATTGATAAACCTTAGGTCATCCACTTGAGGGAAATTTGCTACTGTCCTACAAACCTGTGCACTTGCGGGCCCAACAACGTCTACAAGAAGAAGGTTGTGTAGTAGACATCAATGGTGGAGGGGTGCCCGTGGAGGGGTGGTTGAATAGTAGCCGGTGGAGTAGCGCGTGGTGGGGGCTGGATGAACAGGAGCCCGTGGAGGCTGGAGGAGGTCGACGGTAGCCCGTGGAGGCTGGAGGAGGTCAACGGTGGAGATGAACAGTATCCCGTGGAGTCCCGTTTTGCGGTACGCCACACCCCTCCCAATGAACAAGACCCCCTTTTCGACTATAGCGCTCCAACACAAGTCCGTTTCGTCCATTTTGCGGTACGCCACACCCCTCCCGATCAACAGGACCCCCGTTTCGACCGTAGGAGGTCCGTTTCCTCTGCTTTGCGGTATGCCACACCCCTCCCGATCAACAGGACCCCCGTTTCGACCGTAGGAGGCCCGTTTCCTCCGTTTTGCGGTACGCCAGACCCCTCCCGATGAACAGGATCCCGTTTCGAACATGGCCGGTCGAACACAAGGCTGTTTCCTCCGTTCTACGGTACGCCAGGCCTCGTTTCCATCGACTGTTCCGTCCAAGCCCTCCCGATGAACACGACCATGCATTCCGTTCTGACCCAGCCGGTTGGCTCCCCATGAATGCGACGACGACGTTGTTTCTCTATTCCGACCCAACCATGTACACGAGCCTTGGCCGTACGTATGCGCGAGTAGGCGTTCGAGATCCCGCCCGTATGTACACATACGTGGCCATATTTTCTTTCTTGCACACTGGCCGCTATACGTACGTGTACATGCTACGTGCGCGCCTCTACTATGACACGTGCGCGCCTCTACATCGACCAGTATATATGCACGTACACGTTCGCTAACAGAATGACAACGCTACGTACGCTTCGACCAGGTGGGTCCCGACTGTCAGGCACTTCCTTGCGTGCGAAAATGTAGCTGTTGGGTCCCAACTGTCAGGGGGGCGAATCATTTTTTTCTGGACGCACTTCCTTGCGTGCGAAGATGTAGCTGGTGGGTCCCAGCAGTCAGGGGGCGAATCGTTCTTTTTTTGCCCGGACGCACTTCCTTGCGTGCAAAGATGTAGCTGCTGGGTCCCAGCAGTCAGGGGGGCGAATCGGTTTTTTTTGCCCGGACGCACTTCCTTGCGTGCGAAGATGTAGCTGGTGGGTCCCAGCAGTCAGGGGGAAATGTTTTTCCACGAAATACAGTGGCCTGTCCGGTGGGTCCCAGCTGTCAGGTGGAGGAATCATTATTTTCCGCGTAATAAGGAGGCACTTCCTTGCTGCGGCCGTGGACCCAGTTGTCAGCCTCTCCACATACAGTCCATGTCTAATGGAAGTTGTTCCTTGACCACCTTGACCACGCCGCGCCGAGAGCACTAGGGCGGTGGACGACGGCGAGGCCTAGGAAGGGGACGACTCGGAGCCGGGGAAGACGCGGTAGTGGAAGCTTGCGCGGAGAGAATCTGAGGTTCTTGGTTTGGCTGCGGTGTGAGGCTTGCCGTCGCCCATGAGGCCTTGCCCGGTGGGAATAGTAGAGGCGGTGAGGCCTCATGGCAAGACTTCCCGCCACGGGAGGCGAGGAGCATGCGACACGACCGGCGCTGCTTTGGGCGGTGGAGCAAGAAGACCAGAGGTTGAAGAAGCACTACGGCCGTTGGATGGACATCGACGGTCACTAGAGCTAGAATCGTTCATATTGACTAAAGTTGACAAAGGCCCCGTCGATCAACTTAGTAGGCCCTAAGTCAGCCTCCCACCATGGTGGGTCCCATCTAACAAGGGAGTATTCATTTTTTGTGCGTAATAAGGAGGCACTTCCGGTGGGTCGGTGATGATGGGGGAACGTTTTTTAGCGAAATATGGTGGCCCGTCCGGTGGGTCCCAACGGTCGAGAAGCGTTTTTTGCGAAATAAGGTGGCCCGTTCGGTGGGTCCCTCTTTGTCGGTGGAGGAATAATTATTTTGCGGCGTAATAAGGAGGCACTTCCTTGCGGCCGCTGGACCCGGTATCGACCTCTCCACGTCTGATACTCTTGATGGAAGTCGGTCGTTGACCATGTTGGCCATGATACGTCTCCAACGTATCTATAATTTTTGATTGCTCCATGCTACTTTATCTACTGTTTTAGGCAATATTGGGCTTTATTATCCACTTTTATATTATTTTGGGACTAACCTATTAGCAGGAGGCCCAACCAGATTCTTTGTTTTATGCCTATTTGGTGTTTGAGGAAAAGGAATATCGACGGAGTCAAAGCGGAACGAAATCAACTGGAGAAGTTATTTTTGGAAGGAAACCCACCTGATGGACTTGGAATCCACGTTAGAAGATACGGTAGGTGCTCACGAGGGTTGGGGCGCGCCCACCCCTCCTGGGCGCGCGCCCCTGCCTCGTGGGGCCCCCGTAGCTCCACCAACGTACCCCCTGCACCCATATATACTCACGTACCCTAAAACTTCCAAAACAGAAGATAGATCGGGAGTTCCGCCGCCGCAAGCCTCTGTAGCCACCAAAACCTCTCGGGGCCGTCCGGCACCTGCTGGGAGGGATCCATCACCGTTGGCCATCTTCATCATCCCGGCGCTATCCATGACGAGGAGGGAGTAGTTCACCCTCGGGGCTGAGGGTATGTAGCAGTAGCTATGTGTTTGATCTTTCTCTCTCGTGTTCTCTCTCGTGTTCCATCTATGGCACGATCTTGATGTATCCCGAGCTTTGCTATTGTAGTTGGATCTTATGATGTTTCTCCCCCTCTACTCTCTTGTGATGAATTGAGTTTCCTCTTTGAAGTTTTCTTATCGGATTGAGTCTTTATGAGAACACTTGATGTATGTCTTGCCGTGATTATCTGTGGTGACAATGGGATATCATGTGCCACTTGATGTATGTTTTGGTGATCAACTTGCGGGTTTCGTGACACTTGGGAACCTATGCATAGGGGTTGGCACACGTTCTTGACTCTCCGGTAGAAACTTTGGGGCACTCTTTGAAGTGCTTTTATGTTGGTTGTATGAATCTGAGATTGTGTGATGCATATCGTATAATCATGCCCACGGATACTTGAGGTGACAATGGAGTATCTAGGTGACATTAGGGTTTTGGTTGATTTGTATCTTAAGGTGTTATTCTAGTACGAACTCTTTTATAGATTGATCCGAAAGAATAGCTTTGTGGTGGTTTCGTACTCGACCATAATCTCTACGTTTGTTCTCCGCTATTAGTGGCTTTGGAGTGACTCTTTGTTGCATGTTGAGGGCTTGTCATATGTTCTATCTATGTTATTATTGTTGAGAGAACTTACATTAGCGAAAGTATGAACCCTAGGCCTTGTTTCCTATCATTGCAATACCGTTTACGCTCACTTTTACCACTTGTTACCTTGCTGTTTTTATTATTTCAGATTACAAAAACCTATATCTACTATCTATTTTTCACTTGTATCACCATCTCTTCGCCGAACTAGTGCACCTATACAATTTACCATTGTATTGGGTGTGTTGGGGACACAAGAGACTATTTGTTATTTGGTTGCAGGGTTGTTTGAGAGAGACCATCTTCATCCTACGCCTCCTACGGATTGATAAACCTTAGGTCATCCACTTGAGGGAAATTTGCTACTGTCCTACAAACCTGTGCACTTGCAGGCCCAACAACGTCTACAAGAAGAAGGTTGTGTAGTAGACATCAAGCTCTTTTCTGGCGCCGTTGCCGGGGAGGCTAGGTAAAGGGTACTTACACTCCGTCACTAAGCTCTTTTCTGGCGAGGTGAGTGCTTGAAGGTATATCTTTAGATCTTGCAATCGAATCTTTTTGTTTCTTGTTTTATCACTAGTTTAGTTTATAAAAGAAATTTACAAAAAAATGGAGTTGAGTTTGTCTCATACGCTTCACCTTTTTAATATCTTTCGTGAGTATGATGGAAAGGAAAATTGTGCTCAAGTGCTAGGAGAAGAATTACATAAAATTCTTGGCATAAAATATTTGAATGATGAGGATGATTGCAATGTTGTTAGTATGAAATCCTTGAATATCCATGATGCTAATGATATGCAAAGCCACAAGCTTGAGAAAGCTATGTTTGATGAATATGATATATTTTGTCCCCCAAGCTTTTATGAGCAAATTTACTATGATGATAGCATGTCTCCTACCTATGATGATTATTGTGATGATACGTATGCCATAAAGAAGAAGTTTGCTTATGAGGAGAGTAGTAAAATTTCTATGCTAGTAGATCATGAAAAGAATGCTTTAGGTGCTGGTTATATTGTTGAATTCATTCATGATGCTACTGAAAATTATTATGAGAGAGGAAAATATGCTTGTAGGAATTGCAATAATGTCAAGTTTCCTCTCTATGTGCTTAAAATCTTGAAGTTATGCTTGTTGTGCCATCCTATGCTAGTTGATTATTGTTCCCATAAGTTGTTTGCTCCCAAAATCCCTATGCATAGGAAGTGGGTTAGAATTAAATGTGCTAGTCATATGCTTCATGATGCTCCCGTTATGTTTCAATTCTTATCTTTTTTGTGAGCATCATTGTCATCATCATGCCTAGCTAAAAGGCATTAAAGAAAAGCGCTTGTTGGGAGACAACCCGATATGTATCCTTACTGTTTTTGTGTGTAAACATGATTATGCTACTTTAGTAATCATGTTTTATAGCTTTTGTTTCAATAAAGTGCCAAGTAGAACCTTTTGGAAGACTTGGGTGAAGTTTATATGATCTTGCTGTGAAAAACATAAACTTTAGCGCTCACGAGAATAGCTGCCATTTTTTACTGGGAGTGATTTTAGGTTTATTCCAATTGATGCTGATCAATAAACAAATTTTACAGGTCTTCTAATTTTGGTAGAATTTTTTGAGTTCCAGAAGTTTGCGTTAGTTACAGATTACTACAGACTGTTATGTTTTTGACAGATTCTATTTTGCGTGTGTTGTTTGCTTATTTTGACGACTCTATGGCTAGTAAAATAGTTTATAAACCATAGAGAAGTTGGAATACAGTAGGTTTAACACCAATATAAATAAAGAATGAATTCATTACAGTACCTTGAAGTGGTGTTTTGTTTTCTTTTGCTAACGGAGCTCACGAGTTTTCTGTTAAGTTTTGTGTTGTGAAGTTTTCAAGTTTTGGGTAAAGATTCGATGGACTATGGAATAAGGAGTGGCAAGAGCCTAATCTTGGGGATGCCCAAGGCACACCAAGGTAATATTCAAGGACAACCAAGAGCCTAAGCTTGGGGATGCCCCGGAAGGCATCCCCTCTTTCGTCTTCGTTCATCGGTAACTTTACTTGGAGCTATATTTTTATTCACCACATGATATGTGTTTTGCTTGGAGCGTCATTTTATTTTCTTTAGCTTTGCTTGCTATTTGAATAAAGTACCAAGATCTGAATTCTTTAATGAGAGAGAGCGATACATAAATTGGAATTTGTTAGAATACTCTTTGTGCTTCACTTATATCTTTTGAGCTTGATAGTTTTGCTCATAGTGCTTCACTTATATCTTTTAGAGCACGGTGGTGGATTATTTTAAAGAAACTTGATCTCTCATGCTTCACTTAGATTATTTTGAAAGTCGTTATTAGCATAGTAATTTGCTTAATGTTAATATACTTGGTGTTCAAGATATGTGAAACTTTCTTTTGAATGAATTGAATACTAAGATAAATTTAATGCTTAATAATTGTTTTGAGATATGGAGGTAATAATATCAAAGTCGTGCTAGTTGAGTAGTTGTGAATTTGAGAAATACTTGTGTTGAAGTTTGCAAGTCCGTAGCATGCACGTATGGGTAAAGTTGTGTAACAAATTTGAAGCATGAAGTGTACGACTTGTGCATCCTTATGAGTGGCGGTCGGGGACGGCGATGGTCTTTTCCTACCAATCTATCCCCTAGGAGCATTGTGCGTAGTACTTGATTTTGATGACTTCTAAATTTTTGCAATAAGTATATGAGTTCTTTTGACTAATGTTGAGTCCATGGATTATCGCACTTTTACCTTTCCGCATTTGCTAGCCTCTTGATGCCGTGCATTGCCCTTTCTCACATTGAGAGTTGGTGCAAACTTCACGGTGCATCAAACCCGTGGTATGATCGCTCTTTCACATAAACCTCCTTATATCTTCCTCAAAACAGCCATCATACCTACCTATTATGGCATTTCCATAGCCATTCCGAGATATATTGCCATGCAACTTTCCACCGCTCCGTTCATCATGACATACTTCACTTTTGTCATACTGCCATTGCATGATCTTGTAGTTGACATCGTATTTGTGGCAAAGCCACCATGCATTATTTTTCATACATGTCACTCTTGATTCATTGCACCATCCCGGTACACCGCCGGAGGCATTCATATAGAGTCATATCTTGTTCTAGTTTCGAGTTGTCATATCAAGTCGTTGTAATAAAAGTGTGATGATCATCATTATTAGAGCATAGCCCCAGTGAGGAAAAGGATGATGGAGACTATGATTCCCCCACAAGTCCGGATGAGACTCCGGACGAAAAAAAAGAGAAAGGCCAAATGAAAAAAAAGAGAAGGCCCAAAAAAATGAGAGAAAAAGAGAGAAGGGGCAATGTCACTATCCTTTTACCACACTTGTGCTTCAAAGTAGCACCTTGTTCTTCATGTAGTGAGTCTCATATATTTTTGCTTCAAAGTAGCACCATGTTTTTCATATAGTGAGTCTCATATATTGTCTTGTTCATACTAGTGGGAATTTTTCATTATAGAACTTGGCTTGTATATTCCTGCGATGGGCTTCCTCAAATGCCCTAGGTCTTCATGAGCAAGCAAGTTGGATGCACACCCACTAGTTTTCTTTTGTTGAGCATTCATAGCTCTAGTGCATCTGTTGCATGGCAATCCCTACTCCTCATGTTGACATCAATTGATGGGCATCTCCATAGCCCGTTGATTATCCTCGTCAATATGAGACTTTCTCCTTTTTTGCCTTCTCCACACAATCCCCATCATCATATTCTATTCCACCCATAGTGCTATATCCATGGCTCGCGCTCATGTATTGCGTGAAGGTTGAAAAAGTTTGAGATTATTTGAGTATGAAACAATTGCTTGGCTTGTCGTCGGGGGTATAGTAGTTGGGAACATCTTTGTGTGACGAAAATGAAGCATAGCCTAATCATATGATTTTGTAGGGATGAACTTTCTTTTGCCATGTTATTTTGAGAAGACATGATTACTTTGATTAGTATGCTTCAAGTATTATTATTTTTGTGTCAATATGAACTTTTGTCTTGAATCTTTCGGATCTGAATATTCATATCACAATTAAGAAGATTTACATTGAAATTATGCCAAAGTATCACTCCGCATCAAAAATTCTTTTTTATCATTTACCTACTCGAGGACGAGCATGAATTAAGCTTGGGGATGCTTGATACGTTTCCAACGTATCTATAATTTTTTGATTGCTCCATGCTACTTTATCTATTGTTTTAGGCAATATTGGGCTTTATTATCCACTTTTATATTATTTTTGGGACTAACCTATTAACCGGAGGCCCAGCCCAGATTTGTTGTTTTATGCCTATTTCAGTTTGAGGAAAAGGAATATCGAGGCGGAGTCAAAGCAGGCGAAATCAAGCTGGAGAAGTTATTTTTGGAAGGAAACCCACCTGATGGACTTGGACTCCACGTCAGAAGATACGGGAGGTGCTCACGAGGGTGGGGGGCGCCCACCCCCCTGGGCGCGCCCCCCTGCCTTGTGGGGCCCCCGTAGCTCCACCGACGTACCCCCTGCACCCATATATACTCACGTACCCTAAAACTTTCAGAACAGAAGATAGATCGGGAGTTTCGCCACCGCAAGCCTCTGTAGCCACCAAAAACCTCTCGGGAGCCCGTCCCGGCACCCTGCCGGAGGGGGGATCCATCACCGTTGGCCATCTTCATCATCCCGGCGCTATCCATGACGAGGAGGGAGTAGTTCACCCTCGGGGCTGAGGGTATGTACGAGTAGCTATGTGTTTGATCTCTCTCTCTCGTGTTCTCTCTCGTGTTCCATCTATGGCACGATCTTGATGTATCCCGATCTTTGCTATTGTAGTTGGATCTTATGATGTTTCTCCCCCTCTACTCTCTTGTGATGAATTGAGTTTCCACTTTGAAGTTTTCTTATCGGATTGAGTCTTTATGAGAACACTTGATGTATGTCTTGCCGTGATTATCTGTGGTGACAATGGGATATCATGTGCCACTTGATGTATGTTTTGGTGATCAACTTGCGGGTTTCGTGACACTTGGGAACCTATGCATAGGGCTTGGCACACGTTCTTGACTCTCCGGTAGAAACTTTGGGGCACTCTTTGAAGTACTTTTATATTTGTTGGATGAATATGAGATTGTGTGATGCATATCATATAATCATGCCCACGGATACTTGAGGTGGCAATGGAGTATCTAGGTGACATTAGGGTTTTGGTTGATTTGTATCTTAAGGTGTTATTCTAGTACGAACTCTTTTATAGATTGATCCGAAAGAATAGCTTTGTGGTGGTTTTGTACCCAACCATAATCTCTACGTTTGTTCTCCGCTATTAGTGGCTTTGGAGTGACTCTTTGTTGCATGTTGGGGGCTTGTCATATGTTCTATCTATGTTATTATTGTTGAGAGAACTTACACTAGCGAAAGTATGAACCCTAGGCCTTGTTTCCTATCATTGCAATACCGTTTACGCTCACTTTTACCACTTGTTACCTTGCTGTTTTTATTATTTCAGATTACAAAAACCTATATCTACTATCTATTTTGCACTTGTATCACCATCTCTTCGCGAACTAGTGCACCTATACAATTTACCATTGTATTGGGTGTGTTGGGGACACAAGAGACTTTTTGTTATTTGGTTGCAGGGTTGTTTGAGAGAGACCACCTTCATCCCTCGCCTCCTACGGATTGATAAACCTTAGGTCATCCACTTGAGGAAATTTGCTCTTGTCCTACAAACATGTGCACTTGCAGGCCCAACAACGTCTACAAGAAGAAGGTTGTGTAGTAGACATCGAGCCACGCCGCACCGAGAAACACCAGGCGGTGAGTGCAGACGACAGCGAGGCCTAGGAAGGGGCGACACGGGCGGGAAGACGCAGCAGTGGAAGCCAGCGGAGAGAATCTGAGGTTCTTGGTTCGGCTGCGGTGTGAGGCTGCCGTCGCGCATGAGAATAACGGGGGTGTGGGTGAGTAGAGGATGGCTGCCAGCGGTGGGAGTAGTCAGGCGGTGAGGCCTCCGCGGCATCCACAGCCGCCACGAGGCGAGGAGCACGCGACACGATCGGCGCTGCTTTGGGCGGCTGGAGCAAGAAGACCAGAGGTTGAAGAAGCACCACGGCCGTTGGATGGACATCGTAACGATCACTGCAGCTTGAATCGTTTATATTGACTAAGTTGACAAAGCCCTTGATGCAGCGTCAACTTAGTAGGCCCTAACTTCGGTTTGGCGAGAGAACATATAGCCCATTTGCGATTTGTAAGAATGTACAACTCATTTTTTAATTCTAATGGAATTTACTACAGCCCATTTACAGTTTGTTAAAAGTACAGCCCAACTTCTAGCTAGGACAACGATTAATAATTTCAAACAACCGCTCAAAATAGAATTCAAAAAAAATTCCCACATTTTGATGGGATCCAAAATATTTTTATCCGAAATTTCTAGTCAGGTTAAATATAATTTCAAAATAAAGTTGTATTACCTTAAAATCCAATGAAATATTGCGCGCGCAACAAGTAATGAAATTAAAATTTTCAAATTCCAAAAATAATATATTTTTAAAACTAATTACATGTTTGGTGCATAGTTACTGCCTAGTTATTATAGTTACATCCCATTTATTATTTCTTAAAGTCCATTTTCTTGTTAAGCCTAATGCATACCTCCTAGGAAAGTTTGCAGCCCAGCGGGGCGGAGAATAACAAGTTGACCCGGATATTGTGTACAACTATCGGCCCAGCTGCATTGCTGATGTTGAAAAAAAAAGGCCTGTGTAGTACAGCACAACCTAACATGGTTACTCAGCCCACATTCAGCAACGCCGGAAAGGCCCAAATAAAGCTTCTGTACAACTTTTGGGAGTCATTGAACTCAATTAATAACTTAACAAAAAAGTTAGATTACAGTGGAACCTAATTAAAAGCTGTCATGAGCAAATAATAATTCAACGGGTCCCACTTGCGCGTGTGCGCGTGCACGTGTGTGTGTGTGTGTGTGTGTGTGTGTGTGTGTGTGTGTGTGTGTGTGTGTGTGTGTGTGTGTGTGTGTGTGTGTGTGAGAGAGAGAGAGAGAGAGACCTATCGGTCGATGCTCGTAAATACATCTTTCAGCCATATGCATTGTTGATGCTCAGTAAAAACTTATATAGTTAAAACAATCATATAGAACATCATAGCACACTGAACTTGCATACAAAAATTTCACGCAGGCGGCACAATCGAGGATGGAAGCGATGGATCGCTACGGGAAGGGCTATGTTGAAACCAGCGAAGTCGTACATAACGGTTCATCGTCTTTATCAATGACGGGAAATATCTTGAATGTTGTGCAAAAAAAAAGCAGACGAGACAACACAATAAGTTCTGCTAGCACATTAAGTTGACGTGCAACCCTTTCTAAAAAAGTTCAGGTACAAAATTAGAACAGGTCACAATCAAATGTACTGGCATATCAGTGCTTCACACCCATAGCTCAGATTTAACTAGTATCTGACAAGATTCAGTTGTTACCTCAAATTAAAGCACATCCAGGCAGCCAGCCCTGCCTCTTCTCCCAAAGAAGCAGTGGCCTCTGCCGTGCGATGGAGTAGGCCCTGTGCCATCCATCATTCCGAGCAACACAGGGAAAGTCTAACGTTGACTCCTGTAATGGACGTCGTTGACAGACCCTGGCACTAGCGGCAGCGGCAGGACTTTGATTGATGGATTGACCACTTCTTCGACATGCACGAACACTCGATATAGGTACATCCCTAACATGGTCCGCGGCGGCCTTGGTGGCGACGAATAGTACAACCCCGGTTCCTGCACCAGTATCTCAACACCAATCACCTTCGGTATGGTGGACGGCTTCTTCATCCATGCCATAACCGTCAGAGCCCAGCTATCTAGCGGAACAAACATACTTACATGCTCACCTCCAAGGTCGTTGATAAGCTCGTTCATGGACTCGTTGTTCCAAGCACGTCGAGGCATGTCGTGGAAGGTAAGCTTTGTTGAAAACTCAAGCTCAGAGGGCACCGAGCCCCATCCTGGGTGCCACCGATCAAAGCTCACCAGCGCACCATCGCAGAACAAACGCCGGGAAGATTCGAACACACGACTGCAGTCGAAAGTTGTCCGGAACCTGACAAAGAAATCAGCCGGTGGCGGATAGACTTTGACGAGCAAGTCACTTATTTGGATGTCGTGCGCAATGCCAAGAGCTTTGACAAGGTCGTCTGGCGAGATGGGAGGCCGGTCGCCGTTAATGGCTACCATCAGCACTTTGCGGGCAAACTGTTCGTCAAGCGCCGCCATGCCACTGTTGAGCGATAGCATGCAGCGACCGAAGGCAGGACGGACATCAGGATCTCCGACTCGGAGATCTGCGTTGACCGGCGACATGATAGTGCGCTTAGTCTGAGAGTCTGAGGAGGGATTTGGGGGCTGGGTAGGAATTGAGATTCTAGAGGTGGGGAGGCGGGAGGCTGGGATGAAAAGGTAGCATGAATTTGAGGCCGTAATATGCTCTCGGCATAGCGCCTAAAAACACTTAGTGGCGCCCACATGTCGGCCTAAGAGTCCTTATTCTTTCTTTTTGGAGAGCCGGCCTTTTTTCAAGATCTTTTGAGAGCCGGCACGAGAGTCATAATTGACTGTTTGGCATTGCGTTACTTCTTGGCCCATATTCAACGACACCACCTTGGACCAAACAAGTGTACATCATCGAAAAGACACGAGCTCAAATTATATAACTTGAAAAAGGAGATATACTCGAACCTTTGGAGAATGGTGATGCCCTCATTTAGCCCACCAAGAGTTCGAGACAATAAACGATTGAAACAACGATATATACAACATTCAAACACTGACTAGTGACTGCTACTGACATAAATAGCAAGACATGATAGTTCATAAGAAGTCTTGCTACACCACTAAAACGCACCCATCTGAAGTGCTCAAACTCTCGTGATCCAGAGAGAATGACATTCTAAACAGAAGCAACTATTACATAGTAAGAGTGACATAGACGAGGATGACCAAATGACAAGGAATATGCATAACAAAAGAAAGAACTACCCATCCAGAACCAGCAGCAAAGACAACAAAGTCATTCGAAGAGATGATCCAACACCATCATAATTTGCAGCCCCGCTTCAGCGACCAGTGATCCGGAGACACTAGTACTCCACCCTTTCGATGCAACAACCCAATTACCTATCAACCTGAAGGCTTGAACCACATCACTGCTTGTCATAATTGAGACATCCAAGGATCAAAGTTAATCTAGATGCCTTTGTCATTCTCATCTTCTTTTGGCTGCAGGCTGTATCGTTGACAATCAGGGGAGTTTGCTCCCGAACTCCTAGGGCTCACCATGTAGACACAGTTTTCCATAGCAAACAGAGCCTCTCTGCCATCAAGGTCCTTGCCAACAGTGATCTCCTGGTTAATCGGATAATAGAGTCCGAGAAACAGAGAGTGTGAACCAAGGCTGTTTACCCGCCTCCAACTAAAAAATCCTAAAGGCCCCAACAAGTTGGTATCCTGCTCATAGGCGTAATAGCCATTGTCCGGATACTCACGTATTACGGTGCTTGTATACTGATGGGGTTTTGCAATATAACTTTTCAGCTCATGTGTCCGAATGATCATCAGTCTTTTGTCGTCGTCTGATCGAGCGAGGAACCAGTTGTGCTTCCCTGTTTTTGGCAAAGGTGGTGTGATTACAAAGGGTGGTAATTGTAGGGACACTGCATCATATCAAAAAGGACAGTCATTGTTAATGTAAGATCAGCATTGTTCAGAGTATGAGTAGGATAATGCAAGAAACGACATTGATATGTCCTGTTGGGCCCAGGAGGAAAATACAGGAAATGTATCTTGGGTTGAAAATATAGAAGTGCCATGCATGGTTATACTCATGTTATCTCGCAATCGATTCTTCACAGGAAACTACCATGTCATGCATGTTATGTAATCATGTTCTGTCCTCACAAACCAATTCTTCAAGGTAACTAACAGATCATGCATTGTTATATACTCGTGTTCTGTGGGCAAAAAAATTGTGAGGATATTATTCTAGCCATTGATTGCTGAAGAGCGAATATAGGTATGTACACATGGTAAGCATTGCAGGATTTCACTACTTCCAAATATAGAGTTCTCTATATGCACATTTACTTCCCTAATGTATGGTTAGATGAAACCAAAAGTGTGGTGCATGTTTCTACATCATGAAAATGAGGAAACTGACATGGCCATTGATACACACTCATATTTAGCAGTAGTATATAGATTACTGTAAAATAAGGATAATATCCATATATTCCTAACCGTTTGATTATTCAAGGTACAAATTGGCTGTAATGACATGGTCACAATCGCATGAATTAACTCTTTCCAAATATAGCTGATTTACGGCGTCTCTAATACATTGCCATAGCTCTACTCAAATTCTGCTCAAACAGGGATATGCCAATCATCACAAAAAGTTCAGACAGTGTCATGGCGTCATCATTAACATGAGACGGAAACAACTTACACGCGCCATCCCAGCAATACGTGGTGCCATCTGCTTTGTCGATTGCGTAAATGATGCCATTGTGTTCAATAACATCACAGAAGTGTGTATCAGCTTTGACGATGATCCACTGCGAGCTGAGTTCTCTCCAGCTAAAGAAGGCAGCGGCGTAAATATAGGCAAGTCCGCGGTCAAACAAGGCAATTAACCTGAAGTCTGCGTAATTCGCATGTCGTGTGGGCACTTGGCATATTACAATCTTCTGCAAAACAAGGTCCGTCCAACTGACATGGTAATCTAGATGACTTGGACCGCGATGGTAACACTCTATATAATCCAATGGAGGAAGGATAATCTCATGGGAGGTCTGGAAGTTCACGAGCACCAACTCTTTACCGGCTTCTCTGAAGGCAGCCATCCAGTGGGAGTTCATGCCAAGCTAGTACATACATGCCAAGAACTTTCAGGCGATGGTGATCGGATCGATGTCGAGGGAAATGATGTATGATGACCCACTACATACCTGCAAAGAAGTTTCGGCTAATGGAGATCGGATTGAAGTCGAGGGGCATTATGTACGCCTCCGTATCATGGTGAGCCAATCTCGCAAGACCAGATAGCAACAAGCAGGGTGTCTTGAAAAGCTTAGGCCTCTCTTCGACGATGGTCGTGTGCATGTCCCTCGAGCATGCAACTAGCCGTAGGGCCTCAACATATCCATACACGAACAACAGAGGTCGAGGATGTCACTGGGAAGATTGCTCCAATCGCGGCTCATATGGATGCTGCGTGTTCGCGTTCGGCCATGGTGGAGTTTGGAAGGTGGGGGGTTTGGGGGGCTTGATTTCTGGGGAGAAGGATGTCGGTCTTTGGGCGGCTAGCGAGGAATAGTGGTCTTTGGGGAGGCGAGTGGCGGACGGTACACGGGGCACAGATGAGATGGAGGCGGAGCGGAGAAGGAGATGGAGATGGAGTGGTGCTATGGGAGCGAAGAGGGAGACAAGGCGGCGCCAATGTCTTTGTACAACAGCGGTGACAGTACCGCGATGCATAGGGTGAGGCTGACTTTGGTAACCCGAACACGCCGCCTGGACTAGTGTCAGGCGCAGGGTGTTGTCACTTCACTGTGAGGGCCGAATGAATAGTATTTTGACCATCAAGTGTACCACAGTTGTACTATTACTAGTAGTAGGAACATGAGTACTCCAGTATTGTATAGCGGAAATAGGTCTCCCGTGCTAGCATGCATGTTCACTTCATCGTTTAGGTATCATCCATATTGCGAGCAAAACCAAATTCTCGTGCATGCCCAATCAACGCCCTGCCGTGATGCATGCAGTGGTCGTTCTGGTGCATCAAGGACGGCATGCAGATCGTTCCACACTTGAGAAGAGGAAAATGGAAAGGTAGAATGCGGCAGTAGAGGAAGAGAACGCTAGCTAATGAGGCTGGGAGGGGATCGAGCAGGAAGTTAATGCTCCATGCCTAAAGGTTTTGGGAAACCCTAATTTTCATAAGGTGACTCACACTCACCTAAACGGAGGGAGTATTCCTTAACCAGAGAATGTTGTGTCTCCCACTCACGCGCTCAAAAAAAAAGCTACGACACATTTTTTTTATCTGTTTGCATAGGTCCCACCTATCGGGAAGGATGAGCACGCATACGAGCAGTGCGACTCATCGGTCTACCCGCATAGCCTTTTCGTTTAATCTACCTAGCCGTCTAATCAACTGCCTGCATGCCACTTCTCCCATTTACTTCTCCATCGGGAACCGATTCTCCTCGGCTTCTTCACCTCCCCTTCGTCTTCATTTGCATCCAAACCCCACTATGTTCACATTGTTTTAACCTCTTCAAATAATCATCTACTACTTCAGTTAGACTAGCCATCTAATCCTAATTCTCCAAACCATAGCCCTCCGTTCCAGTGGTTCCAAATGGCGAAAGAGATCGAGATGCAGGTTTTTAGCGTCCAACATGTCCTCGTCGAAGGCTCGATGCGCATAGTTTCCACCGTCACCGTCCACCCAAGGGTTGTTCGGCAGTGGGTCAACAATGTATCCAACTCCCTCGAAAAGGTAGAGACGAGGGTCATCGGTCTCGGCAGAGTACGGGCGTGCCCACAGGAAGATCCCGCGCCGCCGTCCTTGTTTGTGCCTCGAAGATGATGTTTTGGTGTACCACATCATACACTCGCCCTCCATACCAGGTGAGCTTCACGATTTCTTGTCTCGGGAGGACGTATACTTCTGTGGGGCAGACCTCGAAGGGGACAAACAGAAGCTGGAGCCGTACAACCTTGATTTGAAAAGCATCGCTGACCTACAAATCAGAATCAAAATTCCTGTAGAATATTATGATAAATAGACGCCATCCCTATTCGACGTAGCAAATTTTGTGCTCGGTACAAATCTTCAGAAGGGTGATGAGACGGTGGCATTAAGGTCGTCTGGATGGGAGAATTGTCCCTTGACGTACAAGCGGATTAAATATGCTGCCCTCGATGCCCGTGTGAGTTTCGAGATAGCTGCAAGGTCCAAAGAGCTTGTTACGAAGCCGTCTCCCATAGAGCATGAGAAGAAGAAGAAGAAGAAGAAGAAGAAGAAGAAGAAGAAGAAGAAGAAGAAGAAGAAGAAGAAGAAGAAGAGGCTGCACCAGCAGGAGGGCATTATGGATGGATGAACTATTTCCTCTCTTGTAAAAAAATTATTCCCGCTCGGTGTATATTGATATGGATGGACTATTTCGATGGTGTGCATGTCTTTGGAACAAAGTAGTAGCATGGGTCCGCTTGACTATAAGGAACTATTTATCCGCATATATAGCTTTCTCTGCTACTCCTTCCAGTGATCGGTATGCAGTGCATGTGTCCGTAGACATGACAACTTGTCCATGGAAGTTCAACTATGGCGACCATCATGTTTCATCTTGCGATTCCCACGACGCCTCTCCAACCCACGGCACCACGCCCCCCGACGTGCGCCTCACCCCTCTCGGCCGCATCGCCCCTGTGCCTTTGTGTGCATGACATGTGGGCCACCTAAAATGTGGCGAGCATCAAGTTTCTACCACAGCTACATGCGATTCCCACGACGCCGCTCGAACCCGTGAAACCACACGTCCCCCGACCCGCGACTCACCCCTCTTGGCCCCACTGCCCCTATGCCTTCGGGAGCATTACATGTGGACCAGTCACCTATCGGGTCCACATGTTATTGACTCAAAGGTAGGTGTCGTAAGGCGCTGAAGCTCAGTCCCGACGGCCCTGAGAGGGAAATGTAACTCCTGTGTCAGGGCTTGGGGTGCTCCCGCAGCATGAACTCATGCCAAACTCGAGATTTGTTTCTTTACTATACATGCACGCAACGATCTAATGGACATTGTAATCTCAACATGTGATGGGGAGCCCTAAATTTGAATTTGAAACTTATAAAACGAAAAGATTCAAAACAAATAAACTTGGAGAGAGGGAGTATATCGTAGGATGTGTCCCATACAAAATAAGTCCCCTGGTTTGTCATCGCGAAGATGCGGTTAGAAAGAAGCTGGCGTCTTCCTACTCGTCTGGCAACAAATCGGCGCATGAGCGGCATGGTCGCCTTTGACCGCCATGTGCAAGATTCGTGCTATCTTATTCAATCTCACCGTGGTTCCATCGTACCAATTCATGCGGTGGCCTGTTGCATGGTTGATCCCAATGTTGGACAAAGGTTCTACAGGAACGGTGTCACCATTGTAAATGTTGTGCAAATTGATGTTGGTACCCTTCCGTACATATGCAAGCCAATCTCCACTCGCACCAAGCCTAACGTGTGAAACAGTGGGCAGGGGGAGAATTAGGAAATGGACATGGAAGTAATCTTTAGAATGCATTTACTACGTGATCAAACTCATCTTACCTGCTCATCGGAGGAAATCCGAGTGCCCCTCAACGTCGGCATCTCAAGGGGCGTCAACTTGCAACTACGGCTATGCCATGCTGGAGAGACCCCCAAGGAAACATCCTTGTGTGTTCCACGGAACATCAAGATGCATTTGTATGAGTAGTTTATCTTGTGAGAGAAAAGGATGAACGAGGGAAGGCCTCTAGAGATAGAGATGGACACTACTACTACCAATGTGTTGGCCTGTGCGTTGTAATGGATCCAAAGTAGTAGAATAATACTTGTTCACATGCTTGAAATACAAACACTCTAGTTTTGATATACATGTGTCAGCAGACATGACAGCTTGTCCATGGAAGTTGAACCACGGCGACCATCACGTTTCTTGTTTCTACCACTGCCACACCCACACGCGATTCCCACGACGCTGCTCCAACCCACGGCACGACGTCCCCCGACATGGACATGGATCCTCTGGCGTCGCTCTCACTGCCTTGCCCTGCCTTTCCTTCGCTGACAGGTGGGACCCACGCTTATGGGTCCCACATTTCAGTGACAGAATGGTAGGATTGTTCGCGTCAGGGGATCCTCATCCCCCCGACGTGCCCCTCATCCCTCTCGGCCCCATCGCTCCTCTGCCTTTGTGTGCATGACATGCGGGCCAGCTGAACTGCGGCGACCATCAACTTTCTACCACAGACACACCTGATTGGACACGGTTTGCCTGCTCCGCTGATGTGCTCCGATCCGTACTCCCGCACCATTGAATTTTCAACCAACGGCTGTGACACATTTCGTCCCGGGCATCAATCCTCAGCTGGAGTACTTATGTACTACAGGTATTACCCACCGGTGTGGCCATCTACGCCTTATAACGCCCAGCTGTGGCACCCTCTCCACGGCCATGCCACCACCGGCCGGTTCATCTCGAACGAGTGAGTCGCGAACCACGCCACCACCATGAGAATGACATGTGGGCTAGCCGCATTTAAGGTCCACATGTCATTGACTCATAGGCTGGGCACTAAGCCACTGAAGTTCGGTCCCGTGGGCCCCGAGAGGGAAATGTAACCTGCGGCGGGCCTTGTGGTGCTCCCAGATCTGAGCTCGTGCCAAAACTAAATTTGTTTCTTCTTGCTACCAACTAGTACTAGTAAGGTACACGTGCATTTCACGCATGAGATTACAGTGGTTTGTGCATTATGCTTCTACATGTGGAGTTTTCGGATTCTAACATGTGGCAAAATCTGGTGGAATGTAAGGTTAGGCAAGTTTGATTAACTTAGGTGAGTGTTTGGTTCAAGCCACACCTTAGGCAAGCCACACTAAGGCCCCACATGACATACACACAAAAATGTGGCAAGATTCCCTTAGGCTTGCCAACTTGTGGCTCTCATTTTGAAGAACTAATAACTTTGACTAAGCTTAGTTGTGGCAAAGTTAGTCATGAATTAAGTTCAACCATGGAGTCTTCAGATTATACATGTGGCGAATCGGTGGATGATATCCAACGGCGATGGTGCTCGAATTTGCCATCTTTGTACCATCGGATTGGCTTCATCCAACGACCAACTTTCAAAGTTTTTCACACACTATATAGGGGTATAGATATAGATGTGCCGGTCCGTTGCAATGGATCCAAAGTATATCTATTTAGTGGAGTGCACTCTAAACACATTATCTATTTATTTTTCTCTAACCTTCCGTAGCCATGCAACCAAGCCACATAAGCTTCATGGGTGCCCCCCACATCATATTATTCATTCTATATTGATTGAAAAAAAGATAAATCACCCAAAACAAGATCTTCCCATTTTTTGTTCCTACGATGTTGTGTCGTGCACGTACCTACTAGTTGTATAGTGGTAGTACTAGTAATATAGTATTAGGAGTGCAAACTTGGTACTAGTAGGAGTAGTACTAGTACAGAATGCTCCTACTCTATCAGAGCAAGAACAATAACAAAGCCAACTGCTGGCTGCAAACGAATCCATGTCACCAAAAATCTACGTGAAACAAATAGCAGTACAACAAGCTGGCTACTAGGTTGGCTTTACCTAATATTTAAATAGTTTTTACTTGTACCATGGAGTTTACATGCAAGACACAAAAGCTTTGCAATTAACACATGCAGCCAGCTCTAGCCATTCCCACTAGCTGCATGCGGGCTATAAAGTTTTGGTTCCTGTGCTGCAGCGGGCGACTCATGAAGCGCCGGCTCTCTTCTCTCTCCTCATTTCTCTTGCCTCCACATAGGATTCAGATGACATGGACATGCTTATAGCCACCTGAGTAGGATCTATTGTACTTGCTCTCAACGAGCCCCATCCAACACCAAATTTCCTGGCTTTCGTGCTATAGCTAGATCTTCCCCTCGTTTCTGTTTTCCAACCTGGCGGCGGGTGGGGTGTCGGTTTGCTCAATGGCGGTCCCACATGAAAGTGAAAATGCTAGGCAACACGCCTTCCCTAAGCTATGTGTCGTGCCAGACGGGCCGTGGAGTACTCCTGATTCCCGGGTGTGTGGGGGTGCGACGCGAACGTGGCAGGCCTTTTCCTTTTACTAGCAATGTGCCCGTGCATTGCGACGGATCCAAAGTAGTAGAATAGTAGTATTTCTTCACAAACTTGAAAGAAATCACTATTATTTTGATATACTCCTAATATATTACTCCCTCCGTACCTAAATATTTGTCTTTTTTGAGATTTCAAATGGACTATCACATACGGATTATATAGACATATTCTAGTGTTTCTAGCAAGATGCCCGCGCGTTGCTCGAAGTTGATGGAAAAGGTAAGCACAACTTATAAATTGACGGATGGAGTACTAGTTACAGTGATGCATATAATTAAGCAAAGGGATCGCACATGTCGGTATTGACTGGAAGGAGAATGCAACAGCACAATAAGAATTAAGGCCACGATGATGCGATCGTAGTGGTGGTTACAGAAGGCAAGAAGAAAGATGGATCCATGAACGTACGACCTCCTCCTCCTCAACTTAGTGCGCCGGGCCACCGACCGGCGGCTAAGGAGCAACGGCTTTTGTGGCGAGGTCGAGGTGCTTCTCAGCAAAGGATTCCAAGGCTTCCAACCGGTTGAGGAAGGCCAAAGTCGTAGCGTCCTCACTAGCCTTGTAGATACCTATGTACACGATTTGCTCGTACACGTGGATGTGTAAGTCGATGAAGTCTTGCAGGGTGAGGCGCCTCGCGGCGAGCGCGACCTCCAGGTGGACATTCTTCGTGGCGTCGGCGGGCAGTTGCAGGGCCACCAATGCTTGAAAGAGGTTCCGGCCATGCAGGCCGATTAGGGTGGTGAGCAATGAGGAGCACGGGCGCGGGCTGGAGAATCTGGCGATGTTATCCGCGAGCTTCTTGAGGACGGTGAACTTGTTGCTGGTGGCAACGATCATCTGGTCCAACTGAGAGTCGTAATTGGCGTTGACGGCAGCCATCCACCAGCCAGTCTCCAACACCATCTGGAGACGATCCTCGGCGCCATGCCGCAGGCCGGCTCGTGGACCATCTGGCGCAGCCGCTGGCCGCTCACGCGCATCGCCGCCATGGGTCTGGAGTGAGCTCTTTTGTGCTTAGTCTAGGTGCTTAGACAAATGCTTAGGTGCATACGATGTGGTAGATGCATTGGAATGGAGGGGCGCCTTTATATGAGGGCAATGAGGGCAAACTGCGTTGCATTCACATCGTGCAGCCTCTTTTCCCGGACCTCCTCCCATTACTTCCCTCATGCATTAATTGAAGGAGGATGCATTGGTCGTTCAACATACCGGGAACCGCTACTCCCTGCCTTGTCTGCATTAAAGCCGTATCGGGAATTGCGCCACCCGCTGTCAAATCGAATACTCCCTCCGTCTAGGTGAGTATTAAGTCATCTTACGAAAACCAAATAGTAAACACATAGGCGTGGTGCATTAACTCTCACGTTATTTCTTATTTTTTGACATAAATAGAGGAATCAACCAATAAGAGATGTGGGGCTTGTATGCTTTTAATGACTTGAGACTATCAAACATGACATGCAGTG
Organism: Aegilops speltoides; assembly: GCA_021437245.1. Classification (NCBI taxonomy): domain Eukaryota; kingdom Viridiplantae; phylum Streptophyta; class Magnoliopsida; order Poales; family Poaceae; genus Aegilops; species Aegilops speltoides. Next base: position 379,195,004 of record CM038142.1, read on the forward strand.
GTCAGTTCGTTGCACAAGAACAAATACAACCCACGTCAGCACACACGCATCTTATAGCATCACATCCAATGGCTATAAAAGATGAATGAGACCAAATTATATCTCATCTAGATGAGTTCTAGCAAAATTGTATTAATAATAATTAGTACTCCTGCACCATGTATCATATATTAGTATCATGTAGTACTTTATTTATTGCCATGTATGACACATAGTACTCAACTCTCTCTCTCTCTCTTTCTTCATTTAATTCTATGACACCTCATCAAAATTGCTAAGGCTAGTACCATTACAACCAGCCTTAGCAAATACTAAACATTAAATTCTCTCGTTTTCCTCTCCACCTTGGTCACCTAGACGGAGGGAGTATCTTCTGTGCTGGCTTTTCTGCTTGTGGTGGCGGGCAGTCCGCCTAATCGGTTCGACAGAGATGCAAGAAGGCGAGGGAGTAGGCTCTGCAAGCGTAGGGCTGTGTGATTTGACATCGAGTTCTTCTTTGGATAGGTGGGGCCCGTGATTTGACTTGCCATTATCATTTTAAGCTGCTGGCCTTCGACGGCGTGAGTCTCCGATTCTGACCACCTCCATACAAGTGCCTCTCCCAATGCTCCACCATGTAGTAGAGGCTGGCTCTTGCATGAGAGCCCACTTCTCCACTTTTTCCTTGCCTCTCTTTCCTCCACATATGCAAAAATGTCATGTAAAGCGCACTATTGTACTTACTTGCTCCTACAGGTGCTAAGCTTGCCACATAGGCATAAAGTCTAATGTGGCAAGTTAATCAAGAAGAGAGAGACTAGTTTGGTGACCCAAGGAAGAAACGGTGCTAAGCGCGTGTACCTAAGTGAAAAGACAATTTTGAGTCTATAGCTAATTAAATGAAGCAAACTTAGCAACACCATTTCATTGGAAGAGGTCACTCCTTGGCAAATGCAATAAATACTAGTACTCCCTGTGTCCCATAATATAAGAACGTTTTTGGCACTACATAGTGTCAAAAATGTTCTTATATTATGAGACGGAGGAAAATCTGAAGAAAAGATAGAGAGAAGTAAAAAACACTTATAGCCAACCTTATAGCCAACCTTGTTGTAGTATGAGTGACTAAGTGATGACTATGTATGACATGCCAAGATCAGATAGCCTAACACACCGTGTTAAATCTCCAAGGGTGCGACCGCGCGTGCGACGCGACGGTCATGGTAGGCGTGACCATGATACGGGCTGCTGGTAGCCCTTGGATCTGAGATCAAACGGTCGCATGCTAAGTTGCTGAAAATTTGCAGAATAACCCTCCAGGATAGGATATTCACCCATAGGTCTAGAATCACGCCATGCAACCGTTCGATCTCAGATCCAAGGGCTCTCGGAAGCCCGTATCATGGGAGAATGGAAAGCCACTACCCTGTTCGTTACGCCGCTGGCGATTCGCTCCTACTCGTCCCCGCACGTCCTTTAATACTACGGCGGTTCGCTCCTAGTCATCCCGTCCATTCACATTACGGCAGTTCCACTAATCTAACCCTCCTCCCAAATCCATGGCGTCCCAAATCTCCACGATCGACAGTGAGTACAAGGTTAGAACCATCATCGGCGATGAGTTGGACGTCATTTACACCCGTTCTTCCGCGACGGTGAAAGGATGCATTTCTCGCTTCAGACGCATGTTCGAAGACTCAGATGATGAGTGGGTCGCTGGATGTTGAGTACACCACAGTCATGGGACAAGAGAAGGATCTAAAGGACGAAGAGAGGAAGAAGCCCGCCGTGATCCAGGTTTGCATGCATGACTTATGCTTGGTCTACCACATATTCCATGCCGACGTTGAGTGCCAGGATTTTAAGGACTTCCTCGATAGCAACCTAGTCAAATTTGTTACTATAGACTTTGGTAACGACAAAGAAGTCCTGGGCCAGATAGGCCTCGTTGTAGGCAACACCTTTGACCTCCAGAAGAATCGGCTGGTGTCCTCTCGTCAGCCTTCAATGCTTGACCTGGCAGAGCCATGGTTCATCCTTAAATGCGATGGCGGAGAAACCTCCATACCGTTTCATCGTTATGCATGGCAGCGGAATGTACTAGATATAGACCATATCCATTACGTTACAATGGATGGCTACCTTTGTTTCAATATCTACAAGGGTTGGATGAAGAGCAACATCCAAGTGTGCGGTTCAAGCAAAGAAGTATTGGCCAAGAGGAAGAGGGACAAGGACGAAGTAGAGGACATGGACGAGGACTCCGAGTAAGGTGACAGTGTCGTTGCTCATGGTGGTTCTAATGCGGTGTCTACGGAATAGTTGCAAAGTTTAATTTCGGTGTGCTTAATTTAATTTGAGGGTGTGTTGTCTTTGAGCCCCAATGAGAACTATGTTATGTTTCTTCTCGTTACTTTAACTCTTGATGCGTACATACTAATATTTCTTACATTTCATCTTTTAGTTGGTATAGTACTACCACTCGTTTCTTCACATTATATACGTACAATATATATGGCCAACATCATATAGCCAGCAGTTTAGTTGTCAAAGAATTTCAGGGTGCTTAGTTTTGTCAAAGAATTCGTGGTGCTTAGTTTTATTTGAGGGTGGGTTGTGCACTTGTGCTGGACACCATTGTTGTGACAAGCCTTTTTAATAGTACTATATGCATAATTTGCCGACGAGCGCTCTCTATATGTACCGCCTTTTTTTTAATTTCAAGTTTTGCTCCGTGGCGCAATCCATCGATACTACTACTGTACAAAAGTGGAGTATATACATTTTTAAAAAGGCTAGAGGGCGGGGCAGTCTAGCTCGCTCGGTTTCACGAGAGGCGAGGGCCTTTGTGATTTGACGGCTCATTACTGCTGTCAAATCGAATAGTACTGTGCCGCCCGCTGCACGCCCGACGCCTCCATTAAACCCCTCCGTTAAACCCGCATGCAAACCGAGAATCCTACTCCGGCCACACGTCCGTTCATGAGCGGGCCGGAATTAAACGCAACACCGGCCGAGCTCCTCCCGTCCACCCTCAGTTTAAATGAGGCCAGACGCCGGCCAAGCTCCTACCGTCCGCCCTCTATTTACACGAGGCCAGACAGACAGCGGGCAAGAATCGCACCCCTCCGCCGCTCCCCCATATCCTTCTTCACCATTTTCTCCACTCTTCCGATGGCTTCCGATGAGCCGTTCTCCGGCATATTACCTGGCTGGGTGGCCCGCCGAGCCCTCCGGATACGGGCGAGGCCGCTCGGTGCTTCACCAACCTCGCTTGGCCGGCGGGCGATTGCCGCTAAGCGGTAGCGTGGTTCAAAGAACTTCGCCTCTCGGTTCAGCTCGATGAGGAGAGGCGAGTTGCTCCATCTCGCGACGGCAATGGCGAAGCACGCCTTGACTGCGCGGCGCCGTCGTTGCCGCGTTATCTGCGCCACCGGTGTCTGCGGTGGCGCGCCTCCGTGTCGTGGGCACGCCTCCGTGCTGCGGCGGCGCCATGCGGCGAGAGCGAATCCGGGTGCATGGAGAGCGACGAGTCGGTGGTCAGCTTCTCTGTGTCCGCCGCCATCATCGAGGAGAAGTAGAACACGGAGGCCGCCGCCACTTGGGACCCATGAAGGCCACCGCCGAGGTGACGCAGCAGATTCGGTGGTTTCTTTGCTTTGCCGTCTCTTAGAGGACCTTCGTCGACCCGCAAGTGTCTAGCGGATATGAGGAAGACAAAGGGATCATGATGACCATTTAGAACTAAAATAAGTCTAGATACATCCATTTCTAGGACAAGTATTTCCGGACGGAGGGTATTAATTATACAAGAGAGCGGATTGGCACCTCTTAGTTCATATAAATGTAATGAAATCCATTATGTTTATATGAAGATCTGGCTTTTTTATATGAAATCCTTCATGCTTATATGAAATCAGTCCGTGTTTGCACGAATTTCATCTGGTTTGTTAGAGTTGTAAAAATGTATGCCGTTGGCGTTTGATGTCGTCCTCCGCGGAAGGAAGCGGGAGGAAATTTGCCGGCTGCCGTTGGAGATGCTCTTTATGCTGGAAATAATAGAGTGACATCCAATCCATTTGAGTTAATTGCCTATATGATTGTCCCTCTATAAAAAGTTAATTGCATGTACAGTGTACACGTGACTTGTAGGGTGGCAACAACTTCGTACATAAAGTTAAAAAGAAACAAGTCCATCCTTAATCTTGTATTCTAAGTACTCTGTGTGTTCCATTGTCAGTACAATAGCGAAAGAAGTATATATTTAATAAGTAGAATAACATATAATATAAAAATCTAAAGTTAAAAGACAGAATTCGAACTCATGTCATCGCGTTGCGAGCATCCGGCGCTAACCAGCACAGCACATTTTTGTTATAGACCATGCTGGAGATATATCTCCATGTCTACTCTTATATATACTCCATTCGTTCCTAAATATTTGTCTTTTTCAGATTTCAAATGGACTACCACATATGGATGTGTATGTAGACATATTTTAAAGTGTAGATTCACTCATTTTGCTTCGTATGACTTTTCAGGAAGGGGTCAAATTTGTCCTTTATTTATTTATGAGGTATCCAGATGGCACTGCACCGCCAAGAAAAGAGGGTAACATCAAAATTATGGACTACTTTTTTGAGTATGTTGGTAAGGTCCGGTCATAGTCACTTGTTGAAATCTCCAAAAAGACAAATACTCCCTCTGTCCGAAATACTTGTCATCAAAATGTATAAAAGGAAATGTATCTAGACGTATTTTAGTTTTAGATACATCTCTTTTTATCCATTTTGATGACAAGTATTTTCGGACGGAGGGAGTAGAAAATAGAGTTGGTGATGATGATGTGCGTGTCATCCTGCAATATAGGCCATCAGATTTATATCTAACGGATAGGAAAGAAACTATGGCAATTTTGCAAAAATATACCCACACGTCTCTCCACGTTCGCAAATAAGGTCTTCCCTCGTTCAGCCTTTTCTCTCACAAGATAAACTACTCATACAAATGCATCTTCATGTTCCGTGCTACGCACGGGCAGCTAGCTAATTTCTTTTAAAATAGTTGCTGCGATAATTGGGTTGAAGTGATATATTTTATATCTGCCCGAATGATTTCGGATTCACTAGTAGTAACAAAGAAAAGGTTGCCTTGTTAATTAATAGAAAACAGGGTGAAAACTATCACATGAGGCCGGTAAAAACAAGGCACACTGGGTTCAGCGTCATCGTCACTACTGGTGTGCTTGTGAGAAGTCTACATATCGAGGGGGCTACCGAGCGAGGCACCGAGACACAATGTTTGAGAGAGAAACCAATTGACAGATTATGATCAGATCGAGTTGTCACCCTTCTGCTGTCATTGTTGGGGGGAGAGAAAGATGTATCGAGAGTGTGCGCGGTAGGCACAGAGGCACAACTAGAGTGTGTGTGTGTGTGTGTGTGTGTGTGTGTGTGTGTGAAAGAGGAGTAGATAGATTATTATCAAGATCGATGTGCCACCCTACTCCTTCGGTGTCGGGTAGTGTGTGTGTGTGTGTGTATGTTTGAGAGAGAAGCCAGTCGATAGATTAGTATCAAGATCGAGGTGTCACCCTACTCCTTCGGTGTTGGGAAGTGTGGGTGTGTGGGTGTGTGTGTGGGGGGGGGGGGGTAGTGACACTCACATTTCTCTACTCTTATAAAAAACAGAGTTGGTGATGATGGTGTTCCTGCCATCCTGCAATATAGGCCATCCGATTTATATCCGACGGACAGGAAGGAAACTATGGCAATTTTGCAAAAAGATACCCACAGCCCTCTCCGCATTTGCGAATAAGGCATTCTCTCGTTCATCCTTTTCTCCCACAAGATAAACTTCTCATACAAATGCATCTTGATATTCCGTGCAACGCATGGGTATATTGCTAGTAGGGAGAAGGAGTTTGTGTGACACATATCTAGCTATATTAAGGGATAGGTAGATAGCATATGTGTGAGAGACATTATTATACTTTGAGACATTAGTGGTTGTGGGTGGGCGGAATTAAAGGTGTGCGTGTGTTAGACATAGAGAGCGTGTGTGTTTCTGTGTGAGAGACTTGTAGGATGGGGTAGAAAGACGAATTTAACCCTGACGGAGGGAGAGAAATACACGAAGTGCGCGTGTGTGATTCCGATGCCCACAGGGAAATGAGATATGTATGCGTGTGAGAGAGATTGCACAATTCGTTCACGTATCACTATCTAGCGATCATGGACGTGCATCACTTGAACATAAGTCAATATCTACTTCGTATCGTGGCCAAAGGTACAAAATCGATTCAACGCTATAAAGATTGGACACTCACGTATCACATTTTTTTCTATTTAAATAAACCTTTCCAGTTGTGCATGCCAAAGTTACAGTGATGTTTCTTCAAACAACCAATGTAGTTATCGTGTACATGCACCATTGTTACTCTTGCATTCTAATTCATTAGTCTTGGATGATTTAAGTTTCTATTTTGAAGTAATATATGTAATATTCATATATGAATTCAACGGGTACACGATTTATGAAATGGAGGCTATGTAATCATATGAGGTAACACTTTTAAGTAGCTGACTACAATATCCATTTCTTTTTGTGTGCCTCTACACTAACACGTCAATGCATTATGTTTAAAGTAAATAACCAATGGCACTAAATTATCTATTTACACGAGAAATACATAGGCTGAGCGTTTGATCCCTTTTTTTGTGAACGCGCCACTACACCCGTACGATTGGCCGCGCCCGTGTGAACGGCCAAGTTATCGGCGCATCATCTCGAGTTATTGTCTTTTTTTCTGGGGTGGACTTCACACCAGTTATTAACTGCTGACGCGTGCCCCATGTACACAGTCTAGCATGACCTCCCCGCTAGCACGGTCCAAGGGCGGCAAAATCTCCCGCCTCCTTCTAAAATTTTCGCCACCTTAGTCTTTAGCATGCGAAATCCCCCCTTTGTCCTTGGTGCACGAAGACCAACAGTTACAATACCGCCCTCATCTACATGATAGGTCGGGGCTGCTTGGTAACTTCCGGTTCCCCCCACTACACGACACCCCCATTTCCTCTCCCCTCCATAAAAGCGACTAACTCCACAAAGACACGAGCATCTTACATCATGACGTTTGTACTTCATCGCCCTTTCTCCCTCCCTCTCGAAACCCTAGGCTGCTCATCCACGGTGTACAATAGCCCATTCATCGCCCGGTGGCGTCCACCTCGCCGGATCGCCTGCTGACGCATCTACCCTCCCACCTCCCTAGAAACAAGTAGACTGCTCATCCACCATCTGTACCACAGCCCATTCGGTGCCGGCCTTGTCCACGGCGCGGATGTGCTTCACCGTACTCTCGTCAACCGCCACAAGATCTGCAGCTGGCTCATTCAGATCTCCCATGGGAGGCGCCGTCCACGCCCACAGAGCCGCCCACCGGCGCCCCGTCGATGACCTCTGATCCTCCTCGCCGACACCTTCCTCAACCCTACGAGCCACTTCACGACACCTTCCTCAACCCTACGGGCCGCCCGCACGACACCATCGTCAACCCTACCGGAGTAGCTTCGCCTATACCATTCTCAACCCTACCGGGGCCGCTTTGCCTACTCACAAGTCCATGGCCTCAGATCCGCTTCCTCGTACCCTCATCCAACCTACCGGAGCACCTTTTGATGCCCCGTCCACGGTCGCAGATCCGCATTGTCGACACGACCCTTAACCCAACCACCGGAGCAACTTTTGATGCCCCGTCCGGGGCCGTAGATCCGCATCGTCGACACCATCCTTAACCCAACCACCGGAGCAGCTTCTGACGCCCCGTCCACGGCCACAGATCTGCGTTGTCGACACCATCCTTAACTGAAAGTGCAACTATCCCTAGGTGGTTTTGGTAATTCATAACAACATATAGCTCATTGAGCTAATGCTATTCCAAGACTATTATTTCAGGAAAGCTCAATGAATGGCATGGCATGGATGATGAAAGTGGATCCCTCAAAATACTAACGACAAAGGATTGGCTCAAGCTCAAAAGCTCAAGACTCTTAATTTTATATTTTAGTGATCCAAGATCACATTGAGTCTATAGGAAAAGCCAATACTATCAAGGAGGGATGAGGTGTTACTTAATGAGCCTCTTGCTTCATGTGCTTTGTGATATGCTCCAAAACCCTCAACTACTTTCCCACATCCACATATGACCTAAACCCAAAGCCAAAATCGGTCACACCGATTCTTCCTATCCGGCGCCACCAATTCCAAAAGTCATAGCCACTGCCACAAACCCTAAGCAAATCGGTCTTACCGATAGGGACCTCGGTCTCACCGAGATGGGGTTGTAATCTCTCTGTTTCCCTTCGTAACGTTTTGGTCTAACCGAAGTGAGCGATCAGTCCCACCAAGATTGCAATGTAAACTCTCTGTTTCCTTTTTGTAACATTTCGGTCTCACCGAAAAGAGCAAATCGGTCCCATCGAGTTTACCTGACCAACTCTTTGGAAAGCTTATTACCAAATCGGTCTCACCGAGTTTGTGTGATCGGTCTTACCGAGGTTACGTTATGCCCTAACCCTAACCGAATCGGTCTCACCGAGATGCATGTCAGTTCCACCAAAAATCACTAACGGTCACTAGGTTTACTAAATTGGTCCGACCGAGTTTAACGATTCGGTCCCACCGAGTTTGGTAAATTGTGTGTAACGGTTAGATTTTGTGTGGAGGCTATATATACCCCTCCACCTCCTCTTCATTCGTGGAGAGAGCCATCAGAACGAACCTACACTTCCAACTTACCATTTCTGAGAGAGAACCACCTACTCATGTGTTGAGGCCAAGATATACCATTCCTACCATATGAATCTTGATCTCTAGCCTTCCCCAAGTTGCTTTCCACTCAAATCTTCTTTCCACCAGATCCAAAACCCGTGAGAGAGAGTTGAGTGTTGGGGAGACTATCATTTGAAGCACAAGAGCAAGGAGTTCATCATCAACACACCATTTGTTACTTCTTGGAGAGTGGTGTCTCCTAGATTGGCTAGGTGTCACTTGGGAGCCTCCGACCAGATTGTGGAGTTGAACCAAGGAGTTTGTAAGGGCAAGGAGATCGCCTACTTTGTGAAGATCTACCGCTAGTGAGGCAAGTCCTTCGTGGGCGACGGCCATGGTGGGATAGACAAGGTTGCTTCTTCGTGGACCCTTCGTGGGTGGAGCCCTCCGTGGACTCGCGCAGCCGTTACCCTTCGTGAGTTGAAGTCTCCATTAACGTGGATGTACGATAGCACCACCTATCGGAACCACGCCAAAAACATCCGTGTCTCCAATTGCGTTTGAATCCTCCAAACCCTTCCCTTTACTTTCTTGCAAGTTGCATGCTTTAACTTCCGCTGCCTATATACTCTTTGCATGCTTGCTTGAATAGTGTGATGATTGCTTGGCTTGTCCTAAAGTAGCTAAAATCTGCCAAACTCTAAAATTGGGAAAAGGTTAAGTTTTTATTGGTCAAGTAGTCTAATCACCCCCCCTCTAGACATACTTCAAGGTCCTACAAGTGGTATCAGAGCTTTGGTCTCCATTTGCTTTGATTTCCATAGCTTTTGGTGGTCATAGCCTTGGTTTCACAACCTAGGAGAGTATGGCGTCTAGCGAGGGAAATTATCACCGTAGAGGTCCTTACTTTGATGCTACTAATTTTGCTAGTTGGAAGCATAAGATGAAAATGCATATTCTTGGACATAACCCCGCCGTTTGGGCAATTATTTGTATTGGCTTGCAAGGTGAATTTTTCGATGGGAGAGAACCGAACCGTGAAGCTAATGCGGAAGTATTGAAGATGCTGCAATACAATGCTCAAGCATGCGATATCATCTTCAACGGATTGTGCCCCGAAGAATTCAACAAAATCAGCCGTCTTGAGAATGCAAAGGAAATCTGGGATACTTTGATTGATATGAATGAAGGTACCGAGTCCGTCAAGGAATCCAAGTTGGATGTGCTCCAAAGTCAGCTTGACAAGTTCAAAATGAAGGATGGCGAAGGTGTCGCTGAAATGTACTCTAGGCTTGCTCTTATCACAAATGAGATTGCCGGCTTAGGGAGTGAAGAGATGACCGACAAATTCATCATCAAGAAGATCCTAAGAGCATTGGATGGAAAGTATGATACCGTGTGCACATTGATTCAAATGATGCCAAACTACAAAGATCTCTAGCCAATGGAAGTCATTGGAAGAATTTTTGCTCATGAGATGTCACTCAAGGATAAGGAGGAACTTCACAACAAGTCAAGTGGTGCTTACAAAGCCTCAAGTGAAGCCCCCACATCATCAAGTGAGAAACAAACCTTCAATGAAGAATTGAGCTTAATGGTGAAGAACTTCAACAAATTCTATAAGAGTAGAACCAAAGAAAGAAGCTCCAAGTCAAGGTCTTACAATGACAAAAGATCTTCTAGTCGAGAGCGCAGTTGCTACAATTGTGGGAGACCCAGACACTATTCCAATGAGTGTATGGCACCCTACAAAATAAGAGAAGATTCTCCAAGAAGAAGAAGCAAAAGAGAAGAATCACCACCCAGAGAGAGGAGGAGTAGAGTTGATCGTTATGAACGAAGACCCTCATGGAGAAGCAAGGAATCGGAAAGGAAGGACAAGTCATCAAGGAGCTACACAAAATGAAGACATCAAGCGCATGTTGGTGAATGGGTTTCCGGCTCCGACTCCGACAATCACTCCGAGAGAAGCTATCACTCCAACTCCGAATATACTCAAGATGAAGGTGTTGCCAGTCTAGCACTTGTGTCAACCAACTCCTACAACATATTCGATTCACCAAATGAAGGTGTTGGAAGATGCTTCATGGCCAAAGGTCCAAAGGTAACACATCCTGAGTATGTTGATTTTAATAGTGATGAAGATGACTTGCTTGTGGATGATGATTTACTTGTTGACAACTCTAGTGATGAATACTATGATGAAACGTCAATTAATCATGCTAATAAAGATAAAACGAATGACAATGGTAAGGAGAAGATTGAGCTTCTAACTAAAGAACTAAACACTCTTAAGTTGGCTCATGAAACTATCTTCGAAGATCATCAAGAACTTTTAAGGGCTCATGAGAAGTTACGCTTTGAAGAGCTCAATCTTGAGCAAGAGCATGAGTTCTTAAAAGCAATCAATGATGATCTCCGCAAGAAAAGTTCTTCTTACATTGCCAAGCGTTTACTCTTATCTACTTACATGCCTCAAGTTAAGTCTAGTAACAAGTACAAGAAAGATACTTCCTCTAGTAGTAACAATAATAATAATGTCAAATCCAATATTGTTGCTTCTAGTAGTTCTCTTGATTCCACTAATGATTCTCTTAGCCAAGTTACACTTGAGCAACTTATTGAAGGGAATTATAGAGAAATGTGTTTACAAGAGCCTTGCCGGGAGTAAGCAATTCGAGGAAATTGTACGCAAGCAAGGAAGGCACCAGAAGAATCAAGGTGTTGGTTTTGAACGCAAGTTCAATGCCAATGGAGTTGAGTGGGAAGAAGATCAATACCCCAAGACGAAGTTTGTTCCTCAACAAAGGAAGTATGATCCTACTTCCTTCAAGGGAACACAAGCTCAAGATGATCTTCCACCACAAGACCACAAGAACAAAGGCAAGGACAAGCTTCAAGAAGAGATTGATGCATTTGAAGAAGCACCTAAAGCCTCGTTCAAGTGGGTTCCCAAGACTATGTCAAGTTCTACTTCATCAAGTACAACTACAACTCCAAGGATTCCCATCGAGATGATGTGGATCCCGAAGAAGAAGAACTAGAGAGTTCTTAAGAGTGACTCCGCCAAAATTCTTCACTCATATCATTTTGGCAAGAACAAGTGCAATCAACTTCCACATCTTGCACTAGTTCAAGGAGTCATAAACCCTCATGTTGGTAAGGCAAGGGACAAGGTAACCTAATGATTTCATGGACATCATCTTGTGTGTGCATCACTCTATGTCTATGGATATTCTTGTTTGTTCCTTGTGGGACTAACCCATGTAGGTAAGTTGAAAGTGCAACTCACTCCAAAGGATTGCTCCAAATGATCTACATCAACATTGGGCTTCCACATCTTCAACACCTACATGAAGTCATCATCGACAAAACCCAAGGTTAGTTCATCCCTCTAAGGGGGGATCTCACATCTAGGGGGAGCTTAACTCTAAGAATTGAGTCAAAGCAACTCTAATGGTGTGAACATATCAATGCATTATGTAAAAGTGGTAACCCCACTTGAGCTTAAACGATGAGTATGACCTATGATCAAATGTTCTCATTTGACTCCTAAGTCAATATACTCATATATATATGACCTAGTCATCGCCAATTGTTTGATAGATGCTAGAATTGGTTGTGCATGCTTTGCCACATATTTCATTTGCCATTTTATTGTGTGAGCATGTTGGTGCATATTTTACTCATTCAAGGACATCCACTTGTTGTTTTGATTGTTTGGTTTCTTTTCTTTTTTCCAAGTGGATGGACAAGAATGCCTAAGAACCTTCTTTAGCTATCTATGCTTTTCTTGTCTCAAACTCTATTCATGCTACATCACAAAATTTAATCAAGTCAGATTCGAACCACTCTGTGTGAGGAGCACTGGAGTCCCTGATTCGTCATAGACTTAAACTACCAAAACCTCTTTGTGATTCTCGGTCTGACTGATTCCTCCATTTCGGTCCTACCGAGATCATTAAGTTGATCTGAGTTTTCAATCTCGGTGCAACCGATTTGAACTTTTCGGTCACACCGATTTCTTCAGAATGTATACGTTATGCATCTCAGTGCCACTGAGTTGTTCCACTCGGTCACACTGACAGGGTCGGGCTATATATAGTCACGGGCAAAATTTTGGAAATTTCTCCAAAACCCTTCACCCGCGCAATAGCTCGCTCTGCCATCAGAGGTCTCGGATCGTCTCCTCGTCGCCAGCAGCCTCCAGTAGCTGGTCTCCGCCGCCGTCAACAGATTTCACCCCCGTCGTTGCCGCCATAGCGAGTCCACCGCCAAGCTAGGGTATGGACTCGATCTGTGTGCTATCCACGTCTGATTCCTAGCACATTGTATTCTTATTGAATATTGCCACGACTGAAACACTCTTATCCAGCCAAAGCAATCCGTAGAGTAGATTAGATTCAAATTTCTAGGATTAGGTTTCCGCCGAAACCATCTCGGACCCACCGAGTTGAAAAACTCGGTCTCACCGATTTGGCTTATGACATTGCACTAGTGACTCTCGGTCTGACCGAGAATTACTAATCGGTGCGACCGATTTGAGGATTCTGTGAAACCCTAGCAGTCTCGATGCCACCGAACTGTGACTCGGTCCAACCGAGTTCATCAGTTTAGGTTCCAAAACTGCTTCGGTATCACCGAATTTGAAAATCGGTTGATTCGAAATGCTTTATGTGGAAAACTAAAACTGAATTTTTGAATCATTCTTTTGCAAAAATCTCTGCATTTTGTGATGCTCATCTATTCTATCTCGTCTACAACTCTTCACAGGGTCAGCAGTCAGCTTTTGCAGCATGTCAGACCATAGTGACAGCTAAAACAGGTCAGAAGAGCAGATGGACTTGAGTGAGGGCACTAGTCCCTCAACTACAAATCAAGGGGGCAGAAGCACTCCTAGCAATTTGCCTAAGGCTGCTACTAGGCAAAGGAGGAAAAGAACATCAGACACAGAGGGTGAGGATTATAAAGCTGAGGAAGATGAGGCTACTTCCAAGAAAGTGGTGCTCAAGAAAGAATATGGCTCTGCACATAGCACTAAGCCTGGACTGAAGAAGAAAGTTCCCGCCAAGAGGACACCAATGCCTAAAGCCAGAAAGTCCACTCAAGTGCCAACTCAGACAGAACCCAAAGAGGCACCTAAACAGAAAGTCACTTATTCTAAGCCCAAGAAAGTCCCCACTGGAGAGACTATGAAGTTCACAATTGAGTCAGAGGATGAAGGTGCTCAGGACAAGAAAAAGAAGAGAGCAAGAACCACAACTGCCAAGGTTCTTGGAAAGCCCTCAATGAGAAGAGATTCTGAAGAAGAAGAAGAAGAGGTTGTTGCACCAGCACCTAAGCACCTAAGCTTATGGGTGATGCAATCAGATCAGGGGCTGCAACATCTAAGCCCAAGGAAGCACCCAAAGCTGCCTCCAAGGCCAAGCAAGTATCAAAGAGGAATACTAGGAGTATTCCTGCTGCTGAGAAGAACAAGGCCCTAGTGCCAAATGTTGCTGAAGAAGAAGATGAAGAAGGTCAAATCCTAAGAAAGCTCAAGCCCAAGATACAAGACCACAATGATGCCCATCCTGTGGCTGAGGACATGAAGATCAGGAAGGATTCAGGGCTGAGACTGTGGAGGATGGAACATCCATATGCTTCAAGGAGAAGGACTGCTGTTGACTACAGGTTTCATACAAAGGAGCAGCAGGACTTCTATGAGACAATTCTGTTGGATAAGAAGCCCATAGTTTGTGACATGAGGTGGGTCGACTGGACCTACATCAAGGACAATGAAGAGCACTATCCTGGAGTGCAAGAAAGCTTTGTTGCTTGTGGAGTTGCTGATTTTGTTGGACAAAAGTTCACTCACTGGAATGATGAACTTATCATGCAATTCTACTCCACAGCACATTTTTACCCAGATGGAAGAATTGTTTGGATGTCTGAAGGTACAAGGTACCAATCCACTATTGAAGAATGGGCAAGACTGATAAATGCCCCAAAGGAAAATGAGGATGATTTGGATGTCTATGCAAAGAAGAAGATGGATCACAATTCAATGGCTCACATGTACAAGGAAATCCCAGACAAGGGAGTTGAGACTCACAAGTTTGGATCAGTTCACTTTCTGCTGTCAGGGTTGCCAACCATCAATTGGATTCTGAGGCATACTTTGTTGCCCAAGTCTGGTGACCATAACATGATCAGAGGGCATGCCATCAACATGTTGCATGTGTTTGATGTGCCACAAAAGTTTAAAGTCATGAGCCTTATGATTGAAACCGTTAAGAGAACTGCAGCAGATCAGAAGAGGAGCTGTGGATATGCACCTCAGATTCAGGAATTGATCAACTCAAAGATGGGCATAGGGAAATATCAGTTGGATAAGGAACATTTTCCACTTTATCCAGACTTTGAGGACAATGAGGTTGTCATGAATGAGAATGATCCAACATCTGTTCAAGCTCAGGAGAAGAAGGAGAAGGCAAAGAAGGAGAAGGCTGCCAAGATGCCAACTCAAGAGGAGGCATTTGAATATTTCTTGAAGACCAAACAGGAGCAGCTTGGTTACTTGATAGCATCTACACTGAGGATTGAGAAGGGACTGGCCACCCTCACTCAGAATCAGGAGAGCCTGGAGAGAATCGTGGAACTCAAATTCCATGACCTTGATGTCAAAGTAACTTAGATTCAGTCAGTTGTGGAGCAGCTGCAGGATGATATGCAAGAGAGGCAGGGCAAGACTACCACAAATGTGTTTGCCAGAGTGCCCAGAGCCAGAGGGCAGATTCAGAAGGCTCGTGATGGACACTAGAGCAACAACATCTGCACCAGCCACAGCACCTACAGTTCCAGTGCAACCAGCTCCAGCATCCACTCCAGCACCCTCTACTTCAACTGAAGCCTTCGTCCTTGGAGTCATCAGGACACCACCACCAGAAGATCAAGCCTAAGAGTCGATCTAGCACTATGTATTTTCTATGAACTTTTTGGTAACTTGTTGCCAAAGGGGGAGAAAAATGTATAGATCATAGGCTTCGAGAGAGAGAGAGAGTGTGTTGCTTTTGTTCTCTCTTGTTTTATTTGGTGGTTTAAAACTTTGTTTGCTTTGATTGGTTGAGATACTATGCTTGTGAGACATTGATGATCATGTGTTTGATCATAAGCTACACTTATGCATGTTTGATGATATTATCCTATCTATCTTATGTGATCATTCACTTTACTTGGTGATGAGTGCATGTATTCAATGTTTATTATTTTGAGCACTCCACCAAGATGTATGTGACATGGAAGAGTAACCCATGAGCCTAATTCATTGTGCATTTGCAGTCCAAAGCAAATCTTAAACTATGCACAAATTTAGGGGGAGCTCTTGCTTATCACATACTTCTCAAAGCGACGATGTTATTCAATCTTATTATCATTTGTCGAAGCTTTGATCTATATGTTGTCATCAATTACCAAAAAGGGGGAGATTGAAAGTGCAACTATCCTAGGTGGTTTTGGTAATTCATAACAACATATAGCTCATTGAGCTAATGCTATTCCAAGACTATTATTTCAGAAAGCTCAATGAATGGCATGGCATGGATGATGAAAGTGGATCCTCAAAATACTAAGGACAAAGGATTGGCTCAAGCTCAAAAGCTCAAGACTCTTCATTTTATATTTTAGTGATCCAAGATCACACTGAGTCTATAGGAAAAGCCAATACTATCAAGGAGAGATGAGGTGTTGCTTAATGAGCCTCTTGCTTCATGTGCTTTGTGATATGCTCCAAAACCCTCAACTAATTTCCCACATCCACATATGACCTAAACCCAAAGCCAAAATCGGTCACATCGATTCTTCCTATTCGGCGCCACCGATTCCAAAAATCATAGCCACCGCCACAAACCCTAAGCAAATCGGTCTTACCGATAGGGATCTCGGTCTCACCGAGATGGGGTTGTAATCTCTCTGTTTCCCTTCGTAAAATTTCAGTCTAACCGAAGTGAGCGATCGGTCCCACCGAGATTGCAATGTAAACTCTCTGTTTCCTTTTTGTAACATTTCAGTCCCACCGAAAAGAGCAAATCGGTCCCACCGAGTTTACCTGACCAACTCTCTGGAAAGATTATTACCAAATTGGTCTCACCGAGTTTGTGTGATCGGTCTTACCGAGATTACGTTATGCCCTAACCCTAACCGAATCGGTCTCACCGAGATGCATGTCAGTCCCACCAAAAATCACTAACGGTCACTAGGTTTACTAAATCGGTCCGACCGAGTTTAATGATTCGGTCCCACCGAGTTTGATAAATTGTGTGTAACGGTTAGATTTTGTGTGGAGGCTATATATACCCCTCCACCTCCTCTTCATTCGTGGAGAGAGCCATCAGAACGAACCTACACTTCCAACTTACCATTTCTGAGAGAGAACCACCTACTATGTGTTGAGGCCAAGATATTCCATTCCTACCATATGAATCTTGATCTCTAGCCTTCCCCAAGTTGCTTTCCACTCAAATCTTCTTTCCACCATATCCAAAACCTATGAGAGAGAGTTGAGTGTTGGGGATACTATCATTTGAAGCACAATAGCAAGGAGTTCATCATCAATGCACCATTTGTTACTTCTTGGAGAGTGGTGTCTCCTAGATTGGCTAGGTGTCACTTGGGAGCCTCCGACAAGATTGTGGAGTTGAACCAAGGAGTTTGTAAGGGCAAGAAGATCGCTTACTTCGTGAAGATCTACCGCTAGTGAGGCAAGTCCTTCATGGGCGACAGCCATGGTGGGATAGACAAGGTTGCTTCTTCATGGACCCTTCGTGGGTGGAGCCCTCCGTGGACTCGCACAGCCGTTACCCTTCGTGGGTTGAAGTCTCCATCAACATGGATGTACGATAGCACCACCTATCGGAACCACGCCAAAAATATCCGTGTCTCCAATTGCGTTCGAATCCTCCAAACCCTTCACTTTATTTTCTTGCAAGTTGCATGCTTTAATTTCCGCTGCCTATATACTCTTTGCATGCTTGCTTGAATAGTGTGATGATTGCTTGACTTGTCCTAAAGTAGCTAAAATCTGCCAAACTCTAAAATTGGGAAAAGGTTAAGTTTTTATTGGTCAAGTAGTCTAATCACCCCCCCTCTAGACATACTTCAAGGTCCTACATTAACCCAACCACCGGAGCAGCTTCACCTACACCCTCGTCCACGGCCACAGATCTGCGTCGCCCACACCGTAGTCCACCGTACCGGAGCCGCTCCACAAACACCCTACTCGGCGGTTCTAGATCTTTTTACCGGACCCCGACAGCCAGCGCAACGTCATCACCCTTGACGTTTCTAACCTGATTCCCACCGTCTGGAGAGATGCCAAGCACCCGCCACGGCCTAGGTACTTGTCACCTTTAAACCAGTCCAGCATCACCTGCCCGATGTACTTCAAATATACTAACCGGTCGCTTTTACCTGTTATGCAGCGGGCAAAAACTACAAGGACGATGTTTTTTTGGATCTAACAGCTTGGCAACCAAGATCCTAGACTAAGGCATTGCTATGATCTTGTAAGCGTGTCTCTCTCTCTTGTATTGTTCTGTGCCTGCCAGCATGCTTTGCTAGGATTTTCGACCAGTAATCCCTTTGTGCAGACAATGATTTCTACTACTGGCTGCTAAATTAGATATGTAGATGTCATACATGATACGACCTCGTACCTCCATTCCTAAATATAAGTCTTTCTAGAGATTCCACTATAGGCTACATACGGAGCAAAATGAGTGAATCTACAATCAAAAATGCATCTATATACATCTGTATGTGGTTCATACTGGAATCTCTACAAAGACATATATTTAGGAATAGGAGCAATACATTACACAAAATCGTAGGTGGCATGTAGGAATTACAGTGCACTAAATTAGGCTCCCTTAGAGTGCCTGCTAGTCCAGCATACAGAGTCATGGCTAGTTTATGGTACACACACAATCGTTAATTGGTGGTTTAAATATGCGCAAGGGATATGCAATGTAGTATCATGTAGAGATGTCTGAAATTAGTCGTGTCAACTTGCAGATAGGGTTACACAATGAAAAAGTACAAGATGTATGTGGCAATTTCATGGAACATCACAAAAAAAGGAGAGGCAGCGGTGAGCCTATATAGTGTGCTATGGTACGTCACTCCTCCATTGCAATCATTGTGAGATGTTATTTGTATGCCAGTTCTATTAGCCAAGTTTCTTAGGGACAGTTATTACGAGTTATCCTAAGAAAATAAACACCTGTGAATATAAGCTCCATGTAATAAGCCAACCAGTTCTTTTCATTGCGTTTTCAGCTTATCTTTGGTATGATCAGTGGAAAGTCTAGATTGCATTATATTTTTTCATTTTGCTGCCCATATGGAAATTAATTTGACTTGCAAACATCACAAATTGAACCCAGTGCAGTAATTAATATGATAGGAAAATAGACCATCACTATTTGCTCAAAATGCAAATACAAAGATACCATCTACTTGGCATCTACTTTGGCCAATGTTTTCCATAGAGATCCCATTGCCTAATTTAAACGAAGAATGCATGACCCACATTTAAATGAAGAACAATTATTTATTGAAATTCGATGGTCCAAGTGGCTGGTTATTATCATATAGCAGCACCACCTAAAAGCATCATATAGCAAAGCAGCAGTGACTTATAGCAATGATCATACAAAGAAGAAGATCGCAATTCATCATATACCAGCAGCAGCTCATAGCAATTCATCATATAGCAGCAGCAGGAGCAACTCATAGCAATTCATCATATAGCAGCAGCAGGAGCAGCTTATAGCAACTCAACATATAGCAACAGTAGCTCATAGCAATTCATCATATAGTAGTAGCAGCAGCTCATAGCAACTCATCATACAGCAGCAGCAGCTCATAGCAATTCATCATATAGCAGCAGCAGGAGCAGCTCATAGCAATGCATCATATAGCAGCAGCAAAAGCAGCTCATAGCAATTCATCGTATAGTGGATCAGAATGAAAACTTGGCAAAAAATCAGAGGAGATCCTCACCTTGTTGGATGAGCTCATCCTTCAACAGCACCTCAAGGACATGGCCTGGGAGGAGGGGGGGAATAAGGTGCCTTCTACCGCAGTGTGGCATCAGCCGTAGTTGTGTAGCGTCCGCCGGAGTAGTGCGTTGGACGAACCACAGTGGAGCAGCTGCTGGAGACCATGAGAAGGCGCCAGAGGGAGGAGCAGCCAGGGAGATTTGCCCCTACCCGCCGGCCATCTAGCCTAGCTGGACATAGCATCCTCGGCGACCGGGCGGATGGGACCCGATGGCGATGGCTCATTGGAGGAACCCTAGTCTTTGCAGCGGGGATCGAGGTAGAGGAAAGGGAGAGGAGATGCAAGCGGGCAGGGTAATGAATGCTTGCGTGTTTGTTTTACTTGAGGTCGGGTGTGACACAAGGCGTCGTAGATTGCATTTTGAGTGTAATATAGGCAGACAACAGAGTCATTTCACTATTGCCCTTCCCTTCAATTTTTAGTGAGGTTCTACCTGAAACACCCCCCTCCAAAGCGAAATTAGTTAAGCCCAAGCCCATAACTTAAAATGACTTCTTTACATCTTTTATGGCTTATTTTGACAATATACCCTGAAAAGGCGGAATCGAACTGGGCCTTAACCTGCAATTCAATTGTGCGTGCAATGATGAATCACTCCTGCCTGCTATCTGTACATCTAGGCATCATCATACATGGCATAACCTAATACATGTGCATTCCATTGTAGAATCTGGAATATGCAATGTTTATGTTAGTTCATATGTTGCACATGATGTTTAAATGCCCCTTAAATCTGGTCAGTCAAGTGATGGTCTCTAAGCCTCCTTCTTTACTTCTTTTCTTGATATGTAAGATTTGCTCACACATCTGTTCAATCGCTTGTTTGCACCAGCCAGCCATACTAGGACCGTTTGCTTTGATTACTTGTTGTTCTTGACCTAACACTCTAACAGAGCTTGTCAATGGTTTAAACACTAAGGACTGCTGTAGTGGGGCCTTGTCTAACTCATAGGTGACATAAAGGTTTGGCTGTACACTACAGTAGGCTCTCCAAGAGTACCCGGAGATCCAGTTCAAAGGTATGCCTAGTTTTTACATAGTGCAGACATAGCAAATGCTCATTTCATTGTGTGCAAGTGCAAGAGATGCGGCATGTTTCATTATGTGTTGTTGTTTTGTTATAATCTCATCCTTTTGTGTTCACAGACTGGAAAGTATGTATATTTATCTTCCAAGGAGACGAGTAACTAGTTTGTGTCACTTTGCAGAGGGGGTGCAATGAAGATAAGATTGAGGATTTCCAAGTACAAGATGTTAGGAAGGAGCCTTGCAAGAGAAGTAGGAGCTGCGCTGAGCCTCTTCAACCTGCTAAGGTAAGTCACTGTATGCAACTCAATAGTTCAATTCCTTGTTTGTTTCAGGCATAGTTAATTTGCTATTTTCAATTGCTTTATTTGTCCTCAGTTAATGAGATGCCCAAATAATCATGCCTGATGTTCGGTACTTGTATAACTATTAGTTGACATAATTAAAGGCCTTACCATTTAATTACTCTGCCGAAGTGTGCCTGAAGCTTTGAAGTCTATTAATCAACTATTATTGCATGAGGCTCACAATCTAGTTTATACTACGCTAATGATTGCATAGTTTTGCCTGCTGTAGTATGTTTGTATGAAACCCCCCGATGTTTATTATGCTCCCTAAGACTTTAATTGAGGTACAGAATGGCCAACTGCTTGCTTACTTATACGCAACGTGCTATCTAAATTTGTAACTTGTTTGTGTTTTCGATTGGGCCCTAACATCATGCTCCTCTGGTGAGCTAAGAGGGATTTCTGTATGTAGGCTGCACATACTATCTTTTTTATAATTTTTAAAATATCACCTGCTTATGCTTCATGACGTGTAACATTTTTTTAAAGTGACGTGTAACATTATTGTTAGTCCTGTTTTGCCATGTAGTACAAAATAGTGTCTTGCTCGCTTCACTGTTGTAACTATATTTTTGCCCTAATCATGTGTACTTACAGAAACATTTCGGGATAAAGTGACATCAACACAAAGATCTGCGGCGGTGTGGCATGGCCGTTATCGAATGATTATGGATTGGAATTGGAATCTTGTTGATGTTCTCGAGCATCAACTAGAGGTGGCAAGACAACGTGTACATGATTGTCAACGTATAATCAACAAGTTGGGATTGGACATGCGGTATTAGATGCAGGAGTCAAAAAATGAAACAAGACACCGAGGTAACCATGAAGGAATTGGAGATTTTGCGATGAAATTTGTGCTATCTGAATCCGCCAATCCTATTTTCTCAAGAGATTATAGTTCAAATGGAGTTAAGTTGATGCGCGTCCATGATGTATGAGCCGTATTTGCCCAGTGTATGTAATTTGCTGTTTGTGTATGCTTTATTATCACCTGTGCCGAACCATAATGCCCAGTGGGTATAATCGGCTGTAATTTCTTTATTGTATAGTAGGATTATTCTACCTTTCTATGCCTTGATCTCTTTGTTGTATAGTGTATGCTTTCTAGAGGTGATAGTATTGAGTAGAATAATTCTTTGAATATGCTATATCGTTCAAACGGGAGCCAACTCACCCGACCATGGCCCTTCACGGGCCATACGATCCATGGGCCATGTATGGGCCGTCGGATCCATGGGCCTTCTACGCCTCGTAGGATCCATGGGCCTTCTACGTCTCGTAGGATCCATGGGCATTCTACGTCTCGTAGGATCCATGGGCCTTGTAAGGGCCGACTCATTTATGGGTCTTGTACGGGCCTTTAATGAGCCGTAAACGGGCCTTTAATGGAAACCGTACATTTTATGGGCTGACCATAATGTGCCGTTAATAGGCCGTATTTGGTGATGCTATGAAAATGGCCCAACAGATTAACGGTCCACAAACGGGTCGACTGTAACGACGGGCTGAATTTGGCCCACAAGCAAAAAATGACAATAACGGGACGTAAGTAACCGAATGCTGCAAATGAGACCAATAATAAATGGGCCCTCAGAAGGCCGAAAGTTAACTTGGGCTGGAAACGACCCAACGGAATAACGAGCCGTTAATAGGTATAAAGTGATACATTGTTCATTAGGGGTCAGTTTCACCACGGGCCGTTAATGGGTGTAAAGTGATACACTGTTCATTACGGGCCAGTTTCACCACGGGTCATTAATGGGCCAAGAGTTACAAAGGGCCTCACATGGGCCAAAGACGTCATGGGCCAGAAGTGAAAACGGGCTGGAATCATATTGGATGGCCCAGATGACGCTACTGGGCCTAATTCGGACAGGGTGTAACGGGCCTTGGGTTAGCGGGCTGTAAATGGGCTATATGCAAACAAGCCGTTAACAGGCTTTCCATGGGCCGGCCCGCCAGCTTTTGATCAAGTCAAACGGGCCGGCCTTTTCACAGGAATGGGTCACTGTTGGGCCGTGCCACGTGTCGACGTATCATAGGCGCCTTCTGTCCAATGAGTGGATGACATCTGTTCCAACGATGAGCCGACATGTGTTTCCTCCAGCCAATGATGATTTTACACGTGGAAAATCCCCATTGGTCGGGGCTGTTAACGGGTTATTGGATCCAAAACCCGACCCAATAGCTTAACGTCGTTCCGTTACGGTGGATGCCACGTGTCGGTTACCCTTGACGAAAGCACTTTTGTGACGCGCGATTTATCTTCATGGAAGTGGACACTTCCGTGATGATAATTTTGGTAATGTCATGGAACACTTCTACGACACCACATGTATGACTATCTTGATTCTGTCATAAAATCGCCAGGGATGTACATGCATGACAAAAAACGCGACCTACCGTGTCAAACACGTATCATCACGGAAGTGTATTTTTTTTGTAGTGCACCCCTTCTTCCTCATTGAGGAGAGCCATCAGAACGTGCCTACACTCCCATCATTCATTTTCTGAGAAAGAACCACCTACTCGTGTTGAGATCAAGAGATTCCATTCTATCCACTTGAACCTTCATTTGTAGCCTTCCCCAAGCTGCTTTCCACTCCAATCCTTCTTCCAGCGTAGCCAAATTTGTGTGTGTGTGTGAGAGAGAGAGAGAGAGTTGAGTGTTGGGGAGACAATCATTTGAAGCACAAAGAGCAATGAGTTTTTTCATCAACACACCATCTATTACCTTTTGAAGAGTGGTGTCTCCTAAATTGGTTAGGTGTCGCTTTGCAGCCTTCGACATGATGTGGAGTTGAACCAAGAAGTTTGTAAGAGAAAGGAGATCGCCTACTCTACCCGAGTGAGGCAAGTCCTTCGCGGGCGATGACCATGGTGGGATAGACAAGCTTCTTCGTGGACCCTTCGTGGGTGGAGCCCTCCGTGGACTCACGCATCTGTTACCCATCGTGGGTTGAATTCTCCATAAACGTGAACATACGATAGCACCACCTATCAGAACCACACCAAAAATCTTCGGTCTTCTTTGCATTTGCACACTCCATTTCCCATCCCCTTTACATTCTTGCACTTGCATGTTTTACTCTTTCCGCTGCTCATATTTTTACTATGCTTTGTGTAAAATGTATTGTGACCCCTTTAACATGTCTTAAACTCACCCTTAACTTGAATAACCTAAAAGCTGCCACTTTTACTCGTTAAGGGTCTACCCCCTGTAGACCACTCTTCTCGATCCTTTCAGAAGAAGGTATAAGGAAGGCTGAGGACGACGGGCCGAAGAGGAGGAGAAGAAAGAAAATGGATCGTGACGGGTCAAGGGCACCTGGTCGGCCAAGGAAGAAAAGACCAACGCAAAAAAGTGGATCGAGGGAGACAAGTGTGTGGTGGGTCGCTATGCGATCAAGTCGCGCGCGTTCGTCCGGCCGAAGCTTCGGCAGGTTGTCTGGCACACATCATTTCCCAAACATTATTTATATTCCGATGACTGTTGAAATTTAATAAAAGCAGTTTTTAGCCAAAAAAAAAAATAAACATGAGGGGTTTATATCAAAACGCTAACACAAAGGCAGCGTCTACACACGTGATCAGTACGACACAGCACCTTGTCCCCACATATCAGAGGCAGGCCATTTTCCCGTACGTTCGGAAAAACACACCGTATACAACCACCAGTCGAACCACCCCACACTAATCCCCGATCCGCGTCCTCCATATTCTAGCCAATAGGAGCGTAGCACGCAGCAACCGCGATCCGTGGCACCGCCCAACTACTGGCCTCCACCGTCCGATCGCTCGAAGCCAAGCACAAAACTATGACATCCAGACCGTCCGCTCTGACCGAGGCATGGCTGGCTGGACGCTCCCGAGTATAAAACCCGACCTCATCCGCTGAAAGAAAAAAAAAAGCCCTACTACCCAACCGCCGCTCTCCGAGTCTCCTGAAAGTTGCAACCTCTCCCTCTCGGCGAATTTGGGGTTTCTGAGGCGCGCGAGGTAAATCACCCCCCTCGTCCTCTTCGATTCGGTAGCTTGATTCCTTCGTGGCCCGCCGTGGTTTGTGATCGGTCCGCGTTAATCTCGCCGGGGCGGTTGATTCGGGTTTAACACGGCGCGGATTTGAATTTTAGGCGCGGTTAGGGTTTGGGCGTGGTTTCAGATTCTGATTGTTTCGACGGATTCTTTCGGGTCTTATGCCATGCTTAAATGTCGTTTAGTCACGATTACCTGTGCCTACTTGACGGTGGTTTTGTTGTTTGGTAGCAGACCGATCGATGTAGTTCGAGTCCGAATCGCGTGATTTGGCGATATATTATTTTGCGTCTTAGCCATCAAAAGAATTTCCGCAGATCTGTAGATTCGTGTACACCATAGTTGTGCCCAAGTTCGTTAGTTGTGCCATATTTGATTTGCGTCGGTTAATCTGCTTGCCCCTCAAATCCGTAGTTTCATGTGTGTTACGGTGGTATAAATTTCTCTTTGAATTATTGGCGTGCGTGCTTTATCTTTTGAGGAGTTGAACTCTTGTTTGGAGAATTTGGTATCTGCCGGTTGGTAGTTTGTTTTGGGACTGTAGGGTTGGAAAGAATTGGCCTGAGCTCACATTGTTTATATTGGGATATTCAGTTTCTAAAGTCTGCATACAGCATGTGGTCAGTGCTAATGTAATTTTGTTACTGTTTTGAGCTTGATATTGAGAGCAACCTGTAGTCTAGGTATCTGGGAATGATAATATCAGGATGAACTAATATACTTGGCTACTCTGATAGTCGAAGTTAACTGGGTGCATTGATACACGGAAGCAGTTGCATATCCATTTTGAAAATAGTCGATTGCTTAACATCTACTAGTATTGATTTATTGGCCCTGTTTGGATACTCTAACACAATTAAAGTTAGAGTTATTTTCTAACCTACTCTAACCCAAATAAGCGCCTCTTCAATGGGATAGTTGAGTTAGATGAAACTAACCCACTCTAACCCTCTCTGTTTGGATACTTTTGGGTTATTTGAGCCCCAACTAACCCAAACTAGCTCTAACTCCATGATCCAAACAGGGCCATTGTATCTGAATTGTATTAACTTGCTAGTTAGCTAATGTTATTCTTGTGATAAACTAAAATCATATGCACGTAACTATGTGAAGTTGATGTTCAACAATTACATGTGATAACTAGGAAGCATATTTTTACCAGTGGACTGCTGTTTCTTTTCTTGCTTCTGTTTGCAAAATTAGGTGATCATGGTAGCTTTGTTTTCTTTAGTGTTAAAAAAAGTACTAGGCTGCAGTTTTTTAATGTGTCATCTTTATATGTGTCTTTTGAGTGAACAAACTATGCTAAAGGTAGATCAGGACTTTCATCTGAAGTGGAATTCTATCTTGGGTCCGATCTTTTGAATGAAAAGTTTTAGTTAGAAATACACTTCATTCTATCTGAAGGGGTGTATAGCTGTGTTGTATGACGTTGTTAGTTTTTGATGTAGAAAATTTTGGTAGGTATTCTAGGCCGATGATTGTTGGGACTCTATAGTTATTGAATGAATTTGCTAGCAACAAGGTGCCAGGCACAATTTACTGGTTATGAGAAGACTATAGGTGTGTTATTGTGATATTCAATTTATAGAATTGACTATGTTCTGTTTTTGCTTCAGGTAAACCAAGGTTTTGCTCATGGCTCGTACTAAGCAGACTGCTCGTAAGTCCACTGGAGGAAAGGCTCCTAGGAAGCAGCTAGCCACCAAGGTTTGTGACTGCAATATTGATAGTTTACCTATGCCATGTCTTTATTTATGGTTTAGGTAAATTGAACTGGGTATAATTTGAACCTCAACCTTCATTGCCAGCTTATGACCAGATATCTTACTGATGTGTATGGATTATCATGGTATTATTGTTAATTTGACCATGTGCTCTGTTTTGCTTTTCGACAGGCTGCCCGTAAGTCTGCTCCCACTACTGGAGGAGTGAAGAAGCCTCACCGTTACCGCCCTGGAACTGTTGCTCTTCGGTGTGTAAAATCTTCCAACCTATTCTAGCATGTCTTATAGTTTCGTTTTGAAGTATTCTCAAATGAGTAAATTTTGTGCTTGACTTTGCAGTGAGATCCGCAAGTACCAGAAGAGCACGGAGCTGCTCATCAGGAAGCTTCCATTCCAGAGGCTTGTTAGGGAGATTGCCCAGGACTTCAAGGTGATCAATCAACTTGTGCACTATATTGTTATGCTCCTGTTATCTCAACTCTTATAGTATGATGAATCAAGTAAACTAAAAGCACCATCCTGTTCTGTCTGTGCAGACTGACCTCCGCTTCCAGAGCCATGCGGTGCTGGCCCTTCAGGAGGCTGCAGAGGCCTACCTGGTGGGTCTCTTCGAGGACACCAACCTGTGCGCCATCCATGCCAAGCGCGTGACCATCATGCCCAAGGACATTCAGCTGGCTAGGAGGATCCGTGGCGAGAGGGCTTAAGGTGCTTGCTTTGCCTGTGGGAATGGCTCTGGTGGGCGTCTGTGTCTGCTTTTTCTGCTGAACACTTATCATGTGTCGTGAACTACTAATACTGGTCGTGTGTAGTGATATGTCAGTACCGTACTCTGTGCCATACTATGTTCGTAGAGCTGGATCATTTGTTCGTTGGTTGTCCTAAATCATCCACCTGGTGGGTGCTTATCTGAACCTTGCATTTTATGTCTGAAAATTAGTGATTGTGTGAACCATTATTATGTTCTTGTGTCTCCTTTATTTGTGTCTCTGCCATGCAAGTTTGTGTCCACCGATAGTGTTTTTTGATTCCTGTCAATCTGTGCTAGTAGCCGTCTTTGTGTCCACCATAGACCTGAAGCTGTGCTACCCAAAAGAGCAAGTCGTATAAGTTCGCTATGGAAATTAGAGTGCTCTGTAATATGTCTGGAAATTAGAAAATGTTCAGGTAAATGATACCGGTCCCACTTGAGAATGGTGGTAGGAGGGCCGTGTACATACTTTAGGTAGGTGACGTGTATTTCTACGAAGTGAGACGTTGCTCGCT
The DNA here is from genome assembly GCA_021437245.1 of Aegilops speltoides. Lineage (NCBI taxonomy): Eukaryota > Viridiplantae > Streptophyta > Magnoliopsida > Poales > Poaceae > Aegilops > Aegilops speltoides. The sequence continues at coordinate 379,223,259 of CM038142.1, forward strand.
GCGACTCTGCGAGGCGGTAGTCATAGCAAGTGTTCGTTCCCATACCTGACAGGATTGGCAAGCGCAGGCCGGCAAACAGCCGAATGACTGCATGAAAGGGCAATGCACTGATGATGCAGTCAGGCCCTTAAAAAGACTCGCTGTTCTTTCGGCACGCGCAAAAACCAGTCTTGTTTCTTTCTACGCCATCCCCATTCCCATGCCTGGCCTGCCCTGGCCGGCCGGTCTCCCATCCCCATTCTTCCCCGCTGACGGCGGACCGATTCTTCTCCGCGCCCAGTTTGTGCCACTCTCCTTCTCCGTCCGCCCAAAGTTTCCGGGGCCCCGGCCGGGACCATCGGCATCCCGGAGACCTGTTTCTTCCGCCCCATCAATCCAAGCTTCAAATTTATCAGTCCTGCCACAACATGGGGGTCTCTCTCGTCGCCTCCGCTTTTGCAGGACGGGCGGTGTGAGCCGCGACTCTTCCCACCCTCGGTGTCCCGGCGTGACAATGAATTTCGCCGTGCTCCTGCCTCCGGAGTGCCACTGTCGTGCTGGACAGGTGTCTGGTGGTGATGGCAACTGCCAACGCCCCGGCCCGTCAGGTTCGTCGACACAATAAGACTCCTCCAATAAACCTTTTGGCCATGTTACATCAACGCCAGCTTAATTCGCGGAGCTGAGCACATTTCAGTAGCTTGGCGGCACATTCGCGTAGCGATCTTCCGGGATCAAATGGTGGGGTTTAGTGCGATGTGATCCAGCAGGGGATGTTCTCAACGCACACACATTCTCCGCGCACTCGAGTCCTTGATCAACGGCACGCCACACGATCTTCTCCACTGACCAAGGCATAGATCATATCATACACTGATCCAAAGTCATCTCACGGATACCAAACACATTCGGGCAGTGGGCATAGGATATGCCGTATGCGTGGCGTGCGATGCGCCTCTGCTGTCCGCGGTCCATAGCCTTCAGAAGCTTCTGATGCAGCGCCACCGCCCAACCGTGAAGCTCCGTTCGCAAGCACTAAATAACTGACAAAGGAATCACATCTCCGGTCATGATGTGCAAAGCACTGAAGCCGCGACGTAGAACTCGGTTTATTTTTCTCTGAGAGAAGAGATGATCATGGACTGCACCCATGGGTAACTTGTGAGGAACTAAAAGGTGGAGCTGGCGAGCCAGCAAAGCATGCCACTTTGCACGTCCACATTTTTGCTTGTCGCTTGGTCTGAAATGGTACGAGGCTACCACACGAGTGAATCCAGGATAAAGTCAAGAGAGAACAACGAAGATGTAAAGAAGCGACAATTCAGAGGCTGGACTAGTAAGAGTACTGAATACGTATGAGCTGAGACCTTTTTTGCCTGGTATGCGTTCATTTTGTTGACATTACATGCAAACCGAAGGAAAACAATGATGCCAAAATGGCAAAATGTATTCCAAATGGAAGGCTCCGATCATATTCCGGTGGCCATTCTTCTTCTGACAACGAACAACATCAAGTACTAATCCACTGACAAAAGGCGAAATTTGACTTGCCTTCACTAAACCACTGACAAATGGCGAGATTTGACTTGCCTTCACTAAACCACTGACAAATGGCGAGATTTGACTTGCCTTCACTAAACCACTGACAAATGGCGAGATTTGACTTGCCTTCGTGCTTCTAGAAACTCACGTGTAAAAGGAAAAAGAAAACACACGTTAAGACTTGTCAGGGGCTGCATCTTCTTCTAATCGCATCACCGTGTCCCCTTCAAATGCCGTCTTTTCAAGCAGCATGTACATCAGACATGTGAAATGTCAATCTGTTCATCTTTCAGCCTAAAAAGTGTCGGTCTGACAAGTGACAGCGACTCCACAAACCATTCCAAATTTCAGCGCGAAAAGAAAGAAACAGTTAGATAGATGCAAGAACATCTCATTGGTCGTGTATTTAGATGAACAAATCAAAAACTACATGCATTACATTAGTACATGGGGTGATTAAAATTCAAGTGTGCACTGGCGCCAAATTCGCCTTGTAGAAGCTTTTCCTCCTGAAGAGATCCCCGAACTTGCGAAGGATCGGCCGCTTCTTCTTGCCGTTCATGGAGTGCTCCATGCCCACGTAGTGGCTCTCGTCGATGTGGTCGAACTCGTCGTCGTCGTCGTAGTCGTCCATGGCCGCGTCCGCCGCCGCGGACTTGAGGTCGGCCATGTTGCTGAGCGACGCGAACATCCGGTCCTTGGGGTTCAGGCTCCCCATCCTCGCCGACTGCGAGTAGCCCACGCCCTTGAACTTGCCCGGCTCGCCGATCGAGTAGCTCCGGCCGCTCGGCGTCCTGGGCTTCTCCGCCATCCAGCGCCGCGATGCCGTCTCCGGCGTCCCCTTGGCGCTGGCGACCAGGCGCCCGTTCGGCAGGTGCTGCTGGTCGAAGCCGCACTCCGGCGCCACGGGCGCGGTCGTGGCCGCCGACGCGGGGGTGCTGCACGCCGTCGTCGTCGTGGCGGCTAGCAGGCTGTTGAGCTCCTTGAGGCTGCCCTGCGCGGCGGCCTCGCTGACCTTGATGCACTCGTACTCCTGCCGGAGGCTCTGCAGCGCGCTCTCCTTCTCGGCGACGATGTCGTTGAGCCGCGCGTTCTCGACCCGGGCGAGCTCCAGCGACTCCTTGACGACGTTGGCCTCGCCGACGGCCTGCTTGAGGATGTCGCGGAGCCGGGCGTTCTCGTCGCGGATCACGCGCTGCGACTCCACCAGCTTGGTGTTCTCCTGGCGCGCCAGGTTCACCTCCTCCTCGGCCGCGCGCACGCACTCGAGGAACACGCGCTCCTTGTCGCCCCACGCGGCCGCCGACTCCTCGGCCTCGAGCCTGCACCGGTGCTGCTCCCGCAGCCGCGTCTCGGCGGCGGCCAGCTCCCCGCGCAGCCGCTGGGCCTCGGCATTGGCGGCCTCCAGCTCCGCCTGCGTGTCGGAGAGCCAGCGCTTGACCTGCTTGGCCTCCATGGTGACGTCGGAGAGCGCGAGGGACAGGTCGTCCAGCGCCTTCCGGCTCCTCTCCTCCCCCTGCATGGCCGTCCGGAGCTCGGCGCGCAGGGCCCTGATCTCCTCGTCCGCGCCGCCGAACATGAGGTCCTTGACGCTCCGCTGGTCCATGACGCCGCGCCGGGCCTCGAGGCTCCGGTTGCTCTGCTGCAGCGTGGCCATCTCCAGCTTGGCCTCCTCGAGGCTGATCTTGGTCTGCTCCAGCTGCTTGGTCTGGTATATGAGCGACTCGAGCATCTTGCGCTCCGACTCCTTGGCCCGCTCCGCCTCCCGCTCCAAAACCCGCACCTTCTCCGCGCCGCCATCCCTCCTCCTGAGCTCGTCGAGCTCCCGCACCGCCCGCGCCTTGTCCTCCCGCTCGCTCCTCAGCTCCTCCTCAAGCTGCGCCACCCGATCCTTGTCACCCCGCTCCTTCTTGAGCTCCTCCTCCAGCTGCGCCACCCGCTGCTGCGCCGGCGTCGGCGTCGGCATCCCGCCTCCGCCGCCGGTGACGCCGCGACGTTTCTGCCGGGCGGACAGTAGTAAACCAAGAACCGCCGTTAAAAACAGAGCGCAAATAAAGCTGGCGATCGGCAAAGGCTTGGAAGGTAACGCAAGGGAGAAATGAACTGGCGACAGCCGTTACGCACGCACGTACCTCCGGGGAGGGGGGCGCCTTGGAGGCGCCGGCGGTGGAGCGGCTGCGGTGGAACCGAGGGGACGGCTTGGGGTTGGGGGTGGAGGAGAGTGTAACGGACGACGAGGACGCCCTGAGCCCCGCCTCGAAGGACCCGGATCTGCACGGCGGAGAATCCCAGCTCAGCTCATGGAAACCGAATCGCGCAACTTAGTAATATACACTATTGTAGTCAAACAGTAGTAAAAGAAGAGAGAGAGCCGCGCAAAAGAAGGATCTTATTGAGGCGGCGAGGGCGCGCATGGCCGCCGAGTGGTGTGGAGTGGCCAGCGGTGCGGTGCTCACCTCGGCCTGGAGGAGAGCATCCCGGGCGGGCACGCGGGCGGCGCGCGGGCCGAGGGAAAAGAATTCGCGTGGCAGTGGCAGTGGCAGGGGAACCGAATTTTAGAAGAAGGCCCGGTGCAACATGGGCGCGATTAATAGTCCCTACTTGCGAAGCAGAGGAGATCAGTCAGGCAGGGGGAGAAAGGGTTAGATTAGGAGAAGGGTGAGGTCATGGGTTAACAACGGAAAGAGAGTGAGTTCTTGGGTTTGTAGTATATTGGTCTGCACCGTCGATTGGGAGGCTCTTGTCGGATTAGTTTAGTGGTATGGCGCGGGCGAGGCCGCAAATGCCGGTCGTGGGTCGTGGGGCGGGGCGTGGGGCAGGCCGGCGCCGGGGCGGGGAGTGGTCAACCCGCGGAAGTTTTCTTTCTTCTTGGTGTGTGTGGCCTGATTGGTGGGGGTTTTGGCTGGGTTTGAATTGATCGGATCGGTGACAGTGGCATGCCCGGGTGCGTGCCGACCGGCGCGTGGAGTAGTGGGGATTGTTGCACGAAGCGTCGTGCATGGGTGCGGGTTGTTCGGGTCCTGACTCGCAAGTTTCTGCCGCGGACTGACTCACTGACTGGATTGATTTGGTGGGGGCCGTGGGAACCTTCTGCTCTCACGTGGGTCAACCCTGGCCCTTCTACTGCGGCGAGTCATGGATCGGCCGTCCGTCCTCGCCGCATGATCATTCTCTCTCAGGCAACTCCGGCGTTGCAGCGAGCATCTCCGCTGCCGTGCACGGTGTCGCTTCGGTACCTGAGACCCCACTCGAACCACAAACGTCGCTTTACTTGTGCAGTGGCGGCGGATTAAGGGCAACGGTGGAGTGGAAGAGAGGACATGCTATGTCGTCTCAAGATCAAGGCCTCAACAATCTGATGTGATGGCAGTAGTCTAGAGTGGTAGTGTGAGAAGCCGTGAAATTGTAAACTTTGGACAGATTCGATCGTCCCAGCTGAAACGGTGGATGGATTTCGAGGACACCAACGACCCACGACGTGAGGCTCGGGTAGGGTGCTTCCAACCGTAGTAAACGAGAAAGTCGTTGATCCTTTTTTAAGGCGTGCAAGGACAAGGGTTAAGAGCGTCAACCATGATGGGAAAAATTGATCACCGTGTGGACTGTGCCCGAATAGTAACAGGTGGAAAGAAACAGCGCGATCCCCTCGTTAACTGCAAGAGATCAAATCATAACCAAATTGTTTTTTGAGGGTCATTATATCATAACCAAACCGGAATGCCATAATGTCAGCAGTACTATAGTGTGTAGTAACGACGTACTAGCTGGACATAACTAATTGACGTACTGTTATAGTAGTATGTCGTTACCTGTTTCCATTCTGACATTGCGAATGAAACCGTGCCGAAAAAACATGTGTCAGTGCATGTGAGGGTGCTCGACGCGTGGAAATTTTCAGATCCACGGCAGTGGAAGTCCTGGGTTCGGTCGACCTGAACGTTTCATTTTCACAACGGTTATACTACGTGTTACTAGATGAGGTTCAGTTGACCCGCGATAGAAAATAGAAGAGCATCAATGTGATTCTCGGAACCAGAAGCCAACAATTTAGGTGTCAGTGTCACAAGTAGACCTAGTTAAATAGATCCATCGAGGATCAGAGTTTGCTCAAACATGGCCATCTCTAGAATATGATCTACAGTAGTATCTCATGTTCAGCGTCTCCTTCCTTCTCGTGAAAAATAGACCTCATATTTTGCCAGAAGATGCAGTCATCCATTACTAACAACGCATCGAAGTTTGAACTGACAGACACACTTGCCAGCCAGCCCTAGCCCTTTTCGATTTGAGCTTGTCAGCTAACTCGCCTTGCCATGATAATTTTTCCTACCATGTTGGTCAGCCTGCGATCACCGTGTCTGATGGTGTTGGCATGTTTGAAAGGCAACACCCGCATACCCAGAACTCGTCAGATGACCGTATATGAGCTGCAACCAACATGCATCGAGATCGAGTAGACGATGAGGTGAGCCATGTTGGCACGCACTTGGCAGCTGAAACTTCCGGCGTCGTCAGCACGGTGTGCAGAGTCAGCGGTTGCTTCCCGAGCCCTGTTCCTGGCTTTAGCGTGTTTGTCGTGGAACTACCCCGTATTCGAACCGGGAACGGCAACCCAAGTGCAGAGACCTCTAGAGCGTGTTTTTCTCGTAGTCGCAGCCGTTGAAGGCTTGAAGCCACCAATCATACGCGCACGGTCGTTCCAGAAACCTGTAGTAGTGGTTCGGCACTGTCCGGTCTCACGCACGCGCATGGCGTGCTCCTTCAGGTGTTGGACTTGGCCTGCCCCAACCAGTGGCCCCAACCGGACGTCAGACCCCTGAAAGGTTCTTCGCATACCGATCGTGTGTTCGTTTGTTTCCAAGTACTGTATCATTATCCTTCCTACCAACCTGTGCACGGGGAAGCAGTACTTGCCGTCGAGAGAACTAGTCAAGAGTTTAAGTCTGTTCTCGAGTTTTTTCACCTCAGTGGTAGTAGTAGGACTGCTGGGAGTATATTTCCCGCACTAGTACTTTTTTTCCAAGAGACTTTACTGCACTAGTTTTCCATATTTTTAGAATCATTCTGCATTAGTTAATTTTTTGAGGGAATCATTCTGCATTAGTTAATTTTTTTGAGGGAATCATTCTGCATTAGCTTTTTTAGGCAATCATTCTGCATTAGCTTTTCTTTAGCACAGTCCACTGAGCTTATTAATTAATGATCACATTTGGACAGTCCGTCGCAATGAGCAACCTCTGAAGATTCAAGTTCATAGCCAACGCAATGCCTTCGTGACATGGAATAGCTTCCAGGGGTGCAGGATCTGTGGCTCCCGGTAAGACTAGCGCTGAAGCATCCCTGCATACGGCAGCAGCTGTACCAATTAAGCTAGACCTAGAAATTCCATCGTCCACATTGATTTTGACGATTCCAGCAGGCGGTAATTTCCAGGTCAAAGTGTTACCCACCGGCGCCACATGCGATATTCGTTTCACTTGCAGTTTTTTCAGCTCATCAAGTTCATAGATATACCGAGCCACAAATTCATGTGGAGCAAAAGGAGTTTGAAAAATACCCTCATAGACCGCCTTCCTCCTCGCCGTCCAGATCGCCCACATAGTCACCACCAGCCTCACTAGTTGCTCATATGACATGGAGTTTGGTTCATTCGTCATCATTTGCTCCATCAAATCCCCATCAACCAACAGGCGTGTCTACGTGCCGCTTATTGCGAGGCGCATGGTTACCTCGCCTACAGGCGCTGGTTGTGGGCCAGCCCAGTAGGAGGGACTCGTCCTTCTGCCAAATATCTTGTATTTCTCCTTTTAATTTTGTTTATATTTTAAATTAAATACATATATATTTTAAGAACTTAAATTTACTTAAAAACTTTAAAACATGATTTTGAAAAAATGTTAACATAGTGTAAAAATATTGTTAGCGCAGTTTTAAAAAATGTTGATAACTTAAAAAAATAGTGATTATGAAAAAAATGTTCACACATTTCGAAAAAAATTGTGCAATTATATACATAAAATGTGTATACAATCTAAGAAAAATGTTGCTTCAGGTAAAAAAAAGTTCGATTGCATTAAAAAAATGCACATCACATTTGATGGAAAAACGGTCGTGTTTGAAAAATGTTCGTGACTTTAAAAAAATGATATATAGCAGTAAAAAAGATGTTCGCGTAGGTTAATTTTTTTAATAAGAAAATGTAAGAAGATATTCATGTGTTTTCAAAAATTGTCCGTGATTTTCTTATACAATGTAAAAACATGTTCACGTAGCTTTTTTAAAAAATACTGTCATTTTAAAATGTACAACGTATATTTGGAAAAAAGTGTTACCATGTATTAAAAAGTGTTCAATACATGTAATTTTTATACGAAATGTGCATCGCGTATAATAAAAATGTCTGGCGTTTATCAGAAAAATATATCATGTGTGCTCCAAAAATGTTCATTGTGTACCGAGAAAAGAAATTAGACATGTTTTTGAAAACGGAAACAAATAAACCCGACAAAGTAACTGAAAGAAAACCGAAGAAAACCAAAAAGGAAACAAAGAAAGCCATATTATAGCAAAGAAAGAAAAAGAACATTGACAAAACAAAGAAACCAAGGTAAAAAATGATGAAACAAGTGAGAAAAAATCAGAGCGATTGAACCCTAGAGCGGTCGCTACAAGCCGGAACGAAGCGGACCTACACGCACAGCGAGCACCCGCGCTAAAATGGGGCGGCCCGCTATTGTCGCCCGTAGGCAATTCGTATTAGGAATCAGGTTTTTTCCCTGTGGAAACAACACACTTTATTTATTCATGGAAGTTTAAAGGAATACGAAGGTTACTAAGAGGGTTAGAGAGCCAAAGATGACGTCCCATTCCCAAGCTAGTAGCCATTCTTGCAATTTTATGAGCTTCATAGTTTTGCTCGCGTGGCTCGTGGCATATTTCACATGCCAGAAAACTAGACTTACGAGAATTAATCTCTCTCGCAATCATACAATAACTCCTGAAATGTTGTGCAGCTCTCAACTCTTTTGACTCTCAAATAGTCGGTGGCGATGAAGATCTTGTGCAAAGCCAAATTTTCTGCCAGGAGCTTAAACTTCCCTACACGCATAAGCTTGGAGAGTTTCTGGATCAAGTGCAGCCTCGTATACCACAACCGATGCTCCAAGGAATATGCCATGGTCATCACTGCATATGACCCCTACCGCACATTGGTCTGCTGTCTTCGCCACAGAAGCATCAACATTTAATTTAGCGAAGCCTGTAGGTGGGGGCTTCCAGGCTGCTAGTGACATGGCGCTAGCTGAAGGGTTGTGGCTCCAAGCAAGTGCATTTGAGCCACAAACTTCATCAAGGTACCTACAAACAAAAGGTGAGTTGAGAGGGGACTCTGAAACTCCTCTTCGTGGATCGCTTTTCTCCTTGCCCACCATATTGTCCATAGGGTGAAAAGGACCTTGACAAGTTGTCCGTTCTTGAGTGTATTGACCAAATTAAAAAGCCATAGCTTTGCATTGGGAGTTTCTTCACCGATTAGTGGAAACACCATCTTCCGTTAAAGACCAAACCGGTCTCGCCGAAGGAAATATGCCCTAGAGGCAACAATAAAGTTGTTATTTTATATTTCCTTATTTCATGATAAATGTTTATTATTAATGCTAGAATTGTATTAACCGAAAACTTGGATACATGTGTGGATACATAGACAAAACACCGTGTCCCTAGTAAGCCTCTACTAGACTAGCTCGTTGATAAAAAATGGTTAAGTTTCCTAACCATAGACATGTGTTGTCATTTGATGAGCGGGATCACATAATTGGGAGAATGATGTGATGGACAAGACCCATCCGTTAGCCTAGCATAATGATCATTCCGTTTTACTGCTATTGCTTTCTTCATGTCAAATACATATTCCTTCGACTATGCGACTATGCAACTCCTGGGTACCGGAGGAATGCCTTATGTGCTATCAAACGTCACAACGTAACTAGATGATTATAAAGATGCTTTACAGGTATCTCTAAAGGTGTTTGTTGAGTTGGCATAGATCGAGATTAGGATTTGTCACTCCGAGTATCGGAGAGGTATCTCTGGGCCCTCTCAGTAATACACATCACAAGAAGCCTTGCAAGCAACTAAGGAGTTAGTCACGAGATGATGTATTACGGAACGAGTAAAGAGACTTGCCGATAACGAGATTGAACTAGGTATGAAGATATCGACGATCGAATCTCGGGCAAGTAACACACAAATGATAAAGGGAATTGATACGTCTCCAACGTATCTATAATTTATGAAGTATTCATGCCATGTTTACAATAGTTTAATATTATTTTGGTATGATTTGATTAGAACTAACTTGGATCGATTTGTTTTCAGTGAACGCCTTGGTGTTGTTTTTGTGCAGAAATAGAAGTTCTCGGAATGCGCTGAAAATCAACGGAGATTTTTTTTCGGAAAATATAGAAAATACTGGAACAAAAATCTATCGGAGGGGAGTCCCGTGGGCTCCACGAGGATGGGGGGGGGGGGCGCCCCTGTGCCTCGTTGACTCCCTTGACTTGTCCTCGACGCCAACCTCTTCTATAAATACCCAAACCTCCAGAAAATAACCTAGATCGGATGTTCCGCCGCCGCAAGCCTCTGTAGCCACAAGAAATCAATCTAGGCCCTCTCTAGCACCCTGCCGGAGGGGGCCATCATCACCAGAGGCCATGGGGAAGGATCTCGGAGGGGCCATCATCGCCATGAAGGCCAAGGACCAGAGGAGGAACCTCTCCCCATCCAGGGGGAGGCCATGAATGAGGAAGCACAAGGGGAGAACTTCTCCTCCTCTCTCTCGGTGGCGCCGGAGTGCCATCGAGAGCGGAATCATCGCCGCGGTGATCGTCTTCATCAACATCACCATCATCATCACCATCCTCATCTCTTTTTTGCGGTCCACTCTCCCGCACCCCGCTGTAATCCCTACTTGAACATGGTGTTTTATGCCACATATTATGATCCAATGATGTGTTGCCATCTTATGATGTTTTGTGTAGATATCCTTTATCTTTGGGTTGATTGATGATCTAGATTGGTATGAGTTGTATAATTTATTTTGGTGTTGTCCTATTGTGCCCTCCCTGTCGCGCAAGCGTGAGGGATTCCCGTTGTAGGGTGTTGCAATATGTCCATGGTTTACTTATTGTCTACGTTGCTTGAGTGACAGAAGCATAAACACGGATAAGTGGGTCACAGCGTATGGGAATAAAGGGGACTTGATATGTTAATGCTATGGTTGGGTTTTACCTTAATGATCTTTAGTAGTTGCGGATGCTTGCTAGAGTTCCAATCATAAGTGCATATGATCCAAGAAGAGAAAGTATGTTAGCTTATGCCTCTCCCTCATATGAAATTGCAATAGTGATTACCGGTCTTGTTAACAATTGCCTAGGACAATTCTGCACATCGACCCATCATTATTCCACACTCGCTATTTATAATATTTAGTAATATAGTCTAACTCTATGATAACAACACCTATTTTCATATTTTAGCTCTCCTATATCATACAAAGTTATCCTCTTCATACCCACAACGTAGTTTTATTTCTCGTTTCTAGTTGGAAGCAAACATTCGGTGTACGTAGAGTCGTATCAGTGGCAGATAGGACTTGAGAGAATATTGATCTTACCTTTAGATCCTTGTGGGTTCGACACTCCATACTTATCACTTCCACCTTTGGGAATTGCTACGGTGATTCCCTGCACTTGGGGATTATCAAGCTCTTTTCTGGCGCCGTTGCCCGGGAGCAATAGCGTGGGGTTGATATTCTCGTGTGTGCTTGTTTGCTTTCTTTACTAAGTAGTTTTTGTTTTCCCTTTTTGATTTGCTTAGTTGTGGGTGAAACATACAAAAATAATCAAAATAATGAAAATACAAAAAGATGCACTTGCTGTTGGAAATATGCCCAAGAGGCAATAATAAAATGGTTATTATTATATTTCTTTGTTCATGATAATTGTCTATTGTTCATGCTACAATTTTATTATTCGGAAATCGTAATACATGTGTGAATACATAGACCACAACAAGTCCCTAGTGAGCCTCTAGTTGACTAGCTCGTTGATCAACAGATAGTCATGGTTTCCTGACTATGGACATTGGATGTCATTGATAACGGGATCACATCATTAGGAGAATGATGTGATGGACAAGACCCAATCTTAAGCATAGCACAAAGATCGTGTAGTTCATTTCGCTAGAGCTTTTCCAAATGTCAAGTATCATTTCCTTAGACCATGAGATTGTGCAACTCCCGGATACCGTAGGAGTGCTTTGGGTGTGCCAAACGTCACAACATAACTGGGTGACTATAAAGGTGCACTACGGGTATCTCCAAAAGTGTCTCATTGGGTTGGCACGAATCGAGGCGGGATTTGTCACTCCGTATGACGGAGAGGTATCTCTGGGCCCACTCGGTAATGCATCATCATGATGAGCTCAATGTGACCAAGTGTGCGGTCACGGGATCATGCATTACAGTGCGAGTAAAGTGACTTGCCGTAACGAGATTGAGCGAGGTATTGCGATACCGACGATCGAGTCTCGGGCAAGTAACGTACCGATTGACAAAGGGAATTGTATACGGGATTGATTGAATCCTCGACATCGTGGTTCATCCGATGAGATCATCGAGGAGCATGTGGGAGCCAACATGGGTATCCAGATCTTGCTGTTGGTTATTGACCGGAGAGGCGTCTCGGTCATGTCTGCATGTCTCCCGAACCCGTAGGGTCTACACACTTAAGGTTCGGTGACGCTAGGGTTGTAGAGATATGAGTATGCAGTAACCCAAAAGTTGTTCGGAGTCCCGGATGAGATCCCGGATGTCACGAGGAGTTCCGTAATGGTCCGGAGGTGAAGAATTATGTATAGGAAGTCAGGTTTCGGCCATCGGGAAAGTTTTGGGGGTCACCGGTATTGTACCGGGACCACCGGAAGGGTCCCGGGGGTCCACCTATCCCGGAGGGCCCCATGGGCTGAAGTGGGAGGGGAACCAGCCCCTAGTGGGCTGGTGCGCCCCCCTTGGCCCCCCTGCGCCTAGGGTTGGAAACCCTAGGGGTGAAGCGCCACCGCTTACGGGCAAGTTTCCCCGCCGCCCCCTTGGAGATGGCATCTCCTAGGGCCGGCGCCCCCCTAGGGGGCCTATATAAAGAGAGGGGAGGGAGGGCAGTCGCACCCCAAGTCTTGGTGCCTCCCTCTCCCCTGCTACACCTCTCCCTCTCGTAGAAGCTCGGCGAAGCTCTGCCGAGATCACTGCTGCATCCACAACCACGCCATCGTGCTGCTGGATCTCCATCAACCTCTCCTTCCCCCTTGCTGAATCAAGAAGGAGGAGATGTCTCCCTCAACCGTACGTGTGTTGAACGCGGAGGTGCCTTCCGTTCGCCGCTAGGATCTCCGGTGATTTGGATCACGACGAGTACGACTCTCTCAACCCCGTTCTCTTGAACGCTTCCGCACGCGATCTACAAGGGTATGTAGATGCACTCCCCTCTCTCATTGCTAGATGACTCCATAGATTGATCTTGGTGAACGTAGGAATTTTTTTATTTTATGCAACATTCCCCAACACTTGCCTCATATGCCTAAAAAGTTTTTCAAGAAGAGAAGTGATTGGAAAGTTATGCATTGGATAAGTGAGGGTCGACCTTGAGCACTTGTGTTCATGCTCATGGAAACAATGTAGAATTTTTCATGGAAGTTTCTCTGTAAATAATTATCCCCTTGTATATATATGTCCTTTCTATTATAAAAATAATGTGCCAACCTTTGGTTTTAGGATGATTAGATTGCTTGTTTACTATGTGCAGTACAAAAACAGAAACTTTGGCTGTAGCGCGTGAATTTACAGTTTTTACTAGAAAGTCAAATGGGTCTGAAACTTTCTACAAATTACTTCTGTAATTTTTTTTAAATTTTAATATTTTATTTAGAATTTTTGAAGTTACAGAAGTTTACTAAATTTCTAGATTACTACTGGCTGTCCTGTTTTTGACAGATTCTGGTTTCTATGTGTTGTTCGCTTATTTTGATGAATCCATGGGTAGTATCGGGGGGTATGAACCATGGTGAAGTTGGAATACAGTAGATAAAGTTCTAATATTAAATTGAAATGAGTTTGCAACAATACCTAAAGGTAGTGATTTGCTTTATTATACTAACGGATCTCACAAAGTTTTTATTAAGTTTTGTGTGGATGAAGTGTTCGAAGAACGAGGAATTACCAATGTGAGAAGAATAAAGAGAGGCAAGAGTTCAAGCTTGGGGATTCCCAAGGCACCCCAAGTAAACTTCAAGCATACTCAAGCATCTAAGCTTGGGGATGCCCCGGTTGGCATCCCATCTTTCTTCTTCAACAATTATCGGTATACCTCGATTTTTGTTTTGTTCACATGATTTGTGTCCCTTGTGTTTTTCTTTTTCTTTAGGAACCATGCTAGTATGAGATAGCCCTTCATTGATTTATAGAATGCTTCATGTGCTTAACTTATATCTTTTGAGTATGGTTTTACAGAATGCTTCGTGTGCTTCACTTATATATTTTGAGCTTAGATATTGGTTAGTCTATATTAATTGTAGAATGCTCCATGATCTTCACTTATATCTTTTGGAGTATGAATAATACTATCATCTAAAGTGGGTTTGGAAGAGTGTCAACTTTAGGAATCAGTGATCCCACTATTTTGTAGGGTGTTGAATCTTAATGTGATATTTATGAAAGTGGATTTGGAAGAGTGTCAACTTTAGTTAGTAATGATTCCACTATTTCGGAAGAGGTTCCAATTGATTATGAGAACAAAGTTGCTATCTATGATGATTAATGTGATGACATGTATGCTATAAAGAATAATGTTAACCATGAAACTTGTCATCATGATTTTAATTTTCAATTGGATTATACCTCACATGACGGTTATTTTGTTGAGTTTGCTCCCACTATTCCGAATGAGAAGAATTTTTGCTTATGTGGTGAGTAGTAAAATTTCTATGCTTGTAGATCATGAAAAGAATGCTTTATGTGATGGTTGTATTGCTAAACTCGTTCATGATGCTACTAAAAATTATTATGAGGGAGGAATATATGCTTGTAGGAGTTGCAATAATATCAAGTTTCCTCTCTATGTGCTTAAAGTTTCGAAGTTATACTTGTTTTGCCTTCCTATACTAGTTGATTCTTGTTTCCTTAAATTGTGTGCTCAAAAAAATCCCTAGGCATATGAAGTGGGTTAGGTTTAAATTTGCTAGTCATATTCTTCATGATGCTCTCTTTATGTTTCAATTCTTATCATTTGTGTGAGCATCATTGAAATCATCATGCCTAGCTAAAAGGCATTAAAGAAAATCGCTTGCTGGGAGACAACCCAATATTTACCTTTACTGTTTTTGTGTGTCCACGTGATTAAGCTACTATAGTAATCATGTTTTATAGCTTTTGTTTCAATAAAGTGCCAAGTAAGACCTTTGGGAAGACTTGGGTGAAAGTTAATGTCATCTTGCTGTAAAAACAGAAACTTTACGCTCACGAGATTAGCTGTCATATTTTACAGAAGAGTGCTTTTGAGTTGATTATTTTTCAGAAGATCAATAGACAAATTCCTCACGTCCACCAATTTATTTAAGAATTTTTGGAGTAGCAGAAGTATGGTTGGTGTTCAGATTATTACAGACTGTTCTGTTTCTGGCAGATTCTGTTTTTAATGCATAGTTTGCTTGTTTTCTAGTTTCTATGGCTTATATTGCTCAATATAAATTGTAGAAATGATATGGTACAGTAGGCATTGTGTGAGAAAAATTATGAATCTTGTCTTTGACAGTACCAAAGTGAATGATTTACTCTTTATCATACTAACCCATCTCACGAAGTTCCGTTAAGTTTTGTGTGATTGAAGTTTTGAAGTTTTGAGTGAGATAAGGAGTGGAAAGACTCTAAGATTGGGGATGCCCAAGGCACGCCAAGGTAATATTCAAGGAAGACTCAAGCGCCTAAGTTTGGGGATGCCCCGGAAGGCATCTCCTCTTTCGTCTTCAAAACCATCGGTATACCTTACCCGGAGCTATATTTTTATTCGTCATATGATATGTGTTTTTCTTGGAGCGTATTTTTATTTTACTTGCTGTTTGAATAAAATCATTGGATCTGAAATCTTGAATGAAAAAGAATCCTCCCATGGCTAGTTAATTATTTGACCACTCAGTGTTCTTCACTTATATCTTTTTGGAGTAGTTTGCCATTTACTCACGTGCTTCACGTATATCCTATGAGTAAATGGTTGAATGAATTGAATATCATAAATCTAAATTTATATATGTTTCATATGCTTATAACATGGAGAGTAATGACTTCACACATAATAAGTATAGGTAGTAAACTTATTGAAAGTCAGCAAACGCAACATTGGCCACTTGAACAATTCATGAAAGAATATTAAAGGAAGAGAGATTTCACATATAAATATACTATCTTGGACATATTTTGTAATTGTGAGCACTCATTAAAATATGACATGCTAAAAGGTTGATGTTGGATAAGGAAGACAACTTAATGGGTTATGTTTTCCTATATCCTAAACGTTATATTGTCTTGGATCATCCAACATGTTGAGCTTGCCTTTCCCTCTCATGCTAATTCTTTGCATCAAGCAGAGATACTACTTGTGCTTCCAAACATCCCTTAAACCAGTTTTGCCATGAGAGTCCACCATACCTACCTATGGATTGAGTAAGATCCTTCAAGTAAGTTGTCATCGTGCATGCAATAAAAATTGCTTCTTAAATATGTATGATCTATTAGTGTGAAGAAAATAAGCTTTGTACGAACTTGTGATAGGGAAGAAATAAAAGCGATAAACTGCATAATAAAGGTCTTTATCACAAGCGACAATATAAAGTGACGTTCTTTTGCATTAAGATTTTGTGCATCCAACCATAAAAGTGCATGCCAACCTATGCTTCCCTCTGAGAAGGGCCTATCTTTTACTTTTATCTTCCACCCTTATACAAGAGTCATGGTGATCATCACGTTTCCTTTTTACACTTTTTCCTTTGGCAAGCACTTTGTGTTGGAGCGATCCGGATATATATATATATCCACTTGGATGTAGGTTTTCATAAATAATTATTGTTGACATTACCCTTGAGGTAAAAGGTTGGGAGGCGAAACTATAAGCCCCTATCTTTCTCTATGTCCGACTGAAACTTTGAAACCATAAATTTCACATGAGTGTTAGCAATTGTGAAAGATTAAATGATAGTTGAGTATGTGGAGTTTGTTGAACCAAAGCTCTTACATAGACCCTTCCCAAAAATAAGATGAATTGCAATTGTTTGATGACTAAGAGCATGGTTTGTTAGTTTTCAAGAAAGTTTATGATCTATACTTTAACTTGTGAATAGCTTGTTACTTGATCATGAAAAGTTTTATGAGTTGAGATACTGCTATGATATATAATGATGCTAGAAAAAGTGATTAAAACTATCATTGATCAAACTTAAGCGCTTGCTAGCATTCACACTTCATAAATTATTTCTTTTATCATTTACCTACTTGAGGACGAGCAGGAATTAAGCTTGGGGATGCTGATACGTCTCCCCAATGTATCTATAATTTATGAAGTATTCATGCCATGTTTACAATAGTTTTATATGATTTTGGTATGATTCGATTAGAACTAACCCAGACTGACGTTGTTTTCAGCAGAACTACCGTGGTGTTGTTTTTGTGCAGAAATAGAAGTTCTCGGAATGCACTGAAAATCAACAGAGATTTTTTGGGAAAATATAAAAAACACTGGAACAAAAATCTACCGGAGGGGAGTCCCGTGGGCTCCACGAGGGTGGGGGGCACGCCCACCCTCTAGGGCGCGCCCCTGTGCCTCGTGGACTCCCTGTGGGGCCCCTTGACTTGTCCTTGACGCCAACCTCTTCTATAAATACCCAAACCTCCAGAAAATAACCTAGATCGGAAGTTCCGCCGCTGCAAGCCTCTGTAGCCACGAGAAATCAATCTAGGCCCTCTCTGGCACCCTGCCGGAGGGGGCCATCATCACCGGAGGCCATGGGGAAGGATCTCGGAGGGGCCATCATCGCCATGAAGGCCAAGGACCAGAGGGGGAACCTCTCCCCATCCAGGGGGGCCATGGAGGAGGAAGCACAAGGGGGAGAACTTCTCTCCTCTCTCTCGGTGGCGCCGGAGTGCCACAGGAGGGGAATAATCGCCGCAGTGATCGTCTTCATCAACATCACCATCATCATCACCATCCTCATCTCTTTTACGCGGTCCACTCTCCCGCACCCTCCTGTAATCCCTACTTGAACATGGTGCTTTATGCCACATATTATGATCCAATGATGTGTTGCCATATGATGATGTTTTGAGTAGATATCCTTTGTCTTTGGGTTGATTGATGATCTAGATTGGTATGAGTTGTATAATTTATTTTGGTGCTATCCTATTATGCCCTCCGTGCCGCGCAAGCATGAGGGATTCCTGCTGTAGGGTGTTGCAATATGTCCATGGTTTACTTATTGTTGCGTTGCTTGAGTGACAGAAGCATAAACACGGATAAGTAGGTCACGGCGTATGGGAATACAGGGGACTTGATATGTTAATGCTATGGTTGGGTTTTACCTTAATGATCTTTAGTAGCTGCGGATGCTTGCTAGAGTTCCAATCATAAGTGCATATAATCCAAGAAGAGAAAGTATGTTAGCTTATGCCTCTCCCTCATATGAAATTGCAATAGTGATTACCGATCTTGTTAACAATTGCCTAGGACAATTCTGCACACCGACCTATCATTATTCCACACTCGCTACTTATAATATTTACCAATATATTCTAACTCTATGATAACAACATCTACTTTCATATTTTAGCTCTCCTATATTATACAAAGTTATCCTCTTCGTACCCACAACGTAGTTTTATTTCTCCTTTCTAGTTGGAAGCAAATGTTCGGTGTACGTAGAGTCGTATCAGTGGCAGATAGGACTTGAGATAATATTGATCTTACCTTTAGCTCCTTGTGGGTTTGACACTCCATACTTATCACTTCCACCTTTGGGAATTGCTATGATGATTCCCTGCACTTGGGGATTATCAGGAATAACGTATGTTGTCATAATGGTTTGACCGATAAAGATGTTCGTAGAATATGTGGGAGCCAATATGAGCATCTAGGTTCTGCTATTGGTTATTTACCAGAGATGTGTCTCGGTCATGTCTACATAGTTCTCGAACTCGTAGGGTCCGCACGCTTAACGTTCATTAACGATATAGTATTATATGAGTTATGTATGTTGGTGACCGAATGTTGTTCGGAGTCCCGGATGAGATCACGAACATGACGAGGAGCTCTGGAATGGTCCCGTGGTCAAGATTGATATATGGGATAATAGTGTTTGGTCTCCGGAAGGGTTCCGGATGTTTCCTGAAATGTTTGGGTACGAGAACACTTTATTTGGGCCAAAGGGGAAGGCCCACGAGGTTTTTGGAAAGTGCAAAAGGAAGTTTTGTGGAGTCCAGGGCCAGATGCCAAGGTACCTGGCACTTGGGTCCAGACGCCGGGAACCCTGGCGTCTGGTCCTGTAGTCCGAGGATCTTGCCTTTCGGGTAAAACCGACTTTGAGGAGGCTTTTTCTCCAAATTTCGACCCCAAGGCTCAACATATAAATAGAGGGGCAAGGCTAGCACCCAAGACACATCAAGATTCACCAAGCCATGTGTCGGCAACACCGTCCCCTCTAGTTTATCCTTCGTCTAGTTTCTGTAGTGCTTGGTGAAGCCCTGCGGAGATTGTTCTTCATCACCAACCGTCACCACGCCGTCGTGCTGATGGAACTCATCTACTACTTTGCCCGTCTTGCTGGATCAAGAAGGCGAGGACGCCATTGAGCTGAACGAGGAGGTGCCGTACGTTCGGTACCTGACCGAGACGGATCGTGAAGGTGTACAACTACATCAACCACGTTGTGAAACGCTTCGGCTTACGGTCTACGAGGGTACGTAGACACACTCTCCCCCTCGTTGCTATACATCCCCTAGATAGATCTTACATTAGCATAGGATTTTTTTATATATTACATGCTACCTTCCCCAGGAGTGGCACCCGAGCCAGGTCCATGCATAGATGATATGCACGAGTAGAACACAAAGAGTTGTGGGAGGTGATCGTCATACTGCTTACCACCAGTGTCTTATTTTGATTCGGCGGTATTGTTGGATGAAGCGGCCCGGACCAACCTTACATGACCACGTTGATGAGACCGGTTCCACCGAGAGACATGCAACTAGTTCTGCATAAAGGTGGCTGGCGGGTGTCTGTTTCTCCTACTTTAGTTGAATCGAATTTGACTGCGGCCGGTCCTTGTTGAAGGTTAAAACAACAAACTTGATAAATCACCGTTGTGGTTTTTTTGCCATAGGTAAGAACGGTTCTTGCTAGAAGCCCGTAGCAGCCACGTAAAACTTGCAACAACAAAGTAGATGACGTCTAACTTGTTTTTGTAGGGCATGTTGTGATGTGATATGGTCAAGACATGATGTGATATACATTATTGTATGAGATGATCATGTTTTGTATAAGTTATCGGCAATCGGCAGGAGCCTTTTGGTTGTCTCTTTATTGTATGAAATGCAAACGCCATGTAATTGCCTTACTTTATCACTATGCGTTAGCGATAGTTGTAGAAGCAATAGTTGGCGAGACGACCACGACGCAAAGATGGAGATCAAGGTGTCGAGTCGGTGAAGATGGAGATCATGACGATGCTTTGGAGATGGAGATCAAAAGCAGAAGATGATGATGGCCATATCATGTCACATATTTTGATTGCATGTGATGTTTATCTTTTATGCATCTTATTATGCTTAGTACATTTGTAGCTTTATAAGATGATCCCTTAACTAAATTTCAAGGTATAAGTGTTCTCCCTGAGTATGCACCATTGCAATAGTTCGTCATGCTGAGGCACCACGTGATGATCGGGTGTGATAGGCTCTATTTTCACATATAATGGGTGCAATACAGTTTTGCACATGCGGAATACTCGAGTTAAACTTGATGAGCCTAGCATGTACAGACATGGCCTCGGAACACTGGAGACCGAAAGGTCGAACGTGAATCATATAGTAGATATGATCAACATAGAGGTGTTGACCATTGATGACTACCCCATCTCACGTGATGATCGGACATGGGTTAGTTGATTTGGATCACATATCATTTAGATGACTTGAGGGATGTCTATCTAAGTGGGAGTTCTTAGTAATTTGATTAACTGAACTTAATTTATCATGAACTTAGTCCTGATAGTATTTGCATATCTATGTTGTAGGTCAATGGCCCGTGCTACCATTCCCCTGAATTTTAATGCGTTCCTAGAGAAAACTAAGTTGAAAGATGATGGTAGCAACTACACAGACTGGGTCCGTAACTTGAGGATTATCCTCATTGCTGCAAAGAAGAATTATGTCCTTAATGCACCGCTAGGTGAAAGGCTTGCTGCAGGAGTAGATGCTGATGTTTTGAACGTCTGGCAAGCTTGATCTGATGACTACTCGATAGTTCAGTGTGCCATGCTTTACGGCTTAGAATCGGGACTTCAAAGACGTTTTGAACGTCATGGAGCACATGATATGTTCCAAGAGTTAAAGTTAATATTTCAAGAAAAATGCCCGAGTTGAGAGATATGAAGTCTTCAAAAGTTCTATAGCTGCAAGATGGAGGAGAACAGTTCTGTCATGAACACATACTTAGAATGTCTGGATGTCATAATCACTTGACTCAACTGGGAGTTAATCTTCCTGATGATAGTGTTACTGGCAGAGTTCTCTAATCACTGCCACCAAGCTACAAAGGCTTCGTGATGAACTATAATATGCAAGGGATGGAGAAGACAATTCCCGAGCTCTTCGCAATGCTCAAAGCTGCGGAGGTAGAAATCAAGAAGGAGCAGCAAGTGTTGACGGTTAACAAGACCACTAGTTTCAAGAAAAAGGGAAAGGGAAAGAAAGGGAACTTCAAGAAGAATGGCAAGCAAGTTGCCACTCCCGGGAAGAAGCCCAAAGCTGGACCCAAGCCTGAAACTGAGTGCTTCTACTGCAATGGGACTGGTCACTGGAAGCATAAGTGCCCCAAGTATTTGGCGGATAAGAAGGATGACAGAGAACAAAGGTATATTTGATATACATGTTATTGATGTGTACCTAACTAATGCTCGTAGTAGCGCCTGGGTATTTGATACTGGTTCGATTGCTCATATGTGTAACTCAAAACACGAGCTACGAATTAAACAAAGATTAGTTAAGGACAAGGTGATGATGCGCTTCGGGAATGGTTCCAAGGTCGATGTGATCGCCGTCAGCACACTACCTCGACATCTACCTTCTAGATTAGTTTTAGACCTGAATAATTGTTATTTGGTGCCAGCGTTGAGCATGAAAATTATATCTGGATCTTGTTTAGTGTGAAACGGTTATTCATTTAAATAAGAGAATAATGATTGTTCTATTTATATGAGTAATATATTTTATGGTCATGCACCCTTGAAGAGTAGTCTATTTCTGTTGAATCTCGATTGTGGTGATAAACATATTCATAATATTGATGCCAAAAGATTTGCAAAGTTGATAATGATAGTGCAACATATTTGTGGCACTGCCGTTTAGGTCATATATTGATGTAAAGCGCATGGAGAAACTTCAAGCAGATGGACTTTTGAAATCACTTGATTATGAATCATTCGATACTTGCGAAGCATGCCTCATGGGCAAAATGACTAAAACTCTATTCTCCGGAACAATGGATCGAGCTAATGACTTATTGGAAATAATACATACTGATGTATGCGGTCCGATGAGTGTTCGCGATGGGTATTGTTATTTTCTAACCTTCACAGATGATTTGAGCAGATATGGGTATATCTACTTAATGAAACACAAGTCTGAAACATTTGAAAAATTAAAAGAATTTTAGAGACAAATGGAGAATCATCGTAACAAGAAAATAAAGTTTCTATGATCTGATCACGGAGGCGAATATTTGAGTTACGAGTTTGGCCTTCATTTAAAACAATGTGGAATAGTTTCACAACTCACGCCACCTGGAACACCACAACATAATGATGTGTCCGAACATGGTAACCGTACTTTATTAGATATGGTGCGATCTATGATGTCTCTTACTGATTTACCACTATTATTTTGGGGTTATGTATTAGAGACAGCTGCATTCACATTAAATAGGGCACCTCTAAATCCGTTGAGACGACACTGTATGAACTGTGATTTGGCAAGAAACCTAAGCTGTCGTTTCTTAAAGTTTGGGGTTGTGACACTTATGTCGAAAGGCTTCAGCCTGATAATCTCAAACCAAAATCAGAGAAGTGCGTCTTCATAGGATACCCTAAGGAAACAATTGGGTACACCTTCTACCACAGATCCAAAGGCAAGATCTTTGTTGCCAAGAATGGAACCTTTCTAGAGAAGGAGTTTCTCTCGAAAGAAGTGAGTGGGAAGAAAATAGAACTCGATGAGGTAATTGTAACTTCTCTCAATTTGGAAAGTAGTTCATCAGAGAAATTCGTTCCCGTGATGCCTACACCAAATAGAGAGGAAGTTAATGATGATGATCATGAAACTTCAGATCAAGTTACTACCAAACCTCGTAGGTCAACCAGAACACGATCGACACCAGAGTGGTACGGTAATCCTATTCTGGAAGTCATGTTACTAGACCATGGCGAACCTACAAACTATTAAGAAGCTATGATGAGCCCAGATTTCGATAAATGGCTTGAGGCCATGAAATCTGAGATAGGATACATGTATGAGAACAAAGTGTGGACTTTGGTGGACTTGCCCGATGATCGGCGAGCCATAGAGAATAAATAGATCTTCAAGAAGAAGACGGACGTTGATGATAATGTTACTGTCTACAAAGCTCGGCTTGTCGCAAAAGGTTTTGGACAAGTTCAAGGAGTTGACTACGATGAGATTTTCTCACCCGTAGCGATGCTTAAGTTTGTTCGAATAATTTTAGCAATTGCCGCATTTTATGATTATGAAATCTGGCAAATGGACGTCAAAACTGCATTCCTTAATGGATTTCTTAAAGAAGAGTTGTATATGATGCAACCATAAGGTTTTGTCGATCCTAAAGGTGCTAACAAAGTGTGCAAACTCCAACGATCCATCTATGGACTGGTCCAATCATCTCGGAGTTGGAATATACGCTTTGATGAGGTGATCAAAGCATATGGTTTTATATAGACTTTCGGAGAAGCCTGACAAGAAAGTGAGTGGGAGCTCTGTAGCATTTCTAATATTATATGTGGATGACATATTGTTGATTGGAAATGATGTAGAATTTCTGGATAGCATAAAAGGATACTTGAATAAAAGTTTTTCAATGAAAAGCCTCGGTGGAGCTGCTTATATATTGGGCATCAAGATCTATAGAGATAGATCAAGACGCTTAATAGGACTTTCACAAAGCACGTACATACCTTGACAAAGTTTTGAAGAAGTTCAAAATGGATCAGTCAAAGAAAGGGTTCTTGCCTGTGTTGCAAGGTGTGAAATTGAATCAGACTCAATGCCTGCTACGTCTTGAGCTTGCGTTGGTTTTCCTTGAAGAGGAAAGGGTGATGCAGCAATAGTAGCATAAATATTTTCCTCAGTTTTTGAGAACCAAGGTATCAATCCAGTAGGAGGCTCCTCAAAAGTCCCACGCACCTACACAAACAAACAAAGAACTCGCAACCAACACAATAAAGGGGTTGTCAATCCCTTCACGGCCACTTGCGAAAGTGAGATCTGGTAGAGATAGTATGATAAGATAAATATATTTTTGGTATTTTATGATACAGATTGGAAAAGTAAAGATGCGAATAAAAGTAGATTGAAAGCTTATATGATAAAAGATAGACCCCGGGGCCATCGGTTTCACTAGTGGCTTCTCCCAAGATAGCATAAGTATTACGGTGGGTGAACAAATTACTGTCGAGCAATTGATAGAAAAGCAAATAATTATGAGATTATCTAGGCATGATCATGTATATAGGCATCACGTCCGCGACAAGTAGACCGACTCCTGCATGCATCTACTACTATTACTCCACACATCGACCGCTATCCAGCATGCATCTAGAGTATTAAGTTCATAAAGAACAGAGTAACGCATTAAGAAAGATGACATGATTTAGAGGGATAAACTCATGCAATATGATATAAACCCCATCTTTTTATCCTCGATGGCAACAATACAATACGTGCCTTGCTGCCCTCATCAGAATCGGGAAAGGACACGCAAGATTGAACCCAAAGCTAAGCACTTCTCCCATTGCAAGAAAGATCAATCTAGTAGGCCAAACCAAACTGATAATTCGAAGAGACTTGCAAAGATAACTCAATCATACATAAAAGAATTCAGAGGAGATTCAAATATTTCTCAGAGATAAACTTGATCATAAACCCACAATTCATCGAATCTCGACAAACACACCACAAAAAGAGTTACATCGAATAGATCTCCAAGAAGATCGAGGAGAACATGGTATTGAGATCCAAAAAGAGAGAAGAAGCCATCTAGCTAATAACTATGGACCCGAAGGTCTGTAGTAAACTACTCACAACTCATCGGAGGGGCTATGGTATTGATGTAGAAGCCCTCCGTGGTCGATTCCCCCATCCGGTGGAGCGCCGGCGAAGGCTCCAAGATGAGATCTCGCGGATACAGAAGGTTACGGCTGTGGAATTAGGTTTTCGTGGGCTCCCCTATTGTTTTCAGGGTACGTGGGTATATATAGGAGGAAGAAGTAGGTCAGTGGCCGCCCGAGGGGCCCACGAGATAGGGGGCGCGCCCTGTAGGGGTGGGCACGCCCTCCACCCTCGTGGCCGCCTCGGCTGCTCCTTGACTTGCACTCCAAGTCCTCTGGATCACGTTTGTTCCAAAAATCACGCTCCCAAAGGTTTCATTCCGTTTGGACTCCATTTGATATTCCTTTTCTTCGAAACACTGAAATAGGCAAAAAAATAGCAATACGGACTGGGCCTCCGGTTAGTAGGATAGTCCCAAAAATGATATAAATGTGTAAAGTAAAGCCCATAAACATCCAAAACAGGTAATATAATAGCATGGAACAATAAAAAATTATAGATACGTTGGAGACGTATCAAGCATCCCCAAGCTTAATTCCTGCTCGTCCTCGAGTAGGTAAATGATAAAAACGGAATTTTTGATGTGGAATGCTACCTAGCATAATTCTCAATGTAATTTTCTTTATTGTGGCATGATTGTTCAGATCCAAATGATTCAAGATAAAAGCTTATAAAACATAAAAATAATAATACTTCAAAGCATACTAACAAATAATCATGTCCTATCAAAATAGCATGGCCAAAGAAAGCTTATCCCTACAAAATCATATAGTTAGGCCATGCTTCATTTTCATTACACAAAATACTCCCATCATGCACAACGCCGGTTTCAGCCAAGCAATTGGTTCATACTTTTTAACGTGCTTCAGCTTTTTCAACTCTTACGCAATGCATGAGCGCAAGCCATGGACATAGCACTATGGTGGTATATGGTGGTGGTCATGAGGACAAAAAGCGAGAAGATAGTCTCACATCAACTAGGCGTATTGCTACCTCTTGAGCACTGCGTTGGATTTCCCTGAAGAGGAGAGGATGATGCAGCAAAGTAGCGTAAGTATTTCCCTCAGTTTTTGAGAACCAAGGTATCAATCTAGTAGGAGACCACGCACAAGTCCCTCGTACCTACACAAAACGATAGCAACTCGCAATCAACACGATTAGGGGTTGTCAATCCCTTCACGGTCACTTACGAGAGTGAGATCTGATAGAGATGATAAATAATATTTTTGGTATTTTTGATAGATACATGCAAAGTAAAAACAAAGCAAGTAAATAAAGTAATAGAGATTGATATGATGAGAATAGACCCGGGGGCCATAGGTTTCACTAGTGGCTTCTCTCAAGAGCATAAGTATTCTATGGTGGGTGAACAAATTACTGTTGAGCAATTGACAGAACTGAGCATAGTTATGAGCATATCTAGGCAATGATCATGTATATAGGCATCACGTCCAAAACAAGTAGATCGAAACAATTCTGCATCTACTACTATTACTCCACTCATCGACCGCTATCTAGCATGCATCTAGAGTATTAAGTTAAAAACAGAGTAACGCCTTAAGCAAGATGACATGATGTAGAGGGATAAATTCATGCAATATGATAAAAACCCCATCTTGTTATCCTCGATGGCAACAATACAATACGTGCCTTGCAACCCTTTACATCCTTTGGGTAAGGACACCGCAAGATTGAACCCAAAGCTAAGCACTTCTCCCATTGCAAGGAATACCAATCTAGTTGGCCAAACCAAAAAGGATAATTCGAAGAGACTTGCAAAGATAACTCAATCATACATAAAAGAATTCAGAGAAGAATCAAATATTTTCCATAGATAATCTTGGATCATAAACCCACAATTCTTCGGTCTTAACAAACACACCGCAAAAAGAAGATTACATCGAATAGATCTCCACGAGAGAGGGGGAGAACATTGTATTGAGATCCAAAAAGAGAGAAGAAGCCATCTAGCTACTAGCTATGGACCCGAGGGTCTGAAGTAAACTACTCACACTTCATCGGAGGGGCTATGGTGTTGATGTAGAAGCCCTCCATGGTGGATGCCCCCTCCGGCAGAGCTCCAGAACAGGCCCCAAGATGGGATCTCATGGATATAGAAGGTTGCGGCGGTGGAATTAGGTTTTTGGCTCCTGTTCTGATCGTTTGGGGATACGTAGGTATATATAGGGGGAAGGAGTACGTTGGTGGAGCTCAGGGGCCCACGAGGTAGGGGCGCGCCTGGGGGCGCCTCCACCTCGTGACCACCTCCGCACTGCTTGGAGTAGGGTCCAAGTCTCTGGATGACGTTCGGTTGGAAAATCACGTTCCGAAGGTTTCATTCCATTTGGACTCCGTTTGATATTCCGTTTCTTGAAACACTGAAATAGGCAAAAACAACAATTCAGGCTGGGCCTCCGGTTAATAGGTTAGTCCCGAAAGTAATATAAAAGTGGAAAATAAAGCCCAATATAGTCCAAAACAGTAGATAAAGTAGCATGGAGCAATAAAAAATTATAGATACGTTGGAGACGTATCAGGCATCCACAAGCTTAATTCCTGCTCGTCCTCGAGTAGGTAAATGATAAAAAAGAATTTTTGATGCGGAGTGATACTTTGGCATAATTTCAATATAAATCTTCTTACTTGTGATATGAATATTTAGATCCGAAAGATTCAAGACAAAAGTTCATATTGACACAAAAATAATAATACTTCAATCATACTAATCAAAGCAATCATGTCTTCTCAAAATAACATGGCAAAAGAAAGTTCATCCCTACAAAATCATATAGTTAGGCTATGCTTCATTTTCGTCACACAAAGATGTTCCCAACTTCTATACCCCTGATGACAAGCCAAGCAATTGTTTCATACTCAAATAATCTCAAACTTTTTCAATCTTCATGCAATACATGAGCGCGAGCCATGGATATAGCACTATGGGTGGAATAGAATATGATGATGGGGATTGTGTGGAGAAGAAAAAAAAGGAGAAAGTCTCATATTGACGAGGCTAATCAACGGGCTATGGAGATGCCCATCAATTGATGTCAACATGAGGAGTAGGGATTGCCATGCAACGGATGCACTAGAGCTAAAAGTATATGAAAGCTCTACAAAAGAAATTAAGTGGGTGTGCATCCAACTTGCTTGCTCACGAAGACCTAGGGCATTTTGAGGAAGCCCATCATTGGAATATACAAGCCAAGTTCTATAATGAAAAATTCCCACTAGCATACGAAAGTGACAAAATGAGAGACTCTCTATTATGAAGATCTTGGTGCTACTTTGAAGCACAAGTGTGGTAAAAGGATAGTAGCATTGTCCCTTCTCTCTTTTTCTCTTTTTTTGGGCCTTTTTTTGGCCTTGTTTTTTTTCTTTTTTCTTTTTATTTTTTTTCGTCCGGAGTCTCATCCCGACTTATGGGGGAATCATAGTCTCCATCATCCTTTCCTCACTTGGGACAATGCTCTAATAATGATGATCATCACACTTTTATTTTTCTTACAACTCAACAATTACAACTCGAAACTTAGAACAAAATATGACTCTATATGAATGCCTCCGGCGATGTACCGGGATGGTGCAATGAATCAAGAGTGACATGTATGGAAAATAATGCATGGTGGCTTTGCCACAAATACGATGTCAACTACATGATCATGCAATGGCAATATGACAAAAGTAATGTATGTCATTATGATGATGATGATGGAAGTTGCATGGCAATATATCTCGGAATGGCTATGGAAATGCCATGATAGGTGGGTATGGTGGCTGTTTTGAGGAAGATATAAGGAGGTTTATGTGTGATAGAGCATATCGTATCACGGGGTTTGAATGCACCGGCGAAGTTTGCACCAACTCTCAAGGTGAGAAAGGGCAATGCACGGTACCGAAGAGGCTAGCAAAGGTGGAAAGGTGAGAGTGCGTATAATCCATGGACTCAGCATTAGTCAAAAGAACTCATATACTTATTGCAAAAATTTAGAAGCCATCAAAAAATTCAAGTACTACGCGCATGCTCCTAGGGGGATAGATTGGTAGGAAAAGACCATCGCTCGTCCCCGACCGCCACTCATAAGGATGCACATGCCAGGTACACTTCATGTTTCAAATTTGTTACACAACTTTAACCATACGTGCATGCTACGGGACTTGCAAACTTCAACACAAGTATCTCTAAAATTCACAATTATCAACTAGCACGACTTTGATATTATCACCTCCATATCTCAAAACAATTATCAAGCATCAAACTTATCTTAGTATTCAATTCACTCAAAATAAAGTTTCACATATCTTGAACACTAAGTATATTAACATTAAGCAAATTACCATGCTATTAACGACTCTCAAAATAATCTAAGTGAAGCATGAGAGATCAATAGTTTCTTTAAAACAAATCCACCACCGTGCTCTAAAAGATATAAGTGAAGCACTAGAGCAAAAATTATCATGCTCAAAAGATATAAGTGAAGCACTATGAGCAAAGCTATCAAGCTCAAAAGATATAAGTGAAGCACATAGAGTATTCTAACAAATTCCAAATCATGTATGGCTTTCTCAAAATATGTGTACATCAAGTATGATAGTGGTAAACTAACAAACAAAGACGCAAATAATACAAGACGCTCCAAGCAAAACACATATCATGTGGTGAATAAAAATATAGCTCCAAGTAAATTACCGATGGAAGTGGATTTAAAGAGGGATGCCTTCAGGGCATCCCCAAGCTTTGAATTTTTGGTGTCCTTGGATTATCTTGGGGGTGCCATGGGCATCCCCAATCTTAGGCTTTTGCCACTCCTTGTTCCATAATCCATCAAAAGAATTCACCCAAAACTTGAAAAACTTCACAACACAAAACTCAACAGAAATCTCGTGAGCTCCGTTAGAGAAAGAAAACAAAAGACTACTTCAAGGTACTGTAATGAACTCATTCTTTATTTATATTGGTGTTAAACCTACTGTATTCCAACTTCTCTATGGATTATAAACTATTTTACTAGCCATAGATTCATCAAAATAAGCAAACAACACACGAAAAACAGAATCTGTCAAAAACAGAACAGTCTGTAGCAATCTGTAACTAACACAAACTTATGGAACTCTAAAAATTCTACCAAAATAGGAAGTCCTGTAAAATTTGTTTATTGAACAGCAGCAAAAAGAATCAACGCAAAATCACGTTCCTGTGATTTAGAAAAATTATATTCGTGCGCGCAAAGTTTCTGTTTTTCAGCAGAATCAAATCAACTATCATCGTAGGTTATCCTATAGGTTCTACTTGGCAAAAACACTAATTAAAACATAAAACCACATCTAAACAGAAGGTAGATGGATTATTTATTCCTAAACAGAAGCAAAAACAAAAAACACAAAATAAAATTGGGTTGCCTCCCAACAAGCGCTATCGCTTAACGCCCCTAGCTAGGCATAAAAGCAAGGATAGATCTAGGTATTGCCATCTTTGGTAGGCAATCCATAAGTGGCTCTCATGATAGATTCATATGGTAATTTTATTTTCTTTCTAGGGAAGTGTTCCATGCCCTTCTTTAAGGGAAATTGGAATCGAATATTCCCTTCCTTCATATCAATAATTGCACCAATCGTTCTAAGGAAAGGTCTACCAAGAATAATAGGATATGAAGGATTGTAATTTATATCAAGAACGATAAAATCTACGGACACATAATTATTATTTGCAACAATAAGAACATCATTAATTATTCCCATAGGTTTTTTAATAGTGGAATCCCCAAGATGCAAGTTTAGAGAGCAATCATCAAAATCATGGAAATCTAGCAAATCACATAAAGTTTTGGGAATAGTAGAGACACTAGCACCCAAATCACACAAAGCATGAAACTCAAAATCTTTAATTTTAATTTTAATAGTAGGTTCCCACTCATCATAGAGTTTTCTAGGGATAGAAACTTTCAACTCAAGTTTTTCTTCATAAGATTGCATCAAAGCATCAACAATGTGTTCGGTAAAGGCCTTATTTTGACTATAAGCATGAGGAGAATCTAGCACGGATTGCAACAAGGAAATACAACCAATCAAAGAGCAATTTTCATAATTAAATTCCTTGAGATCCAAAATAGTGGGTTTAGCAACATCACGGTTTTTATTTATTTCAATCCCACTATCATCAAATTCATCATCAAGATCTAGAAACTCCGAATTCTTAGAATGCCTTCTAGGTAAAGGAAGATCATATTCAGATTCATCAAGATTCATATTGCAAAACAAAGATTTAATGGGGGACACATCAATAACTTTTAGATCTTCATCTTGATTTTCATAGGAATTCGGTTTAGCGGCCATCTTATTGACTAAGGTAGCTTGTATATCCGAAATTTTAGCGGTCATCTTTTCAAGACGAGCAATTTGGGCCCTTATACCATCAAATTCCTTAGACATATCATCAAGTTCTTTATTCATATAACTCATAAAACTTTTTTGTTCCTTAAGCTCGTTTCTGAAGAAATTATTGTGCTCAAATTGCAAAACCATAAACTTTCTAACATTGCTTTCGATCTCCTCTAGCCTTTTAAGGTGAAGGTCACCAAATCTAGGTAGAGCCATCGCAACAAATAATCAAACTAACACACGAGCAAAAGGCAACGGGAAAAAGGCAAACGGAAAAGAGAGGGCAAATAAAACAGCAAGGGTGAAGTGGGGGAGAGGAAAATGAGAGGCAAATGGCAAATAATGTAATGCGAGAGATAGGGATTGTGATGGGTACTTGGTATGGTTGGCTTGCTTGCGTGAGCCTCCCCGGCAACGGCGCCAGAAATTCTTCTTGCTACCTCTTGAGCACTGCGTTGGATTTCCCCGAAGAGGAGAGGATGATGCAGCAAAGTAGCGTAAGTATTTCCCTCAGTTTTTGAGAACCAAGGTATCAATCCAGTAGGAGACCACGCACAAGTCCCTCGTACCTACACAAAACGATAGGAACTCGCAACCAACGCGATTAGGGGTTGTCAATCCCTTCACGATCACTTACGAGAGTGAGATCTGATAGAGATGATAAATAATATTTTTGGTATTTTTGATAGATAGATGCAAAGTAAAAACAAAGCAAGTAAATAAAGTAATAGAGATTGATATGATGAGAATAGACCCGGGGGCCATAGGTTTCACTAGTGGCTTCTCTCAAGAGCATAAGTATTCTACGGTGGGTGAACAAATTACTGTTGAGCAATTGACAGAATTGAGCATAGTTATGAGCATATCTAGGCAATGATCATGTATATAGGCATCACGTCCAAAACAAGTAGATCGAAACGATTCCGCATCTACTACTATTACTCCACTCATCGACCGCTATCCAACATGCATCTAGAGTATTAAGTTAAAAATAGAGTAACGCCTTAAGCAAGATGACATAATGTAGAGGGATAAATTTATGCAATATGATAAAACCCCCATCTTGTTATCCTCGATGGCAACAATACAGTATGTGCCTTGCAACCCTTTCTATCACTGGGTAAGGACACCGCAAGATTGAACCCAAAGCTAAGCACTTCTCCCATTGCAAGAACTACCAATCTAGTTGGCCAAACCAAAAAGGATAATTCGAAGAGACTTGCAAAGATAACTCAATCATACATAAAAGAATTCAGAGAAGAATCAAATATTTTCCATAGATAATACTGGATCATAAACCCACAATTCTTCGGTCTCAACAAACACACCGCAAAAAGAAGATTACATCGAATAGATCTCCACAAGAGAGGGGGAGAACATTGTATTGAGATCCAAAAAGAGAGAAGAAGCCATCTAGCTACTAGCTATGGACCCGAAGGTCTGAAGTAAACTACTCACACTTCATCGGAGGGGCTATGGTGTTGATGTAGAAGCCCTCCATGGTGGATGCCCCCTCCGGCGGAGCTCCGGAACAGGCCCCAAGATGGGATCTCGTGGATACAGAAGGTTGCGGCGGTGGAATTAGGTTTTTGGCTCCTGTTTGGATTGTTTGGGGATACGTAGGTATATATAGGAGGAAGGAGTACGTCGGTGGGCGTCGGGGCCCCACGAGGTGAGGCGCGCCAGGGGCGCGCCGCCCACCTCGTGAACGCCTCGCCTTTGCTTGAGTAGGGTCCAAGTCTCCTGGATCATGTTCGATTGGAAAATCACGTTCCCGAAGGTTTCATTCCGTTTGGACTCCGTTTGATATTCCGTATCTTCGAAACACTGAAATAGGCAAAAAACAGCAATTCTGGGCTGGGCCTCCGGTTAATAGGTTAGTCCCAAAAGTAATATAAAAGTGGAAAATAAAGCCCAATATAGTCCAAAACAGTACATAAAGTAGCATGGAGCAATCAAAAAAATTATAGATACGTTGGAGACGTATCACGTATCAACGGGCTATGGAGATGCCCATCAATAGATATCAATGTGAGTGAGTAGGGATTGCCATGCAACGGATATACTAGAGCTATAAATATATGAAAGCTCAACAAGAGAAACTAAGTGGGTGTGCATCCATCTTGCTTGCTCACGAAGACCTAGGGCGTTTTGAGGAAGCCCATCATTGGAATATACAAGCCAAGTTCTATAATGAAAAATTCCCACTTAGTATATGAAAGTGACAACATAGGAGACTCTCTATCATGAAGATCATGGTGCTACTTTGAAGCACAAGTGTGGTAAAAAGGATAGTAGCATCGTCCCTTCTCTCGTTTTCTCTCATTATTTTTTTTTCTTTTTTTCTTTTTTTCTTTTTTTCTTTTTTTCTTTCTTTCTTCTTCTTTTTTTCCTTTCTCTTTTTTTTTCTTTGGCCTTTCTCTTTTTTTCTTTTTCTTTTTGGCCTTTCTCTCTCTCTTTTTTCTTTTTTTATAAAGTCTGAAGTCTCATCCCGACTTGTGGGGGAATCATAGTCTTCATCATCTTTCCTAACTGGGACAATGCTCTAATAATGAAGATAATCACACTTCTATTGATTTACAATTCAAGAATTACAACTCAAAACTAGAACAAGATAGGACTCTATATGAATGCCTCCGGAGGTGTACCGGGATATGCAATGAATCAAGATCGACATGTATGAAAATTATGAAGGTGGCTTTGCCACAAATACGTTGTCAACTACATGATCATGCAAAGAGCAATATGACAATGATGATGCGTGTCATAATAACGGAATGGTGGAAAGTTGCATGGCAATATATCTTGAAATGGCCATGGAAATGCCATAATAGGTAGGTATGGTGGCTGTTTTGATGAAGGTAAATAATGGGTGCATGATACCGGCGAAAGTTGCGCGGTATAATAGAGGCTAGCAAAGTGGAAGGGTGAGTGTGCGTATATCCATGGACTCACATTAGTCATAAAGAACTCATATACTTATTGCAAACGTTTACTTGCCCTTGAAGCAAAGTACTAGTACGCATGCTCCTAGGGGAAGGGTTGGTAGGAGTTAACCATCGCGCGATCCTGACCTCCACTCATAAGGAAGGCAATCAAAAGAGCACCTCATGCAACAATTTTGTCACACAACTTTTACCATACGTGCATGCTACGAGACTTGCCAACTTCAACACAAGTATTTCTCAATTTCATAATTATCCACTAGCATGACTCTAATATTACCACCTTTATATCTCAAAACAATTATCAAGCATCAAATTGATCCTAGTGTTTAATGCACTTTCTATGATAGTTTTTATTCTACCGAACTTGGATGCTCATCATTCTAGGACCAAATTCATAACCATATCAAATACCATGCTGTTCTAAGAGACTCTCAAAATAATATAAGTGAAGCATGAGAGACTAACAATTTCTACAAAATTAAGCCACCGCCGTGCTCTAAAAGATATAAGTGAAGCACTAGAGCAAATACTATCTAGCTCAAAAGATATAAGTGAAGCACATAGAGTATTCTAGTAAATTCTAATCATGTGAGCTTCTCCCAAAAGGTGTGTACATCAAGGATGATTGTGGTAAACTAAAAAGCAAATACTGATATCATACAAGACGCTCCAAGCAAAAGACATATCATGTGGCGAATAAAAATATAGCTCCAAGTAAAGTTACCAATGAACGAAGACGAAAGAGGGGATGCCTTCCGGGGGCATCCCCAAGCTTAGGCTTTTGGCTATTCTTGAATATATTGGGGTTCCATGGGCATCCCCAAGCTTAGGCTTTTGCCACTCCTTATTCCATAGTCCATAAAATCTTTACCCAAAACTTGAAAACTTCACAACACAAAACTCAACAGAAAATCTCATGAGCTCCGTTAGTGAAAGAAAGCAAAACCACCACATAAAGTACTGTAGTGAACTCATTCTTTATTTATATTGGTGTTAAACCTACTGTATTCCAAGTTCTCAATGGTTCATACCACTTGATACTAGCCATAGATGCATCAAAATAAGCAAACAACACACGAAAAACAGAAT
This sequence comes from Aegilops speltoides, assembly GCA_021437245.1. Taxonomy (NCBI): domain Eukaryota; kingdom Viridiplantae; phylum Streptophyta; class Magnoliopsida; order Poales; family Poaceae; genus Aegilops; species Aegilops speltoides. Next base: position 379,258,899 of record CM038142.1, read on the forward strand.
CTGTCAAAAACAGAAGAGTCTGTAGCAATCTGTAACCCACGAATACTTATGGAACTCTAAAATTCCTATGAAAATAGGAAGTCCTGGAAAATTTGTCTACTGATCTACAGCAAAAAGAATCAAGGCACAATCACGTTTCTGTGAATTAATAAAACTAATTTCGTGCGTGCAAAGGTTCTGTTTTTCAGCAGAATCAAATTAACTATCACCATAGGTTATCCTATAGGTTCTACTTGGCACAAACACTAATTAAAATATGAAAACACATCTAAACATAAGGTAGATGCAAAATTTATTACTAAACAGAAACAAAAACAAAGAAACTAAAATAAAATTGGGTTGCCTCCCAACTAGCGCTATCGTTTAACGCCCCTAGCTAGGCATTGATGATGCTCGTATGGAAGATAGCAACTGAAACACGAAGAGAGCATCATGTAGCATGTGAAAAACACATCTAAGTCTAACATACTTCCTATGCATAGGCATCTTGTAAGCAAACAAATTATCAAGGCAAGCAAAAACCAGCATATGCGAGGAAGAACAAAGGGATGATAGCAATCTCAACATGAAGAGAGGTAATTTAGTAACATGAAAATTTCTACAACCATATTTTCCTCTCTCATAATAATTACATGTTGGATCATAAGCAAATTCAACAAAATAGCTATCACATAAAATATTTTCAACATGATCCACATGCATGCGAAGTTGACACTCTTCCAAAATAGTGGGATTAACATTAACTAAAGTCATGACCTCTCCAAACCCACTTTTATCAAAAATTTCATAAGATTGAAAATTCTCCAAATATCTGGGATCTCAAGTTGACACTCTTCCAAACCCACTTTCATTAATATTGCAGACACTATTATCAATCTCATATTCATCATGGGGCTTAAATAAATTTTCAAGATCATAAAAAGAATCACCCAAATCATGATCATTGCAACAAGTAGTAGACATAGCAAAACTAGCATCCCCAAGCTTAGGGTTTTGCATATTATTAGCACAATTGACATCAAGAGAATTTATAGTAAAATCATTGCAATCATTCTTTTTATTCAAGGAGTTATCGTGAATCTCTTTATGAATTTCTTCATCACAATTTTCAGATTCATGAATTTCAAGCAAAACCTCATAAAGATAATCTAGTGCACAAAACTCACTAGCAATCGGTTCATCATAATTGGATCTCTTAAAAAGATTAGCAAGTGGATGAGGATCCATAAACTTCTAGCAAGCAAAGATGCAAGCAAAAGGAAGGCACATGGAGACACAAGATCGAACGGAAGAGGGGCGAATAAAACGGCAAGGGTGAAGTGGGGGAGAGGAAAACGAGAGGCAAATGGCAAATAATGTAAATGCGAGGGAGGTGAGTTTGTGATGGGTACTTGGTATGTCTTGACTTGAGCGAAGACCTCCCCGGCAACGGCGCCAGAAATCCTTCTTGCTACCTCTTGAGCTTGCGTTGGTTTTCCTTGAAGAGGAAAGGGTGATGCAGAAATAGTAGCGTAAGTATTTCCCTCAGTTTTTTAGAACCAAGGTATCAATCCAGTAGGAGGCTCCTCAAAAGTCCCACGCACCTACACAAACAAACAAAGAACTCGCAACCAACGCAATAAAGGGGTTGTCAATCCTTCACGGCCACTTCATGAAAGTGAGATCGATAGAGATAGTATGATAAGATAAATATATTTTTGGTATTTTATGTTATAGATTGGAAAAGTAAAGATGCAAATAGAAGTAGATTGAAAGCTTATATGATAAAAGATAGACCCGGGGGCCATAGGTTTCACTTGTGGCTTCTCTCAAGATAGCATAAGTATTATGGTGGGTGAACAAATTACTGTCGAGCAATTGATAGAAAAGCGAATAATTATGAGATTATCTAGGCATGATCATGTATATAGGCATCACATCCACGACAAGTAGACCGACTCCTGCCTGCATCTACTACTATTACTCCACACATCAACCGCTATCCAGCATGCATCTAGAGTATTAAGTTCATAAAGAACAGAGTAACGCATTAAGAAAGATGACATGATTTAGAGGGATAAACTCATGCAATATGATATAAACGCCATCTTTTTATCCTCGATGGCAACAATACAATACGTGCCTTGCTGCCCTAACATCCTTTGGGAAAGGACACCGCAAGATTGAACCCAAAGCTAAGCACTTCTCCCATTGCAAGAAAGATCAATCTAGTAGGCCAAACCAAACTGATAATTCGAAGAGACTTGCAAAGATAATTAAATCATACATAAAAGAATTCAGAGGAGATTCAAATATTTCTCATAGATAAACTTGATCATAAACCCACAATTCATCGGATCTCGACAAACACACCGCAAAAAGAGTTACATCGAATAGATCTCCAAGAAGATCAAAGAGAACATGGTATTGAGATCCAAAAAGAGAGAAGAAGCCATCTAGCTAATAACTATGGACCCGAAGGTCTATGGTAAACTACTCACAACTCATCGGAGGGGCTATGGTGTTGATGTAGAAGCCCTCCATGGTCGATTCCCCCTCCGGCGGAGCGCCGGCAAAGGCTCCAAGATGGGATCTCGTAGATACAGAAGGTTACGGCGGTGGAATTAGGTTTTCGTGGGCTCCCCTGATGTTTTCGGGATGTGGGTATATAGGAGGAAGAAGTAGGTCGGTGGGCCTTGAGGGCCCACGAGATAGGGGCGCGCCCTGTAGGGGTGGGCGCGCCCTCCACCCTCGTGGCCGCCTCGGCTGCTTCTTGACTTGCACTCCAAGTCCTCTGGATCACATTTGTTCCAAAAATCACGCTCCCGAAGGTTTCATTCCGTTTGGACTTTGTTTGATATTCCTTTTGTTTGAAACACTGAAATAGTCAAAAAACAACAATACGGGTTGGGCCTCCGGTTAGTAGGTTAGTCCCAAAAATGATATAAATGTGTAAAGTAAAGCCCATAAACATCCAAAACGGGTAATTAATAGCATGGAACAATAAAAAATTATAGATACGTTGGAGGCGTATCAATGCCCGACCACTGCAGAAGATAGATAGAAAATGAAAGTCATTCCCTATGCCTCAACCATAGGTTCTATCATGTATATTATGTTGTGTACCAGACCTGATGTGTGTCGTGCCATAAGTCTGGCAGGGAGGTACCAAAGTAATCTAGGAGTGGATCATTAGACAGCGGTCAAGAACATCATGAAGTACCTAAAAAGGACCAAGGATATGTTTCTCGTTTATGGATGTGACAAAGAGTTCGTCGTAAATTGTTACGTCCATGCTAGTTTTGACACTGATCCGGATGACTCTAAGTCACAAACCGGATACGTATTCATTTTGAATGGTGGAGCTGTCAGTTGGTGCAGTTCCAAGCAAAGCGTCGTGGCGGGATCTACGTGTGAAGTGGAGTACATAGCTGCTTCGGAAGCAGGAAATGAAGGAGTCTGAATGAATGAGTTCATATCTGATCTGGGTGTAATACCTAGTGCATCAGGTCCAATGAAAATATTTTGTGACAACATTGGAGCAATTGCCTTGGCGAAGGAATCGAGGTTTCACAAAAGAACCAAACACATCAAGAGACGCTTCAACTCCATTAGTGAACAAGTCAAGGATGGAGACATAGAATTTGCAAGATACACACGGATCTGAATGTGGCAGACCCGTTGAATAAGCCTCTTGCACGAGAAAAACATGATCAACACCAAGACTCCATGGGTCTTAGATTCATTGCAACGTAATCTAGATTATTAACTCTAGTGCAAGTGGGAGACTGAAGGAAATATGCCCTAGAGGTAGTAATAAAGTTGTTATTTTATTTTTCCTTCTTTCATGATAAATGTTTATTATTCATGCTAGAATTGTATTAACCGGAAACTTGATACATGTGTGGATACATAGACAAAACACCGTGTCCCTTGTAAGCCTCTACTAGACTAGCTTGTTGATCAAAGATGGTTAAGTTTCCTAACCATAGACATGTGTTGTCATTTGATGAACGAGATCACATCATTGGGAGAATGATGTGATGGACAAGACCCATTCGTTAGCTTAGCATAATGATCGTTCCATTTTATTGCTATTGCTTTCTTCATGTCAAATACATATTCCTTCGACTATGAGATTATGCAACTCTCGGACACAGGAGGAATGCTTGTGTGCTATCAAACGTCACAACGTAACTGGGTGATTATAAAGATGCTCTACAGGTATCTGTGAAGGTGCTTGTTGAGTTGGCATAGATCGAGATTAGGATTTGTCACTCCAAGTAACGGAGAGGTATCTCTGGGCCCTCTCAGTAATACACATCATAAGAAGCCTTGCAAGCAAACAACTAAGGAGTTAGTCACGAGATGATGTATTACGAAACGAGTAAAGAGACTTGCCGACAATGGGATTGAACTAGGTATGAAGATATCGACGATTGAATCTCGGGCAAGTAACATACCGATGACAAAGGGAATAACGTATGTTGTCATAGCGGTTCGACCGATAAAGATCTTCGTAGAATATGTGGGAGCCAATATGAGCATCCAGGTTCCACTATTGGTTATTGACCAGAGATGTGTCTCGGTCATGTCTACATAGTTCTCGAACCCGTAGGGTCTGCATGCTTCGTTGACGATATAGTATTATATGAGTTATATATGTTGGTGACCGAATGTTGTTCGGAGTCCCGGATGAGATCACGAACATGAGGAGGAGCTCCGGAATGGTCCAATGGTAAAGATTGACATAAGGGATAATAGTGTTTGGTCTCCGGAAGAGTTCCGGAATTCACCGGAAGGGGTTCTGGATGTTTCCCGAAATGTTTGGGTACAAGAACACTTTATTTGGGCCAAAGGGGAAAGCCCAAGAGGTTTTTGGAAAGCGCAAAAGGAAGTTTTGCAAAGTCCAGGGGCCATACGCTAGGGTCCGTGACGTCTGGGTCCAGACGCCGGGAACCCTAGCGTCTGGTCCTGGAGTCTGAGAAGGACTCTTGCCTTTTGGGTAAAACCGACTTTGAGGAGGCTTTTACTCCAAGTTTCGATCCCAAGGCTCAACATATAAATAGAGGGGCATGGCTAGCACCCAAGACACATCAAGATTCACCATGCCGTGTGCCGGCAACCCCATGCCCTCTAGTTTATCCTCCGTCTAATTTCTGTAGTGCTTGGCGAAGCCCTGTGAAGATTGTTTTTCATCACCAACCGTCACCACGTCATCATGCTGCCAGAACTCATCTCCTACTTCGCCCGTCTTGCTAGATCAAGAAGGCGAGGACATCATCGAGCTGAACATGTGCTGATTGCGGAGGTGTTGTACATTCGATACTTGATCGGGACAGATCGTGAAGGTGTACGACTACATCAACCGCGTTGTGAAACGCTTCCACTTACGGTCTACGAGGGTACATAGACACACTCCCCCCCCCTCGTTGCTATACATCTCCTAGATAGATCTTGCATGAGCGTAGGAATTTTTCATGCTACATTCCCCAACACTTGCCATATTACAGTCTAGGAGGGCATGGCGCCAAGAGTCACTTGCAGCATTGCAAATCATGCATACCGAAGAGGTTGCCATATGTCTCCTCATGAACTTTTCACCCGTTGTAACCAAGGATCGAGCCAGACGCCACACGTAAACGCAGTTTTGGCGGGACCTTGACCTTCCATAGTTTCTTCCAGTTAGATTCAACCTGACTCGTATCTGAATTTTTTGTTTCAGCATCGAGCCAACCCTCTCTCCTTTTCTTTGCTTCCAGAAGGAGTCTGTATGCCGAACAAACAGTGAAACAACCAGATCGTTCATAATGCCACACCCAAAAATCTGCTTGTAGCACATGACCGATGGGAATATTGCGTACCACCTCCATGTCCATCGGAAGAAAATGTTGTTGTAGCATCGCAAGATTCCACGTCCGTATGACCGGACAGACTAATTCTGACACTATATCCACTGGTGTTGCTAAGGTACGGCATATTGGCCGCATATTATGGTCACGAGGCAACCAATTATCATTTCAAGCGCTGGTAGAGTGACCACACCCTATGCGCCTAATTGGACCAAGTTTCAAAACTTCTTTCCCTTCACAGATAGATCTCCAAATATGTTATGGGTGGCTCCCTATTTCTCCTGCTAGAATTCAGAACTTGGAAAAGATATGTCTTTTAAAATTCTCCCACTCAGATAGCTTGGATCCCGCAAGATTCTCCAAGCTTGTTTCTCCAAGAGAACCAAATTAAAAATCTCCAGATCTCTAAAACCCAACCCACCTTTATACTTTGGAATCATCATATCTTCCCAAGCTACCCATGCTATCTTTCTCTCGCCATTCTTACTCCACCACTAAAACTTCCGGATCATGGAAGTAAGATGTTGGCAAAGTCCTCATGGTAACTTAAACACTGCCATAGAATATGTGGGAATGGCTTTATATATTTTATTAGAACTTCCTTTCCGCTGCCCGCAAGAAGTTTTTCAAGCCAACCTTGGATACATTTCCAAATCTGGTCCTTCAGATAACCAAAGACCCCATTCTTCATCCTCCCAATATCAGAGGGTAATCCCAAGTACTTCTCAGTGAGGGTCTCAACCTGGATTTGCAAAATATTCTTGATAGCCATATGGGTCACCTCTGGGCATCCCTTACTAAATTATACCTTAGATTTATCAATATTTATCCATTGTTCGGATGCGAAACAACATGTATCAATGTGATGTCTACTACACAACCTTCTTCTTGTAGACATTGTTGGGCCTCCAAGTGCAGAGGTTTGTAGGACAGTAGCAAATTTCCCTCAAGTGGATGACCTAAGGTTTATCAATCCGTGGGAGGCGTAGGATGAAGATGGTCTCTCTCAAGCAACCCTGCAACCAAATAACGAAGAGTCTCTTGTGTCCCCAACACACCCAATACAATGGCAAATTGTATAGGTGCACTAGTTCGGCGAAGATATGGTGATACAAGTGCAATATGGATGGTAGATATAGGTTTTTGTAATCTGAAAATATAAAAATAGCAAGGCAACTAATGATAAAAGTGAGCACAAACGGTATTGCAATGGTAGGAAACAAGGCCTAAGGTTCATACTTTCATTAGTGAAAGTTCTCTCAACAATAATAACATAATTGGATCATACAATTATCCCTCAACATGCAACAAAGAGTCACTCCAAAGTCACTAATAGCGGAGAACAAATGAAGAGATTATGGTAGGGTACGAAACCACCTCAAAGTTATCCTTTCTGTTCTATCTATTCAAGAGTCCGTAGTAAAATAACATGAATCTATTCTTTCCGTTCAATCTATCATAGAGTTCATACTAGAATAACACCTTAAGACACAAATCAACCAAAACCCTAATGTCACCTAGATACTCCATTGTCACCTCAAGTATCCATGGGCATGATTATACGATATGCATCACACAATCTTAGATTCATCTATTCAACCAACACAAAGTACTTCAAAGAGTGCTCCAAAGTTTCTACCGGAGAGTCAAGACGAAAACGTGTGCCAACCCCTATGCATAGATTCATGGGCGGAACCCGCAAGTTGATCACCAAAACATATATCAAGTGGATCACGTGATATCACATTGTCACCACAGATAAGCACGGCAAGACATACATCAAGTGTTCTCAAATCCATAAAGACTCAATCCGACAAAACAACTTCAAGGGGAAAACTCAATCCATTACAAAAGAGTAGAGGGGGAGAAACATCATAAGATCCAACTATAGTAGCAAAGCTCGCGATACATCAAGATCATGCGAAGTCAAGAACACGAGAGAGAGAGAGAGAGAGAGATCAAACACATAGCTACTGGTACATACCCTCAGCCCCGAGGGTGAACTACTCCCTTCTCGTCATGGAGAGCGCCGGGATGATGAAGATGGCCACCGGTGATGGATTCCCCCTCCGGCAGGGTGCCGGAACGGGCTCCCGAGAGGTTTTTGGTGGCTACAGAGGCTTGCAGCGGCGGAACTCCCGATCTATTGTTGTCTCCGATGTTTTTAGGGTATATGGGAATATATAGGCGAAAGAAGTCGGTCAGAGGAGCCACGAGGGGCCCACGAGGGTGGAGGGCGCGAATAGGGGTGGGTGGGCGTGCCCCCTACCTCGTGGCCTCCTCGAAGCTTCCCTGACTTGCACTCCAAGTCCCCTGGATTGCTTCCGTTCCAAAAATAACACTCCCGAAGGTTTCATTCCGTTTGGACTCCGTCTGATATTTCTTTTCTAAACACTGAAATAGGCAAGAAAACAGCAATATGGGCTGGGCCTCCGGTTAATACGTTAGTCCCAAAAATAATATAAAAGTGCTTAGTAAAGCCCATAAACATTCAAAACAGATAATATAATAGCATGAATGCTTCATAAATTATAGATACGTTGGAAACGTATCACAATGGTATCCCTCTGGTTTACCGCTTCTGAAGATGATGCCTTTTAAAAAAGAATGCAATCATCAGCAAAGAGAAGATGATGCATAGTTGGGGCCTGCGGCGCTATTTTTATCCCCTGAAGATGTCCTTCTCCATGAGCGTGTTTCAAGAGGCTTGAAAGCCCCTTAGCTGCCAGCAAAAAGAGGTAGGGGGAGACGGGACCCCCCTGCCTAATACGTCGGGATGGTCGAAATTCACGTGTTTTTCCTTTGTTGAATAGAACAGAAAAGGATACTGTCCGTACTCCCCTCATGACCGATTCGACAAAATAGTTGCAAAAACCCACCTTCCTCATTATGGCCTCAAGGTAATCCCACTCTAAACGATCATAAGCCTTCCTCATGTCCACCTTAATTGCACAAACGGAATTTTTCTTGCTTCTCTTTCTTTTCATATAGTGCAGGCACTCATAAGATGTGATCACATTGTCAGTAATAAGACGCCCCGGCACAAACACTGATTGATCTCCAGAAATAATTTCAGGAAGAATCTGCTTTAACCGATTAGCAAGTACCTTTGATGCAATATTATAGATCACATTACACAAGCTGATTGGTCTAAACTGAGCCAGAGAAGTAGGGTTTAATACCTTAGGGATAATAACGATGAACGTCTTGTTGATCTCCTCTGGTGACTCTTTGTGACGCCCCCGATTCAATTGTACACTAATCATGCACGCAAACGTGTACGATCAAGGTCAGGGACTCACGGGAAGATATCACAACACAACTCTAAAAACATAAATAAGTTATACAAGCATCATAATACAAGCCAGGGGCCTCGAGGGCTCGAATACAAGTGCTCGATCATAGGCAGTCGTGGAAGCAACAATATCTGAGTACGAGACATAAGTTAAACAAGTTTGCCTTAAGAAGGCTAGCACAAACCGGGATACTGATCGAAGAGCACAGGCCTCCTTCACAGGATCCTCCTAAACTACTCACAGTCGTCGTCGGCAGACCGCTGCGTAGTAGTAGGCACCTCCAGTGTAGTAGTCATCGTCGACGGTGGCGTCTGGCTCCTGGGCTCCAGCATCTGGTTGCGACAACCAGAAAGAAAGGAAAGGGGGGAAAGGGGGAAGAAAGCAACCGTGAGTACTCATCCAAAGTACTCGCAAGCAAGGAGCTACACTACTTATGCATGGGTATATGTGTAAGGAGGCAATATCGGTGGACTGAACTGCAGAATGCCAGAATAAGAGGGGGATAGCTAGTCCAATCGAAGACTACGCTTCTGGCAGCCTCCGTCTTGCAGCATGTAGAAGAGAGTAGATTGAAGTCCTCCAAGTAGCATCTCCAAGTAGCATCTCCAAGTAGCATCTCCAATAGCATCGCATAGCATAATCCTACCCGGAAATCCTCTCCTCGTCGCCCTGTTAGAGAACGATCACCGGGTTGTATCTGGCACTTGGAAGGGTGTGTTTTATTAAGTATCCGGTTCTAGTTGTCATAAGGTCAAGGTACAACTCCGAGTCGTCCTTTTAACGAGGGACACGGCTATTCGAATAGATTAACTTCCCTGCAGGGGTGCACCACATAACCCAACACGCCGATCCCATTTGGCGGACACACTTTCTGGGTCATGCCCGGCCTCGGAGATCAACACGTCGCAGCCCCACCTAAACTGTGAGAGAGGTCAAGACGCCGGTCTAACTCCTATGGCGCAGTGCAGGGCCCATCGCCCCTTTCGCACACCTGACTTGAACGCGGCGAAAGCAGACCTAGCCTAGTGGCGTTCGGTCCAATCCGGTAGCGCCACTCGATCGGCCGGCGTCAAGAAGGCTTCGGTGATACCACGCGCCGGATACCCATAACTACTCCCACGTAGATGGTTAGTGCGTATAGACCAAATGGCGGACTCGGATCAAATACCAAGATCTCGTTAAGCGTGTTATTATGAAGCAACATGCTGTCGCCGATCAGGCAGGCCCACCTCTCGCCTAGGTGGTCTCAACCTGCCTGCCTGTCGCTCCGCCACAAAGATCCCACAGGGGCCATCGGGACAAAGGTCCTTTCAGCCCCAATCCATGAATCACTCGAGGTACTCTTGAGCGGACCCGACTTTAGTCACCATCATGTAGTATGTATATATGTATAGTATATACCCGTGATCACCTCCGAGTGATCACGCCCAATAGTATAGCAAGGCGGTGACAAGAATGTAGGGCCAATGATGATAAACTAGCATCCTATACTAAGTATTTAGGATTGCGGTAAGGTATCAATATTTGTAGCAACAATGACAAAGCTATGCAATGAATAGGAGTAACGAACAGTAACATGCTACACTACTCTAATGCAAGCAGTATAGAGAAGAATAGGCGATATCTGGTGATCAAAGGGGGGGCTTGCCTGGTTGCTCTGGCAAGAGAGAGGGGTCGTCAACTCCATAGTCGGTGGGGGGGGTCGCCGCGATCTCGAGGTCTATCGGAAAGAAATAACGGAGAGGAACACAATAAATAACAGAGCAATCAAAGCATCACAAAGCGTAACAAGACAATACGCGGTGTTGATTGTGCCCTAACGCGGTAGTAGGTGATACCGGTGAAGGAAACATCCGGAAAGTATCCCGGTGTTTAGCGTTTTGAGCGAGTGATCCGGAGGAAAAGTTGCGTGTTAAGCTATGCTAGGGATGTGTGGCGGACAAAGCGGGCTGCGTATCCGGATTCGTCTCGTCGTTACGAGCAACTTTCATGTACAAAGTATTTTCATCCGAGTTACGGATTATTTTATATTAATTTTAAAGTTTTAAATCATTTTCTAAATTATTATTACTAAATTAATTTGAAATTAGCATTCTTGCATCAGCATGATGTCGACATGACATCGAGTGATGTCGCGATCAACGTTGACCATTGACTGGTCGACTGACGTGTGGGTCGATGGGACCCACTGTCATACTACTGTTAGGTTGATTAGGGTTTAGGTTAATCTAATTCTTGTTTAGTTAGACTAACGAGTTAATTAGATTAATTAAGTAGGATTAATTAACTTAATTAATTTAGTTAATTAATTAATTAACTATTTTTATTTATATTTTTTAATTCTTTTTCTTTTCATTTTTTAAAAGCGTTCTCGGGGCATGGGCCCATTTGTCATAGGCCCTATGGGCCTTAACCTGCACGGCACACGGCGCCAGGCGTCTGGAGTCTTGGCGTAGCCAGTATGGGGCCTTCTGCAGGCGTGTGACGAGGCACACCGGTGGGTCTTGCGACCACGGCAGGCGCCGGAGAAGAGGGAGGCAGTGGCTGGGGCGGCTGGGTGGGCGCGGGTCGGCGAGTGAGGGATCCGTGGGGGCGTGGCACACAAAGGGGAAGAAGAGGCGGCAGTGCGGTCATGGTGTATGATGTGCATGATGAGGCCACGAGGTATGGCGGTTGAGTGCGCCGGCGGCCGAGGAGAGGGAGTCTGTGACGGGTGCACCTATAAGCGTGGTGCTGCGACAGCAATGGCGGCGGTGGCGACTCTGAGCCTGCAATGATGGGAGCGAGAGGAGAAGGGAGGAGCAGACGGCGGAGCTCACGAGCCCCAGCAGGTGTGCTTAAGTAGGCTCGAGGAGGAGTCGGGAGGTCCGCGACGAAGAGGGCGAGTGGTGGAGACGACAACGTCCGAGGGCGAAGGCGAGCTGGTTTGGCGTCGAGATGGGATCGGGGCTGCCCGATCAGATCGGGCGAGGAGGAGATGAGGAAGCGAGGCGGAGGGCGGCGGGGTCCTCAAGCGGGGGCACTCCGGCGGCCTCTTGGCGGCGGCGATCGAGCCCCCGATCCAGATCGGATCGGGAGGGGGAGGGGAGAGTCGTGGGGAGTGGGGGGGTGTGCGGTCGGGGAGTTAGGGTTTTCCCGGAGGATATGGAGGGTTTGGGCGGTCTGGTTGGATGGCCGGTGGGCGTCTGGCCCGATTGGCGGGGGCCTCGTCTCTCTTTGCTTTTTTTGTAGTTTTGTTTTCTGTTTTTATTGTTTTCCTTTTCTTTATTTTCTCTACTGTTTTAGCTCATTTTAAAAAATATAGGCCTTATATAAAAACATGGTTTCTTCATGACAAATAGTTAGGGAATATTTCCAACACATCGAACATTTTAGTTTTGACTTTTGAAAACTTTAATTGTTTTAACTTTAATTCAAATTTAGAATTTGAATCTGTTTCAATCAAACATGGAATTATCAACAATAACCGAGGTGACGTGGCATCGTTAACATGGGATTACTGTAGCCTGATTATCCGGGCGTCACAATTCTCCTCCACTACAAGAAATCTCGTCCCGAGATTTAAGGGGGAAGTAAGGGGGAAAGTTCTGGTTACGAAATTCTAACGAGTCTTCTCAGTCTTGGCTGCCCTTTCGAAGAGGTTGATCCCTTTCGTTGATGTCTTCATTTCTCTGCTTCAAGGCACCATGATCAAGTCGTCATCTTTTCTTTGGGATCTCCTTCGTCCTACGAACGCGACCAAGAGGAAAAACTCCGGAAGAATGCATCTCCACAAAGTTGGGCATCTGACGGTGAACTCAATGGGAAATACACAAGGTACCCCGCGAGTAGTATTACAGTGAATTCGTTGAGTGCAATATACGATGGTACCAAAGTTTCAAACAGGTAGGCAATCATTCGATGACTAGACAGAAGTTGGAATGGTGGTTTGAACAACGAGAATAACATGCTGTTTGATTCCAGGATGAATAATGGTATAGATTTTAGCTTGTGAATCACATACGAAGCCAAGTGCACAGGACACATTAGAATCCGGGTTGTAACGAAGAGTCAGGTTTCGATCCAGTGGACCTGTGGGTTATGGGCCCACCATGTGGGTTGAAAGTAGGAAGGTTGGTGACATCTTGCACAGCCGCGACAGAGAGGCATGTCAGTGGATAGCTTGTTAGGTATGCCGGCAACAAGGTCGGTACCAAGGATGGGGAACGAAGAGGGCAATTTTCCTACTTGTTGAGCGAGGCGAACCAATTGGCAAAGTTATAACCCGTCGGTGGTTACCGGAATGTCACCAACAATAGTAACAGGATCTTACAGACAGAGTGGTACAATAAGGTGCCTACCATGCAGGGAATTATCTCGGCTTAGTTAAGTCAGCATACGAGAGAGGTTAAACAAAACAATGGAAAGGAAAATGCGTTTAAACACATATTTCAGGGGTATATCCTTCCCAAGGACAAGCAGAGCATGATATCAATGACAGGATATAATGTAGAAAACCCTTTAGGAAAGGGGAGAGAAATTTCATGACATTGCACATACAACGGTTTGGATAATTGAGCAGGAAACATTTAGCATTGGGCTTCAAATGTTCCTGTTGAAAATCGGAGTACCATAGACATGCTTCGAGATAGCATTGTCTTCAAGCAAAGATCGGACTTGGGATATACAAAGGATCAATCAGGATAACTTATTAAACAAGGCATTCAAGTTCCTCATGGAAAATTGGTTAACCTTGTTAAAAAGGAAACTATAACAATAAGTCCTCTGGTCAGGCGTGCTAGGCATGACATCACCTTACCGGGTCATAAAAGACCAGTGTTATAACTCTTGGAAAAATGTTCCAACCATCATATCTGACCGAGATTCAGCTCGGATAGGTGGCAGGATAACTCAGACTCACGATGCCTGAGAAGAAAGGTGCAACACAAATTGACGAGATGATATCAAAGATTCTCGGGAAATGAACTATGGAAGCGAGTTCCGAAACAAGAGTTCATCATTAAATCAACAAGAGGATGAGGAGGTAGATGATGAACTCAACGACAATTCACCGAAATTTTCAAAAGATGGATTTCCACAATTATGTGAACAAGGAGATATCAATTGTCAGATCAAATGCTATAATGATGCATGTTCAAGAAAAACATCCACAATTAAACCTTGGTTCACAGGTGCACCCGAAATATGGGATGGGTTGCACGATAAATGTTCGAATGATGATTCAATAAGCCATAGACATAGAATGAAACTATAGACCAATAACTTCAAAGCAATAGGGTTGCTAGAAGGACAGAATCCAAATAGCACCGTTCACCTATTGGTATCCCAGTTAGAACCAACACAGGGACCAAGAAAGAATGGTGATGGTCAGAAGTATTACCATATCAAGAATTAATAGTTGAGGGAATTCCCTCAACATTCTTGACATAACAGATGGTAATACTCCAAGATAGAATCATAATATAATATAAGTTGGATAGAAAGGAAACTACACAAAACATGAACAAGTTTTGTGTCGGAGGGGATGCGAGAATGTTGTCGATGTTAATACAAATCATCGAGGGGGCAAGGATGGTATTACACATCCTAAATTTGACACACAATCTTGGAAGAAGTCCAATGGTTGACAATGATCACGACAAATTCGTCGAGGGTTTCAAGAAGAAGTAATCGATCGATGACGACATCAAGTCAAAGGACTGATGAAGCAAAAGATTATTGGAACCAAGGGCATGACACAAACTCGAAACCAAGCTTGTTGTTCAAGGCGAAATGATATGAAGAGGGGGATTGACGTAAGGTTAGTTCATCGTCAAAAATTGTGCTCCGGAAGGAAGGACCAGGTAGCACAGTTAAAATTTAGCATGGTAATGATATAGCCGATCAGGCTAGGGATGACGTGATCGAGTACAAACTCGTAAGCTAAGAAGATTACTAAGAGTTGTTTAATCGCGATGCGGACTCGATTTAGTTATCGATGTCCTTGAGTGTTTAATAACTCAAAGTCCGTGAAAAATTGGAATCAACGAGAATGCAGCACTTGATGAAGAACTCATAAGAAGTTATGCAGTTCCATAATAATCTTGAGATACCAGGGGGGTAAATACTCAACGACAAATCAAAGTAGAAGTTGGACTGGGGTATTACTCCGCAGAAGACAAGTGCTTAAACTTGCACAAGAAATGGTATTTAAAGGAGAACATGGTCGGAACCATGATTGCAAAAGATCAATTCACCGATACCAAAGGATATTATATCAAGGAAATAGTTACAAGAAGCTTCCATGATAGGATCTACATCGTGTCCATGGGCATGAATGCAGAGTTCAAGGTCGACTCCCACTTCTCCAATGCATACCCTTTCATTCACTTCTCGCTTTCGATGAAGTTGTAGTGTTGACATTTTATCTGGCAAAATACCAGAAGAGTACGACTCGTGAAAACTTTCGAGTTCACACATATTAAGGAAGGCATAGGTTCAACCCATCGGGGCATCTTAGAATCATATACCAGAATCTTTAGAAGTAATTAACTCAAGCTCGAAGGCAGAGCATGGTTGAGAAAGCAGAGGATACAATTTACCAAAGGCATTATGTATCAGAGGAAATGCTCACAAGGTTATTGAATATGAAGGGCGTTGTCAGATAAAACCCAACAAGGGATCTGGTGGTCCACAAGGGATCTGACGTGAGCATCGGTACTCAACTAGAGGAAGAAGAATGCAAGGAGATCAGATTATAGAAACAACTGACTAACTCAATTTGTCAAATGCAAAGGAATTATGATTTCCAAATCAAAGGATCAAGAGCAAACACTCTGATCAAGGATGGATAAATTGAGTAGGCTTAGGGGTACAAGCGATGCCAATTTGATTGGTCGAGAACCAACTCCTGTTCAAATGACATCTGAGACGGAAAGATGAATTCTAGGATTCGACTGAGGAATGCGAGCATCCTCAACCTATTGAATCAACGAACTTAAAATGATAAAAGACAAGGGATGCCTATAAGATTACGAGACTTATGGGATTAACCATAATGCAAGCAAGCAAGAATTTCAAGAGCAATAAGCTGTTGGGGAACGTAGTAATTTCAAAAAATTTCCTACGCACACGCAAGATCATGGTGATGCATAGCAACGAGAGGGGAGAGTGTTGTCTACGTACCCTTGTAGACCGAAGCGGAAACGATCACAACGTAGAGGAAGTAGTCGTACGTACTCCTCGCGATCTGACCGATCCCGGCGCCGTTACTCCGGCGCCCCCGAGTTCTTGACACACGTACAGCTCGATGACGTCCCTCGTACTCGATCCAGCCGAGTGTCGAGGGAGAGTTCCGTCAAGACGATGGCGTGGTGGCGATCTTGATGTTCTACGGCGCAGAGCTTCGCCTAAGCTTCATGACGATATGACCGAGGTGGAATATGGTGGAAGGGGCACCGACACGGCTAAGGAACGATCCGTAGATCAAACTTGTGTGTTCTAGGGTGCCCCTTACCCCGTATATAAAGGAGCAAGGGGAGGTGCGGCCGGCCCAAGGGAGGGGGGAGGAGTCCTACTCCCAGGGAGTAGGACTCCCCCTTCCTAGTTGGAGTAGGATTGGGGGAGGGAAGAGGGAAGGGGGCCCCTCCTTGTCCTATTCGGACTAGGGGTGAGGCTGCCTGCCTGCCCTGGCCGCCCCTCCTCTTCTCCCTCATGGCCCACTAAGGCCCATTAACCCCGGGAGGTTCCAGTAACCCCTCGGTGTTCGGTAAAATCCCGATTTCACCGGAACCATTCGAACTCCAAATATAGGCTTCCAATATATCAATCTTTATGTCTCGACCATTTCGAGACTCCTCGTCATGTCCGTGATCACATCCGGGACTCGAACTTCTTGGTACATCAAAATACATAAACTCATAATATAACCGCCATCGAAACCTTAAGCGTGCGGACCCTACGGTTCGAGAACAATGTAGACATGACCGAGACACGTCTCCGGTCAATAACCAATAGCGGGACCTGGATGCCCATATTGGTTCCTACATATTCTACTAAGATCTTTATCGGTCGGACCGCATAACAACATCGTTGTTCCTTTGTCATCGGTATGTTACTTGCCCGAGATTCGATCGTCGGTATCCAATACCTAGTTCAATCTCGTTCTTGGCAAGTCTCTTTACTCGTTCCGTAATACATCATCTCACAGCTAACTCATTAGTTGTAATGCTTGCAAGGCTTGAGTGATGTGTATTACCGAGAGGGCCCAGAGATACCTCTCAGAGACAATCGGAGTGACAAAACCTAATCTTGAAATCGCCAACCCAACATCGCCTTTGGAGACACTGTAGTACTCCTTTATAATCACCCGATTCGTTGTGACGTTTGGTAGCACCAAAGTGTTCCTCCGTAAACAGGAGTTGCATAATCTCATAGTTACGAGGAACATGTATATGTCATGGATAAAAGCAGTAGCAACATACTAAATGATCGTGTGCTAAGCTAATGGAATGGGTCATGTCAATCGATCATTCTACTAATGATGTGACCTTGTTAATCAAATAACAACTCTTTGTTCATGGTTAGGAAACATAACCATCTTTGATTAACAAGCTAGTCTAGTAGAGGCATACTAGTGACATATTGTTTGTCTATGCATTCACACATGTATCATGTTTCCGGTTAATACAATTCTAGCATGAATGATAAACATTTATCATGAAATAAGGAAATAAATAATAACTTTATTATTGCCTCTAGGGCATATTTCCTTGATCTCCCACTTGCACTAGAGTCAATAATCTAGATTACATAGTAATGATTCTAACACCCATGGAGTCTTGGTGCTGATCATGTTTTGCTCGTGGAAGAGGCTTAGTCAACGGGTGCGCAACATTCAGATCCGTATGTATCTTGCAAATCTCTATGTCTCCCACCGGACTAAATCCGGATGGAATTGAAGCGTCTCTTGATGTGCTTGGTCCTCTTGTGAAATCTGGATTCCTTTGCCAAGGCAATTGCTCGAGATTGTCACGAAGATTTTCATTGGACCCGATGCACTAGGTATGACACCTAGATCGGATATGAACTCCTTCATCCGACTCCTTCATTAGCTGCTTCGAAGCTGCTATGTACTCCGCTTCACATGTAGATCCCGCCACGACGCTTTGTTTAGAACTGCACCAACCGACAGCTCCTCCGTTTAGTGTAAATCGTATCCGGTCTGCGATTTAGAATCGTCCGGATCGGTGTCAAAGCTTGCATCAACGTAACCATTTACGATGAGCTCTTTGTCACCTCCATATCTGAGAAACATATCCTTAGTCCTTTTCGGTATTTCAGATGTTCTTGACCGCTGTCGATGATCCACTCTGGATTACTTTGGTACCTCCTGCTAAGCTTATAGCAAGGCACACATCAGTCCGGTACACAAGCATTGCATACATGATAGAGCCTATGGTCAAGCATAGGAACATCTTTCATTTCTCTCTATCTTCTGCAGTGGTCGGGCATTGAGTCTTACTCAACTTCACACCTTGTAACACGTGCAAGAACCCTTTCTTTGCTTGATCCATTTTGAACTTCTTCAAAATTTTGTCAAGATATGTGCTTTGTGAAAGTCCAATTAAGCGTCTTGATCTATCTCTATAGATCTTGATGCCCAATATGTAAGCAGCTTCACCGAGGTCTTTCATTGAAAAACTCTTATTCAAGTATCCCTTTATGCTATCCAGAAATTCTATATCATTTCCAATCAGCAATATGTCATCTACATACAATATCGTAAATGCTCTGAGCTCCCACTCACTTTCTTGTAAATCAAAGCTTCTCCAAAAGTCTCAGATGAACCCAAATGCTTTGATCACACTATCAAAGCGTTTATTCCAACTCCGAGATGCTTGGACCAGTCCATAAATGGATCGCTGGAGCTTGCACACTTTGTTAGCTCCCTTTGGATCGATAAAACCTTTTGGTTGCATCATATGCAACTCTTCTTCCAGAAATCCATTCGGGAATGCAGTCTTTACATCCATTTGCCAAATTTCATAATCATAAAATGCGGCAATTGCTAACATGATTCGGACAGACTTAAGCATCGCTACGGGTGAGAAGGTCGCATCGTAGTCAATCCCTTGAACTTGTCGAAAACCCTTTGCGACAAGTCGAGCTTTGTGTGATAACATTACCGTCGTCGGTCTTCTTCTTGAAGATCCACTTGTTTTCTATTGCTTGCCGACCCTCGGGCAAGTCAACCAAAGTCCATACTTTGTTTTCATACATGGATCCCATCTCGCATTTCATGGCCTCAAGCCATTTTATGGAATCTGGGCTCACCATCGCTTCTTCATAGTTCGAGGTTCATCATGATCTAGTAGCATGATTTCCGAACAGGATTACCGTACCACTCAGTGCGGATCTTACTCTGGTTGATCTACGAGGTTCTGTAGTAACTTGATCTGAAGTTTCATGATCAACATCATCAACTTCCTCACTACTTGGTGTAGATGTTTCAGAAACCGGTTTCTGCGACAAACTACTTTCAAGTAAGGGAGAAGGTACAATTACCTCATCAAGTTCTACTTTCCTCCCACTCACTTCTTTCGAGAGAAACTCCTTCTCTAGAAAGGATCCATTCTTAGCAACAAATGTCTTGCCTTCGGATCTGTGATAGAAGGTGTACCCAACTGTCTCCTTTGGGTATCCTATGAAGACACATTTCTCGATTTGGGCTCGAGCTTATCGGGTTGAAGCTTTTCACATAAGCATCGCATCCCCAAACTTTAAGAAGCGACAACTTTGGTTTCTTGCTAAACCATAGTTCATAAGGTGTCGTCTCAACGGATTTTGACGGTGTTCTATTCAGTGTGAATGCGGCCGTCTCTAGAGCATAACCCCAAAGCGATAGCGGTAAATTTGTAAGAGACATCATAGATCGCACCATATCTAGTAAAGCACGACACGACGTTCGGACACACCATTACTGTTGTGGTGTTCGGGTGGCGTAAGTTCTTGAAACTATTCCGCATTGTTTCAAATGTAGACCAAACTCATAACTCAAATATTCACCTCCACGATCGATCGTAGAAATTTAATTTTCTTGTTACGATGATTTTCAACTTCACTCTGAAATTCTTTGAACTTTTCAAATGTTTCAGACTTATGTTTCATTAAGTAGATATACCCATATCGCTTAAATCATCGATGAAGGTGAGAAAATAACGATATCCGCCACGAGCCTCAACATTCATCGGACCACATACATTTGTATGTATGATTTCCAACAAATCTGTTGCTCTCTCCATAGTACGGAGAACGGGTTCTAGTCATCTTGCCCATGAGGCACGGTTCATAAGTGCCAAGTGATTCATAATCAAGTGACTCCAAAAGTCCATCAAGATGGAGTTTCTTCATGCGCTTTACACCGATATGACCTAAACGGCGGTGCCACAAATAAGTTGCACTATCATTATCAACTCTGCATCTTTTGGTTTCAACATTATGAATATGTGTATCACTACTATCGAGATTCATCAAAATAGACCACTCTTCAAGGGTGCATGACCATAAAAGATATTACTCATATAAATAGAACAACCATTATTCTCTCGATTTAAATGAATAACCGCCTCGCATCAAACAAGATCCAGATATAATGTTCATGCTCAACGCAGCACCAAATAACAATTATTTAGGTCTAAAACTAATCCCGAAGGTAGATGTAGAGGTAGCGTGCCGACCGCGATCACATCGACTTTGGAACCATTTCCCACGCGCATCGTCACCTCGTCCTTGCCGGTGTTAAGCAATCCGTAGTCCCTGCTTTGAGTTGCAAATATTAGCAAGAACCGATATCAAATACCTGTGTGCTCTGCGAGCTCTAGTAAGGTACACACCAATAACATGTATATCACATATACCTTTGTTCACCTTGCCATCCTTCTTATCCGCCAAATACTTGGGGCAGTTCCGCTTCAAAGTGACTATCGCTTGCGGTAGAAGCACTCGATTTCAGGTTTGGGTCCAGACTTGGGTTTCTTCTCTGAGCAAACAACTTGCTTGCTGTTCTTCTTGAAGTTCCTTCTTCTTCCCTTTGCCTTTCTTCTTGAAACTAGTGGTCTTATTGACCATCAACACTTGATGCTCCTTCTTGATTTCTACCTCGCAGCCTTTAGCATTGCGAAGAGCTCGGTATAGTCTTTACTAACCCTTACATATTATAGTTCATCACGAAGCCTTTGTAGCTTGGTGGCGTGATTGAAGAATTTCATCAATGACACAATCATCCGGAAGATTAACTCCCAATTGTGTCAAGTGATTGTAGTACCCGGACATTACGAGTATGTGCTCACTAATGAACTATTCTCCTCCATCTTGCAGCTATAGAACTTATTGGAGACTTCATATCTCTCAATCCGGGCATTCTGTTGGAATATTAACTTCAACTCTGGAACATCTCATATGCTCCATGACGCTCAAAACGTCGTTGAAGTCCGGTTCTAAGCCGTAAAGCATGGCACATCGAACTATAGAGTAGTCATCAGCTTTGCTCGCCAGACGTTCACAACATCCGTGTTGCTCTGCGAAGAGCTGGCACCTAGCGGTGCATCCGGGACGTAACTCTTACGTGCAAACAATGAGGATAATCCTCGAGTTACGGACCCGATCCGTGTAGTTGCTACCATCATCTTTCAACTTTGCTTTCTCAAGGAACGCATTAAAATTCAACGGAACAACAAAGACGAGCCATCTATCTACAATCAAACATAAACAAGCAAGATACTATCGGTACTAAGTTCATGATAAATTTAAGTTCAATTAATCATATTACTTAAGAACTCCCACTTAGACAGACATCCTCTAGTCATCTAAGTGATCACGTGATCCAAATCAACTAAACCATAACCGATCATCACGTGAAATGGAGTAGTTTTCAATGGTGAACATCTTATGTTGATCATATCTACTATATGATTCACGTTCGACCTTTCGGTCTCCGTGTTCCGAGGCCATATCTCGCATATGCTAGGCTCGTCAAGTATAACTGAGTATTCTGCGTGTGCAAAACTGGCTTGCACCCGTTGTAGATGGACGAGAGCTTATCACACCCGATCATCACGTGGTGTCCGGGCACGACGAACTTTGGCAGCGGTGCATACTCGTGGAGAACACTTCTTGATAATTTAGTGAGAGATCATCTTATAATGCTACCGTCAATCAAAGCAAGATAAGATGCATAAAAGATAAACATCACATGCAAATCAATATAAGTGATATGATATGGTCATCATCATCTTGTGCTTCGTGATCTCCATCTCTCGCAGCACCACCATGATCACCATCGCCACCGCGCGACACCTTGATCTCCATCGTAGCATCGTTGTCGTCTCGCCAATCTTATGCTTCTATGACTATCGCTACCGCTTAGTGATAAAGTAAAGCATTACAGTAGGCGATTGCATTTCATACAATAAAGCGACAACCATATGGCTCCGCCGATTGCCGATAACTTCGGTTACGTAAACATGATCATCTCATACAATAAAATATAGCATCACGTCTTGACCATATCACATCACAACATGCCTGCAAAAACAAGTTAGACGTCCTCTACTTTGTTGTTGCAAATTTTACGTGGCTGCTACGGGCTTAAGCAAGAACCAATCTCACCTACGCATCAAAACCACAACGATACTTCGTCAAATAGACTCCGTTTTAACCTTCTCATGGACCGGGCGTAGCCACACTCGGTTCAACTAAAGTGAGAGAGACAGACACCCGCCAGTCACCTTTAAGCAACGAGTGCTCGTAGCGGTGAAACCAGTCTCGTGTAAGCGTACGCGTGATGTCGGTCCGGGCCGCTTCATCTCACAATACCGCTGAACCAAAGTATGACATGCTGGTAGGTAGTATGACTTGTATCGCCCACAACTCACTTGTGTTCTACTCGTGCAAAACATCAAACCATAAAAACCTAGGCTCGGATGCCTTTGTTGGGGAACGTAGTAATTTCAAAAATTTCCACGCACACGCAAGATCATGGTGATGCATAGCAACGAGAGGGGAGAGTGTTGTCTACGCCCTTGTAGACCAGCGGAAGCGATCACAACGTAGAGGAAGTAGTCGACGTACTCCTCGCGATCCGACCGATCCCGGCGCCGTTACTCGGCGCCCGAAGTTCTTGACACACGACAGCTCGATGACGTCCCTCGACTCCGATCCAGCCGAGTGTCGAGGAGAGTTCTGTCGACTGACGGCGTGGTGGACGATCTTGATGTTCTATGCGCAGAAGCCGCCTAAGCTTCGACGATATGACCGAGGTGGAATATGGTGGAAGGGGCACCGACACGGCTAAGGAACGATCCGTAGATCAAACTTGTGTGTTCTAGGGTGCCCCTTACCCCGTATATAAAGGAGCAAGGGGAGGTGCGGCCGGCCCAAGGGAGGCGGGGAGGAGTCCTACTCCCAGGGAGTAGGACTCCCCCTTCCTAGTTGGAGTAGGATTGGGGGAGGGAAGAGGGAGGGGGCGCCGCCTCCCTGTCCTATTCGGACTAGGGGGGGGGCGCGGCCTGCCTGGCCGGCCCTCCTCTTCTCCCTCATGGCCCACTAAGGCCCATTAACCCCCGGAGGGTTCCAGTAACCTCGGTGTTCCATAAAATCCGATTTCACGGAACCATTCGAACTCCAAATATAGGCTTCCAATATATCAATCTTTATGTCTCGACCATTTCGAGACTCCTCGTCATGTCCGTGATCACATCCGGGACTCGAACTTCTTGGTACATCAAAATACATAAACTCATAATATAACCGCCATCGAAACCTTAAGCGTGCGGACCCTACGGTTCGAGAACAATGTAGACATGACCGAGACATCGTCTCGGTCAATAACCAATAGCGGGACCTGGATGCCCATATTGGTTCCTACATATTCTACGAAGATCTTTATCGGTCGGACCGCATAACAACATACGTTGTTCCCTTTGTCATCGGTATGTTACTTGCCCGAGATTCGATCGTCGGTATCCAATACCTAGTTCAATCTCGTTACGGCAAGTCTCTTTACTCGTTCCGTAATACATCATCTCACAGCTAACTCATTAGTTGTAATGCTTGCAAGGCTTGATGATGTGTATTACCGAGAGGGCCAGAGATACCTCTCCAGAGCAATCGGAGTGACAAAACCTAATCTTGAAATACGCCAACCCAACATCCGCCTTTGGAGACACTGTAGTACTCCTTTATAATCACCCGATTCGTTGTGACGTTTGGTAGCACCAAAGTGTTCCTCCGTAAACGGAGTTGCATAATCTCATAGTTACGAGGAACATGTATATGTCATGGATAAAAGCAAGAGCAACATACTAAACGATCGTGTGCTAAGCTAATGGAATGGGTCATGTCAATCGATCATTCTACTAATGATGTGACCTTGTTAATCAAATAACAACTCTTTGTTCATGGTTAGGAAACATAACCATCTTTGATTAACAAGCTAGTCTAGTAGAGGCATACTAGTGACATATTGTTTGTCTATGCATTCACACATGTATCATGTTTCCGGTTAATACAATTCTAGCATGAATGATAAACATTTATCATGAAATAAGGAAATAAATAATAACTTTATTATTGCCTCTAGGGCATATTTCCTTCATAAGCTGCTCAGGATTTTTGGAAGATCGAATGGTATTTCGAAGCCTTTTGCGAAACACATGAACAACTGGGAATGAGCGGATACTCGATAAGTGCGAGGAATTATCCGTACGGTTATTCATGCGGCAAAGATTTGTAAGGCATAAGGCTCAAGAGATTCTTAAAAGTCAAAGAATAATTCGATGCATCTTGTAATAACAAGAGCAGCTGGGACTGAAAGTAAGGACATGTGTAAGTATTTATCCATAGGGATGTATCAGTGGTAGGGGATTGCAAAAGCGACAGACACAGAGTCTTGAGAGAACATCAAAGAGTATCTTCGAAATCTTCTGGTGCAGCAGACGATCATCGGTAATAAGGGGCTCTCCGGGTGAAAGTGATCACGAGATCCTAATGTTAGATTTAGTAAAATTCATTAAACCCGAATAGAAGAGGGATCAGAGTCCCAGAGTAAAGATCGAGGAGTAAAAGATCCTAATACCACCCAATGGCGACGTGGGCCCATAGGCCACACAGCCATGTTAGTAAAGGTTTTGCAATCACTAGACTCAACTTCGGCCAAGGAGTTGGAAAGGGGATTCCTACAGGCAGTCGGCTCTGATACCAACTTGTGACGCCCCCGATTCAATCATGCACGCAAACGTGTACGATCAAGGTCAGGGACTCACGGGAAGATATCACAACACAACTCTAAAAACATAAATAAGTCATACAAGCATCATAATACAAGCCAGGGGCCTCGAGGGCTCGAATACAAGTGCTCGATCATAGACGAAGTCGTGGAAGCAACAATATCTCGAGTACGGACATAAGTTAAACTAGTTTGCCTTAAGAAGGCTAGCACAAACCGGGACAGATCGAAGAGGCACAGCCTCCCGCTCAGGATCCTCCTAAACTACTCCCCGGTCGTCGCCAAGAACTCCGCACGTAGTAGTAGGCACCTCCGATGTAGTAGTCATCGCCGACGGTGGCGTCCTGCCTGGGCTCCAAAGATCTAGTTGCGACAACCGTAAAGAAAGGAAAGGGGAAAGGGGAAGAAAGCAACCGTGAGTACTCATCCAAAGTACTGCAAGCAAGGAGCTACACTACTTATGCATGGGTATATGTGTAAGGAGGCAATATCGGTGGATGAGCTGCAGAATGCCGTAATAAGAGGGGATAGCTAGTCCAATCGAAGACTACGCTTCGCAGCCTCCATCTTGCAAAGATGTAGAAGAGAGTAGATTGAAGTCCTCCAAGTAGCATCTCCAAGTAGCATCTCCAAGTAGCATCTCCAATAGCATCGCATAGCATAATCCTACCCGGAAATCCTCTCCTCGTCGCCCTGTTAGAGAATGATCACCGGGTTGTATCTGGCACTTGGAAGGGTGTGTTTTATTAAGTATCCGGTTCTAGTTGTCATAAGGTCAAGGTACAACTCCGGGTCGTCCTTTTACCGAGGGACACGGCTATTCGAATAGATTAACTTCCCTGCAGGGGTGCACCACATAACCCAACATGCTCGATCCCATTTGGCCGGACACACTTTCCTAGGTCATGCCCGGCCTCGGGAGATCAACACGTCGCAGCCCCACCTAGGCACAACAGAGAGGTCAGCACGCCGGTCTAACTCCTATGGCCCAGTGGGCAGGGCCCATCGCCCTTCAGACACCAAGCGTTGCTATAAGCAGCAAAAGCAGACTCTAGCCTAGTGGCGTTCCCACCAATCCGCGCGCCACGCCACTCGGCCGACGTCAAGAAGGCTTCTACCGATACCACGACGCCGGATACCCATAACTACTCCCACGTAGATGGTTATTGCGTATAGACCAAATGGCCGACTCAGATCAAATACCAAGATCTCGTTAAGCGTGTTATTATGAAGCAATCATGACGCCGACGAGGCCAGCCCACCTCTCGCCTAGGTGGTCTCAACTCGCCTGTCGCTCCGCCACAAAGATCCACACAGAGGGCCGTCGGGACAAAGGTCCTTTCAGCCCCCAATCCATGAATCACTCACGGGTACTCTTCGAGCGGACCCGACTTTAGTCACCATCTATAGTATGTATATATGTATAGTATATACCCGTGATCACCTCCCGAGTGATCACGGCCCAATAGTATAGCAAGGCAGACTGACAAGAATGTAGGGCCAATGATGATAAACTAGCATCCTATACTAAGTATTTAGGATTGCAGGTAAGGTATCAATGAGTATAGCAACAATGACAAAGCTATGCAATGTAATAGGAGTAACGAACAAGAATATGCTACACTACTCTAATGCAAGCAGTATAGAGAAGAATAGGCGATATCTGGTGATCAAAGGGGGGGCTTGCCTGGTTGCTCTGGCAAGAGAGAGGGGTCGTCAACTCCGTAGTGGAACTGGGGGTCGCCGGCAGTCTCGAGGTCTATCGGAAAGAAGTAACGGAGAGGGAACACAATAAATAACAGAGCAATCAAAGCATCACAAAGCGTAACAAGACAATACGCGGTGTTCGGTGTGCCCTAACGCGGTAGTAGGTGATACCGGTGAAGGGGGGAAACATCCGGGAAAGTATCCCGGTGTTTAGCGTTTTGAGCGAGTGATCCGGAGGGGAAAGTTGCGTGTTCGCTATGCTAGGGATGTGTGGCGGACAAACGGGCTGCGATCCGGATTCGCCTCATCGTTCGAGCAACTTTCATGTACAAAGTATTTTCATCCGAAGTTACGGATTATTTTATATTAATTTTAAAGTTTTAAATCATTTTCTAAATTATTATTACTAAATTAATTCGAAATTAGCATTATCAAGATCAAGATGATGTCAAGATGACATCAAAGTGATGTCAGCGATCAACGCCGACCATTGACTGGTCAATCTCGACGTGTGGGTCCGATGGGACCCACCGTCATACTGTTAGGTTGATTAGGGTTTAGGTTAATCTAATTACTGTTTAGTTAGACTAACAGGTTAATTAGATTAATTAAGTAGGATTAATTAACTTAATTAATTAATTAATTAATTATATTTTTTAATTCTTTTTCTTTTTCATTTTTTTTAAACGTTCTCAGGGGCATGGGCCCCGGCTGTCATAGGCCCTATGGGCCTTAACTGCACGGCACACGGGCGCCAAGGGTAAAAGTGGGCGAGCTCAGATAGGTCTTCTTGGCGTGACTGGCAGGGCACACCCGGCTGGGTGTTGGCGACCACGGCAGTAGGCGCGGAGAAGAGGAGGCCGTGGCTGGGACGGCCTGGGTGGACGCGGGTCGGCAGTGAGGGGATCCGAGGGGGGCGTGGCACACAAGGGGCGGAGAAGGGCAGAAGGGCAGGTGCGGTCATGATGATGCCATGAGCAAGGAGGCCACGAGGCGCTGGCGGCGAGGGAGCGCCGGTAGCGTCGAGAGAGGGAGGCTTGGCCGGGCGCACACCTCTGGCGGTGAGCTGGCCGCGACAGAGGCGGGCGGCAATGGCGATTACGAGCCTGCACAATGATGGGAGCAGAGGAGAAGGGAGGAACGGACGGCGGAGCTCACCGAGCCCCTCAGAGGTGTGCTTAAGTAGGCTCGAGGAGGAGTCGGGAGGTCCGGCGACGAAGAGGCGACAGTGGTGGAGACGACGACGTCCGAGGCAGCGCGGCGACGGCGGTTCAAGGCCGAGATGGGATCGGGGCTGCCCGATCCAGATCGGGCAGGGAGGGAGATGAGGAAGCGAGGCGGAGGGCGGCGGGGTCCTCAGGCGGGGGGGGGGCACTCCGGGCGGCCTCTTGGCGGCGGCGATCGAGCCCCCGATCCAGATCGGATCGGGAGGGGGAGGAGAGAGTCGTGGGGAGTGGGGGGGTGTGCGGTCGGGGGGAGTTAGGGTTTTCCCCAGAGGGGATATGGAGGGGGTTTGGGCCGGTCTGGTTGGATGGCCAATGGGCTGTCTGCCTGATTGGCGTGGGGGCTAGTTTTGTTTTCTGTTTTTATTGTTTTCCTTTTCTTTATTTTCTCTACTGTTTTAGCTCATTTTAAAAAATATAGGCCTTATATAAAAACATGGTTTCTTCATGACAAATAGTTAGGGAATATTTCCAACACATCGAACATTTTAGTTTTGACTTTTGAGAACTTTAATTGTTTTAACTTTAATTCAAATTTAGAATTTGAATCCGTTTCAATCAAACATGGAATTATCAACAATAACCGAGGTGACGTGGCATCGTTAACATGGGATTACTGTAGCCTGATTATCCGGGCGTCACACTCTTCTCCCTTGAAAATATGAATAACAATCTTTTCACTTCTTCTCCACATAAGTACCAATATTTTTTAAAGAAGTGTGCTGGAAATCCGTGTGGTCCTGACAACTTTGTCGGGAACATTTGGAAAAGGGCTATTTTAATTTGTGTTGTAGTATATGGTTTACTCAAGATATCATTCATGTCCCGAGAAACACTACAAGGTACATGAGATAAGACCTCTTCGATCCCAATAACACCTTCGGTAGCATACAAATGTTCATAGTACTATACTGTCATATCTGCTAACAAACTTGGGTCCTCGCAAATTGACCCATCATCCCGTGGGTGTCCCTTGGTTCTTCTTGCGCCTCATATAAGCCTTTTGTTGAAAATACCATGTATTCTAGTCCCCTTCCAGAAGCCATTGTACTCTAGCTCTCTGGCGCCACATTACTTCTTCTGGGAAGCAAAGTTCAATGACCCTCTCTTTAGTGTTAAGCTCCTTTGTGTGGGGCCTACACAAGTAGCCAGACCCCGCAATTCCACGAGTCGCTTGCGGAGTGACCACAGCTCCTAGCGAACTGCACCAAAAGATTATGTGCTCTAACATGAAATAACACTCACCAACTCATGCAAGTTTGCACTCGTATCCGTAATAGACCCCGCACTTGATTGCCCCCAAGCTTCCTTGACGATATCCTGGAAGTCCTGATTCCTCTCCCACATCTTCTCATATCTGAATGGTCTTTCAACCGCAATTCTTTGATTACCAGCCTCCATTTCATTCATCAATAACACCGGTAAATGATCCGATTTAGCAACCGATAAGTGTCGCACAGAGGCAAAAGGAAACATGCTACACCAATAAGCCGAAGCTAAGGCGCTGTCTAAACAAACTCGGCAGTAGTCTCCACCCTGAATACGACGCTCAAAAGTCCAGTCTAGCCCCATATACCCGAGATCACATAGCTGGCACACATCTACACATTTTCCTAAAAGATTGGTGTGGGCCATGTCACGCGAATGGGACCAAAATGCTCCTCTGGTCTTAGCACACCATTAAAAGTCACCAATACACAACCATAGGAGATTACAGCCGTCCTTCAAAAATCGCATCATGTCCCATGTATTATACCGCAAGCTCCTATCTGCTTCACCATACTAGCATGTCCACCTCCAAGGTTCCTTCCCCTCTTCCTTCACAATCATATCAATGTGGTACTTAGAGAAATTTCTCAATTCTAGCACAAGGGCCTTTTTCTAATAAACTTAGAGTCTTCCACTTCTTCCACTACTTCCCACTCCATAAGCATGATCATAACCCAAAGTTCCGGCCAATTCTTCCACGCGATATTTTGCAAGCTGAGTTTCCACCACACATAATATCGCCTAGGCACACTCGTGCGCTAGATCGTGCAACTCATGAACTATCGCAGGCTCGCCTAACCCGTGGCAGTTCCAACATAGAGTATTCATTATTTCCGGCAATCCTCCCCTAGGGAGGTTGCCAATTTGTCATGGAATTGTCACATCGGATGTCCTAGTGAAAGGACTTAGTCGTGGAGCCATCGCAACTAGGAAGCTTGAAGGGGTTAATCAGGGAAAGAGAGACGAGAGGTTTATACTAGTTCGGCCCCTTACGATGAAGGTAAAAGCCTACGTCTAGTTGTGATTGGGATTATGTATGTCTCGATAACCAGGAAGCAGAATCGCTTGACCTAACTCTCGAGTTGTTGTTTTCGTACCCTGAACCACCGCCGGGTTGTCCCTTTATATACTGAGGTTGATGCCCAGTGGCTCTACAGAGTCCCGACTGGCTTATATACTGTATCCGGCTCGGTCTCTTCATCTGTCTTGCCTTACAGTACAACTTACATGAACAAGGCGGTTTAACACTACGGGCCTTAAGTCACCTCTGGGCCGTTGGGCCTTTACTAAGCCGCCATCTTCAAGCTTGAGCTTCTATCTTCAAGAATGCTTGTAGGTATAACCCGGCTCCATCTGGCGGGTCATACCTAGTAGTTATATCCCCAACATTAGGCCCCAGACTGATTTGAACTAGTTCATGTCAGTCTTCAATACCTAAGAAAAAGTTCTCTGCTTCTTACTTAAGAAGGTTCATGTAACCCGCCATGACGTCATCCTTCGAATTTGTGGTAACCCGCCATGACGTCACCTGTCATAAATGTATGCTTTGTCCAATACATCTCAATGGATCTCCGTCTTAATGCCCATCCGAAAATCGAGGCGCCTTTGTGGTTGGATAACTATGTTTTTCGGCCTCCTCGTTTTTCGCGCCCACTTAACAGGTTTTTCCTTATAAATAGACCCGACTAGGTCTCTTTTCATTCTCCGTTTCGCATCTCCCACTGGAGCTCCACCGCCGTCGCCACTGCGCCCTTCATCCTCGTCGAGCTTGGCCGCTGCATCGACCTGATCTTGACCAGAGAACGGCAGCGCTCCTCCTCCGCAGATCCTCCGCAGTAAGTTCTTCCCCTTTCCGCGCCATAGATCTGCATTAGGGCTAGTGCGTTCCTCTGTACGGGCACAGTTCATCCGAGCTTTTGCGTTTTTCTTGCCATGGCTTTGTCATATCCAAAGGACCCCATAAATCTGATGCGGTTCATATTCCGCATCCATTTTGATTAATAGTAATCCTGCTTTGCTTGTAAGAAAACCTCATCACAGCCCATGAACTTCTCTGCGCTCTGTTTTTAGGTCTAGTGATTATTCTTTTCTGAACCTTTGTTTGATCCAAAATAATTACTGCAAATTGTAAAACTTGTTTCTCCTACACTTAGGAAAAAACCATAACTTGTTAGATTTGCCGGTCACGGCGACTCTGAATGCTGGCTTATAGAAATAATACTGGCGGCTTAATAAACCCATGGCGGCTTAAGTAACCCGGATGTAACTATCCTCATGCCATTAGGCCCCTTCATAAGTCGCCATACTTCATTCCACTAATATTTTTTCCTGTCTGGCTTAAATTTGAACCGGCCTTATTTACCTTGTATTTAGGCTTTCAAACATAATGGCGCCCAAGGCACCTACCACTTGCAACTGGGTGAAATCCATTTTCACTGACAGCACTTTAGATGACTTCGTGAAAATCGGCTATCTGCCAAAGAAAGAAGTCATGCCTTACCGTGCTCCTCACCCAGATGAAGAAATCCCTCAACCCAAAGACGGAGAGGTGGTTGTCTTTACCGATCATATGAACCGGGGCTTTACTCCTCCCGGTTCAAAATGTTTCAGAGATGTGCTGAAGTTTTTTGATCTTCGCCCACAAGACATTGGACCCAATTCTGTGTCTAACATCTGCAACTTCCAAGTGTTCAGCGAAGTTTATCTTGGTGAAGAACCAAACTTATTAATTTTCAGAGAGCTATTCTATTTGGACCGCCAGACAGAGTGTGCCAGCAGTCAGAGCTTGGAACTTGGTGGGATTTCAATTCAGCGTCGCAGGGATGCACTTTCCCCTATGCCAACCTGCCAAGCCATCCAGAAGATTGGAACATGACGTGGTTCTACTGCAAGGACACCTCCCCGGCTGACGAGAATCCTCTGCCCGGCTTTCGTGCCCTTCGTCTTGACACCAATCATCATTTGCCCGACAAGATTACATCCGCAGAACGCAGATCCCTCTCTCCTACTATGGCCAAGATCAAAGCTCTGTTGGGGAACGGGTTGACGGGCATTGATCTGGTTCGAGTCTGGCTTGCTTGGCAAGTTATCCCATTGAGCCGCCATACCATCTTAATGTGTGAATATACCGGCGCCAAGAATGACCCCCCGCGCCATAGCTCTGACAACTTACCTGCTCATGTTATTGATGACATGACCAAATCTCTTCTCAATGAGAGTCTGGCTGATTGTGGCAGAGTGGGTCTCGCCCCGTTCTACAAAGACAACCCGGCTCCAAAGGTAAAAACACCCGTATAAAAATGTTTACCTTATTTTCTTACTGCTTCACCCATACTCACAATATACTTAATCCTTGCAGGCGGGTGATAAATTTTGGAAAGTTAAATATGATCATGAAGCGGCTAAGAAAGCCAGGAAAGAAAAGAGAGCCGCCAGGAAAGAAGCTGCCCAAAGGAAGGGCAAGAAAGTTACTGCTTCCGACTTGCTTCAGCTATCAGATTCTTCCGAGTCAGAGGTAGCCCTTGACTCCCTTGGCTTATTCTTTAATCATCTTATTGACACTGATTATTAGCAGGAGGACACTGGGATAAGCCGTAGCGAGGCTAACGAGGTAACTATCCTTTCCTCCGACTCCGAGCCTTTGCCAAGACAGAAAATCCGCAGAGTGACCCGGAAAGTAAGATTTTCTCATCCTCTAGGTCATCACGATCCTCAATTTCTTTTGAAGCGGCAAATTTATGAGAGCCGGAGGCAGACCCGGACCAGCAAGGACACGGATCTCTCCTCTGGCTTACCAAATACTCCAAGGAAATGCCGAAACAAGGTTACCTCTATTTTAACTAAGTTTTACCCCTTGGCAGGTCTCTTTCGTCAACCACTCAATTCCTCTGACTCGGATTATCACGACATTTCCTCCTCCCATGAAGTCATTGCAATCCAATCACGACTTTCAAGACTGCACCAGGGTATAATAAGCCACTCACTTTTGTAGTTATTGTAATCTTCTTACCTCTGTATTAATCTTTTTATTTGAATGCAGTGGTCAAGATAAACCCAGCAAGAGGGTTAGAAAGCATAAACCGGCTGAAGAAAGAGTCCCCACTGATGAGCCAGTTCTTGAGACGACCATGCCAGAGTTAAGCACTCATGAACCGCCACCTGAACCAGCACAGGATGCGTCACCTCCTACTGACCTGCCTACTGACTAAGGTGCTACTGGTTCAGAAAATCCCAAACCTCCAAGCCCAACCCGGACAGCTGATCCTTCCAATGCTGATGTTGAAATCACCGGAACTGGCCATGCTGACGTGGGGAGGCCAACCGTGCTGGCCAAATGCCCAGCCAAGGAGGAACTTCTGGACCAGCGCCGAGTCAAGATGGACGTCACCAATTATGCTCATATGAGTATTGGAGATGTCTTCTCTGGCTATATGAGCCAAGTGCATAACAGCCGGAACCTCGAGATTGACATGGTGAAGCAGATGCATCATAAATTCGAGGTATAACCCGTTTTGTCTTGTTCCTTATCCTTTAGTATGTTAGCCCCCAAGTCTGCTGCTTAAGATACTTATGTTGTAGACTTAGAAACAAATTTGACAACATAACGAAAGAATAAACTTTTGGCTTACCATGTAGTCCCCAAGGGGCGACTTAACCAATATGGTTGAGCCGGCTCTTTATAGAGATTCTTATGGGTCTTTAAACAACAATATGCATTAGCCCCCAAGTGCCAAGTGTTATTGTTTACAAAATGCTTGGGACTTACTCATATGAATCACCATATAATGAACCGTCATAGAAAAGAAAAACTCTGCAAGACATTAGCCCCCAAGTGCCAAGTATGTTGCTGGCAAAATGCTTGGGACTTTAATACTGCATAAACAACTTACTTGATTTTATACTTGCACAGGCTACCAGGAGTCAACTCGAATCGGAGGTGACCAATTTGAAGAGCCGCCTTGAATTCCAAGAGTCAGAACTTGAGAAGGCCAACAATAAGTTCGAGTTCAGTATTTCTGAACAGGATAAACTAAAGAAAGACTTTGAGACTGAAAAGAAAGCCTTGGCGGATGAGAAGACCGCATTGATAAGACAAGCTGAAAAAGCAGAAGCAGCTCTTGAAGGAGTCACTGGAGAATTGTCCGGGTTAAAGCGCCATATTTCACAAATGGTCGCAGCCATCTTCGGTAAGTCGCCTTGCCATTGTGTTTATATCTTAAGCCGTACAATGGAGTATGTGCCAGAAATTAATCTTTCTTAGTATGCTTTGTACAGGCCCCAGAAGCGCAAATTTAAACCAGAACATGCTGACGAAGCTGAAGGCTTTATCCAATGAAATTCCAACCCTCCTACCACGGGTCTTGAGTAAGCTTTTAGTCCTTCCGCAACGGATCAATGAATTGAGACGGTCAGCTGCAAGAGCCGGATCAATAAATGCTCTAAGCCGGGCTAAGGCCTGGCTACCTGAATTAGACCCGGAGGATATCGCCATTGGCTACCCAAGTCTGAAGGAAGACGGCATGCCGTTTGAGGATGCGGATTTTCTTGCCTGTGTCAAAGAGATACGCCCCGTGGCGACTCTGATAGCTACTGAGGTAGATCTTACCAAGTACTAGGCGGGCTATGATGAACAAAATCAAAGAATTCTGACGCCTCAATATGACGTGACCAGTCTGATTCCCCCAATTCGTAAGCATACCTTTGTTCCTGAAATTGACCCGGCCGGTCCTGTTGATGATGAAGCAGAATTTGAAGCCTTCAACAACATTGCCTGGTCATAATCAACCTTCCAGGAAAAGGAGCAAAGCACAAACGCGGAGAGGGCTAACCCGGACGCTTCTGGCCAATCTTGAAGGTGAACTTGTCATGGTGACTCAATACTTGGTGTAAAAAACAATGCAAACTATTTGGACTTAATGAGTCCTGTAATAGGGTAGAGATAACTCTGTTGTGGCCATGCCATCGTGCATGTTTTTGATGCTTAACATTTTTAAGCCGTCTTGTTATATTCATGCACACAGCTGATCCTTATTGAAAAAATTGTCCTTCAAATAAACACTAGCCCCACCGGTTCATATGACCCGGCCAGTAAGGATGAAGATCCAATATGTGGATACCCGGAAAGTACATCAGTGCTTATGGGTTGGCGACTCATCAGTTGATATTGAAACGGGCTACAGACATTATATTTGAGGGAAAAAAATCTGAAGTCACACAATGAGGCTTCCAAAGATAACTTAAACCAAAAAAGAGAAATAACAATGGCAAGGGTACTTATTCGAATACGATCAGTGAACCGTCCCAGAGGGGTTTAAACTATGATTGAAATACGATCATGTAGCCCCCAATGGATGTGGCATTGCGCCGATCAAGAGGGTACCGACAACTGTGTTCTCTTTGGTTCGAATACGACCTATGTTTGAACAGGAAGCCCCCTAATGACCTTGAGAGTTTTTTAATGACTCTGATTCGAATACGATCAAAGTCGGTTCCCAAATGGGGTTAAGCTATGATTCAAATACGATCAAGAAGCCCCCAAGTGAGCTCGACAGTGTGCGAATCAAAAGGGTATCGACAACTATGTTCTCTTTGGTTCGAATACAACTATGTTTGAAAAGGAAGCCCCCTAGTGATATAACTTTTAACAGCTAGATTCGAATACGATCGTAAGCCGGATCAGAACGGGTTGAGCCGGATCAAATATGACCCGCCCCCGAGCGATCATGTGAGAAAATGACGACAATGATAATGACAAATTTACCCTGTGAGAAGGGAAGAAGGACAAAGGTCCCGCTTTATTATTTATCATAATATATATTGGCAATATATCGGTGGAGCCTATGGCTCAAGTGTAGTAGGGTCGGAGATGAGCAATATTCCACGGCCTCCGGGTCTCCTCCTTCGACTTACGCGAGTCTTTGTGCTCTCGAACGTCAATAAGGTAATATGACCAGTTGTTCAAGTTCTTGCTGACCACAAATGGCCCTTCCCAAGGTGGGGATAACTTGTGAGCATCAGTTTGATCCTGGATGAGCCGGAGCACTAAATCACCTTCCTGGAAAGATCTGGACTCGGCGGCTGTGGTAACGGCGCAAGTCCTGTTGATAAATCACCGAGCGAGCTGCTGCCAAGTCTCGATGTTCATCTAACAGATCAAGAGCATCCTGGCATGCTTGTTCATTGTCTTCCTCCACATAAGCTGCCACACGAGGTGAATCATGATGGATGTCACTAGGGAGAACCGCCTCAGCTCCGTAGACCATGAAGAAAGGCGTATAACCCGTAGATCTGTTAGGAGTAGTGTTGATGCTCCATAACACAGAAGGTAACTCTCAACCCAACAACCCGGCATCCGTTGCAAGGGGACAAAAAGTCGGGGCTTAATGCCTTTCAGAATCTCTTGATTGGATCGCTCGGCTTGACCATTGGACTGAGGGTGAGCCACTGATGAAACATCAAGCCGGATATGCTCGCGTTGGCAGAACTCCTCCATGGCTCCTTTAGGCTGATTAGTGCCATTGTCAGTTATAATGCTGTGTAGAAAACCAAAACGAAATATCACCTTCTTCATGAATTGAACCGCCGTGGCTGCATCGCACTTACTGACCGGCTCTGCCTCGACCTACTTTGTGAACTTATCAACTGCCACCAAGAGGTGAGTCTTTTTATCTTTGGATCTCTTGAAAGGTCCAACCATGTCAAGCCCCCAGACTGCGAACGACCAAGTAAATGGAATCATCCTCAACTCTTGAGCCGGCACATGAGCCCGTCTTGAGAACTTCTGATAGCCGTCACATTTACTGACCAGATCCTCTGCGTCAGCATGAGCTGATAGCCAATAAAACCCATGACGAAAAGCTTTAGCCACGAGGGATTTTGACCTGGCGTGATGACCGCAATCTCCTTCATGAATCTCACGCAGAATTTCTTGGCATTCTTCAGGAGAGATGCAACGCTGGGAAGCCCCTGTAACACTGCAATGATGTAACTCGCCATTGACAATCGTCATGGACTTGGACCGCCGGGTTATCTGCCTGGCCAAGGTTTCATCCTCAGGCAGTTCGCCCCGGGTCATATAAGCCAGATACGACACCGTCCAATCTGGGATGATATGAAGAGCCGCCACCAACTGCGCTTCAGGGTCAGGAACAGCCAAATCTTCCTCTGTTGGTAGCCTGACAGAAGGGTTATGCAAAACATCCAAGAAAGTACTAGGCGGCACCGGCTTACGCTGAGATCCCAGCCGGCTTAAAGCGTCAGCCGCCTCGTTCTTTCTACGGTCGATGTGCTCCACCTGATAACCTTTGAAGTGTCCCGCAATTGCATCAACCTCCCGGTGATAAGCCGCCATGAGAGGATCCTTTGAATCCCACTTGCCTGATACTTGCTGAGCCACTAGATCTGAGTTGCCGAAGCACCTTACCCGGTTTAAATTCATCTCTTTAGCCATCCGGAGACCATGGAGCAAGGCTTCATACTCAGCTGCATTGTTAGTACAAGGAAACATCAACCAGAGTACATAACAAAACTTATCACCCCGAGGGGAAGCCAAAATAACTCCAGCCCCTGAGCCTTCCAATTGCCTAGACCCATCAAAATGAATTGTCCAATAGGTATTGTCCGGCTTTTCCTCTGCATCTCGCAACTCGCCTAGTCATTGATGAAATCCACCAGCTTGAGATTTAATAGCTGTATGCGTGGCACATATTTTTAAACCATGAGGCCCAAGCTCATCGCCCATTTGGCGACTCGCCATGGCCTCTCTCGTTTCAATAATATCCCCAAGGGGCGTAACTAACCACGTGATGGATGGCCCAAGAAGTATTGCTTAAGCTTCCGGCCGCCATAAACACCCCATAGACAAGCTTCTGCCAGTGCGGATATCACTTCGTGGACTCAATCAGTACTTCACTGATGTAGTAAACCGGCCGCTGAACCGGGTGCTCCTTGCCAGCCTGAAGGAAATATGCCCTAGAGGCAATAATAAAGTTATTATTTATTTCCTCATATCATGATAAATGTTTATTATTCATGCTATAATTGTATCAACCGGAAACATGATACATGTGTGAATACATAGACAAACTTAATGTCACTAGTATGCCTCTACTTGACTAGCTCATTAATCAAAGATGGTTATGTTTCCTAACCATAGACATGTGTTGTCATTTGATTAAAGAGATCACATCATTAGGAGAATGATGTGATTGACTTGACCCATTCCGTTAGCTTAGCACTTGATTGTTTAGTATGTTGCTATTACTTTCTTCATGACTTATACAAAGTTCCTATAACTATGAGATTATGCAACTCCCGTTTATCGGAGGAACACTTTGTGTGCTACCAAACGTCACAACGTAACTAGGTGATTATAAAGGAGCTCTACAGGTGTCTCCAAAGGTACATGTTGAGTTGGCGTATTTCGAGATTAGGATTTGTCACTCCGATTGTCGGAGAGGTATCTCTGGGCCCTCTCGGTAATGCACATCACTATAAGCCTTGCAAGCAATGTAGCTAATGAGTTAGTTACGGAATGATGCATTACATAACGAGTAAAGAGACATGCCAGTAACGAGATTGAACTAGGTATTGGATACCGATGATCAAATCTCGGGCAAGTAACATATCGATGACAAAGGGAACAACGTATGTTGTTATGCGGTTTGACCGATAAAGATCTTCGTAGAATATGTAGGACCAATATGATCATCCAGGTTCCGCTATTGGTTATTGACCGGAAACAGTTCTAGGTCATGTCTACATAGTTCTCGAACCCGTAGGGTCCGCACGCTTAAGGTTTCGATGACAGCTATATTATGAGTTTATGAGTTTTGATGTACCGAAGTTTGTTTGGAGTCCCGGATGAGGTTACGGACATGACGAGGAGTCTCAAAATGGTCGAGACATGAAGATTGATATATTGGAAGCCTATATTTGGATATCGGAAGTGTTCCGGGTGAAATCGGGATTTTACCGGAGTACCGGGAGGATACCGAAACCCCCCGGGGCTTAATGGGCCTACATGGGACCTAGTGGGGAGGATGAGAGGAGGCAAGGGCTGGGCCGCGCGCCCCTCCCCCTAGTCCGAATAGGACAAGGAGAGGGGGGCGGCGCCCCCCTTTCCTTCCTCTCTCCCTCCTCCTTCCCCTTCTCCTAATCCAACTAGGAAGAAGGAGTCCTACTCCTGGGAGTAGGACTCCCTTGGCCGCCCTCCTTGGCCGCCGCCTCCCCTTGGCTCCTTTATATACGGGAAGGGGGCACCTCTAGACACAACAATTGATCTCTTGATCTCTTAGCCGTGTGCGGTGCCTCCCTCCACCATAGTCCTCGATAATATTGTAGCGGTGCTTAGGCGAAGCCCTGCGACGGTAGAACATCAAGATCGTCACCACACCGTCGTGCTGACGGAATTCTTCCCTGACATTCTGTTGGATTGGAGTCCAGGGATCGTCATCGAGCTGAACGTGTGCTAGAACTCGGAGGTGCCGTAGTTCGGTGCTTGATCGGTCGGGCCGTGAAGACGTACGACTACATCAACCACGTTGTTCTAACTCTTCCGCTTTTGGTCTACGAGGCACGTGGACAACACTCTCGCCTCTCATTGCTATGCATCACCATGATCTTGTGTGTGCGTAGGAGATTTTTTGAAATTATTACGTTCCCCAACAGTGGCACCCGAGCCAGGTTTTATGCGTAGATGTCATATGCACGAGTAGAACACAAATGAGTTGTGGGCGATACAAGTCATACTGCTTACCAGCATGTCATACTTTGGTTCAGCGGCATTGTGAGATGAAGCGCCCGACCGACATTACGCCAGACGCTTACGCGAGACTGGTTTCACCGCTACGAGCACTCGTTGCTTAAAGGTGACCGACGGGTGTCTGCTCTCTCGCTTTAGTTGAACCGAGTGTGGCTACGCCCGTCCTTGCGAAGGTTAAAACAGCACTAACTTGACGAACTATCGCTGTGGTTTTGATGCGAGGTAAGAACGGTTCTTGCTCAGCCCGTAGCAGCCACGTAAAATTTGCGTAACAACAAAGTAGAGGACGCCTAACTTGTTTTTGCAGGTCATGTTGTGATGTGATATGGTCAAGACGTGATGCTATATTTTATTGTATGAGATGATCATGTTTTGTAACCGAAGTTATCGCAATCGCAGGAGCCATATGGTTGTCGCTTATTGTATGAAATGCAAACGCCTCGTAATGGCTTTACTTTATCACTAAGCGGTAGCAATAGTCGAGAAGCAATAGATGGCATAACGACAATGATGCTACGATGGAGATCAAGGTGTCGCGCGGTGACGATGGTGATCACGAGGTGCTTGAGTGGAGATCACAAGCACAAGATGATGATGGCCATATCATATCACTTATATTGATTGCATGTGATGTTTATCGCTTATGCATCTTATCTTGCTTTGATTGGCGGTAGCATTTTAAGATGATCTCTCACTAAATTATCAAGAAGTGTTCTCCTAAGTATGCACCGCTATGAAAGTTCTTCGTGCCGAGACACCACATGATGATCGGGTGTGATAGGCTCTACGCTCAAATACAACGGTGCAAAAAACAGTTGCACACGCGAATACTCAGTTAAACTTGACGAGCCTAGCATATACAGATATGGCCTCGAAACGTGAATAATATAGTAGATATGATCAACATAGTGATGTTCACCATTGAAACTACTCCATCTCACGTGATGATCGGACATGGTTTAGTTGATTTGGATCACGTGATCACTTAGATGACTAGAGAGATGTCTGCCTAAGTGGGAGTTCTTAAGTAATATGATTAATTGAACTTAAATTTATCATGAACTTAGTACCTGATAGTATTTTGCTTGTCTATGTTTGTTGTAGATAGATGGCTCGTGCTGTTGTTCCGTTGAATTTTAATGCGTTCCTTGAGAAAGCTAAGTTGAAAGATGATGGTAGTAATTACACGGATGTGTCCGTAATTTGAGGATTATCCTCATTGTCGCACGTAAGAATTACGCCCCTAGAAGCACCGCTGGTGCTGTGCCTGCCGCAGATGCGGTGATGACGTTAAGAACGTCTGTCAGAGCAAAGCTGATGACTAGTCGATAGTTTAGTGTGCCATGCTTTATGGCTTGGAACCGGGTCTTCAACGACGTTTTGAACGTCATGGAGCATATGAGATGTTCCAGGAGTTGAGGTTAATATTTCAAGCAAATGCCCGGATTGAGAGATATGAAGTCTCCAATAAGTTCTATAGCTGTAAGATGGAGGAGAATAGTTCTGTTAGTGAACATATACACAAAATGTCAGGGTATAATAATCACTTGATTCAACTGGGAGTTAATCTTCCTGATGATAGTGTCATTGACAGAATTCTTCAATCACTGCCACCAAGCTACAAAAGCTTCGTGATGAACTATAATGTGCAAGGGATGGACAAGACTATTCCCGAGCTCTTTGCAATGCTAAAAGCTGCGGAGGTAGAAATCAAGAAGGAGCATCAAGTATTTGGCGGATAAGAAGGATGGCAAAGTGAACAAAGGTATATGTGATATACATGTTATTGATGTGTACCTTACTAATGCTCGCAGAGAGCACTGGTATTTGATATCGGTTCATTGCTAATATTTGCAACTCAAACAGGACTACGGATTGCTTAAGATTGGCTAAGGACGAGGTGACAATGCGCGTGGGAAATGGTTCCAAAGTCGATGTGATCGCGGTCGGCACGCTACCTCTACATCTACCATCGGGATTAGTTTTAGACCTAAATAATTTTTATTTGGTGTCAGCGTTAAGCATGAACATTATATCTGGATCTTGTTTGATGCGAGACAGTTATTCATTTAAATCAGAGAATAATGGTTGTTCTATTTACTAGATCATTAATGGCGCGCGTTGCCGCGCCCGTCCATTTTGACAAAAATATGATATGAGTATTGCAAATATGTATGCGCCAGAAATCTCAAGCTCTTAAAAATATATTACATTATGGTACCTCAATTTAGAAGAGCAATACTACCAAACAAGCTCAATGTAATCAAAGTTCTTAGAAACTCATTCACACCAGTGGTTGTCTCTCATCTAGAAATGAGAAAGAGAAATTAATAAGATAATTATTGAGAAAACAGGTGACCACATAAACATGCTTACAGAATCCTGGATATGACACTTATCCTTTAAAAGTCGGAAATCTGAAAATGTGCAAACTCCGAGTACACTTCAAGAGAGAAAATAATAAGACGATTATTGAGAAAACAAATGACCACATAAACATGTTTAAAGAATCTCGGATACGACACTTATCCTTTAAAAGTCGGAAGTGAAAAATGTGCAAACTCGAATACACTTCTAATTCATGTGACAACTATCAAAGCAAAGGAACTTTTATTACCATGTAGCTCAAGGCTTTGCTCCGCATTAGGCATTACCACCGTAAACACGTTCTTCTCCCTTTCACCCTTCCTCACACCTATTGGGATCCTTCTTTCGCTTCTCGCCCGAGAGTCAAGATTGATGCATCTTGGTCACAATGGCATTTAGCAAGAGATCATTCTCGATTAGTTATCAAGTCTAAGCCCACCTATCATAAGTGTGTGGAGCTAGAATATTCAATTGTTCCTTCAATACCGAAAGTGTTGGAACAAC
This sequence comes from Aegilops speltoides, assembly GCA_021437245.1. Taxonomy (NCBI): domain Eukaryota; kingdom Viridiplantae; phylum Streptophyta; class Magnoliopsida; order Poales; family Poaceae; genus Aegilops; species Aegilops speltoides. Next base: position 379,302,122 of record CM038142.1, read on the forward strand.
CAAAAGAAGTTGTAAAGTGTTTGCTTCAATGAAAATTACTACAAATAGATAATTTCTTTTTTTTGTGAGAATACCGATAAAACATTTCGATGGTGCAAGGAAGTAGCTAACAAGAATAAAGAGCGCACTCAAGACAAAAATATGATGCATCCGACCATGAAAAGCAATGTCTATCTATCACGCATGGTACTCAAGTTGCTTATGAATTTTGACATCCTCTTCTATCTTGATTTATAGGAAGTTTTGTGGCAGTAGCAGCTTCATTATGCTATATCCGACCATCGATCCATGGGACATTGCACATATTACCTTTTATAATTATAATGTAAACTACTTATACAAATACTGAATTATTTTGTTGGCCATGGTACATAATAAAATTACTTCAGTTCACCAATGTCCACTATATGGCTCCATGTCATTAGGAAAAGATTGTATCATGTTAATTCTAACTCTAACTATTAAGATGGATAAACTAAAGAGAAGAACAGCATACTATAATCAAGAGCAAATATTTCCCATGTGAGCCATTTTACATACCTGCAAAAATTGAAGCTATGTTCTTCAACTCAAAGAAAACTCCCCCTTCTGTGCACCACCTGCCTCTCAACTAAATGGGATCCTGATGACCCATCTGCTTTGAGCTTTAGGTGCACTGGGAAAACACCTTTGTCGGTGTCAAAACCGGCGGATCTCGGGTAGGGGGTCCCGAACTGTGCGTCTAGGCGGATGGTAACAGGAGACGAGGGACACAATGTTTTTACCTGTGTTCGTGCCCTCTCGATGGAGGTAATACCCTACGTCCTGCTTGATTAATATTGATGATATGGGTAGTACAAGAGTAGATCTACCATGAGATCAATGAGGCTAAACCCTAGAAGCTAGCCTATGATATGATTGCTGAGATGTAATGTTGTGTCCTACGGACTACAGCCCTTCGGTTTATATAGACATCGGAGAGGCTAGGGTTACACAGAGTCGGTTACAATGGTAGGAGATCTACATATCCGCATTGCCAAGCTTGCCTTCCACGCCAAGTAAAGTACCTTCCGGACACGAGCCGGAGTCTTCAATCTTCTATCTTCGTAGTCCGGGAGTCCGGCGGATATTGATAGTCCGCTATCCGGACACCCCTAGTCCAGACTCCTCAAGAGTCCCCGAACCAGTCTTCAATGACGATAAGTCCGCGCGCATAATGTTCGGCATTGCAAGGCGGGTTCCTCCCTTGAATAATCCAGAGAAGATAATGAACACCGTGATAGTGTCCGCTCGCAAAATAATTTCCACATTCCAACGTAGAGAGAATAAAATACACACTTAATTCATTCTCGCCGACGACACGCAGGCGTGATGTCACACCGCCGCCAAGCCCTCGCTTGAATCGTTTTTATTGTTCCGCCAAAGACGCTTAGCGAAGCGGCTTCCTTGGCACGCCCCGTCAAGCGTAGATCGTGTTCCCTTTATTCCGGGATCCTCATCAATACGCGTGGGTAACCCAACCGCCTCCTGCCGCCACGCCTCTATCGGGGAATTCGAACGGTCACGAGACGGCCCTTGGTATTATTTCCCTTTATAAGAGGACCAAGGCCCGCCCTTGTCTTTTAACCTCGTGATCGAATCTTTCCTCCGCTCCCGCCTAACACCAAGAGCTTCAGACTCGAGCGCTCGGATCTGTAGCAATGTCCGTTCCGACCTCCGGGGCGGTGATTGCCCTCTTCCGCCACGGAGGAGGACATATTGAAGTTATGCGTGAGGCCAAGCACTGCCTATGAAGTTTCAAGACAGGTTGCCTGCCCTGTGGCAGGCCGTGCCAGCCCCGAGCCCGCAGAACACGCTGCTTTGATCTCACCTCCATCGGGGTTAGGCTTCCGACGGATCCCTTTGTGAGGGGGCTCTGCTCTACTACGGGCTGGACTTCCATGACTTGGCTCCGAGTCTATCCTCCATATCTCCACATTCATTATCGCTCAGGAAGCCTTCCTCCGCGTCATCCCCCACTTCGCCTGTGGCTGAAAACATTCAAGGTGGAGCCAAGATGATCGGGGCGTCAGCGGAGTAGTGGGGGCGACTATAAGCAAGAAGGTCGATGCCCGTGGCTCAAGGTTCCTTCCAAGAGGAACAGGATTGTGGCAGCAGGAGTGGTTCTACATCACCGCTCCAAGGGGCGCAAGCGAAGCCGCCGCCTCCTTCCGCCCGGGACCTCCACAAAGAATCGATGTCGTGGGTCAACCAAGGGCTCAACTGGGGCCGCCCAAGGACGTGCCCGCACCGCAGGCCAGATTCGGGACCTCAAAACAAGGGAGATTGATCTGGTCAAGGTGATGCGAGTCATGCTAACTAGGCACCTCCTACCCCGCAAACGCCGCCCTTCCGCTTATGGGAGTTCAATCCGGGGACCTCAGATCCTCCAAAGATTTCATGGGTGCGACACCCTTGGAGATGTACGAGCAGTTCTTCGGACCGCAAGTGGCGCGTCCGGATTCGCCGAGGATGCGGACTAAGCCGCGATCGTCCGGATACTGTAAATAGCTCAAAGCCGGACACCCTATTTTGTATGCCTTTCAAGAGATCGCCTCGACCCTTTGTTCTTTTATAGGAATGGGTGGCGCGATCAAAGCCGATAAGGTGTCGCGCCCCCCAGAGACCGTGACTGGAGCCCGTGATGGTCGAATGTTGGAGGTTGCACCCACAGAGGGGGGCGCCGGGGAGATAAAGAAGCTAATACTTGGCCCAAAGGCGACTAAAGAGGAGGGAACCAAGGATCCTCCTTCAGGGGAGAAGAGGACCGCCCCAAGATCCGGAGGCCCCAGCCCCTAAGCGTGGGAAGAAATCCCCACTGGGGTCCGGCGTCCGAGAGAATCCGGACGCGCAATCATCGCCAAGGACCAGCCTCCAACGAGCCGTGAGTATGAAAGAGGAAGTTTAATAAAAGGTACCTTCGCTTATGCTTCAGATGTAACCGAAATATTTATATCGCAGTTCGGATCTGCAGCCGCCTCGATGAGTTCGTCCTCGGGGATCTTCTTCCGGAGATGATGGAGAGCGACACGCTCCTCGACGCGCCGCCAGATGAGGCGACGAGCCCGAAGTGTCGCCACGGAGGGCGCCCCGAGTCCGGAGGGGTCAAGAGTTCAACACCCACGAGCCCGCCGAGAATTGAAGAGTTTGCTTGAGAGGGCGCCCATTTCGTAAGATCACCGCTAATAATGCGCACGGTGGTTGAAGGATTTCGCCCGCCGAAAGCGGATTATGCGTGATGCTGCCATGAGCTTGTTGGCAGGATTTGAGGTATGCGAAAATAGCGCACTTTTGCTTTTTAATAGTTGTGCATATAAAAGATGCGCTCAGATAGATAGTAGCCTCGAGACTCGGTAGGTTGTCGAAGACGACGCTGCGTCGAGGATCGAAAATCTAAATATCCTGTAATAAATATCGCCGCTCGACATGTGGCGGATAGTCCGGGGCCACCGAATCGATCGCTTTGCCGAATCGAGTCGGCAATCGACATGGCGATGCCGACATAGCACTTGTCAATCAGCGATTTGACGAGTCGCAAGGTAAATAAATTCTCCATAGCCGCTTTATTGAGTGGGTTAAAGCCCTCCTCCGATAAGTTATATGTTGTTTATCTGCATGCTGTCGCTGCTGTGGAGAGACTTCGGCCGAGCTTGCACAAGCCAAGGAACAAGCCCAAGGAGTGATGCGGTTGCCGCGAGGGCGCCGAGGAGTTGAAGGTCGAAAAGGCTGCGACCGCCTAAGCGAGGCGGAGGTGGCCGGATTGGCCAAGAAATTAAAGGATGCTACCGATCGTAGCGAGGCTCTTGAAAAGGAGCGCCTATTGGAGCGGGAAGACCAAGAAGGCCACCGCCGAGACCAAGGATGCCCGCTCGCAATGCGGGCTATGAAGGAGGAGCTGCGCTAAGCCGGAGAAATCACGGCCGCGGCCGTTTGCGCGCGTTCTGGTTTATGGATGCCGTATGCCCAATTTGGAAAGCAAGTGGAGTTCGAGGATCCTTACATGGACTTGGCTGCGAGTGCGGCGGACGCCGTTAAGCACTTCCGGAGCTGGGGATCACGAGGTGGAAGAGTTATATTGACTCAATTCCACAGTCCGGACGCCCTCTTCCATTGTCGGACGAGTTGGCGAATGGGCCGAATGAATAGACTGTCCGGCTGGCTATGATCGACATCGTGGCCCATGTGTGGCCGAGAGGCCCAAGGCGACGAGCTATTTTGGCCCATCGCAGCAGTTCCTTGGGGCGGTGCCGCATATCAAGGAGATGAAGCGGTCGGCTCGCATAGAGGGCGCACGGATGGCTCGCCCGTAAAGGCGCAGTTGTCCGGAGATGGATGCCACCGCTGTTGCTGCCTGTGGTTCGGATGGGAACCGCTTCCCGCCAACATTATTTCGGGAAGTTATGCGCTGCACTCAGATAATAGAGTCGCAGTGCTTTCGAAGAATGTAACGCTCAATTGAACGCATTAACTTGTTTATGAATGATTATAGTATGAATGCTTTTTATACTTGTGCTTCCAAGTAGTAATACTTCTCCTTGCGGCCGTTACGATACTTGTGTATAACCCGAAGATGCGATCTTCGCTTCTGCCCCTTGCACAAGGTCTTTGGGGTGTTCGCAAAATAGCGGTTTTTCACACTTTAATCTGACGCCTCGGTCCTGTTATAAGGAGGTAGTAGCGAGCTTAACGAGGCAATCCGGACTATAATGCTTTATCTCTTTCACTTAGCCAATGGAGCTCGAGGGTGGGGCTACGACATAGCCCCTAATGGCACCGCACATCTCCGGATTCGGGTGCGATGTGCTCGACCGAAGCGCCCTTCGTCAAAGCGGGAATTCTAAACATTCCGTGGTCGATCAAGTGGTGACTGAGACTCGCTATATCATGACAGCCGCCGCTTTCATCGAGGTGCTCACCAAATTAACCGGGGCACAATCGCAGAGTTCTCCGGTGCGCGTTAGCCGGGTGATACTGAACGAAGGCAGCAAAACACAGGAGCCGGGCAAACCCAACATTTGACCAAAGACATGATTCGAGCTGATGCATATAGTGCCCAATCTTGAGACGCCAACACTCTTCGAGGTGTTCGGACTTTTATGATAACGGGCAGAATTATACCCTAAGCCCCTTGTGTCAGTGCACGGCACCGTCTCTCGACGCGCCAATGCCAAATCGTTCAGTTCGCCCGCTATAGGAATAAGCCGAGGCCAATTTAGCAACAAGAGACAGAATAAAAAGGTCTACGAGGGTCTTAATCAAAAGAATCCTTGCGACGGGTCCCTACCGCACGCTCCGCACTTGTGTCTCCGCAGCCGTTATCTCGACGGGTACGCACGTTGTTCATCTGTAGAAAAGAGAGGAACATTTCAAAAACAGTTCGCGCGAAAATAATGCAAAAGAATAAGCGTAAATAATTAAGGTTAGGTTTATATGAAACCGATGTTAGTCGTGCGCGCAGCCCCTTGTGAAAGGGTATGCGGCTAGGGAGCCCCTAGCCTGCTGAGTCCGGATTCGTCTATCCGAATCCGGGTCTTTAAGTGACCCTCGCACTGAAATGGTGCCATGTGGACCGGGCATCTTAAGTGTAAGAGACGCGTAATGCGGTATGGCGTTGAAGCGACAAAAGCCGTTCGTCCTAATAGTGCTTGATGTTCACTTTAAATGGGACGATATGGAAAATTAACTTTCTCGCCGGAAATTGTTCGGTGATCCCAACACGACTTCGAGTAATATCGAGCTGTGCACTTGGCGAAGGGCAGGCGCGAACTCCTTTGAAGGAAGTGCGGCTGTGTCGAATTTTGGTAGGGTCTATCCCCATCCGACGGATTGTGCTTGAGTATAGCAGGTTTAAGTCACCGCCTCCGCCCATTAGGACGCTTGTGAATTGTAGTCCGTCTATTATCGGATTCAATATCGGGAGTCCGCCCCATGGTTCAACACTTTTGGAATAATCCCGGTGGTCGAAAGTGATTGGTTTTGATATCCAATCTCTATGGTTTATGGGCGGACCGCGCAAAGCTCTTTTAGAAAGTGCCGCGACTGTTTTTCCGTGTCCTCACATGAAGTGAGTTTATCGCTTTGACCCCTTGTGGGAAAGTCTTTTGTTTTCCGTGCCTCGCCTGGCGGGTTTATCTTCTTCGCTGACGCGTCGAGCCCTTTGCGTTCGGCGTTTAGTCGGCGGACTGTTTGAAAACCCAACAATCCTCGTGGGTGTGATTTGCGTGCCTTCCGGGTACTGTGGATTTGACAGATCCGACCTGTGATTTTGTGTAGATTAGACAGTTCGTCATTGTCGTCCTTGATGGGTTGAGCTTTATTATTCGCCGTGAGCTTTTAAACCGCGCTGACCGCCGTGCTCTTTGGGCTTTTTTCTTTATTCCGCGCTGATCTTTTCGCGCCGTGATTTTCCGCTTCCATCTCTTATCTTGATGTACTTGGGTCATTTGGTGCCGCTTCTTGCCAACCAGCTGTCCTCTCGCGCAAAAGCGGGTCATGAGGCTTGTTAATGCGGTCATTGTCCTCGGTTTCTCTTGACCGAGGTGTCTGGCGAGCCATTCGTCTCGGACATTGTGCTTAAAAGCTGCTAAGGCTTGGCGTCCGGACAATGACTATTTGGTTCTTTTGGTAAGGAACCTGTTCTGAATTTCCGCACCGACTCTCCGGGCTGTTGAGTTATATGACTTAGGTCGTGCGATCCGGAGGCCGACATAAGTCCCTTGAAAATTTGCTCTAAACGCCTCGAGCTCTTCCCAACTTCCAACAAGTGTTTTCTCGGGAGGCTTTTGAGCCAATGACGGGCTGGCCCTTTGAGCTTGAGGGGTAGATATTTTATGGCGTGGAGATCGTCTCCTCTAGCCATATGTATATGCATATATAGTCTTCATCCGCACTCTGTGGTCTGTTATTCCATCGTAGGCTTCTATGTTGATGGGTTTAAACCCTGCTGGGAATTCATGTTCCAAAGACCTCGTCTGTGAAGCATAGTGGGTGTGCGGCGCCTGCATTTGTATGCGTTGCGCTATCGTCGGACACTTGACGTGTTCCTTTGCTTATTGGGGCTTTCCTTTTGGGTTCAGTAGATGGACTGGCTGGGCCATTTGACGATGGAGGCTTTATGGCCTCTTCGTCGAATTCTGGGAGCAGCTTGCGCTTCGGGTAGCTCTTCGGTTGGTGGCTGTTGCCTTGTTTGTCTGCAGTTTTGAGCACTTTGCTCCATCTTATCTGGAGCGCGTCTTCCGCTGTGTTGAGCTTCCGTTTTTCCTCCTTCAGGCTTCTTGCTGTAGCGATGAGCCTGCGTTTGCAAAGATCTTGTTCGACGGGCTCTTCGAGTTCGTCGTCATTGGGGCTTGGTTCATCCTCGGAGGGAGGTACATAGTTGTGATCCTCAACCTTTTCTTCTGCCGCCCTTTCGTGAGGGCTTGCTTCTACATCCTCCTTCGCGGAGTCTTGCTAGAGGGGTTTTTCTTCGGCACTCTCCGGAGTGTTATTATCTCCCGTGCCGGATTCTCCATTCTTGTTGTGGCGGGATTTAGAGCGGCGCCGTTGGCGTTTGGGTTGCTTCTTTAGAGAATCTTCCTCCGCTGCTTTCTCGCCATCCCTTCTTTGGGGTATCCACCATGTAGACGTCGATGACGAGGTGGCCTTCCGGTGTCCCGTGGGCACTGGTCTCGATCGTCTCGGCATCATCGCCCATAGCGCCGATGTCCTCGAGTCGTAGTCTAGCATGTCGGTTAGATCCTCGGCAAATGGCTACAAAGTGGGTGGTGGGTGGGCTCAATTTCTTCGTCGTCTGAACTCCAACCATCCCGCCATAGTCCGCCAGATTCTTCCGATAGCGAGAGATGCTTTAGAGAATTCAAGATATCGCCAAAAGGCGAGTGTTGAAAGATGTCCGCGGCGGTGAATTCCATAACCGCGCCTATCTCGCTTAATTGGCGGGGCGCGGGAGGCTCGGAGTCGGCGAGGATTCCGCGCCGATCACGAAGTTTCGCAAGGGACAAAATCGGTATTCGCTCCATCGTCGTAGATGTTGAAGCCCCCGGGGCGGCGTCTATCCACTGACCCTCGTCATGGGCAATCGGCTCCGGATAAGTAGCCGGGGCGGATTCGAGAGCGGCCACCAAAGCACTGTTCGGCGGCAGAGCTAGATCATGCCCATCGTCGCAGTGCGGCGCGCTTGGCTGTGGCTTGAGTCCGTCGAAGATCAAGTCTCCGCGGTCATCGGCCGTGAAGTTTAGGCTTCGAATCGACTCGACGGCTGGGGCGTAGCTTCGATCTGCTCCAGATGGCCAAGAGAATTGGCCCGCAGACAAAGCCGCCGAATCTGAAGATCTGTCCGGGAGAAAAGTCTCACCCGGACAGCGTTGAAGGTTGAAGATGCCATCGAGCCTATTGGCGGCGACACGAGGAACTCTCAATGAAAGCACCAATGTCGGTGTCAAAACCGGCGGATCTCGGTAGGGGGTCCCGAACTGTGCGTCTAGGCGGATGGTAACAGGAGACGAGGGACACAATGTTTTTACCGAGTTGTTCAGCCCTCTCGATGGAGGTAATACCCCACGCCCCGCTTGATTAATATTGATGATATGGGTAGTACAAGAGTAGATCTACCACGAGATCAATGAGGCTAAACCCTAGAAGCTAGCCTATGGTACGATTGCTGAGATGTAATGTTGTGTCCTACGGACTACAGCCCTCCGGTTTATATAGACACCGGAGAGGCTAGGGTTACACAGAGTCGGTTACAATGGTAGGAGATCTACATATCCGCATTGCCAAGCTTGCCTTCCACGCCAAGTAAAGTACCTTCCGGACACGAGCCGGAGTCTTCAATCTTCTATCTTCGTAGTCTGGGAGTCCGGCGGATATTGATAGTCCGGCTATCCGGACACCCCCTAGTCCAGGACTCCCTCAACCTTACCTTGCAAATGCAGGTGCCTATCAGAAATGCAGAGGACGCAACTCAATCTAGAAAAAATATCACAGAGCCTCCTTGACAATCATGGCAACAACCACAAGACCCTTATAGGACCAATCGATCGTTTATTTCTGTAGGTTGCAAAGACAACCAGTGGTCCTTTATCTGAATATGGACATATAGTTAACCAAAGGCAAAAATATGCATTGAACATGACATGGGACAGTCCATTTAATAAGCTCACGGTCATACACATGGTACTACCAATTAGCAATCATCTCGAAGGATGTGGATGCCTAGAGACTTACCAATGAAAGTAAACGTAAAGGAAATTGCTCGCATATGATAGAAAGCGCCCACGATTCCATACGATTTAATCTCACCAGACAAAGGCCCACAAACATAAATCACATATACATGACAGTTTGGATTGAGAAACACAAAAATCAGGAACACGGGGAGCAAATCTAGGAAGGTAAATGAAAGATCACAGTGGACATCAATTTATGATACTTTCTCTTATCCTTATCTTGGTCGTCCACAATCACCAAAAAAAATGGTAGAATAATCTAACTTGTCAAGGAGCAAGATGGGAGATGAACTGGGTGATATATGCGACGTCAGCTTACTGCTGAAACTAGTGGATATGGATTAGATTTGCCGCCGACCGCGCCGCTGTGGACCCTAGGCGTGGCGACAGGACTGTGATGTCCACTGCGGCTCTGTGCGGTTGCTGTATGTGCGCTACCAGAGTCTGCGATCTCGAGGGTGGTGACGCACGTGGGGAGGCTCTCGCACGACCATAGTTGCTGCCAGTCACGTGCGAGAGGAAGAGCCATCCGTCAGGAGCTTACACGCCGCTGTCGCCATTGTCATCCACCAGAGAAAAAGAGGCACCGCAGAGGGTGTAATAGCGATCGATCGACGGTCTCGCAGTGGCCGATGGATCTCCAGAGACCACCTCTCTCAGCAGACGGCCTTTCTAGCGCGGACTGGCAGATCCCATCACCTTCGAGCAGCTTATTCCGAGCTGCAGATTCCATCAGTAACAACAGACCAATCGCCAGTTAATAAACAACATTTGCATTCAAACTCCGAGACGGAATACACATAAGACTAAGAACACGCGTGCAAGCATTTCAATATGCGGGGACGCAGGTAAGGGCACGCATGCTCATACTGACAGGACCAAATAGAAGAGGTGAAGAGAGGACGTGGTACCCTGGACGAGGAGGTCGGCCATGGACTCGACACGGCATCCATCGGCAGCGCCCCAGCCTAGGGTTTCAGATCGTAGAAACGAGGAAGATATCCACCGGCGTCGCACCTATGGGATCGGGAGGGTTGGGGTGAGGCGCGGCCGTCTGAGGAGGGATGCTGGACGGGTGGTGCGGTCTTCTTCTGGACGATAGCCACCGGCGGCGCACCATGAATCGAAAGAGATGGGGTAGGGCTCAGGTGCGCAACGAAAGCGCAGCACTGGGCCTCAGCGAAGCGCTGTAGTAGGCAGGCCGACGGCCCAGTTTACCACATGCCTGCGTTTTGGCTCGTGGAGCAGTAACCCATAGGACAGCTGGATCAGATTTGACACACTGCGGGCTAGATCGTTGTACAAAGGAAATCTAACGGCCAGGAACTCCCAGATCGCGAAAACGGACGGCCGAAAACCCAAATTGTTGTGAGGATTCGCTTTAGGTGCGATTATACTGTCCTTAATATGAGTAATATCTTTTATGGTCATGCACCCTTGAAGAGTGGTCTATTTTTATTAAATCTCGATAGTAGTGATACACATATTCATAATGTTGAAGCCAAAAGATGCAGAGTTGATAATGATAGTGCAACTTATTTGTGGCACTGCCGTTTGGGTCATATTGGTGTAAGGCGCATGAAGAAACTCCATACTGATGGACTTCTGGAATCACTTGATTATGAATCACTTGGCACTTGCGAACCGTGCCTCATGGGCAAGATGACTAAAACACCGTTCTCCGGAACTATGGAGCGAGCAACTGATTTGTTGGAAATCATACATACTGATGTATGTGGTCCAATGAATATTGAGGCTCGCGGCGGGTATCATTATTTTCTCACCTTCACAGATGATTTGAGCAGATATGGGTATATCTACTTGATGAAACACAAGTCTGAAACATTTGAAAAGTTCAAAGAATTTTAGAGTGAAGTGGAAAATCATCGTAACAAGAAAATAAAATTTTTACGATCTGATCGTGGAGGAGAATATTTGAGTTATGAGTTTGGTTTACATTTGAAGCAATGCGGAATAGTTTCGCAACTCACGCCACCCGGAACACCACAACGAAATGGTGTGTCCGAACGTCGTAATCGTACTTTACTAGATATGGTGCGATCTATGATGTCTCTTACTTATTTACCGCTATCATTTTGGTGTTATGCTTTAGAGACGGACGCATTCACGTTAAATAGGGCACCATCAAAATCCGTTGAGATGACGCCATATGAACTGTGGTTTCGCAAGAAACCAAAGTTGTAGTTTCTTAAAGTTTGGGGCTGCGATGCTTATGTGAAGAAACTTCAACCAGATAAGCTCAAACCCAAATCGGAGAAATGTGTCTTCATAGGATATCCAAAAGAGACTATTGGGTACACCTTCTATCACAGATCTGAGGGCAAGATTTTTGTTGCTAAATTCGGATCCTCTCTAGAGAAGGAGTTTCTCTCGAAAGAAGTGAGTGGGAGGAAAGTAGAACTTGATGAGGTAATCAGACTGCTCCCTTATTGGAAAGTAGTTCATCACAAGAACCAGTTCCTGTGACAACTACACCAATCAGTGAGGAAGCTAATGATATTGATCATGAAACTTTAGATCAAGTTACTGCAGAACCTCGTAGGTCTACCAGAGTAACATCCGCACCAGAGTGGTATGGTAATCCTATTCTGGAAGTCATGTTACTTGACCATGGCGAACCTACGAACTATGAGGAAGCGATGATGAGCCCAGATTCTGCAAAATGGCTCTAGGCCATGAAATCTGAGATGGGATCCATGTATGAGAACAAAGTATGTATTTTGGTTTACTTGCTCGATGATCGGCAAGCCATCGAGAATAAATGGATCTTCAAGAGGAAGACTGACGCTGATGGTAATGTAACTATCTACAGAGCTCGACTAGTTGCGAAAGGTTTTCGACAAGTTCAAGGGGTTGACTACGATGAGACTTTCTCACCCGTAGTGATGCTTAAGTCTGTCCGAATCATGTTAGCAACTGCTGCATTTTATGATTATGAAATTTGGCAAATGGATGTCAAAACTGCATTCCTGAATGGATTTCTGGAAGAAGAGTTGTATATGATGCAACCAGAAGGTTTGGTCGGTCCAAAAGGTGCTAACAAAGTGTGCAAGCTCCAGCGATCCATTTATGGACTGGTGCAAGCATCTCGGAGTTGGAATAAACACTTTGATAGTGTGATCAAAGCATATGGTTTTATAGAAACTTTTGGAGAAGCCTGTATTTACAAGAAAGTGAGTGGGAGCTATGTAGCATTTATGATATTATATGTATATGACATATTGTTGATTGGAAATGATATAGAATTTCTGGATAGCATCTTGAATAAAAGTTTTTCGATGAAAGACCTTGGTGAAGCTGCTTACATATTGGGCATCAAGATCTATAGAGATAGATCAAGACGCTTAACTGGACTTTCACAAAGCACATACCTTGATAAAGTTTTGAAAAAGTTCAAAATGGATCAGGCAAAGAAAGGGTTCGTGCTCAGATTACAAGGTGTGAAGTTGAGTCGACTCAATGCCCAACCACAGCAGAAGATAGAGAGAAAATGAAAGATGTTCCTATGCTTCAGCCATAGGCTCTATCATGTATGCAATGTCTGTGTACAGACTGATGTATTCTTAGCAATAAGTTTGGGGGGAGGTACCAAAGTAATCCAGAGTGAATCATCTGGACAGCAGATCAAGAACATCTGAAATACCTAAAAGGACTAAGGATATGTTTTCGCTTATGGAGGTGACAAAGAGCTAGTCGTAAATGGTTACGTCGATGCAAGCTTTGACACTGATTCAGACGATTCTAAATCGCAAACCGGATACGTGTTTATATTGAACGGTGGAGCTGTCAGTTGGTGCAGTTCTAAACAAAGCGTTGTGGCGGTATCTACATGCGAAGCGGAGTACATAGCTGCTTCGGAAGCAGCAAATGAAGGAGTCTGGATGAAGGAGTTCATTTCTGATCTAGGTGTCATACCTAGTGCATCGGGACCAATGAAGATCTTCTGTGATAATACTGGTGCAATTGCCTTGGCAAAGGAATCCAGATTTCACAAGAGGACCAAGCACATCAAGAGACGCTTCAATTCCATCCGGGACCAAGTCCAGGTGGGAGACATAGAGATTTACAAGATACATACGGATCTGAATGTTGCAGACCCGTTGACTAAGCCTCTTCCACGAGCAAAACATGATCAGCACCAAGACTCCATGAATGTTAGAATCATTAATGTGTAATCTAGATTATTGACTCTAGTGCAAGTGGGAGACTGAAGGAAATATGCCCTAGAGGCAATAATAAAGTTATTATTTATTTCCTCATATCATGATAAATGTTTATTATTCATGCTATAATTGTATTAACTGGAAACATGATACATGTGTGAATACATAGACAAACTTAATGTCACTAGTATGCCTCTACTTGACTAGCTCATTAATCAAAGATGGTTATGTTTCCTAACCATAGACATGTGTTGTCATTTGATTAACGGGATCACATGATTAGGAGAATGATGTGATTGACTTGACCCATTCCGTTAGCTTAGCACTTGATCGTTTAGTATGTTGCTATTGCTTTCTTCATGACTTATACAAAGTTCCTATAACTATGAGATTATGCAACTCCCGTTTATCAGAGGAACACTTTGTGTGCTACCAAACGTCACAACGTAACTGGGTGATTATAAAGGAGCTCTACAGGTGTCTCCAAAGGTACATGTTGAGTTGTCATATTTCGAGATTAGGATTTGTCACTCCGATTGTCGGAGAGGTATCTCTGGGCCCTCTCGGTAATGCACATCACTATAAGCCTTGCAAGAAATGTAGCTAATGAGTTAGTTACAGAATGATGCATTATGTAACGAGTAAAGAGACTTGCCGGTAACGAGATTGAACTAGGTATTGGATACCGACGATCAAATCTCGGGCAAGTAACATACCGATGACAAAGGGAACAACATATGTTGTTATGCGGTTTGACCGATAAAGATCTTCGTAGAATATGTAGGAGCCAATATGAGCATCCAGGTTCCGCTATTGGTTATTGATCGGAAACAGTTCTAGGTCATGTCTACATAGTTCTCGAACCCGTAGGGTCCGCACGCTTAAGGTTTCGATGACAGTTATATTATGAGTTTATGAGTTTTGATGTACCGAAGTTTGTTCGGAGTCCCGGATGAGAATACGGACATGACCAGGAGTCTCGAAATGGTCGAGACATGAAGATTGATATATTGTAAGGCTTGTTTTGGATATCGGAAGTGTTTCGGGTGAAATCAGGATTTTACCGGAGTACCGGGAGGTTACCGAACCCCCCCCGGGGCTTAATGGGCCTACATGGGCCCTAGTGGAGAGGAGGAGAGGAGGCAAGGGCTGGGCCGCGCGCCCCTCCCCCCTAGTCCGAATAGGACAAGGAGAGGGGGGCGGCGCCCCCCTTTCCTTCCTCTCTCCCTCCTCCTTCCCCCCTTCTCCTACTCCAACTAGGAAAGAAGGGAGTCCTACTCCCGGTGGGAGTAGGACTCCCTTGGCGCGCCCTCCTGGCCGGCCGCCGCCTCCCCTTGGCTCCTTTATATCACGAGGGGGGGGGCACCTCTAGACACAACAATTGATCTCTTGATCTCTTAGCTGTGTGCGGTGCCCCCCTCCACCATAGTCCTCGATAATATTGTGGCGGTGCTTAGGCGAAGCCCTGGGACGGTAGAACATAAAGATCGTCACCACGCTATTGTGCTGACGGAATTCTTCCCCGACATTCTGCTGGATCGGAGTCTGGGGATCGTCATCGAGCTGAACGTGTGCTAGAACTCGGAGGTGCCGTAGTTTCGGTGCTTGATCAGTCGGGCCGTGAAGACGTACGATTACATCAACCACGTTGTTCTAACACTTCCGCTTTCGGTCTAAGAGGGTACGTGGACAACACTCTCCCCTCTCATTGCTATGCATCACCATGATCTTGTGTGTGCGTAGGAATTTTTTTGAAATTACTACGTTCCCCAACACAGCCTCCTTGCGTTCCACCACAATAGCCACACTGATAGCACGTGTGTTAGCAGCCACATACAGTAACAAGGGTTCCTTGTCAATGGGAGCAGCAAGAACCAGCGGCTCAGCCAATTGTCTCTTCAGATCTTCAAAGGTAGTATTGGCGGCGTCACTCCAAGTAAAGCTATACGTCTTCTTCATCATCTGATACAGCGGCATAGCCTTCTCCCCTAACCGGCTTATGAACCGGCTTAAAGCGGCGATACGACCCGCTAAACGCCGGACATCATTAATGCATGTCGGCTTGGCCAGGGAGGTGATGGCTTTGATCTTCTCCGGGTTAGCTTCGATGCCTCTGTTAGAAACCGGAAAACCCAAAAGCTTGCCTGCAGGCACACCAAAAACACACTTAGCCGGGTTAAGCATCATCTTGTAAACCCAGAGATTATCAAAGGTTTCCTTGAGATCATTAATCAAGGTCTCTTTCTCTCTGGATTTAACCACTATATCATCCACATAAGCATGAACATTGCATCCAATCTGATCATGAAGACAATTCTATACGCATTGCTGGTAAGTCGCCTGGGCACTCTTGAGCCCAAAAGGCATTGAAACATAGCAGAAGGCTCCAAACGGAGTAATGAACGCCGTCTTCTCTTGGTCCTTAACAGCCATCTTGATATGATGATAACCAGAGTAAGCATCCAGAAAGCTCAAACACTCACAACCCGCCGTAGCATCGATGATCTGATCAATACGAGGGGGAGCAAAAGGATCCGCAGGACAAGCTTTGTTTAAATCCGTGTAATCCACACACACATACGCCAAGTGCTGTTTTTCTTAAGAACAAGCACCGGGTTAGCCAGCCACTCTGGATGAAACACCTCAATGATGAACCCAGCCGCCAAGAGCCGGGCCACTTCCTCACCAATAGATTTCCTTCTCTCCTCATTAAACCGCCGAAGAAAATTGCTTGACCGGCTTAAACTTTGGATCAATATTAAGAGTGTGCTCAGCGAGTTCTCTCGGTACACCCGGCATGTCAGATGGCTTACATGCAAAAATGTCCCGATTCTCACAGATGAACTCGATGAGCGCGCCTTCCTATTTGGGATCCAAATTAGCACTGATACTGAACTGCTTGGATGAATAGCCTGGAACAAAATCGACAAGCTTAGTCTCCTCCGTCGACTGAAATTTCATGACCGGCTCATGCTCTGTAGTTGTCTTCTTCAAAGATGTCATATCCGCCGGGTCAACATTGTCCTTGTAGAATTTTAACTCGTCTGTCGTGCAGACCGACTCAACATAAGCCGCGTCACCCTCTTCACATTCCAGAGCCACCTTGCGGCTCCCGTGCACCGTAATGGTTCCCTTATAACCCGACATTCTGAGCTGCAAGTACACATAACACGGCCGTGCCATGAACTTGGCATAAGCCGGCCGCCCAAATAGAGCATGACATGGGCTCTTGATCTGAACTACTTCAAATGTTAATTTCTCGGCTCTGAAATCATATTCATCCCCAAATTCTACCTCCAACTCTATCTTGCCGACCGGATACGCCGACTTACCAGGTACAACTCCATGGAAAACAGGGTTGGACTTCTTAAGGCTCTTATCAGTCAGCCCCATGCGACGGAAGGTCTCATAATAAAGGATATTGATGCTGCTGCCTCCATCCATCAGCACCTTGGTGAACTTGTATCCACCCACTTGAGGGGCCACGACCAGGGCTAAGTGACCCGGATTGTCAACCCGGGGAGGGTGATCTCTCTACTCCATATGATAGGCTGTTCAGACCACCTCAAATAACGAGGGATTGTCGGCTCAACCGCGTTCACAACCCTCTTATGAAGCTTCTGGTCCCGTTTACACAAACTGGTGGTAAACACATGATATTGCCCACTGTTCAGCTGCTTTGGATTGCTCTGGTATCCACCTTCTTTCTTCTGCCGACCTACTGGCTAGCTTTGTTGGTTATACCCACCCTGGTTTCCATGGAAATTTTGAAAATTGGGATTTGACCCGCCGCCCGGGCCATGAAAGCCGCCACCACCTGAGCCGCCCGGGCCATTGTTACCGTCAAACATGTTGGAATTCTTGAACGCCTTCATAATCGTGCAGTCCTTCCACAAATGTGTAGCCGGCTTCTCCTTAGTACCGTGTCTCAGACAAGGTTCATTCAACAACTGCTCAAGTGTGGGTCCTGACCCGCCGGACCGAGGAGGTGGCCTTCCCTTGCGTCGCTGGTTATGACCCTGTGCATTGGTGTTAGCCACAAAATCCAAGCTACCGTCAGTCTTAAGTTTGTTACCTCCTTGATTTGCCGGGTTGTGCTGAGAGCCCTTGTCGTTGCCATTCCTCTTTCCCTTCCCTGCCTTATCATCATCAGACTCGGGATCCTTGGTACTATTAAAATCGGCATACTTGACCAGAGCCGCCATCAGCATGCCCATATCATTGCATTCCCGCTTGAGCCGCCCCAGCTTTTGTTTCAAAGGTAAGAAACGACAATTCTTCTCCAACATTAAGATGGCGGAGCGGGCATCCATCTTATCAGATGAATGTATTATGGCCTTAACCCGGCATACCCAATGGGTTGTAGAATCACCCTCTTCTTGCTTACAATTTGTCAGGTCCACGATCGACATGGGTTGCTTGCACGTGTCTTTAAAGTTCTGGATGAACCGGGCCTTTAACTCCGCCCATGAACTGATTGAATTAGGTGGCAAGCCTTTCAACTAGGTGCGGGCGGTTCCATCCAACATCATGGTGAAGTACTTAGCCATTGCTGCATCAGTAACCTCCAACAGTTCCATGGCCATCTCGTAGCTCTCAATCCATGCCCCGGGCTGCAAGTCGGCTGTGTAATTCGGCATCTTCCTTGGTCCTTTAAAATCTTTGGGCAACCGCTCGTTACGTAGAGCCGGCACTAGACACGGGACTCCTCCAGTCCGGGTGGCTATACCTGCCTCAACAGAAGCCGCCGGGTAACCCGGATATGGCTGATAAGCCATCAACTGAGCCGCTTGCTCAGCCGCCCGTTCAGCCTCTTGCCATAGTCTCTCTTGCTCTACCAAGTTAAGGGCCTCATAACGCGGCGGGTTACCACCATCTGGCTGGTCACGGCGTCTAACATTGCTTGATACGGCCGCTGAATCCATGTGCCTGCTATAACTCAGGCTTCGTCTTGGACGAGGGGTCGAGTGGATCCTGTCTCGGCTGTATGAGTCGCCATCAATTGGGTGAGCCGCCAATCGGGTTGCCGCTGCTATCATGTTTTCCAATGGGTTGGAGTAATGACCCGGGGGCGTTGGTACATACTAAGGTGGCGCCATGTTCACACGGGGAGGTCCCATCAATGGTGACTGAAACGGTGCTCCGTCCCCGGGTGTCGTAACATGGTCCGTTCCTATGCGCGGAGGGAGCCACGGCGGGTTGCCTGTCTGTGGAGTAAGCCACAGCGGGTTCTTGAGCCTGCCTCTGGCGTGTTAAAAGGTTCGAGGGTCATAAACCGGGGGAAGTCGAGACTGGGTCTTCTGATACCTTCTCCTCATGACCTCATTAGCCGCGTTCTGGTCTTGTGTAAGCCGGAAAGCGTGCGCTCGAATCGCTTGAGCTCGAACATCGAGTCGCCTGCTCTGCGGTAATCCTAACATCCTCTGCTGCCAGGTCTTCCTTAGCTTGCGCCATATCCAACTTTAACTATGCCACTTCCGCATCATGACTAGCTTGATCCGCCGGGCTGACTACGGCAGTTAACAGGGTGGTCAGCTTGTCGATGAGATCTACTAACACCTGGGCCGGTGAACGCACAGGGCCTCTCGCCTCAGGCTGCCATCGACCCGGATTACGGCCGCTGCGATTGCGAGTCTTGGATGGGTTGGGTGCCGCCATGAAGATCCCGACCTCGCTTGGCGGCTCAAGACAATCCGAATCTGCCGCCATCGAACAGCCGCCAAGCCCGCCATCCTGCGGTTGGTATAACAAATCCGTCTCACCGTGGGACGACTCCTTCGTCGAGTAGATGGCCGCCTCACCACCAGAGGCAGATCCTTCAGAGAGCCCTCCGTGGATGCATCCCACGAAAGCACGCTTCTCAGTCGGCGGAGCCCGGGCGGGTCTCGCACGCTGAGCCGTCTCGACGAGGTCGATGCAGACGTCCGGCTCAGGGCCCGGCTCGCTGATCTTGCCGATGAAGACGTGGATTCCACCGAAGGGGACCCGGTACCCGTACTCAATTGAGCCGGCCTTGGGGCCACAGCCTGCGTCGTCAATGTAGAGCTTGCCGCGATGACTCTTGGTCATCCGGCCCACAGCGTATCCCATGAGCCCTTCGAAGCTGCCCTTCAAGAACTCAAATCAACCATGCGCTGGCCCCACGGCGGGCGCCAACTGTCGTGGAATTGTCACGTCAGATGTCCTAGTGAAAGGACTTAGTCGTGGAGCCATCGCAACTAGGAAGCTTGAAGGGGTTAATCAGGGCAAGAGACACGAGAGGTTTATACTAGTTCGGCCCCTTACGATGAAGGTAAAAGCCTACGTTTAGTTGTGATTGGGATTATGTATATCTCGATAACCAGGAAGCAGAATCGCTTGACCTAACTCTCGAGTTGTTGTTTTCGTACCCTGAACTGCCACCGGGTCGTCCCATTATATCTGAGGTTGACGCCCAGCGGCTCTATAGAGTCCCGGTCGGCTTATAGACTGTATCCGGCTCGGTCTCTTAATCTTTCTTGCCTTACAGTACAAGTTACATGAACAAGGCAGTTTAACACTATGGGCCTTAAGTCACCTCTGGGCCGTTGGGCCTTTACTAAGCCGCCATCTTCAAGCTTGAGCTTCTGTCTTCAAGAATGCTTGTAGGTATAACCCGGCTCCATCTGGCGGGTCATACCTAGTAGTTATATCCCCAACACAATTCAAATTCAGCAACGATGGACTCACATGGAGAGGATCCCATCTTTATTTTCTTCCCACAGTGGCATTCATCCCCTAGCTTAGCAGCTTCATCAGATCTCGATCTTGTGGACGCCATGGTAACACCGATGTGATCTCTCCCAAGGTTCCCCCGCAGCAGAGACCAGGGCCAGGAAGCCCTAGGAACTGCGCTACGGGCGCCCCACCGGGGAGAGCAACGGTAAGGAAGACTCAACACCGGCAGAGGCTGCCAGCAAAGTAGGTAGACCCTCATCGCCTTAGGCGGCGCGGGTAGGTAATGTGTATCGTTGTTTCCCGTTCTTGATTTAGATAGAGATAGAGTTTAGGAATCAAGTAAGAGCTAGTTAACGTGCATTTCGTTAACTAGCGCTGAAGGGGCTGACCCATCTAAGGGGTGCAATGGAAGAGCGCGTCGACTATTTCTCGCATTAAGCGAGAGAACATAGAAACTCTCGCCGAAGGGTACAATAATTGGGTCGGCCCATTTTCGCACATAGTTAAAATGAAAAAGAGAATGCTATGGGAGAAGTGGGGACCGATCCTTGGTTTCCTCGGAGGCTCGCTCTACTAGCTACTGCGCCCATGTCTTACACATGGTTAGCACTAGGCATGTCGCGTACTTGAGGCGAACGAAGCAAACTTTTCCATGGGTTTTCACAGTTTTTTTCTTCTTGTTTTTTGATAGGGTTTTCTTTTTTCTTCTCCATTTTTGATTGGTTTTCTTTTTCTTCTCCATTTTTTGTTGGATTTTCTTTTTTCTTCTCCTTTTTTCTTTTTCTTTTTTGGCTTTTCTTTGTTTCTTTTTGTTTTTCATTCAACATTGTTATATATGATCAATATTTTTTAAATACCTGTTCAATATTTTTATATACATGATCAACATTTTTTCAAATACTTGTTCAACATTTTTAACACACTCGTTCAACATTTTTCAAATACTTGTTCAACAGTTTTTTTCAAATACTTATTCAACATTTTTCAAATACCCATGGAAGAGGCGCTTTCCGATTTTGGGAGGCCATTGAAGTGTTTCGATCGGGCCGGGCCATCTATGGGGCAAAATCACCAATTAAGGAGTACTCCTTCCAAATATTACTCCCACCTCCTCATGCGCGTCACTTGTCGCAACCTGAGAGTTTTCTTTTTTTCGTATATTCGTTTATTAAAAAAATTATCTCTTAAACCGTGTGTCCAAATCACGAACTATTTTCACCATTGGATTCCTCGCATCGAGTCAAAACTAGATCCCATGTTGATAGGTTCCGGCGAACTTTTTTTCACAAAAAAAAGATGAAAAGACTGAACTAGGAGCATATTTTTTCCCTTTTCGAAGGAGGCACGGCCGTGCGTCTCATGAAAGCACAATCGTGCCTCTCGCGGAAGCAAAACCATGCCTCTCGTGAAAGAAAAAAAGAAAGAAAACATGTTTTTTTTTCATTTCCGAGAGGCAGGGTCGTGCCTCTCGCGAAGCAAAACTGTGCCTCTCGCGAAAGAGAAAAAATAACGGAAAACGCGTTAGCATGGCTGTGCCTCTCGCGGAAGACCGGTGGAAAACGAGAAAGTCGAAAAACCCCTGGAAAAAACCGTTTAAAAAGCCTAAAACGCGTGCGAATGTTTTTTCAGAGGGAGTGCCAGAGCGCGACATGTGGCGGCCGCTGAGAGCGTGCCACTTGGCACGCTCTCAGCCCACTTGCAAGTGATCGTTTTTCCAAATTGTTGTTCTTTTTCCAAATTTTTATTTTTTAAAAATCAATGAGATTTTGTTTGTTCAATTTTTAATTGTTTTTGAATCCATGAACTTTTTTTGAACCCTTGAACTTTTTGAATTTGTCAACTGTTTTTTTTGCTGTGTTTTTTAAATTCTTATATTTTTCTATAATGTGCCGGCCCACGAGGGGTGCGCGTGAGCGAGTCTGCCGGCCGGATAGAACTGGCCCAGCCCATCTGGACCAACTTATTTTCAGTCAGGGCCAAGCCCTCTCGTTTCGATCTTTTTCCTCCTTTCAGTTCCAGTGAATTCACTCGCACAAACCTGAAATCGAACCTGAAATCAAACCAAGATCGAGCGGAAGCACGGCACCAAGCAATGGAGGCGCTGCTGGAGCTAGAGAAGGTGCAGAGGGTGCTCTCCCTCATGGGCTCCCGCGGCCTCTCCGACTCCGACGGCAGCGGCGGCGGGGACCGCTTCCTCGCCCACTTCCTCCTCTTCCTGGTATGGTTTGCCTAGCCACTTCGCCCCTTTCTCTCCCGCCGTGTTCACGAATCCAATCACCTCAGATCCGTAAGTTAAGTGTGCGCTTGCTTGACTAGTAATTTCAGGTGAACTGACGGTCTTGTCGATATATTAGAATTTTTTTGATTAGTTTAATCCATAAGTAAATTATGACGACAGTGCTAACAATATTAATCTCATACTCCCTCCGTCCCATAATATAAGAGTATTTTTGATACTAGTGTAGTGTTAAAAACGCTCTTATATTATGGGACGCCCTCTCCTCCCCGTGTGGCGGGGGGGGGGGGACCCTAGCCGCCGGCTTCGAGCCTCCCCTCCTCCCTTCCCTCCCTCGCCGCCGCCGGACCTCACTGTCGGGCAAAGCCCGCCGGCGCCGGTGGTGGCAGGGCTCCATCTCCATCCCGCTCGGAGGTAGTTGGCGCGGGTCGGCGGCGTCCGTGAGCTTGCACGCGAGGGAGGCGAGGCGTGGCGGCGGGTAGTGAGGGCTGGTGGCGGCGCGTGGGCTTCACGAGGTGGTTTCGCCATGGATGCGATGGCGGCTGGTCAGGCTCGGCAGATCTGGCGGCAGACGGGCGAGGCGCGGCGCTCTCCGGCAGGGCGGGCACGCCCGCTGCGGCATGTGGCGCGGTGGACGGGCTCGGGGCGGGCGCGTGAGCTGGTGGTGCGTGCTGGCCGACCTCCGTCGAGGCTCACTGTTCGGCCTGGACGGCAATGAAGCGGCGGTGGCTCTCCCGGTGAGTGCTCTTAGCTGCGGGTGCGGGTTGGCTTCGGGCTCCTTGTCGATGGTTGGGCGGGCTGCCGTTGGTGGCCTCGCGTCGAGCTGCGGCGGGTGCCATGGTGAGGCGACACGGGGGTGTGTCCGGTGGGGAGTTCTCAGGAGGGATGGGAGGCCCCGATGGCCACCCGTCGCCGGTGCAGGGGTGCACTGGTCCGGATGCGTCCGCTCCTCCTCCCCCTTTCCTCGGCTGTGTGCTCTTTGTTGGGGTTCTGGCGATGTTCGAGGTAGGGCGGTTGCTGGCATCTTCATCGGCGGCGGCTGCCAGTCAGGCCAAAGCCAAGGCCTTTGGGTGTTCACGGAGTTGCTTGGATGCTGGGCGGCGGCCCAGGCGGCGGGAGACGCGGCATTCGTGGGCGGAGCGCGCGTCTTGGGTGCGGTCGGGCAGCCATGGCCACGTGGGTGGCATGGTTGGTGATGTTTGGCGAAGCATGGTGGTTTGGTAGAGGGTTAACATCGGAGTGCATAACTTGCCCGGTCTTCTCCGGCCGACGGTGGCGGCGGCCGCGGGCGTCGTTTCCTTCATGAAGGCTCCGTCGTGGTGTTCTCTTCTCTCCATGTTGCTCTAGGTGAAAACTTGATCTCCGAGATCGGGCGGTGGCGACTTTCGGTGCCGTGCCCTTCTTGAAGGCACCACCTTGGAGTCCATGCTTCGCCATTGTCCTGCTTCACTTCTTCTCGGTGGCTTGGTCTCGGAAGGTCCTCGTCGGCCCCAAGTGTTTGGTAGTGTGCTTGGTGGTCGATTGGGTAGTGTTGCGGTGCATCGGCACCCTTGTATCTTGCCTTGTGTGTGTGTGTGTTGTGTGGGTGGTTGCGTGTTGTATTCGGATTTGCACTTCTGGTCGTTGCTTTATCTATAAAGCGGGGCGAAAGCCTTTTTCGGTATTATGGGACGGACCCACAGAGGAAGTATACTGTAAGCTAATCATGCGAGTGTGTGCCAGGCATAGAACAGGCACAAACCAACCGTACCTCCCTAAAACCTAATGACTCGTAATTACTTAGCAATCAATTATCCTTTTTCCAACAGGCAAAGATAAAGTGCACACATGACATAGGTCTGAGCTGACTCGTTCACGAAACACGATGCGAGCGGGCGAGGCGAGGTGGGTGACGGAGGAGGAGCGCCGAGCGCGCATGTAACACTCCTTTTCTCATGCTCCAATGAGATGTTTGGAAGAGAGTTCCGTCCCAACTCTCCTCCACTCCTGGCGTCGAACTAAACTTCCCACTATGTCATGAAAGCACAAATGGGCCTTCGAGATTTATCCAAGACTTATTTAATATATACGCCTAAAGGCCATCCAACTTTCAACAGCTCCTATATCTACTCGCCATTGGTCTAATTCCCGGTCAGTATGGTGCTTACATGTGCTTGTTGGATCAGAAGCAATGACTGTAGCTTCAAATATGTGAGTTGGAGTGGGATCCTACAATTAGGGAAAACATGACTATTGCACATTTCTAAACCGTCAACAACTGTAAACTACATTTCCCCATCAAATGGTTATGTCTTGTCTTTTGAGATGTTTAAATCCGCAGTTTGCTAGGTCTGGCAGGCCTGTAGCATGATTTCCTTCATTTTCTGTGAAACCTGGTTTGGGTAACGTTTATGTTCCGAACTCCTAGTGGTTTCATTAATAAATTGGGGAGAGACCCCTTTTATGAGTTTTTTGTTGCTAGATAACCAAGAGATGCCCTTGTAGGCTTAATTATTTCATGACCATTAGAATATATTTTGCGGTTTTAGGCTTAGTAGAACTAAAACCGAGTACATAATGTGCGGTTTTAGTACTACTAGGCGCGAGGAGTAGGAGGTTAGCCTTGTTGGGCATGTGGTGCCTCAGAAGGACACCTTTCGATATTTGGGGTCAATGCTGCAGAAGGATGGGGGTATTGATGAAGATGTGAACCATCGAATCAAAGCCGGATGGATGAAGTGGCGCTAAGCTTCTGGCATTCTCTGTGACAAGAGAGTGCCACAAAAGCTAAAAGGCAAGTTCTACAGGACGACGGTTGGACCCGCAATGTTGTATGGTGCTGAGTGTTGGCCGACTAAAAGGCGACATGTTCAACAGTTAGGTGTGGCGCAGATGCGTATGTTGAGATGGATGTGTGGCCACACGAGGAAGGATCGAGTCCGGAAAGATAGAGTTGGGGTAGCACCAATTGAAGAGAAGCTTATTCAACATCGTCTGAGATGGTTTGGGCATATTCAGTGTAGGCCTCCACAAGCTCCAGTGCATAGCGGACGGCTAAAGCGTGCGGAGAATGTCAAGAGAGGTCGGGGTAGACTGAATTTGACATGGGAGGAGTCCGTAAAGAGAGATCTGAAGGACTGGAGTATCACCAAAGAACTAGCTATGGACAGGGGTGCGTGGAAGCTTGCTATCCATATGCCCGAACCATGAGTTGGTCGCGAGATCTTATGAGTTTCACCTACCCCAACTTGTTTGGGATTAAAGGCTTTGTTGTTGTTGTTGTTGTAGAATATATTTTCAATTGATTTGCATGCCTTGCCTGTTCCTATCTCTGTGTTAAATTCACTATCTCTTGCTGACATTTGAAAGGTTCCTGTGATAGTTGAATTATAGCAGACTGAATGCATTTCAGTGTTCATGATTTGGGTCCTCTTCATTTTGTGCATATAGGCGCAACCGTTTGATTCCCTTGCCATTGAGAAGAAGGTCGTATTAATCTCTGAGCTTTTGAGAGAGGTAATCTTAGTGACTCGTTGCCACATGTTGAATTACTTATTTTCAAATGTTTTCCATACTGAATTGATATTGAGAATTGTTTCAAGGTTAATTCTGATACTCTCAAAGAAGTGCAACGTCTAGCCAGTCTGGAAGGTACTAATAGGGAAGATGAAGTAAGTATTATTCCCACTTTACCTTGTAAGTGAACTAAGCAAATTTGTTGTTAACTGGCACTGGCACTGGCACTCTGTAGAGATTATGTCCTTTAATATCGAGCCAGCCAACTAAGAAGTTCAAGACGGATGCCGAGAAATTAACCATTCAGGATGCACCTATGATTGGATTCGATGCCATGATGAGAGCCAATTCCACGCTTGAAGATTTTGTGCGTACTCTTTGATACCTGTGACAACCTTAGTTGCCCTGTGCTTCTCTAAGACTGTGCTAGTACTATCCAGTTGCCTTCTTTTCAAAGTTGTCATGATTTTGCTTGTGGAAGAAAAACATTGAACTCACTTATGGACATTAGGTTTCATATCAAAATAAGACAAATTGACATGGAGTACATTTTGCTTATTCTTTAATCATACCGTTTAAGAATTTTACACACAAACTATATCAGTGAGATGTCTACACCTTCGGTTGTTCTCATGCAAGCACGTTTTTATACTTTTGTTTCTTTTGAAAATGTCCTTATAGATGTTACATAGAATGCTCCTATTCTTAAGTTTATTTTTCTTGAAATGGCAGTGCAGGTCATACTTCATATTTCATGGTTTGGATGTTAACAGACCACACTCTGTTTTCAAGTTTCTTCCTTTCCTTTCTTTTACAGAGAGCTACATATACCAGGTTTTTGCTGAAATGTGCTTCACAGTTCTCCATATGTTTTTTTTTCATTAGGCAAACTAAAACCTTTTTTGTTGCAGTTAGATGCTTCAAATGAAGACAGTTTGCTATTAGTTCCAGACAACAACTCTTCTTCAACAGTAAGAT
Source organism: Aegilops speltoides (assembly GCA_021437245.1). NCBI lineage: Eukaryota > Viridiplantae > Streptophyta > Magnoliopsida > Poales > Poaceae > Aegilops > Aegilops speltoides. Next base: position 379,328,956 of record CM038142.1, read on the forward strand.
TTGGACTTTTGATTTAGTTATCTTGTGGAACATGATACGTGACATGATCTGTCTCGAATCTGATCAACAAAGATCTTGGATTATTATGTGTACATTGACTTTCTCATTTAGTTATTTACTGTTATTTTTTTCTTCTTATTTTCCATTTATTACCAATGCAGGTATTGGAAAGGAAAATACAAGGTTCTAGTCAGATGTCCTTGTCTGACATGCTTGACCCCCTTGATAATCTTCTTCAATGCCAGGGGTTAATGACAGATCAGTTGGGAACTTTCTGCTCCATGCCCTTGTAAACATGTAAAATATTCTCCATACCTGATTGAATTAGCCCTATATTTCCCATGTTTTAGATTGCGAAATGAACTCAAATCTGGCATCCAGTATTGGTCTCTAGAGAGGAAGCTTTGTCAAGCATTATCAAGAAATGATAAGGTAACTAGAGCTGCTTCTTAGATCATATGTTATATTCACTCATATTTGCTGATCCATGGATACACTGAAGTATGTAATATTGAAACATGAAAGAGCAAAGGCCAGATGGTAAGTATTAAGCTCTAATGGGAATAGATATAGCCATATAAGAGCTTGCCAGCTTGCGCACAAAAATGTGAAGTGACAAATGCTTAAACATCATTTTTTTTTTTTGCAACCAAACATTTCTGCCGCAGATAACATATATCTTGTCAAACTGAAAATAGTTGCTACAAAATTTTCTCTATAGATATCTATCGAAGATGTTATGGAAGCAATCCATCTCAAATCATTTGACTATCGAGTTCTTAATCTGATGATGTATCGGCTTACTGGTCAGCAGGTATATACATCTTTGTCTTTGTTGCCTTATCGATTGCCAGCTATTGTCAACCAGACCTTTTCTTTGATTATTTCTAGGTCAATGACTTGCATATGGAGTTCTTGTCTGTCTCAGAATTTTTAGTTGAGATATGCGATGACCTGTGAGTATACTCTAAATCATAGTCTTGCATGCACAAGTGCAATGGTGCAGTCTCTAGTTTTTACATAGAATGGTGCAGTTCATGTCCTTAAAGAATATCTAGCACATCTGATCTGCTTGATTGAATGCTCTAGGGAGGTAGTGTATGTGTGTAAGAAGAACTTAACCAGATATGTGCAAAACTGTAACCGTCTTGAAAATGATGTGCTGTATGTTGGACTTGAAAATAAAGTCTTTTCATGAATGAACTTTTGACTTTAGTTACGAAGTTGTGGTGCAATCTAATGTAATGAACCTAACTAAATGGAAATCCAATTACAATAAAATTATGAGTCACCTTCTCGATATTTAGAGAAGTTCCTTCTTCTGTACAGCATCAGTGAAAACAGTTGTTTCACCACTGACTTGTTTTAGCTATCTTGCAGGTATGATTATGAGGTACGTGTTGCTAACTACATTATCACTAAAAAATCATGCGCGCATTTCTTCATATCTAACTGTTAACTAGTTAAATTATGTGTTGCAGGATGATGTGGTTAACAATACTTTTAACATCCTCCGCATGTTTGCTGTGATATATGGACCTTTAGATGCACCAAAGATGCTGGTGTGTAACAAATTATCTGTGCCTTTTACTTCATGGCATATTATTTGCTATAATGTCACTGATGTATTCCTAATTTTTCTGGTGCTCTCTATTCTCAGTCAACTTATATCCTGCTTATAAAATGCGAGTTTCTTTAATTCCAAGTATTTCACACTTAGTTTACTGACGTTTTTTATTTACGTAAGGACTGACCTTGTACAAACTAAAACTATTAACCTCAATGCACGAGTTATTGCATTGGAAGAAGTGGCTATGTGTGGCATGGAGAGCATCTGGTTAGCCTCATGTGAATTCTTGAGACATTCGCAAATCTAATGATAAACTTGATAGTTGAAAGTAGGTTCAAATTCTTATGATTTTGAATTATTTACATTGTAATAGCTCTGGCTTATGGAAATTGCTCTATCATACGTTTAAATTACATTTTTGCAGATAAGCTTTACTAGATCTTAGCTTTTATCTTTTTATAAGTCTAATGGTAATTCGTTCTGCGAATGGCTGCTGTACGTATAGGCCAAGTGCATCGGTGAAGCTGAGGAAAAATATGAGAGCTTCTCAAAGAAATTGGACCCTAGCATCTCAAGAAGTTACTGGAGAAGATGTGAGGAGGCTACAAAGGAAGGTATGCCTTCTTTCTTTGGTTTGAAGACATACTGATAATTAGTATCTTCATCTGATTTGGCTGATCTTTTTAAAATAATTCCTGGAGTGCTAAAGCATATAAATGCGGTCATGTGTGTCATCTTTTTGTAGGTGGAAAAATATCAGGCCATGCATATGGCACATGGAATATCCCTCCTTTGATAAGAGATGAAGAATCATTTCGCCTTGATAGATTGAACAGAGGTGATGCTTCTGCCATGGCCATCAGATGACTGATACCATGCTCCGAGCATCTTCAAAAGGAGGCTTAATTATCATTGCCAGTAAACGCCTTGCCATATGTGCTTAATTTCTATCCATTCCTGCAAGTTCAGATGGAGAAATTATCTGAGCATCCTCTGTGTAAGGTGACGGGGTGTGTTAACATCTCATGCAGTTCACTCAAGCAAATTTCACAGGGTTTTGCATAAGCTCTAGGGCCGTCTTAATTTACATAGAGATTTTGTGCTGTTGCAAGCATGTTATTTGAGGATGCGAGCCAATGAAACAATATTTTGTGCTTTGATTGAACTCAGGCTCAATCAAGTCAAAATTGCATTATTTTGACCCAAATTCCATCAACCCACTCTTTTGCTGCATATTTGCAAGAGATAAGGCTAAATCCTTTTATGGCCCAAAGTTGAAAAAACATCCCGTGTGCCTGTGACATGTGGGTCACTCTATGTCAGTGGCTTGTGGGCCTAGGAGCATTCAAGGAGTGTTTTGCTTGACCTGTGATGATAGTATCATAGTCGTGCCAAATACTCCCTCGGTCCCATAATATAAGATGTTTTCTGATATTGTGTAGTGTCAAAAAACGTCTTATATTATGGTACAGAGGGAGTACGGCGTAACTTTTGCTGCTTCCTTGCTAACATATGCTACCAACCGTGCGGCTTTGTTGGCACGTTTCTGGATCTCTGAAGGCTACACAACAAGCACATTATTGCGGTCTGTTTCTTTCAACTGTTTGCCTGTAGTTGTCTTGGTATATGCCTAGCATTAGAGTTCAGTTTATAGATCTAGACCCTATAGTACACAATCAGTCGGCACATGTTAACACAGTTGCATGCTTCATGCTACAGTTGTAGCCACTATTTTATGAGCCATTGCCGAGCACAACACTTGCTAGGCAAGTATTCTAAGAAAGAGTGGCATTCGATCAGTTACCTACAATTTTTTCCAGTTAGTGTTATGGAAATATGCAATGGAGGTAACTACCGTTTAGCTGGTCCAGTTGAAGCCTGATGTATAGCCAAAAAGTATTGTCCTACTTTTAATCTTTCCATTTGGGAACAGCCAGATTTATATTTGGTGTCTATTAGCTTAACCCTGTGAAGATTCAGAGGAGTTGCTTTGTGTTTTTTACGGGGAGTTGCTTTGTAGTATTATAGTGATGCAGCCCTTAACAGGAAGTACTACTCCCTCCGTTCCTAAATATTTGTCTTTTTAGGATTTCAAATGGACTATCACATACCGATGTATATAGACGCATTTTAAAGCGTAGATTCACTCATTTTGCTCCGTATGTAGTCACTTGTTGAAATCTCTAGAAAGACAAATATTTAGGAATGGAGGGAGTAGATGATAAGTGGTATGTACTCCTTCCTTACCTAAATATAAAACGTTTTGGTAGGCCCGTCATGAGATTTTCCTGCCTGTTTCGGCAGCCTGTAGCTTGTATCCTGTACATTATCGTCGACTTGGATGATTGGTGGCTGGAGATCATAAAGGAAGCCCAGCCTCGAGTTTGCATACCAGTCACCATCACGGGATACAATTCTTGGCTCTGAGATCCCAAGTGATAACATATATGTACAGAACACTCTGGTCGTTTCTGTTCTGGATTTCAAGGTTCCCTGTCGCAAAATTATTTGCTTTCGTTCCAAAAATCGCAGGCCCAAAGCCAATTAAGCGGGCCCTACATATCTTTTTTTGAGGGAAAGCGGGCCCTACATATTGCTTGGGCTGGTTTGATTGAACTCCCATCCAGATTGGTGCAGATGGTATCTTCCGTGCATTATGGAACTTCCCACTCGTGGTCTTGCAGCTTAAATTTCAGATCCGCGTGACCTGCGTGGTCTCGGTGGACATCGCTGGTGCTTCAATGCTCTCCGTGCAGGCAGCTCACATGGGACGAGTGGACCAAAATGTGATCGCTTGTTGATTGATTAACAGTTGTGCAGATCCAGGATATAATATGTTGATGCATCTAGCCAGATCATCTGTATACTTGCGCGAATCAGCTATGTATTTGAATAAGTGCAACGCGAGTCATGCATTGAGGTTAACTACTATACTTGGTAATACTATAGTGAAGTGATATTATGACTTACCTTGTCCAGGAAGTGGGTGGTCCACTTACGTAAGGTTGTTGCCCCCACCCTGTTGTAGGTACGTGCAGTACGTGCGACTCTTTGTTCTCGCGTGTTGGTGCTGGTACTTTTTTAACACCAAGTCTGACGCCTTATTATACATACATCGTCGCATCACTCACCTCTATGAACGCACACACGCACACCCTACCCCTATGAGCACTTCCGAGACCGAGTCGACGGAACGTCTCCTCCCATCGAAAGCAAGATCGCGGAAATCACGAAATAAATTCGGGAATAATCGAAGACCGGGACTTGAACCTTGGTGAAATTTGGGGATACCATCGTCCTCTAACCATCCAACCACAGGTTGGTTCGCGTGTTGGTGTTGGTACTGACTTGCATTGTTGAGGTGTGGTTAGTTACCTATGTGATCGACACATGTGTGAAAGAGGATGACGCCGGTCTTTGTCAATTTTTGTTGGAGTGAGTTTGAGAGAGGGCTACCAAGTGATGGGTCCGTTGCACGGCCGGCCTTTGTCTCTCTTCCGTGCGCCAACACCTATAAAAATAGACATCATCAGAAAGAGGGCTACAACTTCTAGCAATTCTTGAAAGTGTCATTTTTGAAAATAAAATGAAAATTCGTTGACAACTTTTTTTGCAGATGGGTTAGAGTCGCTCTTCATACACTAGCTCTATAAATACAACTTAGCTTTACTCGAGTCGGTTGAATCCCAAATTCGGGTTAGTCGATTTTTTGGGAAGGAAGCAGCAGCTGTGTGGAGCACCGAGGCCACAGATAGCGGCGGCGAGGCAAGCAAAGCAATGCCCGGGGTGCTGGCAAGGCCTTGGACAGGAAGGAGCTATAGTCGTCAGCAAGCTGGTATAGGTGAGTTCAAAGGTTGATGGGTGCGGGTGCAGGCTCACCGGGAAAAAAAAATCTGGTGATCGCCGGTTTAGAGGGATGGTCGGGGCAGCGCCAGCACGGCGGTGGTGGAGAGGGCGGTGCGGCAAGGCTGGCGCGGGAGTGCCGCCAATAGCGGGCAATGAAAACAGGCGATTGGGCTGGTGGCACATGTGGTGGTTTGGGGAAGAAGATGAACAGGACGCTAGAAAGTTGAAGAAGGCGATAGCCATTCATTTTGCATCGGACGGTTCAAAACAAATGTGCTAACCAAATTTGCTTTCCAGTAGACTGACACCTACCTAAGTGGGTCTAGCATTAGGCTGGTCACAATGGGCAAGAACATAAGCTAGTAACTTACACACTTTCCTAGACTATGTTACTACCTCCATAGTGGGTAGGAACATCTATGTAGTGTCATGCAACGATGTATTTATTAGGTTATAGACTCATTGTTTCTTGAAGTGTGTGATGTTCCGGTAACTTAGCTAGTTACCACAAGCACCTCTCTCTTCATTAAATATGTGCCACATAAGCAAAGTTGTATTGGAGTGTGTGATGTTACTTCTAAGTTCCTCCCCATTGTGACCAGCCTTACTCCTCGCCAGTCCCCTATAAATACCAGGTTCTGTTCCTCAGAGATCAGCTCAACACAGCCATCGCAACTTGGACTTCAAGTACACAGTATTGTGACTTTGTCCAGCCACCCACGTAACGGCATGGGTTCCGCGCAGGTCGATGCCGACGTCAAGCCGCACGCCGTGTGCGTGCCGCTGCCGGCGCAGGGGCACGTCACGCCGATGCTGAAGCTGGCCAAGATCCTCCACTGCAGGGGCTTCCATGTCACCTTCGTCAACTCCGAGTTCAACCACCGGCGGCTCCTCCGCTCCCGCGGCGCTGCCGCACTCGACGGCATCGAGGGGTTCCGCTTCGCCACCATACCGGACGGCCTCCCGCCGTCCGACGCGGATGCCACGCAGGACGTGCCGTCCCTCTGCCGCTCCACCAGGGAGACCTGCCTCCCGCACTTCAAGAGCCTCCTTGCCGAGCTCAACGCCTCCACCGAGTCGCCGCCGGTCACGTGCATCGTGGGCGACAACGTCATGAGCTTCACCGTCGACGCCGCACGGGACATTGGCGTGCCGTGTGCGCTGTTCTGGACTGCCAGCGTCTGCGGCTACTTGGGCTACCGCCATTACCGCACCTTGTACGACAAGGGCATCTTCCCACTCAAAGGTAATTACTTCGACGACAGATCAATCCTACAGGTTTTCAACCACACTGCGTGCCTCAGTGACACGAGAGGAATTTTTGCGGATAAATTAACGAAATTGCTGTGCGTACTCATAAATTAATGGTGCACATCCTGAGCATGCAGACGCGGAGCAGCTGACCAATGGGTATCTGGACACGCCGGTGGACTGGACGGCGGGGATGAGCAAGCACATGCGGCTCAAAGACTTCCCGAACTTCATCTGGTCGACGGACCCCGACGAGTACATGGCCCACTTCGCCCTCCACGTGACGGAGCGGCTGGCGGAGGCGGACGCCGCCATCTTCAACACCCTGGAAGAGCTCGAGCCGGCGGCGCTGGACGCGGTGCGCGCCATGCTCCCGCCCACCGTGCCCGTCTACACCATCGGCCATCTCCCCTTACTCGCCGAGGAGATCGTGCCACAGGGCGGCACGTTGGACGCGCTGGGGTCAAACCTGTGGAAGGAGGACGTCTCCTGCTTCGACTTTCTGGACGGCAAGGAGCCCCGGTCGGTCGTGTACGTGAACTACGGCAGCATCACGGTGATGAGCAACGAGGAGCTCCTCGAGTTCGCGTGGGGGCTAGCCAACAGCGGCCAGCCGTTCCTGTGGATCATCAGGCCGGACCTCGTCAAGGGCGACGCCGCCGTGCTGCCGCCGGAGTTCCTGGAGTCCATCGAGGGGCGCGGCGTGCTGGCGAGCTGGTGCCCGCAGGAGGCGGTGCTAAGGCATGAGGCGGTGGGCGTGTTCCTGACGCACTCCGGGTGGAACTCGACGGTGGAGAGCCTGTGCGGCGGGGTGCCGACGCTGTGCTGGCCCTTCTTCGCGGAGCAGCAGACCAACAGCCGGTACAGCTGCGTGGAGTGGGGCGTGGCCATGGAGATCGGCCACGACGTGCGGCGGGAGGTGGTGGAGGCCAAGATACGGGAGGCCATGTCCGGCGAGAAGGGGAAGGAGATGCGCCGCCGGGCCGAGGAATGGAGGGAGGCCGGCGTCCGCGCCACGCGGCCCGGCGGGCGCTCGCGCGCCAATCTCGAGAAGCTGGTCGCCGACTCCCTCCTCTCGGGCAGCAAACCGCGTGATTAAATTACCACTTACTACTATCGTACAGTACTATTTCAAATTGGTTACAGAGACAAGATCTAAATTTGCAAGTGCTAGCTCTCTCATACTATACGTTCAACGCATGCAGCGCATGCGGTTCGCTGTACTTTCTGATTTGATACATGGACATCATTGTCGTCTACATTGACGCCGGTGACCATGGTCTATTCCTGATTGCTCCATTTCCTGAAAGCAAATAATGCTCGTCACCTAACCAGCTCGTGCGCTGAAATGGTGCCGTGCGGATCCTCCTGAGAAGGACGCGCGCAACGGATGAGATCGAGACTCTTGCGTCCGGACGGAGCTCGGCCACCCTACGCATCGCCACCACTTGTCCTTCTAGTGCATTCGTTGCTTATCCATTGTATTGTGCACTAGCGGTTGACACGTGCCTTGCGGCGTCGTTTTTGGCAGGTGAAGTATTTTTTCTCTCGCCTGTATATGTTTGGCGCTTTTTGTTCGTTGAGAAGTTTGATATTAGGTTTTTTTAGACTTGCAGCGCATGGTAGTTTCCGGTGCATGTCAAAAATGGGTCATCGCCGAGTTTGGCTGGTTCCAGTGATGATTTTTCATGTAAAATGTGTTGAGTATTATGATTATTCGAAAGTATAGGATAGACGATAGATTAGGATTTGTTCTAGTCTTGTCTTGTACTTCAAGTTGATCATTGTACTCCTATATGCCCACGAGGCTCAATCAATAAATAATGGCAGATGTTACGAATCATCCGGCTGATTCGCGCGTGGGATCAGCCGATCCGCAGCCACTCAATCGTCCTGCCAACCGGTCTTATAAGCCGTTCGATCCACCCGTCACCCCGTTCGATTCATTCCTTTTCGTGGTGTGTGGGTCACGCGCGGGTATTGCTTTCATAGCGACTCCATAGAACCGTAATTGGTTATTGCAGTAATGCACACATGACACTGCGAAGTACTTCTAGTTCAGCTAAGTACCAAAGTGATCAGAGCTCTGATCCCCGTGCGGCCCAGTTATATGCAAAGCCCATCTGATCGACTAGTCAGTTACGGGACATGCACAAAACACTGAATCCCTAACCATGAGTTAGCTTTCCTACCACCCCACCACAACTCACAAGAGAAAAACTGGATCACGAAATTAGATTAATTGCCGAGATTATTCAACTGCTAATCGGATCATATCTAATATACATGGACACAATTTGATCTGATGCGGAAATTAGGAGCAGTAGATTGATTATACCTTCGTTTGGTGATGCCATCTCGGGTCTTATTGGGGATATAACCCCGCGGTGTGACCCGTCCAGGAGGAGCCGGGTTACACTGTTGGTGATTCAACAATACCAAGCTTAAATGGGTTTAAAGGACATGAAGACCTGTTGAGGCTTAAGAGGCAGGCCTGTTGAAGGCCCAAGACCCGGAAGTGTGAGCCGGCCGAAAGGAACTTGCCTAGCAAGGCAAGGCGACTTAGAAGTCGAGTTAGTCAAGTTGTGTGATCCGACTTGGGACTCTTCTAAAGCCCTGGCCTCGACTTGTGCATATAAAGGCGAGACCCTGTGACGGGTTAACTCAAGAAACAACTGATCGGTAGCTAGGTCAAGCGATTCCGCACCCTCGTAATCGATACTCAAGCAATACAACACAAAGTAAGAAGTAGGCTTTTACCTCGTTGAGAGGGGCCGAACCTGGGTAAACTCGTGTCCCTTGTCTCGTTCAACCCTTCGAGCTAACCGACGTTGCGATGGCTCCATGCTTAAGTCCTTTCACTAGGACATCTGCCGTGACAAATCCACGACAGTTGGCGCCCACCGTGGGGCCAGAGCACTGTGGTTTTGAGTTCTTGAAGGGCAATTTCCCAGGGACAAGGGATACGCCGCTGGCAGGATGACCAAGAGTCGCCGCGGCAAGCTCTACATCGACGACGCTGGCTGGGGCCCCGAGGCCGGCTCAATCGAGTAGGGTACCGGGTCCCCTTTGGCGGAATTCATGTCTTCATCGGTAAGATGGCGAAACAGAGCCTGAGTCGGACACCTCCATCAGCCTCATAGAGTCGGCTCGGCGCGGGCGACCTGCCCGGGTTCAACCCGGTCGGAAGCATGTCTTCGTTGGTTGTGTGCAAGGCATGGAACTCGCGGAAGGCTCTAAATCTGGAGGAGAGACCGCCATCTACTCACGCGATGAATCTTCAACAGGAGAGACAAAGTCAGCTTACTAGCTTCAAGACGGTGGGCTTGGGGGCTATTCTGATGGCGACAGTATTTCGGACCCCTATGAGCCGCCCTCCAGGGCTGCAGTTTTTATGGCTGGCACAGGGCCGATCCTTGACTCGTCAATGGCTGCAGCTAAGATGTCTAACTCGGCGGCTGCAATGGCCGGGGCCGGCGGCTCAGTCCGGCTGCCGGCTCAAGTTTTGTCTGAACTCTTGGGCACTTTGACAACCCTATTGGCAACAGAGGTTACTGCGGCAAATCAGGTGGAGCATAATGTAGAAGTTGCAAAGGTGCGAGACTAGATAGCCAAAACCCAGGAGGATCTGAATGCGGAAAACATCAAGATGGCAACGGAACGGGCTCAGTTGGTTGCTGAGTCTCAACGTATCAAGGCAGAGACTTTCCGCTTAAGTTTGGATCAGAATGCTTTCAATGTTGTCCTTCGAAGGAGGTACCAGACCTGTTTGCCCTCACAGTATGAGGGAAGAAACCTTTTTAACACGCATGGGGCCGAGCCTAGTAACCCACAAGGAGCCAGTAACCCGCCCGGTGCGGCTCGAATTGAAGAGGCGCTAGGGAGTGGGGCGGCAGCCCAGCCTCGCCTACCAGACCCACCTCGCAGGGATCAAACCCTACCCCGGCGGTTTGCAACACAATCTGGCCATTATTCTAACCGGTGGACAACATGATAGCAGTGGCGACACGCTTAGCGGCCATTCCAATCGAGGGCGAGTCTCCGGTCGCAGTAGAAACCCGGAGCATGGCGGAGCTTCTCTAGACAGCTGTTGCGCAGCAGGCGGCTTACTCATATAATCATGAGCGTGTTCATTCGACCCCTCGCCCAATTCGAAGCTATAGCCGACGGATTGAGTCGCCGGGAGTTTCCAGCAGGGAACAACGTCGTCAAGTGATATGTCTTCAATGTATCTAATTTTTTATTGTTCCATGCTATTATATTATCTGTTTTGGATGTTTTATATGCATTAATATGCTATTTTATATTATTTTTGGGACTAACCTATTAACCTAGAGCCCAGTGCCAGTTTCTGTTTTTTCTTCTTGTTTTTGAGTTTTACAGAAAAGGAGTCAAACGGAGTCCAAACGGAATAAAACTTTACGATGATTTTTCTTGGACTAGAAAACATCCACATAACTTGGAGGGCAAGCCAGAAGAGTCCCGAGGGCTCCAGAATCCCTCAGGGCGCGCCCCCTGGCTTGTGGGCCCCACGGGATTCCACCGACATCCCTCTCAGCTATACAAATCCTCAAATGTTCCAAAACCACAAGAAGCGTCCACCAAAATACTTTTCCGCTGCCGCAACCTTCTGTTCCTGTGAGATCCACTCTTGGGGCCTTTTCCGGCACCCTGCCGGAGGGGGATTCGATCACGAAGGGCATCTACATCAACCTTGCTGCCCTTCCGATGAAGCGTGAGTAGTTTACCACAAACCAACGGGTCCATAGCTATTAGCTAGATGGCTTCTTCTCTCTCTTTGATCTTCAGTACAATGTTCTCCTCGATGTTCTTGGAGATCTTTCCGATGTAATCTTCTTTTGTAGTGTGTTTGTCGAGATCCGATGAATTATGGATTTATGATCAGCTTATCTAAGAATATTATTTGAATCTTCTCTAAATTCTTATATGCGCTATTCGATATCTTTGTATTTCTCTTCGAATTATTAGTTTGGTTTGGCCAACTAGATTGGTTTTCTTGCAATGGGAGAGGTGCTTAGTTTTGGGTTCAATCTTGCGTGATTTCACCCAGCGGCAAAGTAGTGGTAGCGAGACACGTATTGTATTGTTGCCATCAAGTGTAAAAAGGTGGGGTTTTCATCATATTGCTTGAGTTTATCCCTCTACACCATGCCATCTTACTTAAGGCGTTACTCCGTTCTTTATAAACTTAATACTCTAGATGCATGCTGGATAGCGGTCGATGTGTGGAGTAATAGCAGTAGATGCAGGCAGGAGTCGGTCTACTTGACACAGACGTGATGCCTATATGCATAATCATTGCCTTGGATATCGTCATAACTTTGCGCTTTTCTATCAATTGCTCGACAGTAATTTGTTCATCCATTGTATTATTTTCCTTCAAGAGAGAAGCCTCTAGTGAAACCTATGGCCCCCGGGTCTATTTTCCATCATATATTTTCAGATCTATAAACCAAAAAAACCCAAAAATACCTTGCTACAATTTATTTAATTTTATTTTGTTTTACTTTTAGTAATCTTTTATATCTATCTATATCATATCTCACCTTTTGCAAGTGACTGTGAAGGGATTGGCAACCCCTTTATCGCATTGGGTGCAAGTGTTTGATTGTTTGTGCAGGTGCATAGATTGGAGACTTGCTTGTATCTTCTACTGGATTGATACCTTGGTTCTTAACTGAGGGAAATACTTATCTCTACTTTGCTGCATCACCCTTTCCTCTTCAAGGGAAAAACCAATGCAAGCTCAAGAAGTAGCAGGAAGAATTTCTGGCGCCGTTGCCGAGGAGATCTACATCAAGCCTACCAAGTACCCACCATAAACTCTCATCTCTTGAATTACATATTGCCATTTGCCTCTCGTTTTCCTCTCCCCCACTTCTAAAATGTTTTCAGAAAAATGCAAAAGGATTTGCCTTTTTATTCGCCCTTCTTCCGTTCGTTTTTTTGTTTGCTTTTTGGTTGCTTGTGTGTTAGATTGCTTGCTTGTCATGATGTCTCAAGACAATACCAAGTTGTGTGACTTTTCCAATACTAATAATAATGATTTTATTAGTACTCCTATTACGCCCGCCACTAGTGCATAATCTTATGAAATTAATGCTTCTTTGATGAATCTTCTTATGAAAGATCAATTTTCCGGCCTTCCTAGCGAAGATGCCGCATCCCGTCTAAATACTTTCCTTGAGTTGTCTGACATGCAAAAGAATGAAGATGTGGATAATGACATTGTTAAATTTAAGCTATTTCCGTTCTCATTGCGAGATCGTCCTAAAACTTGGTTTTCATCTTTACCTAAAAATAGTATTGATTCATGGAATAAGTGTAAAGATGCTTTTATTTCCAAGTATTTTCCTCGCGCTAAGATCATCTCCCTTAGGAACGATATAATGAATTTTAAGTAACTTGATCATGAACATGTTGCACAATATTTGGAGAGGATGAAATTGATGATACGAAATTGCCCTACTCATGGTTTAAGTTTATGTATGATCATACAAATTTTTTATACCTGACTGAATTTTACTTCTAGAAATCTTTTAGATTCGGTCGCGGGAGGTACTTTTATGGAAATCACATTAGGAGAAGCTACTAAACTCCTAGATAATATCATGGCTAATTACTCTCAATGGCATACCGAAAGACCCTCTACTAGTAAAAAGTGCATGTGATTGAAGAAATCAATGTTTTGAGTGGAAAGATGGATGAACTTATGAAATTGTTTGCTAGTAAGAGTGCTCCTATTGATCCTAATGATATGACTTTATCTACTTTGATTGAGAATAATAATGAATCTATGGATGTGAATTTTGTTGGTAGGAACAATTTTGGTGATAATGCGTATAGAGGCAATTTTAATCCTAGGTCGTTTCCTAGTAATTCCTCTAGTAATTATGGTAGTTCCTACAATTCTTATGGAAATTATAATAAGATGCACTCTGATCTTGAGAACAATATTAAAGATTTCATTAGTTCTCAAAAGAATTTCAATGCTATGGTTGAAGAAAAATTGCTTAAGATTGATGATTTGGCTAGGAACATGGATAGAATTTCTCTTGAGATTGATTGTTTGAAAATTAGATCTATTCTGCCCAAGCATGATATTAATGAATCTATGAAAGCTATTAATTTTTTTATTGATGAGTGCAAATAAAGAACCGCTAGGATGCGTGCTAAGCGAGATTGGTTTATAAAAGCGTGTTCTTCTAGTTTTCTTGAAAATAATGATGAAAATCTTAAAGTGATTGAAGTGATCCCTATTGAATCTTTGTTTTCTAATACAAATCTTGATAAATATGGGATTGGGTATGAGTCAACTTTACTTCAAAGGCATCCCAATGATTCGGAGTTTATAGATCTTGATGCAAAAATTGATAAAAGTGGGATTTGGAAGGTCAAAACTTTAAGTAGCAATGAACCCACTCTTTTGGATTTCAAGGATTTTAATTATGACAATTGTTCTTCGATAGATTGTATTTCCTTGTTGCAATCCATGTTGAATTCTCCTCATGCTTACTAAACATATCGTTGATGCTATGATGAAATCTTTGAAAGAAAAAGTTGAGTTGGAAGTTTCTATCCCTAGAAAGCTTTATAATGAGTGGGAACCTACTATTAGGATTAAAATTAAAGATTATGAGTGCCATGCTTTGTGCTATTTGGGTGCTAGTGTTTCCACGATTCCAAAAACTTTATGTGATGTGCTAGGTTTTCGTGAATTTGATGATTGTTCTTTAAATTTGCATCTCGCGGATTCCACTATTAAGAAACCTATGGGAAGAATTAATGATGTTCTTATTGTTGCAAATAGGAATTATGTGCCCATACATTTCATTGTGCTTGACATAGATTGCAATCCTATTTGTCCTATTATTCTTAGTAACCTTTGCATAGAACGATTGGTCCAATTGTTGACATGAAAGAAGGAAACATTAGATTTCAATTTACATTAAGGAAGGGAATGAAACACTTTACAATAAAGAAAATTAAGTTGCCTTATGAATCTATTATGAGGCTACTTATGGATTTGATGCCAAAGATGACAATACCTAGATCTATGTTTTATGCCTAGCTAGGGGCGTTAAACAATAGCGCTTGTTGGGAGGCAACCCAATTTTATTTTCATGTTTTTTGATTTTGGTTTTGTTTTTCAATAAATTTATCATCTAGGCTATAGTTAGATGTGTTTTAGTGTTTTAATTAGTGTTTGAGTCAAGTAAGACCTTTGGGATGGCTTATGGTGATAGTTGATTTGATCTTGCTGAAAAACAGAAACTTCTACGCCCAGTAAAATAATTTTCAAAAATCATAGAAGCGTTCTTTTGATCTGTTTTTTTTACAAATTTCCAAGGTTTTTCTAAATTTTTAGAGTTTTTGGATTTACAGAAGTATTCGAAGTTTCCAGATTGCTACAGTCTGTTCTGTTCTGTTGTTTGTTTATTTTAATGAATCTATAGGTAGTATTGGGGGGGGGTATGAACCATGGAGAAGTTGGAATACAGTAAATATTACACAAACATAAATAAAAAATGAGTTAAAAACAGTACCAAAAAGTGGCGATTTATTTTCTTATACTAACGGATCTCATGAGTTTTCTGTTGAGTTTTGTGTTGTGAAGTTTTCAAGTTTTGGGTAAAGATTTGATGGACTACGGAATAAGGAGTGGAAAGAGCCTAAGATTGGGGATGTCCAAGGCACCCCAAGGTAATGTTCAAGGACAACCAAGCATCTAAGCTTGGGGATTCACCGGATGGCATCACCTCTTTCGTCTTCGTCTATCGGTAAATTTACTTGAGGCTATATTTTTATTCACCACATGATATGTGTTTTGCTTGGAGCGTCTTGTATGATATGAGTCTTTGCTTTTTAGTTTGCCATAATCATCCTTTCTTTACACACCTTTTGAGAGGGGCACACATGAATCTTGATTTATTAGAATACTCTATGTGCTTCACTTATATCTTTTGAGCTAGGCAATTTTGCTCTAGTGCTTCACTTATATCTTTTTAGAGCACGGCGGTGGATTTATTTTATAGAAATTGTTGAACTCTCAAGCTTCACTTATATTATTTTGAGAGTCTTTCTAAACAGCATGGTAATTTGCATAGGTTATGAATTTAGTCCTAATATGATGGGCAACCAAGAGGGATATAATAAAATCTTTCATATAAAGAGCATTGAATACTATGCAAACTTTGATTCCTTATGATTGTTTTGAGATATAAAGATGGTGATATTAGAGTCATGCTAGTGAGTAATTGTGGATTGGTAGAAATACTTGTGTTAAAGTTTGTGATTCCCGTAGCATGCACGTATGGTGAACCGTTATGTTATGAAGTCGGAGCATGATTTATTTGTTGATTGTCTTCCTTATGAGTGGCGGTCAGGGACGAGCGATGGTCTTTTCATACAAATCTACCCCCCTAGGAGCATGCGTTTAGTACTTTGTTTTGATGACTAATAGATTTTTACAATAAGTATGTGAGTTTTTTATGACTAATGTTGAATCCATGGATTATACACACTCTCACCCTTCAACCATTGCTATCCTCTCTAGTACCGCGCAACTTTCACCGGTGAGCATCGAGGGTTTTAGGAGGTTCCCCATCTCCATGAGTAGCAAGTACCACTAATTGTTTTGGTGTTTCATGTTCCATATCCATAACTAAAGATAGAGAACAACTTAGAACAAAAAACAAAAACTACTTAGTGATAAAGCAAACAAGCACACACGAGAATATTCACCCCACGCTATTGCTCCCCGGCAACGGCGCTAGAAAAAGGTCTTGATAACCCACAAGTATAGGGGATCATTTGTAGCCTTCTCCGATAAATAAGAGTGTCGAACCCAACGAGGAGCTAAAGGTAGAACAAATATTCCCTCAAGTTCTATCGACAACCGATACAACTCTATGCACACTTGACCTTTGCTTTATCTAAAACAAGTATGAAACTATTTTGCAAGAATAAAACTATGAGTACTTTGCGAGAATAAAACTACGAATAAATTGCAAGGTAATAAAAGTAGATAGCTTTTGTCAACAAGAAAGTCATTTGTCCTTAGGCAATTGATAAGTAGAGCGGTAATCATTCTTGCAATTTTACATGATGGAGAGGCATGAGCTAACATACTTTCTCTACTTGGATCATATGCACTTATGATTGGAACTCTAGCAAGTATCCGCAACTACTAAAGATCATTAAGGTCGTAAAACCCAACCATAACATTAAGTATCAAGTCCTCTTTACTCCCATATGCAACAACCCACTTATCCGTGTTTAGGCTTCTGTCACTCCTGCAACCGACAATAAGCGAATCATGAACATATTACAACACCCTACAACAAGGACCCCTCACGTTTTCGCGACACGGAGGGCACCTTAGGACAGCACCATAAATAAAATATACACTCATACCAACCAAGATCTCGATTAGCCCACAAGACAAAACGAATCTACTCAAACATCATAGGATAACCACATGTCGTTGAAAAATAATATATAGTGTTGAGCACCGTGTTTAAGTAGAGATTACAGCGATGAGAAGAGGTGTTACACCACTGCATAGAGGGGAAGAGAGTTGGTGTTGACGGCAGCGAGGTTGTTGGTGTAGATCGCCGTCACAATGATTGCCCCAGCGGCGTTCCAGTGCCATCGGGAGAGAGCCCCCTCCTTCTTCTCCCTTGGCCTCCCCCTAGATGGGAGGAGAGTTCCCCCTCTGGTCCATGGAATCCATGGCGGCATAGGGGCGGGAGCCCCTCTGAGATTGGATCTCCCTCTCTGGTCTCTTCTGTTTTGCGTTCCTGTTTTCTAGCCCTTCACCGTTTCTTAAATTCCCAAAAATCTATAACTTTGATTGCGCTGAAATTGTTACACGATGTTTTCCATAAATTATCTTTCTGTGACCGAAGAAGGGCCCGGACCGACTTATGGGGAGGGCACAAGACACTTGGGCGCGCCAGGGGTGCCCGACACGCCCTGGTGGGTTGCGGAGGCCGTGGGCCTCCGTTTGCGTTGATTCCACGTCCCAAAAATCACATATATTCCAAAATAATTCTCTATAAATTTTTATCGCATTTGGACTTCTTTGATATGGATTTTTCTATGAAACAAAAAACATGCAACAAATAGGAACTGATACTAGGCACTGGATCAATAGGTTAGTCCAATAAATCATATAAATTATTGCCAAAAGTATGTAAAAATTGTATAATATTGGCATGGAACAATAAAAAATTATAGATAAGATGGAGACGTATCACCTCCTACTGGATTGATACCTTGGTTTTTAACTGAGGGAAATACTTATCTCTAGTTTGCTGTACCACCCTTTCCTCAATCAACGCAACCTCAAGAAGTAGCAGAAACATTTTTATGATATAAATGATTATATATTGACAGGGCTATTATGTTACTATTGGAAATATACCCTAGAGGCAATAATAAAGATGTTATTATCATATTCTCTGTTCATGATAAATGTTTATTATCCATGCTAGAACTTTATTGATTGGAAACTTAAATACATGTGTGACATAAACAACATCGTGTCGCTAGTGAGGCTCTACTAGACTAGCTCGTTGATCAAAGGTGGTTAAGGTTTCCTAAGGATAGGAATGACTTGTCATTTGATAACGGGATCACATCATTAGGAGAATGATGCAATGGACAGACCCAACCGTAAACTTAGCATCACATCATATCACTTTGTTTATTTGTTATAACTTTCTTCATGTCAAGTATCTGTTCCTTAGACCATGAGATCAGCTACTCCTGAATACCATAATAATGATTTAGGGGTTATCAAACATCACTTTGTAACTGGGTGATCATAAAGGTGCTCTATAGGTATTTTGGAAAATGTTTATTGGGTTGCATGGATCGAGACTGGGATTTGTCGCTTAGTGTGACAGAGAGATATCTCTAGGCGCTCTCGGTAATACAAAATCATAAGAAGCTTGCAAGCATGTGACTAATGAGTTTAGTCACGAAGATCTTTTATTACAAAATGAGTAAAGAGACTTTTCAAAAATTATATTGATCTAGATATGGAGATACCGATGATCAAATCTCGGGCAAGTATCACATAGTCGGACAAAGGGAATTGTACACAGGATTAACCAAATCCTCGACATCGTGCTTCAACTGATAAACATCTTCGTTGAATATGAGGGAAGAGATATGGGCCTCTAGGTCCCGCTATTGATTGTTGATCGAAAAGGAGTCTCGGTCATGTCTTCATGTTCTCGAACCGGTTGGGTCACACTTAACGTTCGGTAGCGCTTGTAACATCCCAATTTTCAATTTCGATGTTATACATAGATCATCATATGCATATCATATTTTTTTTTTGCATTTGTTGTGATCTTAGAAATCTTAAGCAACTCAAGGACCCAAGGAGAGAGTTGGAGGTTTCACAAAATTCATATTTGAATTTATTTTAAACTTGAGAGGATCAATTTGATTTTAACATTTTTCTCTCAAATTATTTCCAATAATCTATACCTACTAATAAAAGAAATAGGTATACTTAGTCCATCATGCTATTTTGTAGAACCCCCCTTGATGTTTTTGACATTAAACCCGTAGTGCATATCAACTGTTTTTTAAAATACCCATATCTTCTAAACCATAACTCCAAATTTAACATGTTATATATAAAATTTGATTAGAAAAATATGTAGAATCTGAATATGATGTTATTTTAACTGTTAGCAATTTAAAAAAAAAAATACTAACTAGGCTGCAATGTTAATCAACAATGCATTATCCATCTTTTTTTCATACCGATACTGATTCAGATTGGGGGTGAACACCTCAGCAAAATCAGGATTGGACATGCATGACAAGAAATAAAAGGACCCAATAAAGATGGGTGGCCCGCTATAAAATAAATAAAAAAATGCAGATGAGATCCGATAAAGATGAGATGTTGCGCTATGCTCCTATATATAAGAAGAAAAAAGAGAGGACATGCATGAAAAAAGTGAACATGACAAAAAATAAAATAAAAGACAAATTTGATACTACCCCGTCCCATAATATAAGAGCATTTTTGACACTAGTGTTATGTAAAAAATGCTCTTATATTATGGGACGGAGGGAGTAAGATATAAATAGTGATGAAACAGGGGCCAATACATATGACATGTATGACAAGAAATAGTGATGACATAGGGGCGCAAGTACCTGCGTCAACAGGAGACCATACAAGAATGTTTTTTTCCAGACAAAAAGTATCTTTTAGTGATTAAAAAATCATGTATCTTTTTAACAACTTTTGTAACAACTCTTCATGTAATTAAAAAATAGCTACAAATTCTCAGATTATAGAACATTTTTTGTAAATTAAGAGCGTTTGGTATTTTTTTCTCCCGTTGCAACGCACGAGCCTTTTTGCTAGTAAAAATAAAGGAGGGAACATAATATGACTTCTTCAACCTAAGAGAAATATTGGAGAAAGGATTTTAAAATCAAATTATTATTTTATTGGTATTTTTATTTGCTATTTTATTTGAATTAGGAAAAAATTGCATTTTTGAAAATTGCATATTAGTTCAGAAAAACGTTCATCTTGTCCTAAATATTAGGTATGGACGGTGA
Source organism: Aegilops speltoides (assembly GCA_021437245.1). Taxonomy (NCBI): domain Eukaryota; kingdom Viridiplantae; phylum Streptophyta; class Magnoliopsida; order Poales; family Poaceae; genus Aegilops; species Aegilops speltoides. The sequence goes on from CM038142.1 coordinate 379,349,246, forward strand.
AAATTGTTTCTGGAATTTTTTTAGAATTGTTTTTTAGAATTTTTTTATTTATTTAGGATTTTTCTTTCGTAGCGTAATTATCTTAAAAAAAAGTCTTCGAACCGACTGGGCCGAAACCCAGCCGGCCCAACTCGCCTGCGCCGCCTTCCCGACGCGCCGCCGCAGCCGTGCCTGTGCCGGACTCCTTGGAGTTCGTGTCGCCGCCGCCGTCGCCCGACTTGGAGGCCAAGTCGGAGCCCCGAGACCCCCCTCTTTATAAGGCCGGCCCGAATCCCCTTTTGCCTCTTGTCCTGCCCTGCCGTCGCAACCACTGGTGCAGTGCCGCCGTCTGCTTTCGCGCCGCCACGCCAGACGCCGCCGTTGTCCTGCCGCCGCCGCCATCGCCGGCGGTTAATCTCGTGAACTGGTAATAACCGTTCGGTCTTTTCCGGGGTTTTTTACCGTTTAGTCGGTTCAGTAGTTAGATCGTTTTATTTTTTTAGGTTTACTTATTTAACGAACGTTCGTTCGTTTGTTCGTTTTAACGGATAGTTTTCATCAGATTAATTCTGTTAGCGAACGTTCGCGCCATAGTTTTTTTCTTTTTAGTTTATTTTCGGCCAGGGACCTATCTGCGAATAGTTTTCTCACGTTTTAGGCCCTGATCTTAAAACTAGTGTAACTTTTTACTCGTTTGTCCAAATTAGATAAAACCAGTCTAACTCTTCGTTACGATCTGTTCTTTATAGTTAACCAACTTGAACATGATTTTGACACTGTAAAATTTGACCTTAGTTCTGATTAGTAAACGATCTTGTTTCGTTCGTTTCTCGAGTTCCATTTCTCCATTTGAGTTGTTTCTTTTTGCAAATCGTAGCTAATCACATGTACCTACTGTTAAGATCTAATACACATGATAATAATGTTGTTAGGTTTTACTTTCTGTTAGTCTAAGCCGTATGCTTGTTTCGTGTTTGATTTGGATCTTTTCTCGGGTTTCTTGTTGTTTCGTTTGAGTGATTGCTTATGTATGCTACTGTTTCTCTACGCTAGATTACCTGGAGTGCGAAGGTTGTTACTACGAATCTCTAGAGTTTGCAGGTCGTCAGCAAGGCAAGTTACACTTTGATCATACCCTTCTATACCCAGTTTTTACTATGCATTAGTGTTACCCCTCAAATATTTGCATGAGTAGGATTGGGAACATGTGGTTTGGTTGTAGTATTTGAGGTAGGAACCTAATACCTTTTGATCCCCCCGGGAATATACGTTATGCTTATCTATTGCTTAGCCATGCTCATAGACGGGGATTGGATCGTGATTTCACATGGAAGTTTTGAGAGTTATTAATCTTGGATAACATTAAGATGACAACTTTAATATACATCTGGGTGGATTGGTTGAGGCACCTAGGGAACCCAGTGTTGTCTATTTAAGGAAATCCTGGAGTACCCGTGTGATTTTTCCTTCGGTTCGCCATCCAGGTTCAAAGGGATCATATGATATTTCATGCTTAGAAACTTCTGTGTGCAGCCACAAGCCATTATGGGCTCTGGCATAGTTGAGTAAGTTGCATGAGCTCTCGAAGAGGTGGACTAGCAGATGTAGGGGAAAGTAGGTGTACCGGTCTGCCCGGAGTAGAGAGTAAGTGCTTCAGAAAGACTGTGTCTCAATCATTCGATCATGGATGCGGTCGAGTCTTGTGGGGAAAAGTGCGCAAACCTCTGTAGAGTGTATAAACTAATCATGGTTAGCCATGTCCCCGGTTATGGACATCTTGAGTATCTGGAATTGGATATTATTGTTGATCTCATCACTCTTTAACTAATTGATTGGGTATAATGATGATACTTTTAATTGGGATTTGAGTTGGGGGAACCTTCTCAAATATTGGACAACTTGGGTGTAGTTAAATAAATTTATTCCTTTGTTGTAGGAAAAAAACTAGCTTTATGCAAAATCATAAACTTAGATCCTCCACCAGCCAAATATTGCATGTAGATATAGTTCTTGCATTTCATTGCTTTACAGTGTAACTCTGCCAGCATATTCAACGTGCTGACCTACACGGCTGCAACATCTCATGTTGCAGACTACTCAAACGACGAACAAGGTGCGATAGGTCGTTGTCTTGCACTCAGCTATGCCGTTGGAGTTGATGGACTCAAGCTTCCGCAATTATTTAGTTTAGACGGCCTTCAGCCATGATATTTATGTGTAATCATACTCTTTATGAGGACTCGATGTAATAAGTGTGTGATTGAACTCTGTTATAGTTCATCGAGTACTGTGCGTGTCAGCATTACCGACCCAGGGATGACACTGATGCACAGAGACTTCGGTCCATTCGGATCATGGTCGCTACAAGATGGTATCAGAGCACACACTGACTGTAGGATGCGACCACTAGAATAAGCCACATGATTTCTCTTCTCTTCTCATTTCTAATTCTCCTCTATTTCTACTCTATAGATGGCGGATCCCAGGAATAAGTTCACTCAGCCAAATGACGACACTCATTTCGGACGACACTTGAAGGAAGTCGCTAAGTACCTGAACATCAGACTACCAAGCTTCACGGGGACTTTCTCTGCAACAGTACCGGAAGAGGAGCGCTGGAAGATCAAAGTCTAGGTACCTGGGAGGACATTTGCGCCAACAATGGAGCCTATTGATTTCTACCTGGATGCGCCAAGCTGGAGTTTAGGAAAGAGCATGGCATCCCATATCATCTTTGGACGCATATGTGAGGTGTATCACCAGGAGCTGGAGAACACCATTTACCAAATATGTGGCCGCCGAGATGAAGAATGGGAGATGATTTGTACCAGGAGGGATGGATCAATTGCAGCCTACACTCAGGAGATGGGAGATCATATTCGTCGACAAGAGAATCAACAAGTTATCAACATGAAGAAGATCAAGAAGCTGATGAAGAGAAACAACAAGCTATAAGAGGAACTCAAGTTTACACGCGATGGATATGAGGAAGAGATTGCCGTACTACTAGAGAATCATGAAGACCTGAAGAGGAAGCTAGGACTACCAGTGGAGAATCACAAGCGAGAACCAGCAAAAGAGATCCGTTTGGAGGACTACATCATCCTGGATGACACCATCATGGATAGTGATGCAAATGATGATAGCGATGACGACTACGTTGACGAAGCTGGAGCAAATATTATGGAGTCTTCCTCTGATAAAAAATTTCTAGATGACCACCATGTAAATAGTAGTATTCCTCCAAGTAGTTAGCAATGATCGAGTTTGTAATCATAGGTTAGATCGTTTGTGTAAATCTCGTGTGCTATTGAATGAAGTGAATTGATTGTGTTTGTCTCATGAGCATATGGGTAGTGAATCTCTCTTAGACCTCATTCTATTCTGTTTTCTCACCCCTTCTAACCCATCAAATGCCTCCGAGACGTGACAATGGATTTGCATTCCCACTAGAGCTCACTCAGTCGATCCAGCAGCAGAATGCCTTGATGCATATACTAGTTCAGAACCAGAACCTAGGCAAAAACAACAACAACAACAACCCACCGCCACCACCCCCTATTGACCACCTAGCCCGTTTTCTAAGGTTGAATCCACCGGTGTTCTCTAGTAGCACCGAGTCGATTGTTGCAGATGATTGGCTCCGCAAGATTGGAAGAGAGTTGACCACTGCAGGATGCACATATGCAGAGAGAGTGCGCTTTGCTGCACATCAGCTTGACGGATCCGCAACATCTTGGTGGGAGAATTTCACCGCCACTTACCCCATTGATACAGTTACATGGGATCAGTTTCAGAGGCTTTCCGCACTGCCCATGTTTCAGCAGGAGCTATGAGTATGAAGAAATGCAAGTTTTGCAACTTGCACCAAGGAGGGCGTACAGTGGGCCAGTATGTGGATGAGTTTAGCAAGTTAGCACGCTATGCCCCCGATGATGTGGCCACAGATGCTGCGAAGTAGGAGAAGTTTCTTGAGGGACTCAATGATGAGCTGAGCATGCAGTTGATGGTCGCAACCTTCAACAACTACCAGGAGTTGGTAGACAGGGACCTCATGATTGAAGGCAAGCAAAGACAGATTGATAATCGCAAGAGGAAGTATGGACAGGGGAGGTACACTTCTGGAGCTCAGCAGCAGCCCCGCTATTCCCCGTACTCTGGAGGACATACCCACAACCATGGAGGCCATAACCATGGAGGACATACGCACAATGGAGAAAGTTCGCACAACCACAGTGGCCCCAAGAATGGCAATGGGAATGGAGGAAGCAGCAGCCAGAACCGTTCCAACCCCGCAACACCAGCCAAGAGGGATCTGAGCCAAATTACGTGTTTCAAGTGCGAGAACACCAGACATTATGCCATTGAATGTCCTGAAGCAAATAATGGAAATGGCAATGGAGGTTCTGCAAAGAAGCCTAACCCCTTCACCAAAGGTCAGGTCAACCACGTCAGTGTGGAGGAGATTGCGGATCAACCCGACGCAGTTGTCGGTAAGTTTTTGATTAATGCATTCACCGCACTTGTTCTTTTCGATACTGGTGCATCGCATTCATTCATATCAAGGGGATTTGTGGATACGTATAAATGGCCAACCGTAGCCCTTAAGTCACCTATGTTAATAAGTTCCCCAGGAGCAGAGTATATGGCTAGTAGGGGATGCTATCAGTTGCCAGTAACCATAGGTAGACATGTTTTCCCCACCGACCTGATTGTTCTAGAGTCACAAGGATTGGATGTGATACTAGGCATGGATTGGCTATCCAAGTTTGAGGGAAATATCGATTGCGCCAGTAAATCAATTCTTCTCACCACCCCAGAAGGAAAGAGGATCAAATATGTATCCCAGCATGCACCAAGGAGAACTCAGGTGAATTCCTTATCAGGAGTTGTTCAGGAGGAAGTACCAGTGGTGAAGGATTATCCCGACGTATTTCCAGAAGAGTTACCAGACATGCCACCGGATCGAGACATTGAGTTTTTGATTGAGTTATTACCATGCACCGGACCAATATCCAAGAGAACATATCGGATGCCAGTAAAAGATCTAGAGGAAATTAAGAAGCAGATTAAGGAGTTATTGGAGAAAGGTTACATTCAACCAAGTTCATCACCTTGGGGAGCCCCAGTGCTTCTAGTGGAGAAGAAGGATGGATCTTCAAGGATGGTTGTTGATTATCGTGCACTGAATGAGGTGATGATCAAGAACAAATACCCTCTGCCGATGATCAATGATTTGTTTGACCAGTTGCAAGGAGCTAAAGTTTTCTCCAAGATCGATCTTCGATCAGGTTATCACCAGTTGAAGATCCGGGAGTAGGATATACCTAAGACAGCCTTTACCACAAGGCATGGGCTATATGATTATACAGTTATGTCATTTGGTTTGACTAATGCACCTGCCTATTTCATGAGTATGATGAACAAGGTGTTTATGGAGTTTTTGGATAAGTTCGTCGTGGTGTTTATTGATGATATATTGGTCTACTCGAAGAATGAAGAAGATCATAAGGAGCATTTGCATTTGGTTCTTGAGAATCTCATAGAACATCAGTTGTATGCCAAGTTCAGCAAATGTGAGTTTTTGTTAAAGGAAGTTGGATTTCTCGGACATGTTATATCAAGAGAAGGAATAGCACTAGACCCTACCAAGGTTGCTTCTGTTACTAAATGGTTGGCACCCACCTCAGTTGGAGAGATTAGTAGTTTTCTTGGACTCGCAGGTTATTACCGGAGGTTTATTGAGAATTGCTCCAGGATTGCAAAGCCCATGACAGAGTTATTGAAGAAGGAGACCAAGTTTAAATGGACTAAGGATTGTGAGGCCAGTTTTCAGGAGTTGAAGAAATGTTTGGTTACAGCCCCAGTGCTGATTCTCCCAGACCAACGTAAGGATTTCCAAGTATATTGCAACGCTTCACGTCGAGGACTTGGAGGTGTGCCTATGTAGGAAGGAAGAGTTGTTTCATATGCCTCACGACAGCTTCGACCTCATGAGTTGAATTACGCTATGCATGATTTGGAGTTAGCAGCAGTAGTGCATGCGCTGAAGACATGGAGACACTTTCTCATCGGAAACCTTTGTGATGTTTGGAGATAGTTCCGAGAGGTTATGCTTGGAGATAACAGATGACCTTCGAGAGCTATGCTTGGAGATAGTTCCACTCTTTTGGGTAAGATCAGAGAAGCCTAGAAGACGGACAAGGAGATTGCTGAGATAAAGGAAAGGATGAGCAAAGGAAAGGCTAAAGGATTTCGTGAGGATGAGAGCAACACCTTATGGTTTGAGGATCGCATATATGTGCCTAATGACCCTGAGATCAGGAAGTTGATTCTTCAGGAGGCCCATGATTTGCCTTACTCGATTCACCCAGGCAACACTAAGATGTATCTAGACTTGAAGGAAAGTTTCTGGTGGACAGGAATGAAGAAGGATATTGCCGAGTATGTAGCAGTATGTGATGTATGTCAGAGAGTCAAGGCAGAGCATCAGAAGCCAGCCGGATTGCTACAACCATTGCCGATACCCGAATGGAAGTGGGATAAACTTGACATGGACTTTATCACCAGATTACCCAAGACTCGTTCCGGCTATGACTCTATCTGGGTTGTAGTCTATCGTTTGACGAAAGTAGCTCATTTCATCCCGGTGAAGACAACTTATATGAGTGCTAAGTTGGCAAAGATATACATGACCAGGATTGTATGTCTGCATGGAGTTCCGAGGACCATTGTATTAGACAGAGGAACCCAGTTTACTTCAAAGTTTTGGAATCAGTTGCATGAAACTTTGGGTACTAGGCTAGAGTTTAGTACAGCCTTTCATCCACAGATGAATGGACAGACCGAGAGAGTCAATCAGATTCTGGAAGACATGTTGAGAGCTTGCGCGCTAGAATATGGATCTAGTTGGGATGACAATTTGCCATATGCAGAGTTCTCTTATAACAACAATTATCAAGCCAGTTTGAAGATGGCCCCTTTCGAAGCCTTGTACAGAAGGAGGTGTAGGACACCGTTATCATGGGGTGAAGTTGGAGATCGACAATTGTTCGGACTAGACTTAATCAAAGACTCAGAAGAGAAGGTTAAGGTTATTTGTGACAGACTCAAGGTAGCCTAGTCCAGGCAGAAGAGTTATGCGGATACTAAACAGAAAGAGATAGTTTACAAAGTCGGAGACAGAGCGTATCTTCGTGTGTCCCCACTTTGAGGAGTTAAACGTTTTGGAGTCAAGGGAAAGCTAGCACCACGTTTTGTGGGACCATACAGAGTTTTGGAACGCATGGGAGAAGTTGCGTACAAGTTGGAATTGCTAGAAGGATTGTCAGGAGTTCATGATGTGTTTCACGTTTCCCAGTTGAAGAAGTGCCACGCAGAGATGGACGATATTCCTTTGAGAGATACAGTGCCCCTGGAAGCAATTCAGTTAGATAGTGATTTGAACTATGAAGAGATGCCCGTCAAGATTCTCGAGTTTTCCAGTCGAGTTACTCGCAACAAGGTTATCAAGTTTTGCAAAGTTCAGTAGAGCCACCATACCGAGGAGGAAGCCACCTGGGAGCGAGAAGAAGATCTCCGCAAAGACCATCCAAACCTTTTTGCTGACCAGCCCGAATCTCGAGGGCGAGATTCTTCTTAAGGGGGTAGGTTTGTAACATCCCAATTTTCAATTTGGATGTTATACACAGATCATCATATGCATATCATATTTATTTTTGCATTTGTTGTGATCTTAGAAATCTTAAGCAACTCAAGGACCCAAGGAGAGAGTTGGAGGTTTCACAAAATTCATATTTGAATTTATTTCAAATTTGAAGAGAGGATCAATTTGATTTTAACATTTTTCTCTCCAATTATTTCCAATAATGAAAATAAATGAGGGAAGATAATATGAGTTCTTCAACCTAAGAGAAATATTGGAGAAAGGATTTTAAAATCAAATTATTATTTTATTGGTATTTTTATTTGCTATTTTATTTGAATTAGAAAAAATTTTGCATTTTTTGAAATTTGCATATTAGTCCAAAAAAGTATTCATCTTGTCCTAAATATTAGGTTTGGACGGTGAAAATTGTTTCTGGAATTTTTTATATTTATTTAGGATTTTTCTTTCACGGCATAATTATTTAAAAAAAAAGTCTTCGGAGCGACTGGGCCAAAACCCAGCTGGCCCAACTCGCCCGCTCTGCCTTCCCGACGCGCCGCCGTAGCCGTGCCCGCGCCAGACTCCTCGGAGTCCGTGTCGCCGCCGCCGCCCGACTTGGAGGCCAAGTCGGAGCCCCGGGACCCCCTCTTTTTAAGGCCGGCCCCGACCCCCTTTTGCCCCTCGTCCCGCATCGCCGCCGCAACCGCCGCCCCCAGTGCTGCCGCCCCGCTCGCTCTGCCGTCCCGATCCACCGTCGCCACCGCCGACCGGTTAACCCCGGCGAACTGGTAATAACCGTTCGGTCTTTTCCAGTTTAGTCGGTTTGGTAGTTAGATCGGTTTATTTTTTTAGGTTTATTTATTTAATGAACATTCGTTCATTTTAACGGGCATTTTTCGTCAAAGTAGTTCTGTTAGGGAACGTTCGCGCCGTAGTTTTTTTTAATTTTTAGTTTATTTTCGGCCAGGGACCTATCCGTGAATAGTTTTCTCGCATTTATCCCCTGATCTTAAAACTAGTGCAACTTTTTACTCGTTTGTCAAAATTAGATGAAACCAGCACCTAAATCTTCCCTACGATATGTTCTTTCCAGTTAACCAACTTAAACATGATTTTGACACTGTAAAATTTGACCTTAGTTCAGATTAGTAAACGATCTTGTTTCGTTCTTTTCTCGAGTTTCATTTCTCTGTTTGAGTTGTTTCTTTTTGCAAATCGTAGCTAATCCACATGATAATAATGCTATTAGGTTTTACTTTCTGTTAGTCTAAGCCGTATGCTTGTGTCGGATTTAGGGTCCCGGCAAAACCCTTGAGGTTCGAACACTGGGGTGCGCACGAAGATTTCCCCCTACTGAATCTCGCCCTCAGCCTCGCTGCGATCTCTAAGCTTAGCTCGGTGAACTCACAACACAAGAGTCACAAGATTTATACTGGTTCGGGCGACCATTGTGGTGTAATACCCTACTCCAGTGTGGTGGTGGTGGATTGCCTCTTGGGCTGATGATGAACAGTACAAGGGAAGAACAGCCTCCTGAGGAGAGGTGTTCTTGTGCTTGGTGGGTGCGAGGATGAACTGAGTTCGTTTCTGTCCCCCTTCTACTGTGGTGGCAAGTCCTTTTTATGGAGGCCTTGGTCCTCTCCCGAAATATTGAGCGGGAAGGGATCCAACAACGGCCAATTTGAAAGGGGACAGCTAGTACAAGCTATTCTGACCAAAGGTGGTCCTTGCCTGTCAAAGGCGCTGGTGGTGACGCTGTCTTGGGCTCCACGATGACCTCCGTCCTGCCGTCTTGTTGGTCTTGGTCGTGTTGCACCGATATGGAAACCTTTGCCTGATGCCTCGGTACTCCGCGCCTGCGCTTGCCCCCTTAGCACCAAAGGGGAAACGAGGACACTACGCGCACTGGCGCCCACCTGGCCTTGGTCGTCATGGCTTGCGTCACAGGAACCTCGCGAGGTACCCCTTGCCTTGATCTCTCCGCCCCCTCGCGAGCCTGCCTGGTGAGGCCGCTCCTGGGGAGGCCTTGTGCCGTACGCCTCGCGAGGCTTGGCCCCTCGCAAGGGTCTCGAGTGTTGGTTGACGAAGATGGGCTGTACTGGGCCGCTGGTGGAGCCACGCCGTGGGCCGCAAGCAGGCAAGTCTGGGGACCCCCGTTCCCAGAACACCGACAGTAGCCCCCGGGCCCAAGGCGCGCCCGGGCTTGGCTTAGGAGCGAAGCGAAAGGGCAAGTTTGGAGCGCTGCAGGCCCCAACAGCCTGCAACCTTGGTTGACATGTGGCGACTGATTGGACGTGGGTGTCTCCACTTCCCCATGTTGCCCCAATATCCGCCTGGCTAGGCGGCCACGGCACCCTACACAGTTATTTCCTCCGTGCAGGCGGCGTGCTTCCTATCCTCCCTTCCTCCTCGAGCCCCTGCTTCCGCTCCCAATTTGACTCGAGCTCAGTCCCCTCCATTGCCATGGCGCTGACTCGCACGGAGAAAGGGAAGAAGCCTCTGTCCTCAGCCAACCTGCCCCTGACAATCGAGCCCTCCGTCGGCCGATCGCGGGTGCTCAACCGGGAGGCCATGGGCAAGGTCCGCCCTGCGCTCGCTTCCAGCTTCAACGAGTGGGGAGGGACGGTGGCTTGACCTGCGTTCCGAGCCCCCATTGATAGGACAGCCACCGAGGTTCGATTCTTCGTTGATGCCCTGTGGGGTGGCCTGGTTCCCCCTTTCTCTGCCTTCTTCAATGCAGTGCTTTCCCATTACCAGATTCACATGCTGCATCTTGATCCCCAATCCGTTGCCCTTCTCGCTGTCTTCGCCTTCGTTTGCGAGGCCATGGTGGGCATTGCTCCTTCCGTTGCCCTCTTGCGCCATTTCTTCTTGCTGCATCTGACCGACCCCTCGCAGTGCTCGGGGTGCCTGAGCTTCCAGGCTGTGGTAGAGGCGGCCACCTCGGGGATTGATTTTGATCTCCCGGCGTCCACGAGCAAGTTCCGGATGCGGTGGGTGTACGTGGATGTTGGAGTGCTCAGCCCCCTACTCTCCCCTCCATCGCCGCCCACCATCCCCAACTCTGACTGGGGCCACGAGAAGCTCGCGAGCTCTCGCCTTTCCTTCGTGTGGCTCCATTTGAAGAGGTTGAGAGACCTTGGTGTGACTGCCCCCCAGGTGGTGAAGGAGTTCCTCCGGCGTCGTATTGCCCCTCTCCAACGCCATTCCCGACCGATGTGGGCCCTGGTCGGTGACCAGGATCGCATGAGGCTTCAGGAGTCGGGGCTCTCGCTCGAAGCGCAAAGGACGGTGCTTGAAGTCTTGACTGGTAACCCCTCGCCAGACGATATGTTGCAAGGGGGTTGTCTCTTGTATCTCTGCCCGAACAGGGTTGAGTTCGCGGGGCAGATGCCTTCCTTCGATGAATGGGGGCTGCGCCTGGTCGGCCTTGAGGGGCCTCGTGAGAATCCTATCGTCGCAGCTCCCCTCCTTGTCGCCAGCACCGAGCTTGCCCCAAGAGTGGGCACAGGGAGGCAAGCATCGCTGGAGGCCGGAGGCGCGGGTGTCGAGGTGCCGATGCTGCTTGAGGTTCCCGAGGCACCATCTTCAGGAACCCGTGAGGCTCGCCCTAAGGTAGTCGTTGAGGGGGAGATGTAGTCTGTGGCTCCCGAGGTCGAAGCTCCTAAGACCTCGGCAAGCCAGCATGAGGCGGAGCCTGATTGCTCTTCCCAGCTTGGCGCTCCTGAGGTCGACCGCCCGGGTACCTCTCCAACCGCACCCCGCACTAGCCTCCACGTCCAACGCCTTGGCCGGTTCCGCGTGGACTTCGCCGTGCTCCGTAGGGGAAGGAGTCTTCGAGCTGCAGTGGTGGCACCATCCGGCCGTTGAAACATAGGAAGTACATTGCCATAGACGGGTAAGTACCTTATCCTTGTACTTCCCCAATCGCTGCTTCCCTTCCTGACTGTGGCTCTTCAGGATCCCTCCTGCCAAGCCCGCGGAGTCTCCCGAGAAGCTACCTCCCCTAGCCTTACCTTCATCGCTAGCCTTGAGCGCCCCAAGCCTGCACGCCGCCCCTGGAGCGGGGTCAGCTAGAGAAGCAAAGCCTACCTACAAGGTGCATTGAGCCTGTGTCCTTGCTGCCTTCCCTTCGCAACCTTGCCTAGAGCGCGGCCAGCCTGCCCAGGGCTCCTCCTCTGGTCGTGGACGGTAGCTGGTTGGCGTCAATCCTGGGCTCCTCTTCAAGTGGTGAGCCAGCGTCGGTCAGGGTCCCTTGCGGGGCCTGGCCAGCGACCGTGGGGGCTCCAGCCCCCTGCCCCCTGCCGAGAGGGAGCGAGCCGCTTTGGATCCCGCCGATGGCACCCGTGACAGGAGACGACATCAGCCGCGTGCTCAAGTTTGCACACGAACGAAGCATCGTCCGCCACGAGTTCTTCCAAAAGGCGATGGATGCGATGGGCCAACTTGGTGGATAACTTGCGGATGTAGACACGCGCCTTGAAGCCGAGGGCCTACAGCTGATCAAGGAGCGGCAAAAAATGAAGGTGGCCATCAACCTCAGGCGCCACTAGCACGAGCTTGACAACGCTAAGGCCGAGGCGTCTCTTGCGACCTCGCGTGAGGCCTGCTCCCGAGCTTTGAAGGAGGCACGGGAAGTAGATCGTCGTCGCGAAATTGCAGAGAAGCGCGCGTGGGAGCTCCAAGCCTGGAGCGCTTCCTTGGAGTAGCAGGTGGAGGCGCGCCAAGCCACCCTTGCGTCGCTGAGGGGGACGCCTGTCGAGGAGGGGGAGGTCCTGAAGCATGAGGAAGCGCTGACGGTGGAGGCCACAGAGCGCAGTCTTGAGCTTGAGCAGTTGGAGACGAGGGAGAGCCAGGTTGCCCAAGCGGAGGACACAGTTGGTGCGCGCGAGGCCCGGGTCCAGGAGGAGGTCGATCGTCACATGGCCGAGGCTCGCGCAGATCTTGAGAGCAGGTATAACCTGAGGCTAAAACTGGTTGAAGCCGAGGTTGCGGGAAGGACTGCTGCCCTCAGGTCTAGGCTAACTGAAGCGGAACAGTGCGCGGAGGCTGCCGCAGCCACCCTGGTCTCGGCGCAGTCTGAGCTGGCCTCCGCCCGCGCCGAGCTGCTTCCTCTTCAGCAGCGGGTTGCCAATGCCGAGTCCATCGTGCAGCAAAACAAGGAGGAAGTGCTTCAACGGCGGATGTTGGAGCACGTGCACACCCCCATGCTCCAGGACCTCAGGAACAGGGCCAACGTGGCCCTGGGCAACATCTGTGATGAGAACGCCCTGCATCCCCACGAGACCGACTACGCCAGTCATCTCCGCTTCTTTACTGACGTGGTGATGCGCCTAGAGAACTGTTCCAAGAGATCTCACCAGCTTGTTGAGGAGAGGAGCCGCAGCCTGCTTGAGCGCGCATTTTCCCGCGTCTTCAGCCATCTTCAGAACACCTACCCCGACTTTGACTTTGATGCCACCATCACCCCGGTGCCCGAGGCCATCCGGGGCAACCTGGCGCGGTGGGTGGAGGATAACGTGGATGTGCTTGTTAGGGCCTTTGCTTCCAACGATGACGGGGTGGTAGTTGTGGCGGATGAAGGAGACATGGTCGACGATGGTGACAGCAGTGCCAGTGATGGTGATGGCGATGCCAGCGACAGCGCCAGCGGCGCCAACGATGCATCTGGAGGCGACCCGGGGGACACGGTGAGCGATATGTCTTACTGATCCCATGTTTCTCTGCTGTTTATCTTGCATACAGAAGCTCAGGCATGGCCCCAAAGGTTGTAAGAGCATTTTGGGAGGGGATGCCCCTCATGTAAAAAGATTGCCGTCTCTATGCTTTCAGGGCCAATGCTGAATATATGAGCCTACGGGCCCTGCGGCGAGCTTGCTGTTGTATTTTACCTTTAGCCAGGACAAGTCCTGAACCGGCTTGTGATGTTGTGAGTTTCCAGGGATCCCCTGAGGGACTTGCCAACCCGGTCGAAAGGACCTCGTGAGAGAAAGTGCCGGCCGTAGTATGGCATGCACGCAGCATACGTGCGCTTCGCCCAGCCCCGCCCGCGAGGGGCTCGCGAGGGGGAGGCAGTCGATGCGAACTCCAGATTAAGGCAGGAACCAGAACGCAAGAAATCACACGAACGAGAAAAGTCACCCTTCCCGCACACACAAATAAAAATTCAACTCCAACTTAAATCCGAAGCAAGGAAGCACGACTACAGAAAGGGAGTCAAAAAGAAAATGGCCGCGTCCGGCGCCTAGTCTAGTCTTCATGTCTTATCACCAGCGCGGAGCTAAGTGCTGCCACTGGGCGTGGGAGGGAGCCCCCGAGGCCCGAGGCTAGCACTCCTGAGGCTCCGGGGCGTGTACAGCCCCACTCATTATTACGTGAGAGTGTCACAGGCGGCGAGCTTCACACGCGTGAGCCTTACTTCGTATCGCCAGACGAGGGCTCCGCCTTGCGCCACCCTAGACCACCATTGGCAGCGACCGGAAACCAGGATGACGCCAAGGGGCAAAGGGGACGCCAGCGGCGCCCTCGGCGACCATGGGTCCTCTGCCAGGGGTAGGATTTGCAGCACCTCCCCGACAGAGGGCCTACCTCCGGGGGATGCCTTGCTCCGTGCGCCGTGGAGAGGGGCCTTGCTCCCGGCCCCTCTCCTATAGCCCCCAGTGCGCTCCTCCTGGTGGAAGGGAGGCTGCCGAGCTGGGGCAGTCGTCCGTTGCTGTGACCTGACCCTCCTGCGACCCATGGTTAGCATAAAATTGCTTCTGAGGAATTAGTGGTACCCGGTAGCTGCTGCTGCCGGCGCGGTTGGTGAGGCTCCCTTGAGGCTCCTGGAAGGGCTTGGCTTCCGGCGTCTCTTCCTCCCAGCCTGGCCCGAGGAACGAACCAGGGTCGTCTTCCAGCGCGTACTCCCGATCCACCATGCGGGGCACGTAAGCCTCCGAAGCCGCCGCCTCGAAGACTTTGCCGTAGTGCCCCACACTCCATATTGCCTAGCCTAGCGCACCATCTTGAGGATGGTAGGGCAGCAGCCCGACCAGGCCGTAGGCGGCAACGCGCATGCCCTCATTCATCGAAGGTGGTGCGGGCGCGACCTGGCGTCCGGTGCCAATGGTTGAGCTGGTGTCGATGAAGCCTTGGGGCGTGCTTGGGGGCACGGGGGCGCGGCGAGGTCCGTCGTGTGATCCGGTCGAGGCCCGGGGTGCAAGTTGGAAGCAGAAGGGCGGTGCCCCCGAGGCCACAACATCCAGGAGCTCGGCAACATGCTCCAGCAACGCATCCCGACCGCTCTGCATCAACCTGCATCGTAGCAGCTCCCGAACCACAGTGAGCGCGGCTCTCATGTTTGCTTGTTCCTGCCGGGTGTGCGGTGCTGTGGCCACGACGTGGCTTGAGGCCCTTGCGGCTGCCCGCACCTACCGCAGAGTAAGGGCAGGCGTCGTGTGACCAAGCCTCCCGTGCCCTGCAGCGTTCTGCGGTGCGCGGGCTGCCTTGGGCGTGGGGTTGAGGCCTTCTTGGGCAGGCGGCGTGGTTCGGGCTGGCCAGGCTGCCCAGCGGTCGGTGCTGGCCATCGGGTCGCCAAACATTGGACTCGCGGAGAGACGACGGGCTAACTGACGGAAGGAAAGCTCCGACGCACCCCTACCTTGCGCGCCAAATGTCGGATTTAGGGTTCCGGCAAAACCCTTGAGGTTCGAACACTGGGGTGCGCACAAAGATTTCCCCCTACCTAATCTCGCCCTCAGCCTCACCGTGATCTCTAAGCTTAGCTCGGTGAACTCACAACACAAGAGACACAAGATTTATACTGGTTCGGGCCACCTTTGTGGTGTAATACCCTACACCAATGTGGTGGTGGTGGATTGCCTCTTGGGCTGATGATGAACAGTACAAGGGAAGAACAACCTCCCGAGGAGAGGTGTTCTTGTGCTTGGTGGGTGCGAGGATGAACTGAGTTCGTTTCTGTCTCTCTTCTACTGTGGTGGCTAGTCCTATTTATGGAGGCCCTGGTCCTCTCCCCAAATATTGAGCGGGAAGGGGTCCAACAATGACCAATTTGAAGGGGGATAGCTAGTACAAGCTATCCTGACTAAAGGTGGTGCTCGCCTGTCAAAGGCGCTGGTGGTGACGCCATCTTGAGATCCACGATGACCTCCGTCCTGCCGGTCTTGTTGCACCGATATGGAAACCTTTGTCTGATGCCTCGGTACTCCGTGCTTGTGCTTTCCCCCTTAGCACCATAGGGGAAACGAGGACACTGCGCCCGCCTGGCCTTGGACGTCATGGCTTGCGTCACGGGAACCTCACGAGGTACCCTTTGCCTTGATCTCTCCGCCCCCTCACGAGCCTGCCTGGTGAGGCCGCTCCCAGGGAGGCCTTGCACCGTCCACCTCGCGAGGCTTGGCCCCTTGCGAGGGTCTCGAGTGTTGGTTGACGAAGACGGGCTGTACTGGGCCGCTGGTGGAGCCACGCCATGGGCCGCAGGCAGGCAAGTCTGGGGATCCCCATTCCCAGAATGCCGACGGCCTTTTTCGTGTTTGATTTGGATCTTTTCTCGGGTTTCTCGTTGTTTCGTTTGAGTAATTGCTTATGTATGCCACTGCTTGTCTATGGTAGATTAGCCGGAGTGCGAAGCTTGTTACTATGAATCTCTAGAGTTTGCAGATTGTCAGCAAGGCAAGTTACACTTTGATCATACCCTTCTATACCCTGTTTTTACTATGCATTAGTGTTACCCCTCAAATATTTGCACGAGTAGGATTGGGAACATGTAGTACTTGAGGTAGGAACCTAATACCTTTTGAACACCCAGGGAATATACGTTATGCTTATCTATTGCTTAGCCATGCTCTTAGACAGGGATTGGATTGTGGTTTCACATGGAAGTTTTGAGAGTTATTAATCTTGGATAACATTAAGGTGGCAAGTTTAATATACATCTGTGTGTATTGGTTGAGGCAGCTGGGGAACCCACTGTTATCTATGCAAGGAAATCTCGGAGTACCTGTGTGATTTTTCCTTCGGTTCGCCACCCAGGTTCAAAGGGATCATATGATATTTCATGCCTAGAAACTTCTGTGTGCAGCCACAAGCCATTATGGGCTCTAGCATAGTTGATTAAGTTGTGTGAGCTCTCGAAAAAGTGGACTAGCAGATGTAGGGGAAAGTAGGTGTACCGGTCTACCTGGAGTAGAGAGTAAGTGCTTCAGAAAGACTATGTCTCGATCATCCGTTCATGGATGCGGTTGAGTCTTGTGGGGAAAAGTGCGCAAACCTCTGCAGAGTGTATAAACTAATCATGGTTAGCCGTGTCCCCGGTTATGGACATCTTGAGTATCTGGAATTGGATATTATTGTTGATCTCATCACTCTTTAACTAATTGATTGGGTTTAATGATGATACTTTTAATTGTGATTTGAGTTGGGGGAACCTTCTCAAATATTGGACACCTTGGGTGTAGTTAAATAAATTTATTCCTTTGTTGTAGGGAAAAACTAGCTTTATGCAAAATCATAAACTTAGAGCCTCCACCAGCCAAATATTGCATGTGGATATAGTTCTTGCATTTCATTGCTTGACAGTGTAACTCTGCCAGCATATTCAATGTGCTGACCTACACGGCTACAATATCTCATGTTGCAGACTTCTCAGACGACGAATAAGGTGCAATACGTCATTTTCTTGCACTCAGCTATGCCGTTGGAGTCGATGGACTCATTTACCTTCGAAGCTTCCACAGTTATTTAGTTTAGATGGCCTTCGGCCATGATATTTATGTGTAATCATACTCTTTATGAGGACTCAATGTAATAAGTGTGTGATTGAACTCTGTTATAATTCCTCGAGTATTGTGCGTGTTAGCGTTACCGATCAAGGGATGATATTGATGCACAGAGACTTCGGTGCATTCCGATCGTGGGCGCTACAACGCTGCGATAGTATTGAGATAGATATTCATATGGTGAAGTATGAAGTTAGTTCGGAGTCTCGGATGGGATCCGGGACATCATGAGGACCTCCAGACAGATTTATATATGAAAAGTTGTTGTCGGGGTTCTGAAAGAAGTTTGTTTTTTTTCCGGTATTGTACCGGGAAGCTTCCAGAAGGTTGTGGAGGGTTTTAGAGGGGTCCGGAAGTATATCACTGGGTTCCACCAGCCACAAGGGCATGCATTGACAGAAGTCCCTAGCCTATTTGGGCCAGGCATACCAGCCCCCTAAGGCCCATGCGCCTGGGAAGGCAAAGCCTAGGGTTGGAGGTGCCTCCACCTACCTGGAGGGCACCCGACCCCCTTGGCCGCCGGCCCTATCCTTGGAGGAGGGGCCAAGGCTGGCCGACCCTTCCCACACCCCTATATAGAGTGGGGAGGGGTGTAGAGGTTGAACACACCAAACCCTTGTTGGAAATATGCCCTTGAGGCAATAAGAAATGGGCTATTATCATATTTCCCATTCATGATAAATGTTTATTATTCATGCTAGAATTGTATTGACCGAAAACTTAAATACTTGTGTGAATACATAAACTACATCATGTCCTAACCATGGACATGATTTGTCATTTGATAATGGGATCACTTCATTAGGAGAATGATGTGATGGACAAGACCCAACCGTAAGTGATAACCCACAAGTATAGGGGATCACAACAGTTTTTGAGGGTAGTGTATTCAACCCAAATTTATTGATTCGACACAAGGGTAGCCAAAGAATATTCTCAAGTATTAGCATCTAAGTTGTCAATTCAACCACACCTGAAAGACTTAATATCTGTAGCAAAATATTTAGTAGCAAAGTAGTATGGAAGTAACGGTAATGGTGGCAAAAATAACAGTAGTAGTTTTGTAGCAATCATAACAGTAGTAGCAACAAAAGTAACTTAGCAAAGATCAATATGAGACGAACTCATAGGCAATGGATCGGCAATGATAATTGTGTCGGGTGATATTCATCATGTAGCTGTCATAACCTAGGGTGACACAGAACTAGCTCCAATTCATCAATATAATATAGGCATGTATTCTGTATATAGTCATACGTGCTTATGGAAAAGAACTTGCATGACATCTTTTATCCAACCCTCCCGTGGCAGCGGGGTCCTAATGGAAACTAAGGGGTATTAAGGCCTCCTTTTAATAGAGAACCGAAACAAAGCATTAGCACTTAGTGAATACATGAACTCCTTAAACTACGATAATCACCAGAAGGAATACCAATTATTGTCACCTTGGGGTATGCGGATCATAGATCATAATAGGTGTCTACAACTTGCAAGATCGGATCAATACCACAAATATATTCATGGAAACATAAAGGGTTTAGATATGAATTCATGGCACTCGGGCCCTAGTGACAAGCATTAAGCATAGCAAAGTCATAGCAACATGAATCTCAGAACATAGTGGATACTAGGGATCAAACCCTAACAAAACTAACTCGATTACATGATAAATCTCATCCAACTCATCACCAACCAGCGAGCCTACGAAGGAATTACTCACTCCCGATGGTGAGCATCATGGAATTGGCGATGGATGAAGGTTGTTGATGATGACGGCGATGGATTCCCCTCTTCGGAACCCAAAACAGACTCCAGATCAGCCTTCTTGAGGAAGAACGGGAGGCGGCAGCGGCTGTGTATCGTAAAAAATGATGAATCCTTCTCTCTAATTATTTTGTCCCCGAAAGTGAATATATAGCATTGGATTTAGGGTCGAAGGAGGTCCAGGGGGCCCACAAGCCACCTAGGCGCACCCCAACGGGGCGCCCCCAGGCTTGCGGCCAATGGGTGGACCCCCTCTGGTTGATTCTTTCACCAGTATTTTTTATTAATTCCAAGAATATTCTCCATAAATTTTCAAGTCAATCTGAGAACTTTTATTTCTACACAAAAATAACTCCAAGGCAATTCTGCTGAAAACAACGTCAGTCAAATCATGCAAATTAGAGTCCAAAACAAGGGCAAAAGAGTTCAGAAAAGTAGATACGATGGAGACGTATCAACTCCCCCAAGCTTAAACCATTGCTTGTCCTCAAGCAATTCAGTTGACAAACTGGAAGTGACAAATAAAAACTTCTACAAACTCTGTTTGATCTTGTCATTGTAAATATGTCTAACTGATGTTCAGGTTTTCAACAAAGATTATGAACTAACCATACTCACAATAGCATTTAGGTCTCACATTTACTCATATCAATGGCATAATCAACTAGCGAGCAATAATAATAAATCTCGGATGACAACACTTTTCCAAAACAATCATGATATAATATGATATAATGGTATCTCGCTAGCCCTTTCTGATACCGCAAAACATAATGAAGAGTACCTCTGAAGACCAAGGACTGACTAGACATTGTAATTCATGGTAAAAGAGATCCAGTCACACTCATACTGAACATCAATTAATAACAAAGCATATAAATGACAGTGGTGCTCTCTAGCTGGTGCTTTTTATAAGAGGATGATGATCCACAAGTGTAGGGGATCTATCATAGTCCTTTCGATAAGTAAGAATGTCAAACCCAACGAGGAGCAGAAGGAAGTGACAAGCGGTTTTCAGTAAGATATTCTCTGCAAGCACTGAAATTATTGGTAACAGATAGTTTTGTGATAAGGTAATTTGGGGTAACAAGAAATGAAAGTAAATAAGGTGCAACAAGGTGGCCCAATCCTTTTTGTAGCAAAGGACAAGCCTGGACAAGTTCTTATATAGATAAAAGTGCTCCCAAGGACACATGGGAATTATCGTCAAGCTAGTTTTCATCACGCTCATATGATTCACGTTCGTTACTTTGATAATTGATATGTCGGTGGACTGGTGCTTGGGTACTGCCCTTTCTTGGACAAGCATCCCACTTATGATTAACCCCTATTGCAAGCATCCGCAACTACAAAAGAAGTATTAAGGTAAACCTAACCATAGCATGAAACATGTGGATCCAAATCAGCCCCTTACGAAGCAATGCATAAACTAGGGTTTAAGCTTCTGTCACTCTAGCAACCCATCATCTACTTATTACTTCCCAATGCCTTCCTCTAGGCCCAAAAAATGGTTAAGTGTCATGTAGTCGATGTTCACATAACACCACTAGAGGAGAGACAACATACATCTCATCAAAATACCAAACGAATACCAAATTCACATGACTACTAATAGCAAGACTTCACCCATGTCCTCAGGAACAAAAGTAACTACTCACAAAGCATATTATTGTTCATAATCAGAGGGGTATTAATATGCATTAAGGATCTGAACATATGATCTTCCACTGAATAAACCAACTAGCATCAACTACAAGGAGTAATCAACACTACTAGCAACCCACAGGTACCAATCTGAGGTTTTGGTACAAAGATTGGATACAAGAGATGAACTAGGGTTTGAGAGGAGATGGTGCTGGTGAAGATGTTGATGGAGATTGAACCCCTCCCGATGAGAGGATCGTTGGTGATGACGATGGTGATGATTTCCCCCGCCCGGAGGGAAGTTTCCTCGGCAGAACAGCTCCACCGGAGATTGGTTCCGCCAAGGTTCCGCCTTGTGGCGGCGGAGTTTCGTCCCATAAACTTGCTTATGATTTTTTCTAGGGTAAAAGCCTTCATATAGCAGAAGATGGCCACCGGTGGGCTGCCACGGGGCCCACGAGGCAGGGGGGCGCACCCAGGGGGGTAGGGCGCGTCCCCCCACCTCGTGGACGTTGGGTGGCCCCCCTCAGGTATTTCTTCCACTCAATATTTTTTATTAATTCCAAAAATGACTTTCGTGGAGTTTCAGGACTTTTGGAGTTGTGCAAAATAGGTCTCTAATATTTGCTCCTTTTCTAGCCCAGAATTCCAGTAGCCGGCATTCTCCCTCTTCATGTAAACCTTGTAGAATAAGAGAGAATAGACATACGTGTTGTGACATAACGTGTTATAACAGCCCATAATGCAATAAATATCGATATAAAAGCATGATGCAAAATGGACGTATCAACTCCCCCAAGCTTAGACCTCGCTTGTCCTCAAGCGGAAGCCGATAATGAAAAATATGTCCACATGTTTTGAGATAGAGGTGTTGATAAAATAAAATACGGACATGAGGGCATCATGATCATTCTTATGCTCAAGTAACAATCTATTCACAATGTCAAGTATGAATCAGAAACTTCATTGAAAACTAACAAACTGTAATCTCAGTCACTTAAGCAATTGCAATTTATGATAACATCGGAAAGAGTTAATATAAGAGCTTTTCAGCAAGTCCACATACTCAACTATCATTTAATCTTTCACAATTGCTAACACTCACGCAATACTTATGGCTATGAAGTTTTAATCGGACACAGAGAAAGATAGGGGCTTATAGTATCGCCTCCCAACCTTTTACCTCAAGGGTAATGTCAACAATAATAGTTCATGCCAACTTACATCCAATTGGAAAGGAAAGGTGCTTGCCAATAATAGTCCATCAGGATCTTTCCAACACGAGGTGCTTGCCAAAGGATAAAATGTAAAAAGGAAAGGTGAAGATCACCATGACTCTTGCATAAAGTATAAGACAAAAAGTAAAAGATTGGCCCTTCACCGAGGGAAGCAGAGGTGTTCATGTCCTTTTATGGTTGGATGCACGAAATCTTAATGCAAAAGAACGTCACTTTATATTGCCACTTGTGATATGAACCTTTATTATGCAGTCCGTCGCTTTTATTGCTTCCATATCACAAGATCGTATAAAGCTTATTTTCTCCACACTAATAAGTCATACATATTTAGAAAGCAATTTTTATTGCATGCAACATGACAACTTACTTGAATGATCTTACTCAAACCATAGGTAGATATGGTGGACTCTCATGGCAAAACTGGGTTTAAGGATGTTTGGAAGCACGTAGTATATCTACTTCATGCAAGGAATTTGGCTTGAATGAGGGGGAAAGGCAAGCTCAACATGTTGGATGATCCATGACAATATACTTTATTTCAGAAATAAGAAAACATAACCCATTACATTGTCTTCCTTGTCCAACATCAACTCTTTAGCATGTCATATTTTAATGAGTGCTCACAATCATAAAAGATGTCCAAGATAGTATATTTATATGTGAGAACCTCTCTTTCTTTATTACTTCCTATTAATTGCAACGGTGACCAAAACTATGTTTGCCAACTCTCAACAACTTTTATGCATCATACTCTTTATATGTGAAGTCATTACTCTCCATAAGATCAATATGATCTCTTAATTTCTTTTTATTCTTTCTTGTATTCCCTCAAGATCATAGCAAGGTAGCAAAGCCCTTGACTCAACACTAATTTTATTATATATAGCTCACAGACTCGATTACATAGAGGGATCATAAAGCAAAACTCAAAACTAATTCATACCAAAACTTTATTCTACTAGATCAAGATATTACCAAAAGGATCGAACTAAGAAAAACGGTAAAGATAGGAGTGTGATGGTGATACGATACTGGGGCGCCTCCTCCAAGCTTGGTAGTTGCCAAGGGGAGTGCCCATACCCATGTATTTAGTTCTTCGGAGGGGATGATGATGGAGTTGTTGATGATGTAGGCTTGTCGTTCGTCTTCCAAGGCATAGGCTCACCATCATAGAAGGATGATCGAGTCTCCAGGATCCTCAAATTGGCAATCAAACTCATCCTCTTGAATCTATATTCATACTCACAGTTTTGGTTTTGCAGGTCATAGATCTAGGCTTGGAGGTGCTCGATTTTCTCATGAAGCTTGAAGATGGTCTGCCCAATGTTCTTGGCATCTAGCTTGTGGTTGTTGGTGAACTCCGCGATCATCATCTGGTTGGCGTTGAGTCTGCGTTCCACCATCCCTTGGCACTTGAAAACTTGTTGTTCCATTGCTTCGAGTCTTGTCTCCACGCTTCCGGTCCTTCTTGGTTCCTCAACATCGCGGATGTGCAGCACCCCCTCATGCATCTCAATGGTTTGAGGGTGATGCAACACCTCCGCAAGGTACGTGTTGATGACCTTCTCGAAAAACTTGTC
Organism: Aegilops speltoides; assembly: GCA_021437245.1. Lineage (NCBI taxonomy): Eukaryota > Viridiplantae > Streptophyta > Magnoliopsida > Poales > Poaceae > Aegilops > Aegilops speltoides. The sequence goes on from CM038142.1 coordinate 379,372,875, forward strand.
CTTGGGGGCGCTTGAAGACGTCATGGTGATCTAGATCTGTCAGAAAAACAGCTCGAAACAAAGACAGAGGATATTTGCGTGATACGGTGGTCAAAACCGTCCGGAGATTATGTAATGAATTTTTACCGATTAAAAGAAGTACCGTGCAAGAAAATGGAGTCCGGAGAGCACACAAGGTGCCCACGAGGCAGGGGGTGCGCCCTCCACCCTCGTGGACGCCTCGTGTCCTTCCCGGACTACTTCTTATTTTCCTATTTTCTTAAGTATTCCAAAACAGAGAAAAATTGCTATTAGAACTGTTTTGGAGTCTGTTTACTTACCGTACCCCATACCTATTCCTTTTCGGAGTCTGAAACGTTCTGGAAAGTGTCCCTTATGTGTTTATCCGGGGTTACGGTTTCAATAACATTGGTTTCAACATTTATAGGATTACCTGAGATATAATTTTTGATCCTTTGACCGTTCACCACCTTCGGACTTGTGCCTTTGATGTTGTTGATTTTTATGGCACCGGAACGATAGACCTCCTCGATAATGTACGGGCCTTCCCATTTAGAGAGAAGTTTTCCTGCAAAAAATCTTAACAAGAGTTGTATAGCAACACATAATCACCTACATTAAATTCACGCTTTTGTATCCTTTTGTCATGCCATCTTTAGCCTTTTTCTTTAAACAATTTGGCATTCTCATAGACTTGGGTTCTCCATTCATCAAGTGAGCTAATGTCAAATAACCTCTTCTCACCGGCAAGTTTGAAATCATAATTGAGCTCTTTAATGGCCCAATATGCCTTATGTTCTAGCTCGAGAGGTAAATGACATGCTTTTCCATAAACCATTTTATATGGAGACATACCCATAGGATTTTTATATGCAGTTCTATAAGCCCATAATGCATCATCAAGTTTCTTGGACCAATTCTTTCTAGATCTATTAACAGTCTTTTGCAAAATTAATTTAAGCTCCCTATTACTTAATTCTACTTGACCACTAGAACGTGGGTGATATGGAGATGCAATTCTATGATTAACATCATACTTAGAAAGCATCTTACGAAAAGCACCATGAATAAAATGTGAACCACCATCAGTCATTAAATATCTAGGGACTCCAAACCTCAGAAAAATAACTTCTTTAAGCATCTTAATAGAGGTGTTATGATCAACACTACTAGTTGGAATAGCTTCTACCCATTTAGTAACGTAATCAACAACGACTAAAATATGTGTATACCCATTAGAGGAAGGAAACGGTCCCATATAATCAAAGCCCCAAACATCAAATGGTTCAATAACAAGAGAGTAATTCATAGGCATTTCTTGACATCTACTAATATTACCAATTCTTTGACATTCATCACAAGACAAGACAAACTTACGGGCATCTTTGAAGAGAGTAGGCCAATAAAAACCGGATTGCAATACCTTATGTGCAGTTCTATCTCTGGCGTGGTGTCCTCCATATGCCTCGGAGTGACACTTGCGTAGGATATGTTCCTATTCATGCTCAGGTACACAACATCTAATAACACCATCTACTCCTTCTTTATAAAGGTGTGGGTCATCCCAGAAGTAATGTCTTAAATCATAGAAGAATTTTTTCTTTTGCTGGTATGTGAAACTAGGTGGTATAAATTTAGCAACAATGTAATTAGCATAATCAGCATACCATGGAGCAGTACGAGAAGCATTTATGACAACTAATTGTTCATCAGGGCATCTATCATCAATAGGTAGTGGGTCATCAAGAACATTCTCTAACCTAGACAAGTTGTCTGCAACGGGGTTCTCAGCTCCCTTTCTATCAATAATATGCAAATCAAATTCTTGTAGTAGGAGAACCCATCTAATAAGTCTAGGTTTAGCATCTTTCTTTTCCATAAGATATTTAATAGCAGCATGATCAGTGTGAACAGTTACTTTAGAATCAACAATATAAGGTCTGAACTTATCACAAGCAAATACAACTGCTAAAAATTCTTTTTCAGTAGTAGCATAATTTCTCTGGGCACTGTCTAGAGTTTTACTGGCATATTGAATAACATTTAGTTTCTTATCAACTCTTTGTCCTAGAACAACACCTACAACATAATCACTAGCATCATACATAATTTCGAAGGGTAAATTCCAATCGGGTGGCTGAACAATAGGTGCATAAATCAAAGCTTTCTTAAGTATTTCAAATGCTTCTACACAATCATCATCGAAGACAAAAAGAATATATTTTTGTAAGAGATTAGCCAGAGGCCTAGAAATTTAGAGAAGTCCTTAATGAACCTCCTATAAAAGCCGGCATGACCAAGGAAACTTCTTATACCTTTAATGTCCTTGGGACACGACATCCATTCAATAGCATCAACTTTAGTTTTATCAACTTCAATACCTCTTTCAGAAATTTTATGCCCCAAGACAATGCCTTCATTAACCATAAAGTGGCACTTTTCCCAATTCAAGACAAGACTAGCATCTTCGCATCTCTACAAAACTCGTTCAAGGTTGCTCAAGCAATCATCAAAAGAAGATCCATAGACTGAGAAATCATCCATGAAAACCTCAACAATCTTTTTACAAAAGTCAGAGAGTAGCCATCATGCATCTTTGAAAGGTAGCAGGTGCATTACATAAACACAAAGGCATACGTCTATAAGCAAAAGTACCGAAAGGGCAAGTAAAAGTGGTCTTTTCTTGGTCCTCTGCTGACACAGGTATTTGAGAGAAACCAGAGTAACCATCTAGAAAGCAAAAATGTGTATGTTTGGATAATCTTTCTAGCATTTGATCAATAAAAGGTAAGGGGTAATGATCTTTTTTAGTAGCTTTATTTAATTTGTGGAAATCGATTACCATCCTATAACCTGTAACATTTCTTTGCAGGATCAATTCATCTTTATCATTAGGAACGACATTAATACCTCCTTTCTTAGGGACACAATGGACAGGACTTACCCACTGACTATCAGCAACGAGATAAATTATACCTGCCTCAAGGAGCTTTAGTATTTCCTTTCTTACCACTTCTTTCATCTTAAGATTTAACCATCGTTGGTGATCAATAACTGGTTTGGCGTCTTTCTCCAATTTTATTTTGTGCTGACATAGAGTGGGACCAATGCCCTTAAGATCATCAAGAGTATATCCAATAGCAGCACGGTGCTTCTTCAGAGTTTTCAATAATCTTTCCTCTTCCTGCTCTGAAAGGTTAGCACTAATAATAACAGGATATATCTTCTTTTCATCAAGATAAGCATATTTAAGAGTATCAGGTAATGGTTTAAGCTCAAACACGGGATCACCCTTGGGTGGAGGAGGATCCCCTAGGATTTCAACAGGCAAGTTGTGTTTCAAAATAGGTCCCTGTTTAAAGAATATTTCATCTATCTCCCTTCTTTAATTCATAAACATATCATTCTCACGGTCTAGCAAATATTGTTCTAAAGGATCATTAGGAGGCACGGCAATAGAAGCAAGACCAATAATTTCATCCTTACTAGGCAATTCTTTATCATGGGGTTGTCTACAAAATTTAGCAAAATTAAACTCATGAGAAAATCTCCCAAACCAATAGTAACAACATCCTTTTCGCAATCTATCCTAGCATTAACAGTATTCAAGAAGGGTCTAGCAAATATAATGGGACAAAAGTCAGCTTGTGGGGAAACAAGAACAAGAAAATCAGCATGATATTTAACTTTCCCACACAAGACTTCAACATCTCTAACAATCCCAATTGGTGAAATAGTATCTCTATTGGCAAGCTTAATTGTAACATCAATTTCTTCTATCTTAGTAGGTGCAATATCATGCATAATTTATTTGTATAAGGAATGAGGTATTGCCCTAGCACTAGCACCCATATCATATAAGCCATGATAACAATGATCTCCTATTTTAATAGAAATAACATGCAATTCTAGCAGCTTCATCACAGAAGTAAATAACATGCCCATCAATATTATCAGCCAAGAGATCTTTAACCATAGCAATACTAGGTTCAACTTTAATTTGCTAAGGTGGTGTAGGTGTTTTAGTATTACACTTACGAACCATAGTTGAAGCTTTAGCATGATCCTTTATCCTAACAGGGAAAGGTGGTTTCTCAACATAAGTAGTAGGAACAATAGGATCATTATAAGTGATAGTCTTTTCTTCAACTTTAATAGGTGCAACTATTTTTACTTCAGTGGGAGGATTATATTTAAACCACTTCTCCTTAGGGAGGTCAACATGAGTAGCAAATGATTCACAGAAAGAAGCTACTATCTCAGAGTCAAGTCCATATTTAGTGCTAAATTCACGAAAAGCATCGGTATCCATAAAGGTTTAACACAATCAAACTTAGGTGTCATACCTGAGTCCTTACCTTCGTTGAGATCCCAATATTCAGAGTTGTGTTTAATTCTTTCCAATAAATCCCATTTGAATTCAATAGTCTTCATCATAAAAGAACCAACACAAGAAGTATCGAGAATGGAGCAATTGTTGAGAGAAAGTCGAGCATAAATTTTTGAATAATCATTTCTCTTGGGAGCTCATGATTGGGGCATGAATATAACATTGACTTAAGCCTCCCCCAAGCTTGAGCAATGCTTTCTCCTTCACGAGGCCAAAATTATATATATAATTACGATCACGATGAACAAGATGCATAGGATAAAACTTTTGATGAAATTCCAATTTCAATCATTTGTAGATTTATGATCCCATATCATCACATAGCCTAAACCATGTTAATGCATCTACCTTCAAAGCTAAAGGGAAGGCCTTCTTCTTGACAACATCACTGGGCATACCTGCAAGCTTAAATAATCCACAAACTTCATCCACATAGATTAGGTGCAAATCGGGATGCAATGTTCCATCTCCTGTAAAAGGATTAGCTAGCAGTTTCTCTATCATACCCGAAGGAATTTCAAAGTAAACATTTTTAGTAGGTTCACTAGGTTGAGGAGCAACGCTTTTCTCTACTGGTCAGCCTGAAGATACCCCGAACAAGCCCCTCAAGGGATTATGTTCCATAGTAACAAGTGACAGTAAATTTCAGCACACTATATAAATGTTTCCTTACCAAGTTCCACATACCAAAGGCGCTTCACTCCCCGGCAATGGCGCCAGAAAAGAGTCTTGATGACCCACAAGTGTAGGGGATCTATCATAGTCCTTTCGATAAGTAAGAGTGTCGAACCCAACGAGGAGCAGAAGGAAATGACAAGAGGTTTTCAGTAAGGTATTCTCTGCAAGCACTGAAATTATTGGTAACAGATAGTTTTGTGATAAGGTAATTTGTAACGGGTAACAAGCAATGAAAGTAAATAAGGTGCAGCAAGGTGGCCCAATCCTTTTTGTAGCAAAGGACAAGCCTGGACAAGTTCTTATATAGAGAAAAGCGATCCCAAGGACACATGGGAATTATCATCAAGCTAGTTTTCATCACGCTCATATGATTCACGTTCGTTACTTTGATAATTGATATGTGGGTGGACCGGTGCTTGGGTACTGCCCTTTCTTGGACAATCATCCCACTTATGATTAACCCCTATTGCAAGCATCCGCAACTACAAAAGAAGTATTAAGGTAAACCTAATCATAGCATGAAACATGTGGATCCAAATCAGCCCCTTATGAAGCAACACATAAACTAGGGTTTAAGCTTGTGTCACTCTAGCAACCCATCATCTAGTTATTAATTCCCAATGCCTTCTCTAGGCCCAAACAATGGTGAAGTGTCATGTAGTCGACGTTCACATAACACCACTAGAGGAGAGACAACATACATCTCATCAAAATATCAAACGAATACCAAATTCACATGACTACTAATAGCAAGACTTCACCCATGTCCTCAAGAACAAAAGTAACTACTTACAAAGCATATTCATGTTCATATTCAGAGGAGTATTGATATACATTAAGGATCTGAACATATGATCTTCCACCGAATAAACCAACTAGCATCAACTACAAGGAGTAATCAACACTACTAGCAACCCACATGTACCAATCTGAGGTTTTGGTACAAAGATTGGATACAAGTGATGAACTAGGGTTTGAGAGGAGATGGTGCTGGTGAAGATGTTGATGGAGATTGACCCCCTCCCGATGAGAGGATCATTGGTGATGACGATGGTGACGATTTCCCCCTCCTGAAGGGAAGTTTCCCCGGCAGAACAGCTCCACCGGAGCCCTAGATTGGTTCCGCCTCGTGGCGGCGGAGTTTTGTCCCGTAAGCTTGCTTATGATTTTTTCCAGGGTAAAATCCTTCATATAGCAGAAGATGGCCACTGAAGGGCTGCTAGGGGGCCCACGAGGCAGGGGGCGCGCCCAGAGGGGTAGGGCGCGCCCCCCACCCTCGTGGACGGTGGGTGGCCCCCCTCAGGTATTTCTTCCGCTCAATATTTTTTATTAATTCCAAAAATGACTTTCGCGGAGTTTCAGGACTTTTGGAGTTGTGTAGAATAGGTCTCTAATATTTGCTCCTTTTCCAGCCCAGAATTCCAGCTGCCGGCATTCTCCCTCTTCATGTAAACCTTGTAGAATAAGAGAGAATAGACATAAGTACTGTGACATAACGTGTTCTAACAGCCCATAATGCAATAAATATCGATATAAAAGCATGATGAAAAATGGACGTATCAGAGGATGATGACTCAGCAGTAAAAGTAAATAGATATGCCCTTCACAGAGGGAAGGAGGGATTTGCAAAGGTGCTAGAGCTCAAGCTTTTAAAACAAAGATGAATATATTTTTAAGCGGTATGCTTTCATTGTGAACATCACAACCAAGAGATCTCACTATCTTCCATGCTAGATAAATTATAGGTGGTTCCCAAACAAAATGGTAAGTTTTTACTCCCCCTCCACCAACAATCACACTCCGTGGCTGATCAGAAACAACGGGTACTGTGCATACCTACAACAGTCCTGGGGGAGTTTTGTTTTATGAATACATTTTGATTTGATTTCAAGCATGGAACTGGACATCCCAATTACCAGCCACTTTCTCATGAATGACAAGTGAATAAACACTCATCGCGAGAATAACCCACCTAGCATGGAAGATACTGACAGCCCCCAGTCACTACATGAGCGATTCGGGCATACAAAACATAATATCATTTGAAGGTTTAGAGTTTGGCACATGCAAATTTACTTGGAACGGTAGGTAAATACCGCATATAGGTAGGTATGGTGGACCCATATGGAAAAACTTTGGGTTTAAGGAAGTGGATGCACAAGCAGTATTCTCTCTTAGTACAAGTGAAGGCTAGCAAAAGATTGAGGAGCGACCAACTAGAGAGCGACAACGGTCATAAACATGCATTGAGATTAACCAACATTGAGTGGAAGCATGAGTAGGATATAAATCACCATGAAGATAAATATATTGGAGGCTATGTTGATTTTGTTTCAGTTACATGCGTGAACATGTGCCAAGTCAAGCCACTTGAATCATTCAAAGGAGGATACCATCCTATCATACTACATCATAACCATTTTAAAATGCATGTTGGCACTCAAGACAAACCATTATACACTCCTAGCTAATTAAGCATGGCATGAGTAACTATAATATCTAATTGTCATTGCAAACATGTTTCATTCATAATGAGCTGAATCAAGAGCAACGAGCTAATCATATTTATAAAAAAAATTCATCGAGTTCGTCCAGCTTTTCTCCATCTCAATCATTTCATCATATATCCTTCATTATTGCCTTTCACTTTCATGACCGAATGGTGTGAGTGGTAATAATAGTGCACATGCTTTGGACTAAGATGAAACCTGCAAACACTTATTCAAAGGAGAAGACAAAGTAATATGGGCTCTTTGTTAGATCAACAATAATGCATATGAGAGGCACTCAACATTTTCATCATGGTCTTCTCCTTACGACCCAAAGAAAAAGAAAAGGAATTTCAAAGAAACACAGTAAAATGTTTTTGGAGTTTTGTTTTTTTGAAGAAAGCAAAAACGAAAACGAGAAAAACTATTTACACGGGAAAGCTCCCAACAAGCAAAAGAAGAACAAGAAATCTTTTTGGGTTTTGTTTTACTACTACTAAATAAACTAGAAAGGAAAACTAGAACTATTTTTTTTATTTTCTCAAAGTTTTTCGAACACACAAGAAGAAAGCAAGAAAAATAATCTAACATGGATAATACAATGAAAAAGTATGAACACCGACAATTGGAATGAGTGTGTGTACATGAATGTAATGTTGGTGAGAAATACGTACTCGCTCAAGCTTAGGCTTTTTAGCCTAAGTTGTTCTAGGGACATGACTGGCCCGGATAGTATCCAAAATCGTAGTTGGGGTCGTTCTGGGATGTGGCAGCTACTTCCTGAAGGGCTACAGCATGGAGACGAGCGACCTCCACCTCTCTCTTATACTCGTTCGCCTCTCTCTAGTTATAAAGTATCTCCATTTTACCTGAAAGTTAAAGAAGGCAGGAGCAGGAAGGGTAACATGGACATCACGCTGCCTGTCAAAGATCAGTCGGTACAAGAGGGACTGTTCGTTCCTCTCAAGAAACTGGTAGCGTACCATAGCATTATAATCAAGAAAAGCTGGTGGTAACTCAATGTCATTCTCCCTTATGGATACCCCAAGATAATTAGCTAAACGGGTGGCATAAATCCCACCAAAGAAATCCCCATCTCTAGCATTATTATGTAACCTCCTTGCAATAATAGCCCTCAAGTTATATCGTTTATCACCCATTACCGCACACTTGAGAACACTAAGATCTGATGCACAAAGGTGGCTATGATCATGTTTACCAATAATGCATCTACCTATGAAGAGAGAAAAATGATGTATGGTAGGAAAGTGAATGCTCCCTATGGTGGCTTGTGTAATATTTCTAGTTTCTCCCACAGTGATGCTAGCAAGGAAATCATTATATTCAGTTTTTCGAGGCTCACTATGGATGCCCCATTGTGGGATTTTGCATGCATCATTAAAACCTTCTAGGTCCATGGTATATGATTTATCATAAAGATCAAACAAAAAAGAATGCGTGTTACGTTTGGATGTAAATTCAAACCTCCGCACAAAGGAATCAGTAAGGTGATAGTATTGCCTGCACTTATCTGAAACAAAGTCCTCAAGGCCAACATTTTGTATGTACGCATCAAATTCCTCCTTGAAACTAGCATGAACCTCAGTCCATTCACAAGGCCACACTCGAGTTTCCCTCGGTGGTTCAAAATCGGGCTCATGTATCGCGAGCCTCGGGGCTTTCTTGCTCGAGGAACCACCTTGGTATATTTTCCTAAACATTTTTCTTGCTCTGAAAAATTTCTGAAATTTTCAATGACTCAGAATAAAAGTGCACAAGACTCAACAAAATTGATAACAACTTCTCCTACAGGTGTCTAGAGGCTATACGCATCAAAACTACTTTAGACCATATAAATTTGACATGCAAGCTCAAGAACAAGGTCACCACAACAGCAAAAATTTGCAATAGATAAAGCACTAGAACAAAATCTAATTGGACCATTGGAGGAGTCACATACCGAAGAACAATCCCCTAAAACAGTTTTGTGAACAGAGCCTTGAGCTAGGAGATCGAAAATGGCAGCAGGATGAGCTAGAACACGGGTTTGAGCAATGGTGGGATTTTTTCTGGAGGAAGACGAAGTGGATGGGTGCTGGAATAAGAGAGGGGGGCCCATGTGGGTCCCACAAGCTACCTAGGAGCTCCTAGGGGGTGGGCGCGCCCTGTGGGCTTGTGGCCCATTGGTACAACCCCCTGGTGTGTTCTCAGTGCCAAAAATTCTCAAATATTCTATAAAAAAATCATACTAAATTTGCACGGCATTTGGAGAACTTTTATTTTCGGGACATTTTTTATTGTCGGATAATTCAGAAAACAGATGAATAATAGTAATTTTGCTTTATTTACTCCAAATAACAGAAAGTACAAAGTGTGTACAGAGAGTTGTGTTTTCCAAATTCATCCATCTCATTCCCATCAAAAGGAATCCATTAATAAGGTTGATCAAGTCTTATTAATAAACTTCTTCCGAATGACATGAAACCAGAGAATTATCGAATAACACTAAGTTACCTCAACGGGGATATGTATGTCACCAACAATAATAATATCATATTTCATTTTGATAGTAGGAATATGAAATTTAAAACCTCCAATAGCAATTGTTGGAATTTCTCCAATAGAGTTGTACTATTCACTTGAGGTTGTTTCTTCAAAAAGTGTACCGTATGCTCATTACCATTAACATGAAAAGTGACATTGCCCTTGTTGCAATCAATAACAGCCCCTGCAGTATTCAAAAAGGTATACCAAGGATGATCGACATACTGTCGTCCTCGAGTATATCAAGAATAACAAAGTCCGTTAAAATAGTGACATTTGCAACTATGACAGGCACATCCTCACAAACACTGATGGGTATAGCAGTGGATTTATCAGCCATTTGCAAAGAGATTTTAGTTGGAGTCAACTTATTCAAATCAAGTCTACGATATAAAGAGAAAGGCATAACAATAACACCAGCTCCAAGATCACATAAAGCAGTTTCAACATAGTTTCCTTTAATGGAGCATGGTATAGTTGGTATTCCTGGATCTCCTAATTTCTTAGGTATTCCACCCTTAAAAGTGTAATTATCAAGCATGGTGGAAATTTCAGCTTCCGGTATCTTTCTTTTATTTTTCACAATATCTTTCATATACTTAGCATAAGGAGACATTTTCAGAATATCAGTCAAACGCATGCACAAAAAGACAGGTCTAGGAATTTCAACAAAGCGCTCAAAATCCTCATCATCCTTTTTCTTGGATGATTTAGGAGGAAAGGGCATGGGTTTCTGAACCCATGGTTCTCTTTCTTTACCATGCTTCCTAGCAACGAAGTCTCTGTTATCATATCTTTTATTCTTAGGTTGTGGGTTATCAGGATCAATAGTAGGATTAATCTCCACATCATCATCATTACTAGGTTGAGCATCAACATGAACATCATCATTAACATTATCACTTGGTTCATGCTCATCACTAGATTGTGTTTCAGCATCAGAAATAGAAATATCATTTGGATTCTCAGGTGTGTCTATAACAGGTTCACTAGGAGCATGCAAAGTCCTATCATCTTTCTTTTTCTTTTTAGAAGGACTAAGTGCATCCGTATTTTGCTCAACTCTCTTAGGATGGCCTTCAGGATACAAAGGTTCCTGAGTCATTTTTCCATCTCTAGTCATAACTCTAACAGCATGATCATTGTTCTTACTATTCAACTCATTCATCAAATCATTTTGTGCCTTGAGAACTTGTTCTACTTGAGTTGTTACCATGGAAGCATGTTTACTCATAAGCTTAATATCATTAACAGTTCTATACATATAATCACCTAAGAAGTCAAGCATGTAAGCATTGCGTTTCAATTGTCTACTAACATAAGCATCGAAGTTTTCTTGTTTAACAATAAAGTTATCAACTTCATCCTTGCATTGACTAGCAGACTTATTATGGGGAATATCACCTTCATCAAATTTATAGAGACAATTTATCTCTACTACCTATGTCGGGTTTTCAAGACCATATATTTCTACAATAGGTGGTAAATTCTTAACATCTTCATCTCTAATACCCTTTTCTTTCATAGATTTCTTTGCCTCTTTCATATCTTCAGGATTGAGAAATAGAATACCTCTTTTCTTCAGAGTTGGCTTAGGAGGTGGTTCAGGAAGAGTCCAATCATTATCATTACTCAATATATTATTCAATAGTACTTTATCTTGTTCAACAGTTCGTTCCCTGAAAACACAACCAACACAACTATCTAGGTGGTCCCTAGAAGCATCAGTTAGTCCATTATAAAAGATATCAACTATTTAATTTTTCTTGAGAGGATGATCAGGCAAAGCATTAAGTAATTGCAGAAGCCTCCCCCAAGCTTGTGGGAGACTCTCTTCTTCAATTCACACAAAGTTAAATATTTCCTGTAAGGACAACTACCACATCGAGGGGCCAACCAGGCGGTGTACGTGAGCATGGAGCTCTCCTCTCCTCCTCCCGCCTCCCACCTCTCCCCTCCCAATGGATCTAGCTAGGACATGTAAGGCCTCCTTCATTGGGACTTCAACCCCGGCCTTGCTGTGGCTGACGAGGTGTGTTGCCGTTTTGGACAAGCTATTCATTTTTCGCCTTCTCGTTCAACCAAGGAATTTTTCTTGGTTGTCTCCTTTTCCTCGGCCTCCTTTTCTCTGTCTAAAGAATCGGTTAGTATTGCTTTGCAATGTTGTATTGGTGGACATCCACGTGGTTTCAAGGTTTCTCAGATCAACGATCGATCTTTTCGATTCTTTGTGGCTGGCAACAAAGTGGGGCATGACATTCATGGACTCAAGGATCGCATTTGCCTAGATTTTATCTATTATTTTCACTTGTACAATGGCCGTTTCAATGGATTCAAGCATTTTGATTCTATGTGGCATGCAGATGAAGTTATTGATATCATTGCTTCTCGTAGCACAGTGGATGTCCGAGTCAATACATCACTTCTCAAGAACACAATCCTAGATCACTCCTCATTGGAAGAGCTCAGTAAATTTGGTTTAATCCCTACTGCATCCATGGATTTTACTAACAAGAATAGTGATGAAGCTTCATGTTCGTCGGATATTAAACTGTCAGACGGAATCAACACGTTACCAGGTGTTCAATCCCGGATTTCTAGGGCATGCAGGGTGAACAAAGCATTCAATGCGATGATTGGGCAAGTTCCACTGAGCATTTAATTCTGATTGGCCAATTTAAATTCCCTCTTAATGCTGATTATCCGACAACACCACAATGTTTCCTTTCCTCGGCTCTAAGGTACGCCACGACTCACCATAGTTGGCCCCCGGTGCTATCTGAATCTTGACAAATGGAATTATCTCTGGCGGGATATGATGTTGCTGAAATTTTGGAGCTCACCAAACATTGGGGCACTCTTTGTGCCAAATGCTTACAATGGGGACATCATAAAAATAATTGTCAAGCCAGGATCATTTGCCTTATTTGCTCAGCTTCGGGTCATAAATGCTTTGATTGCCCTTATCGTTTGCGGCAACCAGCTTTGGGTAAGTTCATAATGGCCAACAAATCTCAATGCCCGGTCAATTAATCTACTGAGCAGCATCAAATCACCACTTCCTAATTAATTGAAGGAGCCGACCCCTCTGACTGGTCCAATGGCCGCCCACACCCTCCCATCCGCTGCGTGACATGTGGACACTATGGCCACGTGGTGCAATCCTACTGGAGGCACCGTTGGGCCCAGAGGTGGCAATGGAAACCCAAAGTGCACCCTATTACCCTTGACGCCTCACATTCGCCCCCCACTTCCCCAAAGCACAGAGCTCCATCGTCAAGCTCCTGCCATCTCCACCCCGCCATCCCCCCATTGATACATCTCCAACGTATCTATAATTTTTGATTGTTCCATGCTATTATATTACCCGTTTTGGATGTTTATGGGCTTTACTCTACACTTTTATATCATTTTTGGGACTAACCTAATAACCGGAGGCCCAGCCCGAATTGCTGTTTTTTTTGCCTATTTCAGTGTTTCAAAGGAAAGGAATATCAAACGGAGTCCAAACGGAATTAAACCTTCGGGAGCGATCTTTTTGGAACAAACGCAATCCAGGAGACTTGGAGTGGATGTCAAGAAGCAGCCGAGGCGACCATGAGGAAGGAGGGCGCGCCCTAGGGGGGTGGGCACGCCCCCACCCATGTGGGCTCCTCGTGGCTCTCCTTACCTACCTCCTTTGCCTATATATCTCCATGTACCCTGAAAACATCCAGGAGCACCACGAAAAACTATTTCCACCGCCGCAACCTTCTGTATCCGCGAGATCCCATCTTGGAGCCTTCGTCGGTGCTCCGCCGGAGGGGGAATCAACCATGGAGGGCCTCTACATCATCTCCAAGGCCTCTCCGATGAGTTGTGAGTAGTTTACCATAGACCTTCGGGTCCATAGTTATTAGCTAGATGGCTTCTTCTCTCTCTTTGAATCTCAATACAAAGTTCTCCTCGATCTTCTTGAAGATCTATTCGATGTAACTCTTTTTGCGGTGTGTTTCTCGAGATCCGATGAATTGTGGGTTTATGATCAAGTTTATCTATGAGAAATATTTGAATCTCCTCTGAATTCTTTTAAGTATGATTGGTTATCTTTGCAAGTCTCTTCGAATTATCAGTTTGGTTTGGCCTACTAGATTGATCTTTCTTGCAATGGGAGAAGTGCTTAGCTTTAGGTTCAATCTTGCGGTGTCCTTTCCTAGTGATAGCAGGGTCAGCAAGGCACGTATTATATTGTTGCCATCGAGGACAAAAAGATGGGCTTTATATCATATTGCATGAGTTTATCCCTCTACATCATGTCATCTTTCTTGATGCGCTACTCTGTTCTTCATGAACTTAATACTCTAGATGCAGGCAGGAGTCGGCCAATGTGTGGAGTAATAGTAGTAGATGCAGAATCATTTCGATCTACTTGTCATGGACGTGATGCCTATATACATGATCATGCCTAGATATTCTCATAACTATGCACTTTTCTATCAATTGCTCGACAGTAATTTGTTCACCCACCGTAATACTTATGCTATCTTGAGAGAAGGCACTAGTGAAACCTATGGCCCCCAGGTCTATCTTTTATCATATAAGTTTCCCATCTACTTTTATTTGCATCTTTAGTTTCCAATCTATATCAAAAAAACACCAAAAATATTTATCTTATCTTATTATCTCTATCAGATCTCACTTTTGCAAGTTACCGTGAAGGGATTGACAACCGCTTTATCGCGTTGGTTGCGAGGTTCTTGTTTGTTTGTGTAGGTACGAGGGACTTTTGAGGAGCCTCCTACTGGATTGATACCTTGGTTCTCAACAACTGAGGGAAATACTTATGCTACTTTGCTGCATCACCCTTTCCTCTTCAAGGGAAAACCAACGCAGTGCTCAAGAGGTAGCAAGAAGGATTTCTGGCGCCGTTGCCGGGGAGGTCTTCGCTCAAGTCAAGACATACCAAGTACCCATCAAAACTCATCTCCCTCGCATTACATTATTTGCCATTTGCCTCTCGTTTTCCTCTCCCCCACTTCACCCTTGCTGTTTTATTCGCCCTTCTTCCTTCGTCTTTTCGTTTGCTTTGATGTCTTACTTGGCTCGTTTGCTCGTTTGGTTGGAATAGTTGTTTATTTATTGCTAAACAGAGAACCTAAGATCTATGGATCCTCATCCGCTTGCCAATCTTTTTAAGAGATCCAATCATGATGAACCAAATCCTAGTGATTTGAGTGCACTAGATTAGCTTTATGAGGTTTTGCTTGAAATTCGTGAATCTGAAAATTGTGATGAAGAAATTTATGAAGAGATTCATGATAGATCCTTGAATAAAAATCATGATTGCAATGATTTTATTTTAAATTCTCTTGATGTAAATTGTGCTAATAATATCCAATACCCTAAGCTTGGGGATGCTAGTTTTGCTATGTCTACTACTTGTTGCAATGATCATGATTGGGGTGATTCTTTTATGATCTTGAAAATTTATTTAAGCCCCATGATGAATACGAGATTTATATTAGTGTTTGCAATATTATTTAAAGTGGGTTTGGAAGAGTGTCAACTTTAGATCCCACATATTTGGAGCATGTTCAATCTTATGGTATTTTTGATAAAAGTGGGTTTGGAGAGGTCATGACTTTATTTAATGATAATCCCACTATTTTGGAAGAGTGTCAACTTCACATGCATGTGGATCGTGTTGAGAATATGTTATTTGATAACTATTTTGTTGAATTTGCCTATGATCCTACATGTGATTTTTATGAGAGAGGAAAATATGGTCGTAGAAATTTTTATCTTACTAAATTACCTCTTGTCATGTTGAGATTGCTATCATCTCTTTCTTCTTCCTTGCATATGCTAGTTTTTGCTTGCCTTGCAAATTTGTTTGCTTATAATATGCCTATGCATAGGAAGTATGTTAGACTTATGTATGTATGTTTGTCACATGTTTTATGATGCTCTCTTTGTGCTTCAATTCTTGTCTTTCATGTGAGCATCATTGAAATCTCAATGCCTAGCTAGGGGCGTCAAACGATAACGCTTGTTGGGAGGCAACCCAATTTTATTTTTGTTCTTTAATTTTTGCTCCTGTTTAGTATTAAATAATTCATCTAGCCTCTGTTTATATGTTGTTTTATTTTTTAATTAGTGTTTGTGCCAAGTAGAACCTATAGGATAACCTACAGTGATAGTTAATTTGATTCTGCTGAAAAACAGAAACCTTTGCACGCACGAGAATAATTTTAGTAAATCACAGAAACTTCAATTTGAGTTGATTATTTTTTCAGTAGAACAATAGACAAATTTCCCAGGACTTCCTATTTTGGTAGGATTTTTAGAGTTCCAGAAGTATTAGAAAGTTACAAATTGCTACAGACTGTTCTGTTTTGACAGATTCTGTTTTTCGTGTGTTGTTTGCTTATTTTGATGCATCTATGGCTAGTATCGGGGGGTATGAACCATAGAGAAGTTGGAATACATTAGGTTTAACACAAATTTAAGTAAAGAATGAGTTCATTACAGTACCTTATGTGGTGGTTTTTCTTTCTTGCACTAACGGAGCTTATGAGATTTTCTGTTGAGTTTTGTGTTGTGAAGTTTTCAAGTTTTGAGTAAAGATTTGATGGACTATGGAATAAGGAGTGGCAAGAGCCTAAACTTGGAGATGCCTATGGCACCCCAAGATATTCAAGGAAAACCAAAAGCCTAAGCTTGGGGACGCCGCGGAAGGCATCCCCTCTTTCGTCTTCGTCTATCGGTAACTTTACTTTTCCGTTGCTACTGTTACAATTACTACAAAACTATTATCTTTACTTTTGCCACTTTTACCATTACTATCATACTATTTTGCTACTAAATAATTTGCTGCAGATACTAAGTTATCCAGGTGTGGTTGAATTGACAACTCAACTGCTAATACTCTTTGCTCCCCTTGTGTCGAATCAATAAATTTGGGTTGAATACTTTACCCCCAAAAGCTGTTGCGATCCCCTACACTTGTGGGTTATCAAGACTAATTTCTGGCGCAGTTGCCGGGGAGCATAGCTCTATTCTTTGAGTCACTTGGGATTTAGATCTATTGATCACTATGAGGAACTTGAAAGATGAAAGAACCAAGATTTTTCCCTCAACTACGAGGGGAGGTAAGGAACTGCCATCTAGCTCTGCACTAGATTCTCCTTCTGTTTTGAGTAAGCTTGCGACACCTAAACCTGCTACTGCTATGAATTCTGATATGTCGCATCTTATTGATGATGCTATTCTGCTATGCATGATACTTATGATGAAACTACTTCTGTGCGTGATACTACTTTGCCATTAGGTGAATTTCATGATGAACAACTTGCTAGGGTTAGAGAGAATGAAATTATTGAAGATGCTATTATTGATGATAGTGATGATGAAAGTTCTCCCCCTAATTATGAATTACCTGTTGTTCCTGAGGGTTATGTTATGGATGAGGAAGCTGCTAGAGCTATCTTTGCTTGCAAAGATAGATATGGTCTTAAGAAGTTATTAGCTAAATGGAAGCAGCAATCTCTTAATGCTAGAATGAAACCCGACCCTGCTTTTGCTACTTCACCTATCTGTGTTACTGATAAGGATTATGAATTCTCTGTTGATCCTGAAATAATTACTTTAGTTGAATCTGATCCTTTTTATGGCCTTGAATCTGAAACTGTTGTGGCACATCTTACCAAGTTAAATGATATAGTCACCCTGTTTACTAATGATAAGAAGTCTCGCTATTATTATATCCTTAAGATATTTCCGTTCTCATTAAAGGGTGATGCTAAGAATTGGTTTAATTCTCTTGATCCTGGTTGTGTCCATAGTCCCCAGGATATGATTTATTACTTCTCTGCTAAATATTTCCCTGCTCATAAGAAACAAGCTGCCTTGCGGGAAATATATAATTTTGTGCAAATCAAAGAAGAGAGTCTCCCACAAGCTTGGGGAGGCTTCTCCGATTACTTAATGCTTTGCCTGATCATCCTCTTAAGAAAAATGAAATACTTGATATCTTTTATAATGGACTAACCGATGCTTCCAAGGACTACTTGGATAGTTGTGCTGGTTGTGTTTTCAGGGAAAGAACAGTCGACGAAGCTGAATTACTATTGAATAATATGTTGACTAATGAAAATAATTGGAATCTTCCTAAGCCAATTCCTGAGGCAATTCCTAAACTAGTTGAGCCAACTCCTGAGCCTATTCCTAAACCCACTCCTAAGAAGAGAGGTGCTCTATTTCTCAGTCCTGAAGATATGCAAGAGGCAAAGAAATCAATGAAAGAAAAAGGTATTAAAGCTGAAGATGTTAAGAATTTACCTCCTATTGAAGAAATACATGGTCTTAATATACCGCTTGTTGAAGAACCACATTGTCTTGATAACCCGACACAGGTAGTAAAGGTAAATTCTCTCTATAGATATGATAAAGAGTAGATTCCCTCTACTAAATTTCATAGCCCATCCTTAGATGAATTTGATGACTTTATGGCTAGACAAGAAAGTTTTAATGCTTATGTTGGTAGAGAATTAAAAAATAATGCTTTCGAGATAGGACGCTTGAGTGATTATATGGCTAGAGTTAAAGGCGAACTTAAACTCATTACAAAATATGCTTCTATGGTTGCACTCAAGCTGAGCAAGTACTTAAAGCTCAAAATGATTTGCTCGATGAATTAAATAATAAACCTGACTTTGCTGTTAGAGTGGCTACTAGAACTGGTAGAATGACTCAGGAACCTTTGTATCCTGAAGGCCACCCTAAGAGGATCGAGCAAGATTCTCAGAGAAATAATTTAGAGCCACCTAGTTCTTCCAAAAAGAAGAAAAAGAAAAACGATAGGACTTTGCATGCTTCTAGTGAACCTATTGCTGACACACCTGAGAATGCCAATGATATTTCTATTTCTGATGCTGAAACACAATCAGGTGATGAACATGAACCTGGTGATAATGTTAATGATAATGTTCATGTTGATGCTCAACCTAGCAAAAATAATGATGTAGAGATTGAACCTGCTGTTGATCTTGATAACCCACAATCAAAGAATCAACGATAAGAGAGATTTTGTTGCTAGAAAGCACGGTAGAGAAAGAGAACCATGGGTTTAGAAACCCATGCCCTTTCCTCCTAAACCATCCAAGACAAAGGATGATGAGGATTTTGAGCGCTTTGCTGAAATGATTAGACCTATTTTCTTACGTATGCGCTTAACTGATATGTTCAAGGTAAATCCTTATGCTAAGTATATGAAGGATATCATCACAAATTAAAAAAGATACCGGAAGCTGAAATTTCCACCATGCTTGCTAATTATACTTTTAAGGGTGGAATACCAAAGAAACTTGGAGACCCAGGGGTACCAACTATACCATGCTCCATTAAAAGAAATTATGTTAGAACTGCTTTATGTGATCTTGGAGCCGGTGTTAGTGTTATGCCTCTCTCTTTATATCGCAGACTTGAATTGAGTAAGTTGACACCTACTGAAATATCTTTGCAAATGGCTGATAAATCAACTGCTACACCTATTGGTATTTGTGAGGATGTGCCTATTGTGGTTGCCAATGTCACTATCTTAACAAACTTTGTTATTCTTGATATTCCCGAGGACGATAGTATGTCGATTATCCTTGGTAGACCCTTTTTGAATACTGCAGGGGCTGTTATTGATGGCAACAAAGGCAATGTCACTTTTCATGTTAATGGTAATGAGCATACAGTACACTTTCCAAGGAAACAACCTCAAGTTCATAGCATCAATTCTATTGGAAAAGTTCCAACTATCATTATTGGAGGTTGTGAATTTCCTCTTCCTACTGTCAAGAAAAAGTATGATATTCTTATTATTGGGGATGTTCATATTCCCATTGAGGTAACCTAGTGTTATTCAAAATTTCTTCGGTTCCATGTTATTCGGAATGAGTTTGTCAACAAGACTTGATCAACCTTGTTAGTGGATTCATTTTGATGATCATGAGATGGATGAAACTAGAAGGCACAACCTTCTGTACCCTCTTTTTACTTTTTGTTATTTAAATTAAATAAAGCAAAAATAGTAATTATCTGTCTATTTTCTGAATTATCCGTGCAATAAAAGATATCCCGAAAATAAAAGTGCTCCAAATGCCCTGCAAATTCAGTATGATTTTTTATGGAATATTTGAGGATTTTAGGCACTGAAAACACTACAGGAGGGGCAAGCTCCTGGCCACGAGGGTGGAGGGCGCGCCCACACCCCCTGAGCACGCCCCCTGTCTCGTGGGCCCACGGTGGCCCCCTCCACTTATGCCAGCACCCACACACTCCATCTTCTTCCAAAAAAAATCCCCATCCAGCTCAAGCACGAGTTCTAGCTCATTTTGCTGCGATTTTCAATCTCCTTGCTCAAAGCTCCATTCAGAAAACTGCTTTGGGAGATTGTTGCTTGGTATGTGACTCCTCCATTGGTCCAATTAGTTTTTGTTCTAGTGCTTTATTCATTGCAATTTTTTGCTGCATAGGTGACCATGTTCTTGAGCTTGCATGTCAAATTTACAAGGTCCCAAGTAATTCTAATTCATGATATAGGCTCTAGGCACTTGTAGGAGTAGTTGCTACCAATCTTGTTAATTTTATTCACTTTTATTTTGAAGTTACTAAAATTTTAGAAATTTTCAGAAAATGTTAAGGAGATTTTTGAGGGGCTCTTCTAGCCAAGGCTCCCAGGAAAAACAAGCTAAAGAGAAGGAAAAGGCCAAGTATAATCTTCCTCGCATAGCGGAAGTACGGCCGTGTGAATGGCCATGCGATAATTTCTTGAGAGAAGCTGGAATTTATGAAGATTTTTATTCTTTGATCGAGAATGCAGGCCTCACCGATTCCTCCACGACCGGATCGACAGTATCTCTTACTCACTAATACTTTCATGCAAAACTTTTATTATTATCCTAAGAAGTCACCGCCTTCAGTATCATTTCATTTATATGATGAATTCAGGGAAATGTCTTTACGTCATTTTTGCGCGGTATGTAGGATACCCTTTGAGGGAAAATTAGAGGAACAACATCGTACAGATGTGGATGGCTTTGTTAACACTATCACTTTAGGGGATCCAAAGAAGGGTTCCGATGCGAGAATCTCTAGCATACACTTTCCCGTTTTACCCTACTTTGCCATATTTGCTAGTAGATGCTTGATTGGTCGTGGAAATAGTGGAAACTTCAATGTTCCTGATATTATTATTATTCACCATGCCTTGTTTGGAGATAATAGTTTTAGTATGGGTGCCGTCATTGCTAAACGGCTAAGCCTGAATCATACAAAAGGCCCCATCTTTGGAGGTATCTCTGCTGCACGTCTTGCTAGATATTTTGAAATACCTATTAGGCACCATGAGAAAGAGGAGACAATATTGCCTCCTTACATTTTAGATTACAGGAGCATGGTAGCGCATGAGTTTATTGTTGACAACGAAGATAAGATGCTTCTGTATAACCTGAGATTTAATAAGAAACACAATGAGACTATTATTCTGCCTGCGCCTCTGTTGTTTGATTTGACTGTAGATAATTTTCTTGTCACGCCGGGAGCGGTGTACGCTCATCGAGGCCAAGCGTCCACTCCAGAGCCTGAGCGTGAGCCGGAGCCTTCACTGGATCCTTATCGTGCATCATCCTACCAGTGGGACCTGGAGATGGCCAGCCAGTGGTATCCTGATTACACCTCTCAGTACACCGGGGAGAGTAGCCGCGGTCCTTGGCATTAGACCAACTTAGGCCAAAAGCCTAAGCTTGGGGGAGCACGTATTTCTCACCGACTTTACATTCATGTTTACACATTATTCTAGTTGCCGGTGCTCATACTCTTTCATTGTATTATCCATGCTAGTTTAATTTCTTTCTCTCGCTTTCTTCTTGTGTGTTTGATAAACCTTAAGAAAAAAAATCAAAAAATTAGTTAGTTTAATTTCCATGCTTGTAGTTGAATTAAAATGAAAACCCAAAAATATTTCTCGTTCTTCTTCTTACTTGTTAGGAGCTTTCCTGTGTAAATAGTTTTATTTCTTTTCTTTCCTTTGGTGGTCGAGAGTAGAAGACCATATTGAAAATGTTTAGTGGCTCTTACATGCATGATTGTTTATTTTACCTAGAGCCCATATTACTTTGTCTTCTCTCTTGAGTTGAATGCTTGCAGATTCCAGCTTAGTCCAATGCACGTGCACTATTATTATTATACACGTCGTTCGGTCGTGCAAGTGAAAGGCAATAATGACGATATATGATGGACTGATTGAGATGAGAGATGCTGGTATGAACACAACCTCTGTTGTTTTTGTAAATATGATGAGTTCATCATTCCTGATTCAGCTTATAATGAAGTAAACATATTCGCAATGACATTTAGAGATTATAATTGCTTGTGCCATGCTTGATTAGCTATGAGTTATAATGGTTTACCTTGGGTGACAACATGCTATTAAAATGATTATGATGTGGTATGATGGGATGGTATCCTCCTTTGAATGAATTGAGTGACTCGACTTGGCACATGTTCATGCATGTAGTTGAAACAAATCAACATAGCCTTCACGATATTTATGTTCATGGTGGATTATATCCTACTTATGCTTGTACTTGGTGTGAATTAATTTTAATGCATGTTCATGACTGTTGTCGCTCTCTCAGTTGGTCGCTTCCCAGTCTTTTGCTAGCCTTCACCTGTACTAAGCGGGAATACTGCTTGTGCATCCAAACTCCTTAAACCCCAAAGTTGCTCCATATGAGTCCACCATACCTTCCTATATGCGGTATTTACCTGCCGTTCCAAGTAAATTTGTATGTGACAAACTCCAAACCCTCAAATGAAATTCTGTTTTGTATGCTCGAGCAGCTCATGTTTCAACTAGGGCTGCCTGTATCTTCCATGCTAGGTGGGTTATTCTCAAGAGGAGTGGACTCCGCTCCTCATTCACGAGAAAGGGCTAGTAACAGGGATGCCCAGTCCCATGATCCAAAAAAAGATCAAAGCAAATCAATATGATTAAAAAAAACTCCCCCAGGGCTGTCGTTAGTTGGAGGCACTCGTTGTTTCGAGCAAGCCATGGATTGATGCTTGTTGGTGGTGGGGGAGTATAAACTTTTACCATTCTGTTTGGGAACTGCCTATATTGCATGTAGTATGGAAGATATAGCCATCTCATAGTTGTTGCGTTGACAGTGAAAGTATGCCGCTCAAAATGTTATTTAATCTCTATTTTAAAATCGAGCTCTGGCACCTCTACAAATCCCTGCTTCCCTCTGCAAAGGGCCTATCTATTTACTTTTATGTTGAGTCATTATCCTCTTATTAAAAAGCACCCGCTGGAGAGCACACCGTCATTTGCATTCATTTCTATTGGTTTATATTGGGTATGACTTGACTGGATCTCTTTTACCATGACTTACAATGTTTAGTCAGTCCTTGATCTTTAAAGGTGCTCTGCATTTATGTTTTGCGGTCTCAGAAAGGGCTAGCGAGATACCATTTTGTTATATCATGTTATGATTGGTTTGAGAAAGTGTTGTCATCCGAGTTTTATTATTATGGCTCGCTAGCTGATTATGCCATTGATATGAGTAATTGTGAGACCGAGGTGTTATTGTGAGTATGGTTAGTTCATAATACTTGCTGAAACTTGAATGCTGGCTTTACATGGTTATAACAACAAGAGCAAATAGAGTTTGTAAAAGTTTTCTTTATCACTTTTAGTTTATCAACTGAATTGCTTGAGGACAAGCAAAGGTCTAAGCTTGGGGGAGTTGATAAGTCTCCAACGTATCTACTTTTCCAAACACTTCTGCACTTGTTTTGGACTCTAACTTGCAATATTTGAATGAAACTAACCCGGACTGACGCTGTTTTCAGCAGAACTGCCATGATGTTGTTTTATGTGTAGAAAACAAAAGTTCTCAAAATGACCTGAAAATCCACGGAGACAAGTTTTGGAAAATATAAAAAATACTGGCAAAAGAATCAAGACCAGGGGCCCACACCCTATTACACGGGGTGGGGGGGGGGGGCGCCCTCCCCCCTGGGTGGGCCCCCCTGTCTTGTGGGCCCCCTGAGGCTCCACCGACCTCAACTCCAACTCCATATATTCCGTTTCGCGGAGAAAAAAATCAGAGAGAAAGTTTCATCGCGTTTTACAATACGGAGCCGCCGCCAAACCCTAATCTCTCCCGGGAGGGCTGATCTGGAGTTTGTTCGGGGCTCCGGAGAGGGGGATTCGTCGCCGTCGTCATTGTCGGTGTCAAAACTGGCGGATCTCGGGTAGGGGGTCCCGAACTGTGCGTCTAGGCGGATGGTAACAGGAGACGAGGGACACGATGTTTTACCCAGGTTCGGGCCCTCTCGATGGAGGTAAAACCCTACGTCCTACTTGATTAATATTGATGATATGGGTAGTACAAGAGTAGATCTACCATGAGATCAAGGAGGCTAAACCCTAGAAGCTAGCCTA